>OY728134.1:690028075-691278075 GCA_963277665.1 Viscum album | reverse complement strand
TTTCCCAAATCAATACGGTAAAATGAAAATGATTGGATTAAGTGATTTCCTTAATAGTCATTTCTCACTTGGTTGGAATTTTCCCAGGAATTTTTATCAAAATATTTCTCACTTTCCAAGATTGTGAAATTTTATAATGAAATCTATAATTTTCAACAACATAGGTCGGAGTCCCTATATGAGACTTAGGGTCCCTTCAAGGAAATGTGGGGAAACATCCCTCATCATTAACTTCCATTTTTGAAAGATGTCCTATTTTTTAGGGAGGTCTTACTAAAAACACAAAATCTTTGGTGGATACAGCTGCGGGTGGTACGGTTAAGAGGATATCACCAGATTAACTCTTTGATTAGTTGGAAGATATGTCCACAAATAGCGTCCAATGGAATTCTAAGAGGGGTAATCAAATGTGGGGCATCCACAACATTGATGCCACTACGATTCATGTTTCCAAACATGATTTGGTGTCCAAGAATATTGATTCAAGGAATCTAAAATAGATATCTCATGTTCTGGCGGTAAATCACCTAACATGATATGAATGTGGTGATAATCTAACCATGGGTGAGTGCCTATGGAATATTGCTGATCCTTCAAAAATAAAGGTGAACTATGTTTCTCAAAACTGAGGACCAAACATGTATCCTCAACACCACAAAACATCTTGTAAATATAATCTAAATACGGGAAGGGGGAAGAAACAACAAAATCATTAGCACCAACTACGGAGACAACCCGGTTATAAACAGTAGTAATTTTAGAATCCTTATCCAAGGTAACAACATGGAAACCTATTTTAGTGGGGAACCATAAAAAAAAGGGTATGAACACCCTCATCTGGAGAAACCACCATGGTAACCACAACTCAAGATGTTGCGCAACAACCTCAGTAAGAACCCCAATAAATTCTAGAGGAAATGATGACAAAATTCCTAATAAATATTGAGACGAGACTTTAGAATTAGGGGCATCTATCTGAAGCCTTGAAAATAAAATTGGGCATATTTTCAATAAACTCATTTCACGGAAGCCTAGTACACTAATGTTAATATTGAAAAGAACAAATGGTAGGAGGCCAATTCTTTAATATAAGAAGTGGGATGAAGCTACCCCAAAAATTATCTATAGTGTATGGTGAGGCCAAGCATCCAGCTCTACCTACACCCCCTCCAGGTAATGAATTCGAGATTGAAGAGTCACCCTCAATAGAGGAAAAACTAGTGGACAAAGATGCCACACATAGTCTGGGAAAAGAGGGTTTCAATACTTATAAAACCACCTTACCATTTCCCGTACAAATGAAGAAGAGAAATATGGATTAGTATTTTTCCAAATTTGTGGAATAATTCTAGAAACTACATATAAACATTTAATTTTAAGAGGCAATAACTAAAATTCCACCACACACAATGTTAATGATGGAAATAATCTCAAACAAGGGGATGATGGAGGATTTGGGAACCATTACTCTAACTAAGGAATTCTCAGTGGTAGTTCAACATTCTCTCCCTCGAAGGATCCATGATCCAGGTAGTTTTACAATACATTTCACAATTAGATCACCAGAATTTTGGAAGTCCCTTCATGATTTGGGGGCTAGTGTCAATCTTATGTGATTTGGAGTCTTTAATAGACTAGTCATAAATAATCTAAAGCCATATCATATGGCCTTACAGCTAGCATATCACTCCATTAAATGTGATACTGGGCTACCTAAGGATGTTCTAGTGAAAGTGAAATGATTTATTCTACCTGCGGAATTTATCATACATGAAAAGGATAAAGATAAATAGGAACCTATTATTCTAGGAAGGCCCTTATTGGATACTAGGAAAGTGTTGAATGATTTTCATCACATTGAATTGATCTTCAGAGTGGGAGATGAAAAGGTATCTTAAAATCTCCTCAAAGTAGTTAGGTAGGTATCACTGATGAAACACGAGGACTGTTATGCATCGACTACTATGAATGATTACTTGGGCCTCATGGAATATGAAATTTAATGTTGTTCTATCACTATTGAACCATTCATCAACTCCATCCGTCCTAATTATGAAATAGGTGAGTTAAAATTATTCATTTGTTAGGGCAGCTATTACTGGAAACATGCAATTATACTATATATTCATGAGCGGGATGAGGTGGAACAATTTGTTCCCTCAATTCTGAAATCCCCACAAATTGAACTCAAAACTCTACATTCTTATTTGAAATTTCATTATTTGGTTGATAAGAATACACTCCAAGTTAAACATAATGCATCTATCCCACAGGAGCAAAATCATGAACTTCTATGAGTCTTTAAATGATGAAAAAAATATATTGGATGGACTATAGGTGATCATGAAGGTATCAACCCAACCATTTTCACCACTAAGGTGCTACATGAATATGGATCCAAGACCTCTTTGAAATAATAGTGATGGATAAATCCTCCCATGAAGGAGGTACTGAAGAAAGTGGTGATTGAGATTTTGGATGTGGGAATCATCTACCTAATCATTGATAGCCCATGGGTATGTTCTTTGCAATAGGTACCCAAAAAGGGGTGGGTGTATCACCATGATAAATAATGATAAAAATAAACTTATCCCAAAAATAATAGTCATGGTATGGAGAGTATGTGTGGATTATAGAAATATAAATGATGCCACACTGAAGGATCACTTCCCACTCCCTTTCACAGATCAAATGCTGGAGCGATTAGTATGGGATGAATTCTATTGCTTTCTGGTTGGTTATTCTGGTTGCACCCAAAACACAATTTCTCATTAATAATAATAGAAATGAAACTTCACATACCCATATAATTTTTTTTCATTTTTAAGGATTTATTTGGGCATGTGAAACGCTGTAGCCACCATTCAACAATGTAATATGGAAATGTTCCATGATATGGTCATGTAGATTCGAGAAGCCTTTATGGATGATTTTTCGATCTATGGAAAATCATTCAACACTTTCTTATGAAATCTGGAATTTTTCTGAGAATTGTTTGAGGAAACCATTGTGGTTTAAACTAGGGGAAGTACCACATTATGATAAAAAACAGAATTGTTTTAGGCCACCAAATTTCTATGAAGGGAATTGAAGTTGACCCAGCCAAAATTGTAGTCATTTCACAACTACCTATCCCAACTTCTATCTTGGAAATTCAAATCATTCTAGGGAATGTATGTTTTTAATGTTTATTTGTTTGGGACTTTTCAAAGATAGCTCAACCACTAATAAATCTTCTTTCGAAAGATTATATATTTGAATTTACAAAACATTCACCACAACCCTCCATCTTCTGAAGCATAAACCTATAGAATCTCCTATCATGATAGCTTGAAATTGGGATAAATAATTTTAGATTATGTGTGATGTAAGTGACTATGCGGTGGGAGCCATTCTTGGGTAGTAGTTAAATCAATTATTTAGGAAAATCTATTATTCTACTAGATCCCTCAATGAAGTACAAATTAACTTTACTACCACGGAAAAAAATAATACTAGAATTGGTTTTTACATTCAAAATATTATAATAGTATTTAGTGATCCCCAAAGTTATTGTCGACACTGACCATACAACACTTATATATATGCTGAACAAGAAGGTGAAAAACCAAAACTCTCACCTTCTCTATGAATTTGACTTGGAGATATGTGATAAGAATTAGTGTGAGAACATGGTTTCCAATAATCTCTCAATATTTTAATTTTATCATTTAGAAATAGAAGATGATGGAGAAATCTAGGAGGACATCCTAGATGATAATCGTTTCTCATTTAGAGTTTCACTTTGTCCATGGTATGAAAACATTGACAATTACATGGTTGTAGGAGTCGTTCAACCTGATATTTCATTTCAAAATATGAAACGATTTCTATCAGATGTGAAAAGATATTTCTGGGAAGACTCACTTATTTTATGCTCACGTGGAGGTGGAGTGATATTCTGATGTCACCCAGAAGAATAGATTCAATTAATTCTTGAGTCTTTTCATTATTCTCTGACTAGAGGCCATTGCGGCCCAGACCAAATGATATAGAAAATTATACATGTGGATTGTTAGGGCCCACCATGCACAAGGATTCATTTTATTTTGTAGCTTACTATGATAGGTGCTAGAAAACTGGAATCATGGGACATCGAGCTGAAATAACACAGCACCCCATCCTTGAAGTCTAGGTATTCGTCATGTGGGGAATTGATTTCATGGGACCATTTCCCCCATCGTATAGGAACTTATATATTCTGGTATGTTTAGATAACATTTTCAAATGGGTGGTAGCTTCTTCCACATGACAAAACATGATGAAGGTCATCATTGCCTTCCTAAAAAAATATTTTCATTCGGTTTGGGGTTCCATAGTTTTTTATAAGTGATTGAGGGACACATTTTGAAAAGTCATTGACAGGGACTATGACTTTGAAGCATGGAGTGAAGTATAACTAGTTGACACATTATCATCCCCAATCAAGTGGTGAAGTGGAGGTATCCAACCATGAAATGAAGGAAATCTTGGTGAGGATGGTGCTAGCCTCACAAAAAGAACTGGTTCAAAAAGCATTATGTTGACATATGGGCATACTAGACCCCCTTAAAGACACCTCTGGGTATGTCTCCCATGATATTAATCAATGGGAAACCAGGTCACTTGCTAGTGGAAATGGAGCACAAATCCTACTGTGATGTGAGAGCCTTAAAGTATGATAAGATGGCTACCATAGAGATGTGAATAATTCAACTGATAGAGCTCAAGGAAACATTCTAGGAGGTGTATTCAAATTCTGAGGTGTATAAAGAAATGAAAAAGGATGTACATGACTCTATGACCTCTCATATTTCATTCTAACATGGTGATTAGGTACTATTATTTAACTCATGCATCAGAATATTTCTAAGAGTATTGAATTCATGGTGGTCGGGACCTTTTCAAGTGATCAATGTCTTCCACCATGGTACGGTGCATGTTGTTAGCACTGATAGTCAATCATTCAAGGTGAATGGACATCGCCTCAAACCCTATCTTAACATGGAAGGAAATTTGAGAATAGTTTCCACCATACAATTTGGGTAACTAATGAACCAGGTATGTCGAGGTGATGACTATAAATATAGCATTGACCAGGAGGTAATAAGTCATTTTGAATTTTTTTTATTAAAAATAGATGTTTGATTGAGTGTGCTTGGGGATGCATGATTATGTGTTTGAAATTGACTGTTTAATTTTTTTAGAATCATTACATTAACAGAGATAAGTTATTGATTTTTTATAATAGAAAGCTTACATCTCTTAGGGAAAATCCCAAATTAACTTTTATACTTCATGGGGGAAAAAGAATTTCAATACTCGAGGTTTTTTTTGAGTTCAAAATAGAAAATATTTCAAGGGATTTCCAAATAGAACCTACCACACGGTTGGCCCACAGATTGAATAACTGTGTGCGAAATGTGCATCATGACGTCATGATCTAGTGGGTGACCCTATAGGTGGATCATGATTTGTAAAACTATGAACCGTGACTGTGGGACCACATAAACCTCCTCACCTTTCATAAAAAACCAAAAATACCTCTCCTCCAAATCATACAGTCCTCCTCCTTGAGCCTATGAGCTAGGCTCCTCCACTCCTATTCTCATCTTTCATGCTCTTTTCTCTTTCTCACCGAATCATCTACCAAGGTAAAATTCTATTTCATATCCTCTTATTTTCTTCTCTCTTTATTTCTACATTTGGATTATCCTACCCATCATATTCCCCAAATTTATTTATTTTCCTATTTTTTGGCTTCAATTTCTCATATCTTTTCCCATGCTTTTCATTGATTTATTGTCATGCACTTGTGCACCAAATAATTTTACATCAATCCACAATTAGAGTATTTCATTTCCTATATTTTAGATTTTCCCTAGGTTATGTTTGTTTTTTCCATTATATTTAATAAATTTGATATCTCTTCTTTTTATAAATTGTGATTTTTTTGTGGTCACTCCTCTACCTGTAGGTTCCAAAAAACAAACCTATAATGTCATCCACCAAGAAAGCTTGGGCTTCCAGTTCATCCTCCACCCATGTACCCCAATTAAAATTCATTGAAAAGGAAGATATTTTGAGGTATAAGATATTGATAATATGAGAAGTCAATATTCCACTCCAATTTGCACTAGATAACATTGAGACTTTGGGGAGATCAGAGGATTTAAAAATGTTCACAGCTTGAGGAAACCATACCGGATCCCTAGCTTTTTACTAACCCACCTTCATGGATCTAGTTTTGGAATTCATAGCCACCATCCAGTGTTGTGATTGGTACAATGATGATGAGAAAGGCTATTTGAGTTAGTCTAAAGGCGATGTGACATTCTACCACATAAAAAATAAATTCATTTTCCATCTCAGTGAGTTTTCAACATTGATAAGAATTTATGATATTTCATTTGTGAAAAGTTTCACCTATTCTAAGACACCAGCTGAATGGGATCCTATAACTCCGTGAATATTTTAGGCTACCATTTCACAGTCCGACGAGTTATATGTGCCTCAAACATCCAAAGAATCCAGATTACTTAATCCAATTCAACAATTTTGACATCTGATTATTACAACATGTTTCACAACTCGATTAGATATTGAGGCCTATGCGAGTAATAAAGATTTATTCATCTGTCAATCTATGATCATTGGCACTAAGGTTAATATTACCTTCCTCTAATCACAATAACTAATGAAATTGGTTTCTAAATAGTAGGGGGATAAATTTTTTGACCCATTTATCACACTCTTGATGGAAAGATTGGGCATAGAATATGATGAGGCAAAACTTGTTGAGTAGCCACCATCCCCTTTCATTGATTTTACCCTTCTTTTGTGTATGAGGATGCTTGAGTATGTTGGTCGTAGACTTTGTTTTTGCAGTTATTCTATGGCCTCCCGGGCTGAACCCCAACATGAGGCCCCTATGGAAGAGGCACCTCCCATTCAACAAACCACTTCCCACCACTCCTCTCTCCAATAGACACCATTTACTTCCCCCACATCCTCTGCATATACGATCCGACCACATTACCCACCATATCATTCATACCATGTCCTACAGAGAATCCACTATGTCGACATGTACCTCTTCTGGAGGTGGCAGCAGGACCAACACTAGATGTTCTACATATAGTTTGAGAAAACTAGGCTGGAGGTTGAAGGGCTCATCCTATCCAATCATTAACCTACCACTATTTTTAAGGTCATGCCCAACCATCCTCCCTCCTTTTACATGTATCGAACTTCCCCATTCCAGCCTGATCCTGCTTGTGATTCCTCCTCAATGGGTGCTCCCTCCACCACCTCTGCTCAAGCTAAATTGATGTCCACACCTCTTCCTACTATCGATCCAATCCCGGATGAAGTATCACGTGAACAGTTTTTTGATCCATATGATTCCTCCACGGGATGGAACTGATGATGTTTTTATCATATTTTTTCCAATTTCTCTTCGGTGACTTTGTTGTACTCTATTTATGTAACACCCCAGGTAAATAAAGAATATGAAATCTTTATATTTATCAATATTTGTGAATCAAATATTAATATTACTTTAAAGGGGGTGCTATGCTCGATGGCGTACCCAATACGCAACAACGAGTTTCTTGGGAATCTTACATTGTACTCTAATAATAAAATAATATTATTTTAAATGGCAGTTAACATGTAGCCGTTGTATTGGCGGGAATGGATAGAAATAACTAAAATATTATTATATATGTTTTTAAATGTTTTTACATTTATCCAATAAAAGATAAAGGCTTAAAATACGGAAGGAATTCAATTTTAGGCGTATATGCCCTAGTTTTCACTAAAGGTTCACTTATCGCCTTTTGATGGAGAACCGTCATTAAATATAGTTTTGTTCACTCTTATACATTCTATTGGACCAAATAAAACTCTTCTTTAGAATCGGGACATCAAAATTTACTTTGTGTAAATTTTTGGTATCTTTCCGATAAAGTTCATTTTTTTTATGAATAGTGTAAAATGTAGTATTTTAATTCAAAACCTCTTTTTAATATAATTTATTTATATGATTAGATTATATTTTTAATTGGTTTTAAAGTGAAATTAGAATATATTTTTAGAATTAAATCCAATAGGGGTTGTTGGAATGAATTTCACTTTGAAATCAGCCTTAAACTAGTGTCAATCTTTTGATACTTATTGTTTTATAAAAACACGCTATTTTCTCTGACAATGGAAATTAATTATTAAATTAATTAATGAAACTTATATGCTGTTAATTTTGTAAAATGGACTTAATTTTTTAATTCGGAATATCAAATATAGCTTAGGGTGAATTTTTTGTATTTTTCTGAAAAACTTCAATTTTTGATGAATAGTGAAACCACTAAGTGGTACTTCTAAAAACTGATTTTTCGTTTAAATGAATTTTTACCACTTATGTGTTTTGAATTTCAAAAATCCGACATACATGGTTGTCATTAAGAAGTAAAATGTGGTTCAATGAGATAAAAATAATTTTTTGGTTAATAGTAACTTATTAAGTTTTTAATCGCCATTAGAGGTAATTAGTGCAATTTAAGGCAAACATGATATTATAATAAAATGAAAATACCTTGAAACATTGCCTACCCTTATTGGATGTGTCATGGCCGACCAAGAAAAGCAATGGGTCAACTTAGGGACCCCATGAATCCACTTTGGTTGGGAAATGACTTAAATAACTTTTTATTTAATGTTAAAGTAAAAATGACACACACATGAGAGGTTTTACAAAAACATTTTTTACAAGGGGTTATACAAGTCAGATATTTGACTATAAATAGTAATTGGAAAGATAAAAATATTTCCTACATCATAGTAGTTTTTTTATAATTTTTAGACATTAGATAAATTAAATTATTTATGATATCATGATGATGCAACGATGACCTCATTATTTAACGATTTAAATAAAATGGAAAGATAATGTAATATCTAAGATCTACACATATCCAAAACCTATTGTATGAGTGGATTTAGAACCCTTATCACCTTATCCTAGAAATTAATCAATGTGGGACCTCTTAAATCTGAATACCATTTTAAAAAAAAATGACTTTTCTTTACTTTCCAAGAGTGCCCCTCCTCTCCTCTTATAAAAGGCCCCCACCTCTACCTCCTTACACACACACCCAAATCCTTTGGCTCGGCCAACCCCTGTCTATTTTGTCTCTCCACATACCTATATAACTCCTTGAAGCCTCACTTTGGGAATAATCCTTTCCAAGGAAGCCTTTGAGCTCAAATCAAAGGAAGTTACCCGATTTTAAGGTAATGTCTTCACTTGAGTCCTTTTGTTTTATTTTACATCTCCAACCCCCTAAACTCTTTTTATTCTTTTCTTTTGTAAAAAATCATGTATCTTCAATATAATAAGATTTTTTTATAAGAAGGATTAGATCTACACTTACATACACATACATCTAATGGTTAAAGAACATACTGTTTCTGTGGATGGCGAATTTCTGCCTCCCGAAACGATGATTGTTCAACATTCTTCTAACACCTTCAAAGGTGGCCATTAAGATGACACTTTATTTATATATGATATCTAAAATGTTTATGTTTTACATAATCTTCTGTATTTTTCATTTATGGCATACCTTTATGGTTTCCATTATGGGTAAACGTGATATCTTCATTTAAGGAAGTGCGGACTACCGCCCCCTCAAAGTGATTTGATTTGTTAATACCACATGTGGTACGTATAAAGGATATATTTAATGATATTATATATGATACCATAATGGAATTAAAATACTATTATGTATCATTATGTTTTAATTCCATTAAATATGAAACAGAAATGGAAGTAGCGTTCATGCGTACGTACGGCTTACCGTCTCCATGAACGGTACATTTCATTTCTTATCTCAAAATGTTATGTAGTATTAAAAGTACATATATAAAATGGATATATATGTAATATATTACATCTAAATTATGTATATCATTCTGAAATTATAACATATATATATCTCATTTTTATTTAATTCCATTAATATGACAAAAAATGAAAGTAGCGTTCATGCGTATGTACAGCCTACCGTCTCCATGAACGGTGCTTTTAATTTCTATATCCAAATGATATGGAATAGTGTAAAATGAATATATACTGGATATATATTATATATAAAACATCAATAATATTCTGTATATGATGTACCTATAACTACATGGAAAATTATTTTCCAACAAGTTCAATTTTTGACTCATGTACCAAACATCGGAAAAAACGTCTGATATGAACTTACATTATTAAACAATTATTATAACATTATAATATGTGATTTCAACTAAATAATAATCTCTAAAGGAGTTACTTATGAAATTATTAATTGACCAAAGATTATTATTCAGGAATATAAAGAAACGAACAAGACAAGTTGGACTTGAGGTAAGGGATATTACTCCTCTCATTCTTTTTAAGTACACTCTTTTATGTCATTCCTTTTAAGCTCATCTTTCTTGTGATTGGGATGTTCTTTTATATTACTCTTACTGAAATTTTTATGTTCATATGATGAGAGACCCTATTCTCTCTCATCAATCCATTTTTTAAGTTTTGAGTTGCGCCGTTAGGCTGCCGAATTTTCGTAAGAGATCTAACCTCTCTCTTTCTTTTTAAGTACTCTCCTTTATGTCACTTCTTTTAATCTTCTCTTTGTTATGATGGGGGATGTTATTTTATATTACTCTTGCTGTAAATTTTATTGTAATATTATGATAGACCCTATTTTTTCTCATCAATCCATTTTTGGATGTTTTATGTGGCGCCGTTAGGCTGTCGAGTTTTCGTAAGGGATTTTTCATCTCAGTTTTATTCCCGTGGGATTTATGATAGATTTTCCACAATTTCCTTTGAGTGGTGTATGTACTGCACATTATTTTACTCATTGTGTAATATACTTTCATTTATGATTATTTACATCAATGTTGTATTGTCCTTCTTTCACGGGGCGTATGTTTCGAAAGATACCCAATTCGGTAAGGGAACCTTTCACCCTCCTCTTTTTAAAGGGCTTTTTTTTGTTATGTCTTTTAATTCACATAATATTATTTTTGGATATGTTCTTCTATATCCTTATTGATGTGAATTTTATTTCCAAGTGATGAGATACCCTTTTTATCTCTCATCAACTCTTTTTCTAAATTTTGAAGTGATGCCGTTAGGCTGTCTAATTATTTCAAGGGAACATCTTAACCCAATTTCGATTCATTGGGATAAACTTGTACACCTTGAATATGTCATTCTATGATTATGTGTGAATGTCCTATTATTGTTTTACACTTAATACCCACTTATATTTCGTGTATTCGTTTTTCACACATAGTTATGTAACTGATTTATCCTTAATCCAAGGATACCGTCTTTGTATGGGACTTCGTCTCAATCTCCATTCATTGAGGAATATTTTGTTTTATACACAACTTTATTATATACGGTGTATAAGCCCCTTTTACTTTTACATTTATCCAAAAGGAATCTTTTTATACGATGCGTTTTACTAAACGACCAAAGGGAATGTTTTTTTCGTACGTATGCAGCGACATCGACTTCTCCACCGCCGTGACCATTATTTGAGTTTCGGCTTCCTCTAAAAGCCATACCTTCTTTTTAAAAGAAAAATAAATACCATGTTTTACTTTTCTTTTATTTTGGTATTGAAAATGGTTTTCATAATATATTTATATCAATGTGTTGTATTGATATCTTGTTATTGAAAGTTGGAAATGTTATGTTTCCTTTATGCATCTTTTATGTGATAAGATTATGTTATGGTTCTTGGGAATTATTATGAAGACGGGTGGTTCTGTGATAAACTAAGGGCGGGTGAGCCCGATATAGCACTCCAATGCATTGGGTAACGCGAATGAGTGAAACGTTAAGGTTTCTCCGAAGAGATTTAGGGAATATACTGTGATGGGTATTCCAAACGTAACCAAGAGGGTTACTCCATACGTAAGAATGTTATGAATGCCTCAAGTTACCTTTATGTCTTATGATTTCTATGATTTATTCATGGTTTGATGAGGTATGTTAAAGTGCCTATGTTTTATGGGTAAAATATGCTTTCATTCTTATGTATATATCAACTCATGTTTCCTTTCCATATTTTTATAATCCTTACTGAGCTTTTTATGCTCATCCCAAGTTTTTGAAATGTTTTCAAATGTCAAGGGAAAGGTACGTGATGTGATGATAGTGTCAAGGATGTGTCAAGAAAGAATCCAAGTTTTATTTTAAATATGTTTCCATTGATGGGAAGAATGAATCCTGTCTTTTATGTAACCACTTTGTTTAAATATGGAGTGTAATGCAAGTTTTATGATCTAATTCTCTAAAACTCTAAACCTGAAAAGATCCTCAATGTGTAATCTTGTAATAACTCAAGATTAAGTAAGGTTTAAGGCTAGGGCCTTATAGTTGGTATCGAGGTCCGTTTAGATAACTTTAGAGGTTAGGGTATTCTCTAAGCATAAGTGACATTACCATAATGGTTGGGATTTCAGAAAGAGTCCTAGTTTTAGATAAAGTGAACAAGTAAGTATATCTTAGTGTTTAACTTCCTCATTAGTACATGATGGTTTTGTTGATATACTCACACTGACATTTCTGTTTTTAGTGAATGGATGGATCTAGCAGGCACCAAAGAGACAATAGGTTTGAAGGAAACTGTGGTGGTTCTCTGATTAAGATACTAGATAAAATGTGGGATTCAATGAGGAAACTCGTGGTTGTTATAAACCAACTATCAAGGAGTCATGATCAACCACTTGAACCTTGGTATGTTCTGTAATTCATCATGTATGATATGACCAATCGTTGTGGAAGTTCAGGTAATAATTATAAAGGTAACCATTAGAGTTTATATGATCCTTACTTTTGAGGTAATTATGGGTTATGATATGATATGATGGAAAATGAAAGGCATGAGATAATCTTGAGGTTAAAATATGTTATGATTATTTTTGAAGATTTTATCTCATTTTGGGGAATGTTTTAAGAATTATATAGTTTTGGAAAAATGACAACACACAGACCGTGTGACAACCCGTCGCGTCGTACAAAGATGCGGGAATCGTACACACAACTAAAGTGCAACTGGTATTTATCGCCTACCACTGGACTACATGAAGTACCTGGTTAGTTTGACTAATTCTTTTTAGTTAGATGATTTTAGGAATCAAGAGTAAGTTTATTTTGGGTTATCTATGGAAATGATTAACCTATCATGGAGGATATGTGATTAGGGTAATTAATTTTCAATATGATAATTTAAGAGCAACTGATGTTATTTAGAGATAAAAGTTAATTTGTACCTTGGAAGACTATGTGATTAAATCCTTCAAATATTTGGGTTTCAATCCTAGTTTGGTTTACTTTGAAGAATTTTATGGACAAATTTATTATAGAATGGTCCTCGTAGAACTTTGGGTTTTGTTGGACAAATTTTGGAGATTAAGAATAGATTTTCTTTTTATAAAGGGTTATCCTTTTCTGGATTATCTGATCATGTACTAACCTTTTTGGTTTTGGTTTTGGTTAGAGTCTAAAGACATGGGAAGCATATAGTTCTCTATTGTGGATTAGGTGATTCTCTAGAAATTGATTATAGTACTCTTAATGCGAACAAGTCTTCCTAAATACTCGTCTTTTGGAAAAAAATATGAGTTTGATTAAAGAAATTTAGTAAAAGTTGAAAGTCAACATGATAATTGATTATGTTTCCTTATGAATAAATTCCTCAATAAAAAGTAACTTAAAACAAAAATGTTGTCTATTAACTTTTCCTACTGGGGAATCGAATACCGTTTAACCCATCACAAGTTTGTGATTTTCTTATGGTTAACTTTCTCCTAGACATGTTTACTATCACTCTCCATCAGAACATAGCCCTTTGTTTTTTCCTCCATGTCCATATTTTCCTACTTGGAATCCTAGTATGGGTTAACTCGGGTGACCTTTTTACTTATCTTTCTTTATTTTAAAGCGATTGTTTTACCAACTCTTGTTCCGATGTGGGACTTTCAAGGATGCTTCCAAGACCAATTTTAGTATTGTGAGGACGCAATTCCCAAAAGGGGGGAAGGATGTAACACCCCAGGTAAATAAAGAATATGAAATATTTATATTTATCCTTATTTTTGAATCAAATATTAATATTACTTTAAAGGGGATGCTATGCTCGATGGCGTACCCAATACGCAACAACGAGTTTCTTGGGAATCTTACGTTGCACTCTAATAATAAAATAATATTATTTTAAATGGCAGTTAACATGTAGCCGTTGTATTTGCGGAAATGGATAGAAATAACTAAAATATGATTATATATGTTTTTAAATGTTTTTACATTTATCCAATAAAAGATAAAGGCTTAAAATACGGAAAGAATTCAATTTTAGGCGTATATGACCTAGTTTTCACTAAAGGTTTACTTATCGCCTTTTGATGGTGAACCGTCATTAAATATAGTTTTGTTCACTCTTATAAATTCTATTGGACCAAATAAAACTCTTCTTTAGAATCGGGACATCAAAATTTACTTTGTGTAAATTTTTGGTATCTTTCCGATAAAGTTCATTTTTTTATGAATAGTGTAAAATGTTGTATTTTAATTCAAAACCTCATTTTAATCTAATTTATTTATATTATTAGATTATATTTTTAATTGGTTTTAATGTGAAATTAGAATATATTTTTACTATTAAATCCAATAGTGGTCGTCGGAATGAATTTCACTTTGAAATCGGACTTAAACTAGTGTCAATCTTTTAATACTTATTGTTTCATAAAAACACGCTATTTGCTCTGACAGAGGGAATTAATTATTAAATTTATTAATGAAACTTATATGTTGTGAATTTTGTAAAATGGACTTCATTTTTGAATTCGGAATATCAAATATAGCTTAGGGTGAATTTTTGGTATTTTTTGAAAAACTTCAATTTTTGATGAATAGTGAAACCACTAAGTGGTACTTATAAAAACTGATTTTTCGTTTAAATGAAAATTTACCACTTCTGTGTTTTGAATTTAAAAAATCTAACATACATGGTTTTCATTAAGAAGTAAAATGTGGTTCAATGAGATAAAAATAATTTTTTGGTGAATAGTAACTTATTATGTTTTTAATCGCGATTAGAGGTAATTAGTGTAATTTAAGGCAAAATGATATTATAATAAAATGAAAATACCTTGACACATGTCCTACCCTTATTGGATGTGTCATGGAAGACCAAGACAATACATGGGTCAACTTGGGGACCCCATGGATCCAATTTGGTTGGGAAATGACATAAATAACTTTTTATTTAATGTTAAAGTAAAAATGACACACAAATGAGAGGTTTTACTAAAACAATTTTTACATGAGGTTATACAAGTCCGATTGTTGACTATAAATATTCATCGGAAAGATAAAACGGTTTCCTACATCATAGTATTTTTTTTATAATTTTTAGACATTAAATAAATTAAATTATTTATGACATCATGATGATGCAGCGATGACCTCATTATTTAACGATTTAAATAAAATGGAAAGATAATGTAATATCTAAGACCTACACATGTCCAAAACCTATTGGATGAGTGGATTTCGAACCCTTATCACCTTATCCTAGAAATAAATCAATGTTGGACTTCTTAAATCCGAATACCATTTTAAAATAAAGTGACTTTTCTTTACTTTCCAAGAGTGCCCCTCCTCTCCTCTTATAAAAGGCCCCCACCTATACCTCCTTAAACACACTCCAAAAGCCTTTGGCTCGGCCAAACCCTGCCCATTTTGTCTCTCCACATCCCTCTCTAACTCCTTGAAGCCTCACTTGGGGATGAATTCTTTCCAAGGAAGCCATTGAGCTCAAATCAAAGGAAGTTACCTGATTTTAAGGTAATGTCTTCACTTGAGTCCTTTTGTTTTATTTTACTTCTCCATCCCCCTAAACTCTATTTATTATTTTCTTTTTTAAAACCTCAAGTATCTTAAATATAATAGGATGTTTTTATAAGAAGGATTCAAGCTACACTTACACACACCTACATCTAATGGTTAAAGAACATACTGTTTCCGTGGATGGCGAATTTCTGCCTCCCGAAACGATGATTGTTCATCATTCTTCTAACACCTTCAAAGGTGGACATTAAGATGACACTTTATTTATATATGTTATCTAATATGTTTATTTTTTTACTTATGCTTCTGTATTTTTCATTTATGGCATACCTTTATGGTTTCCAATACGGGTAAACGCGATATCTTCATTTAAGGAAGTGCGGACTACCGCCCCCTCAAAGTGATTTGATTCGTTAATACCATATGTGGTACGTATAAAGGATATATTTAATGATATTATATATGATACCATACTGGAATTAAAATACTATTATGTATCATTATGTTTTAATTCCATTAAATATGAAATATAAATGGAAGTAGCGTTCATGCGTACTTACAGCTTACCGTCTCCATGAACGGTACATTTCATTTCTTATTTCAAAATGTTATGTAATATTAAAAGTAAATATATATAATAGATATATATGTAATATATTACATCTAAATTATGGATATCATTCTGGAATTATAACATATATATATCTCTCATTTTGTTTTAATTCCATTTATATGACAAAAAATGAAAGTAGCGTTAATTCGTACGTACGGCCTACCGTCTCCATGAACGGTGCTTTTAATTTTTATCTCCAAATGATATGAAATATTATAAAATGAATATATACTGGATATATATTATATTTAAAACATAAATACTATTCTGGATATGATGTACCTATAACTACATGGAAAATTATTTTCCAACAAGTTAAATTTTTGACTCATGTACCTAACATCGACGAAAACGTCTGATGTGAACTAACATAATTAAACAATTATTATAACATTATAATATGTGATATGAACTAAATAATAATATCTAAAGGAGGTACTTAGGCAATTATTAATTGAAAAAAGTTTATTATTCAGGAATATAAGGAAACGAACAAGACAAGTTGGACTTGAGGTAAGAGATATTACTCCTCTCTTTCTTTTTAAGTACACTCTTTTATGTCATTCCTTTTAAGCTCATCATTATTGTGATTGAGATGTTATTTTATATTAATCTTACTGAAATTTTTATGTTCATATGATGAGAGACCCTATTCTCTCTCATAAATCCATTTTGTATGTTTTGAGTTGCGCCGTTAGCCTGCCGAATTTTTGTAAGAGATCTAACCTCTCTCTTTCTTTTTAAGTACTCTCTTTTGTGTCACTTCTTTTAATATCCTCTTTGTTATGATGGGGGATGTTATTTTATATTACTATTGCTGTAAATTTTATTTTAATATGATGAGAGACACTATTTGTTCTCATCAATCCATTTTTGGATGTTTTATGTGGCGTCGTTAGGCTGCCGAGTTTTCGTAAGGGATTTTTCATCTCCATTTTATTCCCATGGTATTTATGATACATTTTCCACAGTTTCCTTTGAGTGGTGTATGTACTGCCCATTATTTTACTCATTGTGTAATATAATTTCATTTATGAGTATTTACATCAATTTTGTATTGTCCTTCTTTCACGGGGCGTATGTTTCGAAAGGTACCCATGTCGGTAAGGGAAGCTTTCACCCTCCTCTTTTTAAAGGACTTATTTTGTTATGTCTTTTAATTCACATAATATTATTTTGGGATATGTTCTTCTATATCCTTATTGATGTGAATTTTATGTCCAAGTGATGAGATACCATTTTTATCTCTCATGAACTCTTTCTCTGAATTTTGAAGTAACACCGTTAGGCTGTCTAATTATTGCAAAGGAACTTCTTAACCCAATTTCGATTATTTGGGATAAACTTGTACACCTTGAATATGTCGTTCTATGATTATGTGTGAATGTCCTATTGTTTTTTTACACATAATACCCACTTATATTTCGTTTATTCATTTTTCACACATAGTTATGTAACTTATTTATCCTTAATCCAAGGATACCGTCTTTGTATGGGACTTCGTCTCAATCTCCTTTCATTGAGGCATATTTTGTTTTATACACAACATTATTTTATACGGTGTATAAACCCCTTTGACATTTACGTGTATCCAAAAGGAATCTTTTTATACGAAGTGTTTTACTAAACGATAAAAGGGAATGTTTTTTTCGTACGTATGAAGCGACATCGACTTCCCCGCCGCCGTGACCATCATTTGAGTTTTGGATTCCTCTACAAGCCATATCTTTTTTTAAAAGAAAAATAAATACCATGTTTTACTTTTCTTTTATTTTGGTATTGAAAATTGTTTTCATAATGTATTTATATCAATGTGTTGTATTGATATCTTGTTATTGAAAGGTGGAAATGTTATGTTTCCTTTATGCATGTTTTATGTGATAAGATTATGTTTTGGTTCTTGGGAATTATTATGAAGACGGGTGGTTCCATGATAAACTAAGGGCGGGTGAGCCCGATATAGCTCTCTAATGCATTGGGTAATGCAAAGGAGTGAAACGTTAAGGTTTCTCCGAAGAGATGTAGGGAATATACTGTGATGGGTATTCCAAACGTAACCAAGAGGGTTACTCCCTACGTAAGAATGTTATGAATGCCTCAAGTTACCTTTATGTCTTATGATTTCTATGAGTTATTCATGGTTTGATGAGGTATGTTAAAGTGCCTATGTTTTAGGGGTAAAGTATGTTTTCATTCTTATGTATATATCAACTCATGTTTCCATTCCATATTTTTATAACCCTTACTGAGCATTTTATGCTCATCCCAAGTTTTTGAAATGTTTTCATAGGTCAAGGGAAAGGTTTGTGATGTGATGATAGTGTCAAGGATGTGTCAAGAAAGAATCCAAGTTTTATTTTAAATATGTTTCCATTGATGGGAAGAATGAATCCTGTCTTTTATATAACCACTTTGTTTAAATGTGGAGTGTAATGCAAGTTTTATGATCTAATTATCTAAAACTCTAAACCTGAAAAGAACCTCAATGTGTAATCTTGTAATAACTCAAGATTAATAAAGGTTTAAGGCTGGTGCCTTATAGTTGGTATCGGAGGTTGGTTTAGATAACATTAGAGGTTAGGGTATTCTCTAAGCATAAGTGACATTACCATAATGGTTGGGATTTCAGAAAGAGCCCTAGTTTTAGATAAAGTGAATGAGTAAGTATATCTTAGTGTTTACCTTCCTCATTAGTACATGATGGTTTTGTTGATATACTCACACTGACATTTCTATTTTTAGTGAATGGATGGATCTAGCAGGAACCAAAGAGACAACAGGTTTGAAGGAAACTTTGGTGGTTCTCTGATTAAGATACTAGATAAAATGGGGGATTCAATGAGGAAACTCGTGGTTGTTCTAAACCAACTATCAAGGAGTCATGATCAACCACTTGAACCTTGGTATGTTCGGTAATGCATCATGTATGAGATGACCAATTGATGTGGAAGTTCAGGTAAAAATTATAAAGGTAACCATTAGAGTTTATATGATCCTTACTTTTGAGGTAATTATGGGTTATTATATGATATGATGGAAAATGAAAGGCATGAGATAAACCTGAGGTTAAAATATGTTATGATTATTTTTGAAGATTTTATCTCATTTTGGAGAATGTTTTAAGAATTATATAGTTTTGGAAAAAGGACAACACACAGACCGTGTGACAACCCATCACGTCAGACAAAGCTGCGGGAATCGAACCCACAACCAAAGTGCAATTGGTATTTATCGCCTACCACTAGACTACGTAAAGTCCCTAGTTAGTTTGACTGATTCTTTTTAGTTAGATGATTTTAGGAATCAAGAGTAAGTTTATTTTGGGTTATCTATGGAAATGATTAACCTATCATGGAGGATATGTGAATAGGGTAATTACTTTTCAATTTGAGAATTTAAGAGCAATTGATGTTATTTAGAGATAAAAGTTAATTTGTACGTTGGAAGACTATGTGATTAAATCCTTCAAATATTTGGGTTTCAATCCTAGTTTGGTTTAATTTGAAGAATTTTATGGACAAATTGATTATATAATGGTCCTCGTTGAACTTTGGGTATTGTTGGACAAATTTTGGAGATTAGGAATAGATTTTCTTCTTATAAAGGGTTATCCTTTTCTGGATTATCCAATCATGTACTAACCTTTTTGGTTTCGGTTTTGGAGAGAGTCTAAAGACATGGGAAGTATATAGTTCTCTATTGTGTATTAGCTGATTCTCTAGAAATTTATTATAGTACTCTTAATGCGAACAAGTCTTCTTAAATACTCATCTTTTGGGAAAAAACTATGAGTTTGATTAAAGAAATCTAGTAAAAGTTGAATGTCAACATGATAATTGATTATGTTTCCTTATGAATAAATTCCTCAATAAAAAGTGACTTAAAACAAAAATATTGTCTATTAACTTTTCCTACTGGGGAATCGAATACCGTTTAACCCATCACAAGTTTGTGATTTTCTTATGGTTAACTTTCTCCTAGACATGTTTACTATCACTCTCCATCAGAACATGACCCTTTGTTTTTTCCTCCATGTCCATATTTTCATACTTGGAATCCTAGTATGGGTTAACTCAGGTGACCTTTGTAATTATCTTTCTTTATTTTAAAGTGATTTTTTTACCGACTCTTGTTCCGATGTGGGACTTTCTAGGATGTTTCCAAGCCCAATTTTAAAATTGCGAGGACGCAATTCCCAAAAAGGGGGAAGGATGTAACACCCCAGGTAAATAAAGAATATGAAATCTTTATATATATCCATATTTTTGAATCAATTATTAATATTACTTTAAAGGGGATTCTATGCTCGATGGCGTACCCAATACGCAACAACGAGTTTCTTGGGAATCTTACGTTGCACTCTAATAATAAAATATTATTATTTTAAATGGAAGTTAACATGTAGCCGTTGTATTGGAGGGAATGGATAGAAATAACTAAAATATGATTATATATGTTTTTAAATGTTTTTACATTTATTCAATAAAATATAAAGGCTTAAAATACGGAAAGAATTCAATTTTAGGCATATATGCCCTAGTTTTCACTAAAGGTTCACTTATCGCCTTTTGATGGAGAACCGTCATTAAATATTGTTTTGTTCACTCTTATAAATTCTATTGGACCAAATAAAACTCTTCTTTAGAATCGGGACATCAATATTTACTTTGTGTAAATTTTTGGTATCTTTCCGATAAAGTTCATTTTTTTATGAATAGTGTAAAATGTTTTATTTTAATTCAAAACCTCTTTTTAATCTAATTTATTTATATGATTAGATTATCTTTTTAGTTGGTTTTAAAGTGAAATTAGAATATATTTTTACCATTAAATCCAATAGTGGTCGTTGGAATAAATTTCTCTTTGAAATCAGACTTAAACTTGTGTCAATCTTTTGATACTTATTATTTCATAAAAACACGCTATTTGCTCTGACAACGGGAATTAATTATTAAATTAATTAATGAAACTTATATGTTGTGAATTTTGTAAAATGGACTTCATTTTTGAATTCGGAATATCAAATATAGCTTAGGGTGAATTTTTGGTATTTTTCTGAAAAACTTCAATTTTCGATGAATAGTGAAACCACTAAGTGGTACTTGTAAAAACTGATTTTTCGTTTAAATGAAATTTTACCACTTCTGTGTTTTGAATTTAAAAAATCCAACATACATGGTTGTCATTAAGAAGTAAAATGTGGTTCAATGAGATAAAAATAATTTTTCGGTGAACAGTAACTTATTAAGTTTTTAATCGCGATTAGAGGTAATTAGTGCAATTTAAGGCAAAAATGATATTATAATAAAATGAAAATACATTGAAACATGTACTACCCTTATTGGATGTGTCATGGCCGACCAAGAAAATCCATGGGTCAACTTGGGGACCCCATGGATCCACTTTGGTTGGGAAATGACATAAATAAATTTTTATTTAATGTTAAAGTAAAAATGACACACACATGAGAGGTTTTACTAAAAAAAAATTTACATGGGGTTATTAAAGTCAGAATTTTTACTATAAATAGTCATTGGAAATCTAAACAGATTTCCTACATCATAGTATTTTGTTTTATAATTTTTAGACATTAAATAAATTAAATTATTTATGACCTCATGATGATGCAGCGATGACCTCATTATTTAACGATTTAAATAAAATGGAATGATAATGTAATATAGAAGACCTACACATGTCCAAAACCTATTGGATGAGTGGATTTAGAACCCTTATCACCTTATCCTTGAAATACATCAATGTGGGACCTCTTAAATCCGAATAACATTTTAAAATACAGTGACTTTTCATTACATTCCAAGAGTGCCTCTCCTCTCCTCTTATAAAAGGCCCCCACCTCTACCTCCTTACACACACTCCCAAAGCCTTTGGATCGGCCAAACCCTACCCATTTTGTCTCTCGACATACCTCTCTAACTCCTTGAAGCCTCACTTTAGGAATAATCATTTCCAAGGAAGCATTTGAGCTCAAATCAAAGGAAGTTACTCGATTTTAAGGTAATGTCTTCACTTGAGTCCTTTTGTTTTATTTTACTTCTCCAATCCCCTAAAATATTTTTATTCTTTTCTTTTGTAACAACTCCAGTATCATCAATATACTAGGATGTTGTTATAAGAATGATTCGAGCTACACTTACACACACCTACATCTAATGGTTAAAGAACATACTGTCTCCGTGGATGGCGAATTTCTGCCTCCCGAAACGATGATTGTTCAACATTCTTCTAACACCTTCAAAGGTGGCCATTAAGATGAAAATTTATTTATATATGATATTTAATATGTTTATGTTTTACTTAAGCTTATGTATTTTTCATTTATGGCATACCTTTATGGTTTCCATTACGGGTAAACGCGATATCTTCATTTAAGGAAGTGCGGACTACCGCCCCCTCAAAGTGATTTGATTCGTTAATACCATATGTGGTACGTATAAAGGATATATTTAATGATATTATATATGATACCATACTGGAATTAAAATACTATTATGTATCATTATGTTTTAATTCCATTAAATATGAAACAGAAATGGAAGTAGCATTCATGCGTACGTACGACTTACCGTCTCCATGAACGGTAAATTTCATTTTTTATCTCAAAATGTTATGTAATATTAAAAGTACATATATATAATGGATATATATGTAATATATTACATCTAAATTATGTATATCATTCTATAATTATAACATATATATATATATCTCATTTTTTTTTAATTCTATTAATATGACAAAAAATGAAAGTAGCGTTCATGCGTACGTACGACCTACCGTCTCCATGAAAGGTGCTTTTAATTTTTATCTCAAAATGATATGAAATAGTATAAAATGAATATATACTGGATATATATTATATTTAATACATAAATACTATTCTGGATATGATGTACCTATAACTACATGGAAAATTATTTTCCAACAAGTTCAATTTTTGACTCATGTACCAAAATCGGCAAAAACGTCTGATATGAACTAACATTATTAAACAATTATTATAACATTATAATATGTGATATGAACTGAATAATAATCTCTAAAGGAGTTACTTAGGCAATTATTAATTGACCAAAGTTTATTATTCAAGAATATAAATAAACAAACAAGACAAGTTGGACTTGAGGTAAGGGATATTACTCCTCTCATTCTTTTTAAGTACACTCTTTTATGTCATTCCTTTTAAGCTCATCTTTCTTGTGATTGGGATGTTCTTTTATATTAATCTTACTGAAATTTTTATTTTCATATGATGAGAGACCCTATTCTCTCTCATAAATCCATTTTGTAAGTTTTGAGTTGCGCCGTTAGGCTGCCGAATTTTCGTAAGAGATCTAACATCTCTCTTTCTTTTTAAGTACTATCCTTTATGTCACTTCTTTTAATATCCTATTTTTTATTATTTGGGATGTTCTTTTATATTACTCTTTCTGTAAATTTTACTGTAATATGATGAGAGACCCTATTTGTTCTCATCAATCCATTTTTGGATGTTTTATGTGGCGCCGTTAGGCTGCCGAGTTTTTGTAAGGGATTTTTCATCTCTGTTTTATTCCCGTGGGATTTATGATACATTTTCCACAATTTCCTTTGAGTGGTGTATGTACTGCCCATTATTTTACTCATTGTGTAATATACATTCATTTATGAGTATTTACATCAATGTTGTATTGTCCTTCTTTCACGGGGCGTATGTTTTAAAAGATACCCATGTCGGTAAGGGAACCTTTCACCCTCCTCTTTTTAAAGGACTTATTTTGTTATGTATTTTAATTCACATAATATTATTTTGGGATATGTTCTTCTATATCCTTATTGATGTGAATTTTATGTCCAAGTGATGAGATACCCTTTTTATCTCTCATTAACTCTTTTTCTGAATTTTGAAGTGACGCCGTTAGGCTGTCTAATTATTGCAAGGGAACTTCTTAACCCAATTTCGATTCCTTGGGATAAACTTGTACACCTTGAATATGTCGTTCTATGATTATGTGTGAATTTCCTATTATTTTTTTACACTTAATACCAACTTATATTTCGTTTATTCGTTTTTCACACATAGTTATGTAACTGATTTATCCTTAATCCAAGGATACCGTCTTTGTATGGGAGTTTTTCTCAATCTCCTTTCATTGAGGCATATTTTGTTTTATACACAACTTTATTTTATATGGTGTATAAACCCCTTTTACTTTTACGTTTATCCAAAAGGAATCTTTTTATACGAAGCGTTTTACTAAACGACAAAAGGGAATGTTTTTGTCGTACGTATGCAGCGATAACGACTTCTCCGACGTCCTGACCATTATTTGAGTTTCGGCTTCCTCTACAAGCCATACCTTATTTTTAAAAGAAAAATAAATACCATGTTTTACTTTTCTTTTATTTTTTTATTGAAAATGGTTTTCATAATGTATTTATATCAATGTGTTGTATTGATATCTTGTTATTGAAAGGTGGAAATGTTATGTTTCCTTTATGCATGTTTTATGTGATAAGATTATGTTATGGTTTATGGGCATTATTATGAAGATGGGTGGTTCCGTGATAAACTAATGGCAGGTGAGCCCGATATAGCTCTCCAATGCATTGGGTAACACGAAGGAGTGAAACGTTAAGGTTTCTCCGAAGAGATTTAAGGAATATACTGTGATGGGTATTCCAAACGTAACAAGAGGGTTACTCCCTACGTAAGAATGCTATGATTTCCTCAAGTTACCTTTATGTCTTATGATTTTTATGATTTATTCATGGTTTTATGAGGTATGTTAAAGTGCCTCTGTTTTATGGGTAAAGTATGATTTCATTCTTGTGTATATATCAACTCATGTTTCCTTTACATATTTTTATAACCCTTACTGAGCTTTTTATTCTCATCCCATGTTTTTGAAATGTTTTCACAGGTCATGGGAAAGGTACGTGATGTGATGATAGTGTCAAGGATGTGTCAAGAAAGAATCCAAGTTTTATTTTAAATATGTTTCCGTTGATGGGAAGAATGAATCATGTCTTTTATGTAACCACTTTGTTTAAATGTGGAGTGTAATGCAAGTTTTGTGATCTAATTCTCTAAAACTCTAAACCTGAAAAGATCCTCAATGTGTAATCTTGTAATAACTCAAGATTAAGTACGGTTTAAGGCTGGGGCCTTATAATTTACAACTGTTGTTATTAATATTCAAGCGGTGATTACCTGCTTCCTTTTATTATCACTACTTCTTTATTTGGTTATTCATTCATAAATTTTGTTGTTTTCTTATTTAGTCAGTTGGGGAATAACTCCTTTTAGCTTGAATCCACTCTTCCTCTTGGAATTATATAACACATTGATTTGTTTCCACTTATTTCTGACATTCCCAGAGAGTTTTTCATTTCTATAATTTTACTTAATTTTTTTTACTACATACCCTGTCTTATATTCCATGGACACCCTTCACCAACATAATAACTTCTCAGAGGAATGCAATCAGTTTTATGTGTTGGGGAGACCACCCACTTATTCACTCAATTTGGTTGAATGCTTGAAAAATTACCTTTGATGACATGTTTTCTTAGAAGTTTTCTAATGTAATTTTATTACTTTTATAGGTTTATATCAATTGGATAAAAATAAATTTTGTGTAGTTATTTTAAAAAATTATTTGTATTCCCTGATTAGAAAATCTTGACTATAATATAAATTTAAATTTTAACACTTGAGAAGGAATTTTTAGTCATTCATTTAGAAGTAATTTAGTTTAAAAATGACTTCTATGTTGGAGTAATTTAAATTAAGGAGCCCCTTACAATGGAAATAAATTTGTTCATAATGAGTGGAGAGGCCTAGGAATTTTTGTTTCTGCACAAGTGGTTATCATGCGGTCTTAATTTCATAAACTATTGATTTTCTCTAAATATTCATCATCTTTTGACATGAACAATTGGGCTTAATGTGTAACACCCCGAGATTTTATGAAAAATATTCTTTTTAATTTCATTAATGTCTTGTGTTGTACGCTACACCAAAAGGAGCATGCACAACACACATCCTTGACTTGCCTTCCGTTACATGCAATCGCGACCTTCCTTGATAGTGTGTGTAGTACGCAATACCGAGTTTCACTAAACAACGATATGCTATTAAAATATTATTAAAACTAGCCGTTATGAATAGTAATAACCACTTTTTGAAATTTTGTGAATTTTATTTTTCAAAATGGACTTCATTTTTGGATTCGGAATATCGAAATTAGCTTAGGGTGAAATTTTGGTGATTTTTGGATAACTTTCATATCTTGATGAATAGTGAAAATTACTAAATTTTAATTAAAAACAACTTTTTCAATCGAAATAATTAATAGTGATAAATTATTAATTTGGGTGGTTTTAAATTATATTTAGAATATATTTTTACAATTTAATACAATGTTGGTCATTGGATGTAATTTCACATTTAAACCAGCTATAAACAAGTTTCAATCTTTTGATAGTTATTATCTCTTAAAAACACGCTATTTGTTTTGACGACGAGAATTAATTTTTAAATTAGTTAATGCAACTGATATGTTTTGAATTTGGTAAAATAGACATCATTTTTGATTTCATAATATCAAATATAGCCTAGGCCTAATTTTTGGTATTTTTCTGAAAACTTTAAATTTTTGATGAATAGTGAAACCACTAAGTGGTAGTTAAAAAACTGAATTTTTCATAAAACTTAATTTTACCACTTCTGTGAGTGAAATTTCAAAAATCCGAGAGACACGGTTGATGTCAGTAAGTAAAATGTGGTTCAATGAGATAAAAATATTTTTTTTGGTGAATAGTAACTTTTTACTTTTTTTACCACGGTTAAAAGTAAATAGGGTAATTAAGGGTAGAAATGATATTATTATTACCCTAAAAGATGTCCTAATTTTATTGGACCAGTGTAATTATACCAAAAACAAACTTAGGAATAACATATGACCATTTAGGCCCACTTGGATTAGATTAGGACATTTATTATTAATTTATTTAAAGAAGAGTTAAAAGAGTTAAAATCAAAGTTTATTTACTAAAACATTTTTAATATAGGGTTATACATAAGATAAATTCGATTTTAAATATTCATTATAAAGCCCAAAAGATTTAATACATAATGGTAATTTATTTGTAATTTTTAGACATTAAATATTGTATGTTATTTATGACACAACGATGATGCAGTAATTCTCTTATTAATGAAATATTGACATAATTGATGTTATAAATACTCAAATAAGTATAGTTTGAGACTTTTTATGACTTAAACTAATTTTCTAGGCTAATAATACATGTTATTGTTGATTTGATTAACTTTTTTTGAACTTATCAATCTGTTATGATTTTTACAAAAATCAATTACTAAATAGTGTCAAAATTGACATAAAATAGTGTTTAAAAAACATATTATATTATTAATTGTTATTTTATTCCTAAAAATCTAATGTTTGGCCAAATGACTTAGATAAGGTTATATATATTAATAATAAACAATTTGGAGTTATTTTGGCTTCTTATAGTATGTTTATTAACCTTATAGTGTAAGAACATAAGAAGGCACGGTAAAAGTAAAATTATTAAACATAATGTTAAATCTAAATGATAAGGTTAAAATATGAAACTAAACTTGTCTAAATTCTCTTGTATGAGAGGATTTCGACCCATACCCACCTTATCCACGAAATAAATAAATTTGGAGCTATTTAAAACCGAACTTGACTTTATAATAAAATAATATGTTTAGTTATTTCAAAGGTGCCCCTCTCCTCCCTTATAAAAGGGCACCTCCGCCCTCTCTTCCTCACACAACTTTGATCCTTCAAGATCGGCCAACCCCTGCCAAATTATCTTCTCCACTTCCCTAGAAACATCCTAGAGGTTATGGTCTTCCTCATAGTCCATTTTTAGTTCCCTAAGAGGAGGTCTCAAAGAGGTGCTTCAAAGAAGAGGTAATTTCCGTTACCGATTCTTTCACCTTTATTTCTTCTTCCACTTATTCTTCTTAGGTTGTTTCATTATGAAGTAATAACATCAGTATCACTCATATACTGATATGTTATTAGAAGTATGAAACAATCCTATTTCACCATCTATCCATCCTACGGAAAACGAAATCACTGCGCGTGCGTACGTACGGAATACCGTCTCCACGCCGTGGTGTAATCTATTTTCCGCCACCAACTTAGTTGGATGGGTATAATGGTGTAATGAGTAACTATATATGATTATTATAAATTTATATTGATACTGGAATAGTATACATACACTTCAACACAAGTTCACGATCATGAGAACGATATCATCACTCGTGCGTACGTACGGAATACCGTCTCCACGACGCGATGAGATTCATTCTCCACTTTAACCATTCATGAATGATTATAAAGTATATATAATAAGTAATCATGAAATATATGACATAATAATTATACTGGATTTATGTTTATATATATTAATGTCATCTACTTAATTCCGTTCAACTCAATAAGGAAACGAAAACAACGTTCATGCGTACGTACGGACTACCGTCTCCATGAACGGTGTGTTTCATTTCATTTATCTATCTATTATATATATATATATACTGAATATATATGATATATAAATCGTGTTTTATATTCTGGATGTAATTAAATCATGATATAATTAATAATAATGTCAAGAACAACAAGTCCAAACACCCACGACAAATGAATCGATTTTACCCAAAACACTATTTAACATGGAATTTACAAAAGAACGGTTAAAATAAAGTCATAATTGAACCATATATGATATAATAACAATGAGTATGATTCTGTAATAAGTCAATGACATTATTTAAATCATTATACAGGAGGTTTGGTCACTTACAAAGCAAATCAGACCTAAGGTAAGGGAAATATCAAAATCTCATTTTTATCCGAGATTGTTTATACTTTGGTATTTACTTGGGCGTATTTTATCATCCACATCCATGTTTCGTCAATATGTAATTTTATTTCCATCCACCTACAATTTTTTAAATCCAATTTAACCCTTCGGTATGTTTTTAGTAAAGGATATCAAAGGAATCTTTTGTTGTTTTTTTCGTACGAGGTACTTTTTGACTTTTCTGACAAAAGTACGAAAAATATTTTTTTAACTTATACGGCACGAACGGATTTTTATGGTTTTATAAAGCCTTATTTTAATGAAGAATCCTCCAAAATATTTCATGAATATTTTCAATAAAATATATTTCTTTTAAAATTTCATGACGTTTTGTGAAAATAAATTGATTTTGAAGAAGAAAGGATATTTTCCTCAAGAATTCATTTCAAGTGCTTTATCAAAATTATTTTCCATCTAAGATAACATAGGGTTCTGTTTCTATCCCTATTATTACATTGATTTGGTTATGTTGGGATGGAATTATTTTTATGAATTCCTTTATCTTATATGAATTGTTTTATGATGTCATGATGTTTAAGATTCCCATTTTTATTACATGGGTTATGCAATGATGTATGATTTATGATTTTGTGGCACACATAAGAATGGTATCATTATGAGATGGGTGGGACCTATATATCCCTCCAATTCATGGGGTAAAGATTTTATATCTCATGAGATAGACATGGCTGGAATGGTAGGTTATACCGGTTCAGTGAAACAGGACTGAAACAAGGGTGACTCGGTTCAGAAAGGGACTTTGTCCACTAAGATAGTCTTGGAAATGAGTCTTGACTAACAAAAAATGATTCTCTATGATTATGTGTGTATGCCACAAAGTTTCATGTTTTAAGTTATGATTATTGGAATTACATTTCACTGCCATGATTTATCCCATGTTATGAAATTATTCTCTCTTTTGCAGGTTAAGATTTCCAAAATTTTATGTTCTTATGAATATGATGTGATTGATATTTCTTTTGTTTACCCTTACTGAGCATTTCAGCTCACCCTTTTATGTTTTCTTTTCCCCAGGATATAAATAAAGGTTTTAGGTAAAAAAAGGAAGATCTTTATGGGAGATGTAGAAGATCTTTCACCACGATTAGAAGATTATATTCCGAGTTTCCAAAGACACTAAACTATTACGATCCTTGTGTGTGTGTTTTTGTTATGTACTAAGTATTCTGCAAAAGTAATGTAATGTCCATGTACGTCAAGATATGGGTCTCTACAGTTGGTATTAGAGGAAAGGTTTAGTCAACCTTTGGAAACTAGGATGTGAGAACGTTAGTGAGATCCCTAGAGATATTTCTAAGGTATGTCTAGGGATGTCCCTAAGTATAAGTATACGTATAGGATAGTCCTAGAACTATGGTAACGATCTTATAATTTAACCTAAGATGTTAGATATTGAAGTTACTCCCCCTTTATTATGATTTTTTCCTCTAACACTATTCTTTTTGGGTTTTAGAAAATGGCTGGAAACAAGGTGATTCACGATAATGGAGGATATGATGGACAATGGAATGATATTTTTCATGAGAAACCAAATTAAAGGGGATTTGGAAGTCCAATCATCATTATTATGCCGAATCAGCAATCTCATAATATGATCAATAAAGTAAAATTTGGTAAGATTCCTGACTCGGCTAATAAGAGAAAGATGGAGATTCATGATGATCATAGAGGAAAGAAAGTTCAATTTCCCCTATGTAAATCATGCGGGAAGAGGCATCAAGGAGAATGTTTCAAAGGAACTGGAAGATGCTTTGGGTGTGGAAAAGAAGGACACAATGCCAATAAGTGCAAAGGAAAAGGTTCAGTTAACACCAGGGATGAGGATAATGGTATTGCTACGACATCAACAATGGTTAAATGTTTTAAATGTGGAATGTACGAGCATTATGAAAACCAATGCCCTAAGGTAAAGTCTCATGAAGAGAATCAGTATGGTCATATGGTTAGTATTTATGTTGATGATGATGAAGAGACTACAAATGATATGTGAGGTGAAATTTTTTTAAGCTCGGTCAATGGTTTAAGAATGAAGTGGAATGATTACATGTTTATCATGTGTAATGTTGTATAAGTAATCTCATGTTACTATGGAATAAATAGACATCTAAGGATTGTTACACTGTTGTCTTTCCTTGAGTTTGGAAAGTGTATGATTAATGGTACCAGTATCCATTAAAGGATATTCAGATATTTTTGGAATATAGATGATATGCGCATAATGAAGGGATACGTAGAAAATGAAATGTTTGAAAATATTCATGATCTCATGATTGATATAAGGACTAAGTGATATCATGGTTTAAGTATATATAATTTTGATGATTTTGGAATGTGGAAAGTGTTAACTTTTAACAGCACTCATGTTTTCAATAAAGTTCAATGGGTATTCAAGAGAATACATGATTAAGGACTTTGAATGTTTGGAATGTGACCAGCAAAACATATCTTATGATATATGGGGATCAACGATGGTATTAAATCTCTGGAAATCGTTTTCACTATGTTATGAGAATGTACTGCAATATTATGGATAAGCCTAAAGATTGGAATGAATTATGTTGGACATAAGTTAGTATTGTTTAAGGATAGAAGTTTTTTCGATATTATTGATGGGATGTTATAGTAATATAGTTTTAGAAAAAGGACAACCTGCAGGACGGGCGACAGCCCATCGCGTCGGACAAGGCTGTGGGAATCGAACCCACAACCGAAGTGCGACTGGCCTTTATCGCCTACCACTGGCCTACAGGAAGTCCCTATTTAGTAGAAACTTGTTTTATTGTATTAAGCAGTATGATATATGAAGTATAAGTCCATTTTAGGAACCATATATGATTAATCTCACTATAGAATGACTTGTGTATATTTAATAACTTTTGCTAACCTTTTGATTGAGACAGATGGAATGACCCGTCATTCTATCACATGATCTTCTAACACTTCACGAATTACAAATTCAACTTCATTTATTTAAGAGATGAAGTGGAAATTGTTCAAGGCACGAACAACAGTGAGATTGTACCAAAATAAAGTAAGTATTTATTCTAATTCAAATTCTCCAACTTTAGGGAAATGATCTTGAAAACCAAAAATGTTGTCCTAGTGCTCTTATATATGATTAATCAGATGGTACCTTAGATCATCACAAATTTATGGCTTTGTGATTGCTAGATTTTCCGTAGCCATGTTCTCTACCACTCTCTATCAGAACATGATGGTTAGATTTCTCTTCCATATCCATATTTTCACCTATGTGGAAACCCAATGATTAGTTTATTTGGGTAACCGTTACGTTTCATACTTTTGTTTTTAAAAATTGGTTTTGTTATTCCTTTTTATGATGTGGGTTTCGATTAAAGAAACTTTCGAATAGTAAACCATTTTTAACCCCGACGAATTTCAAGGGCGAAATTCATTTTAAGGGGGGTAGAATGTAACACCCCGAGATTTTATGAAAAATATTATTTTTTATTTCATTAATGTCTTCTGTTGTACGCTACACCAAAAGGATCTTGCACAACACACATCCTTGACTTGCCTTTCATTACACGCAATCATGACCTTCCTTGATAGCATGTGTAGTACGCAATACCGAGTTTCACTAAACAACGATATGCTATTAAAATATTATTAAAACTAGCCGTTATGAATTGTAATAAAGACTTTTTTAAATTTTGTGAATTTTATTTTTCAAAATGGACTTCATTTTTGGATTCGGAATATCGAAATTAGATTCAGGTGAAATTTTGGTGATTTTCGGATAACTTTCATATCTTGATGAATAATGAAAATTACTAAATTTTAATTAAAAACAAATTTTTCAATCGAAATAATTAATAGTGATAAATTATTAATTTGGGTGGTTTTAAAGTATATTTAGAATATATTTTTACAATTTAATACAATGTTGGTCATTGGATGTAATTTCACATTTAAACCAGTTCTAAACAAGTTTCAATCTTTTGATAGTTATTATCTCTTAAAAACACGCTATTTGTTTTGACGACAGGGAATTAATTTTTAAATTAGTTAATGCAACTGATATGTTTTGAATTTGGTTAAATAGACATCATTTTTGAGTTCATAATATCAAATATAGATTAGGCCTAATTTTTGGTATTTTTCTGAAAACTTTCAATTTTTGATGAATAGTGAAACCACTAAGTGGTAGTTAAAAAACTGAATTTTTCATAAAACATAATTTTACCGCTTCTGTGAGTGGAATTTCAAAAATCCGAGAGACACGGTTGATGTCAGTAAGTAAAATGTGGTTCAATGAGATAAAAATAATTTTTTGGTGAATAGTAACTTTTTACTTTTTTTACCACGGTTAAAAGTAAATAGGGTAATTAAGGGTAGAAATGATATTATTATTACCCTAACACATGTCCTAATTCTATTGGACAAGTGTAATGAGACCAAAAACAAACTTAGGAATAAAATATGACCATTTAGGCCCACTTGGATTAGATTAGGACATTTATTATTAATTTATTTAAAGAAGAGTTAAAAGAGTTAAAATCAAAGTTTATTTACTAAAACAATTTTAATATAGGGTTATACATAAGATAAATTCGATTGTAAATATTCATTAGAAAGATAAAAAGATTTAATACATAATGGTATTTAATTTGTAATTTTTAGACATTAAATAATTTAATTTATTTATGACACAACGATGATGCAGTAATTATCTTATTAATGAAATATTGACATAATTGATGTTATAAATACTCAAATAAGTATAATTTGAGACTTTTTATGAATTAAAATAATTTTCTAGGCTAATATGTCATGTTATTGTTGATTTAATTAACTTTGTTCGAACTTATCATTCTGTTATGATTTTTACAAAAATCAATTACTAAATAGTGTCAAAATTGACATAAAATAGTTTTTTTAAAAAATATTATATTATTAATTGTTATTTTATTCCTAAAAATCTAAGGCTCGGCCAAATGACTTAGATAAGGTTATATATATTAATAATAAACAATTTGGGGTTCTTTTGGCTTCTTATAGTAAGTTTATTAACCTTATAGTGTAAGAACACAAGAAGACATGGTAAAAGTAAAATTATTTAACTTAATGTTAAATCTAAATGATAAGGTTTAAATATGAACCTAAACTTTTCTAAATTATATTGGATGAGAGTATTTAGACCCATACCCACCTTAGCCACGAAATAAATAAATTTTGAGCTATTTAAAACCGAACTTGACTTTATAATAAAATAATATTTTTAGTTATTCCAAAGGTGCCCCTCTCCTCCCTTATAAAAGGGCACCACATCCCTCTCTTCCTCACAAAACTTTGAGCCTTCAAGCTCGGCCAACCCCTTCCAAATTCTCTTCTACACTTCCCTATAAACATCCTAGAGGTTCTGGTCTTCCTCAATGACCAATTTTAGTGCCCTAAGAGGAGGTCTCAAAGAGGCGCTTGAAAGAAGAGGTAATTTCCGTTACCGATTCTTTCACCTTTATTTCTTCTTCCACTTATTCTTCTTAGGTTGTTTAATTATGAAGTAATAACATAAGTATCACTCATATACTGATATGTTATTATAAGTATGAAACAATCTTATTTCACCATCTATCCATCCTACGGAAAACGAAATCACCGCCCGTGCGTACGTACAGAATACCGTCTTCACGCCGTGGTGTAATCTATTTTCTGCTACCACCTTAGTTGGATGGGTATAATGGTTTAATGAGTAACTATATATGATTATTATAAAGTGATATTGATACTGGAATAGTATACATACACTTCAACACAAGTTCACGATCATGATAACGATATCATCGCTCGTGCGTACGTACGGAATACCGTCTCCACGACGCGATGAGATTCATTCTCCACTTTAACCATTCATGAATGATTATAAAGTATATATAATAAGTAATCATGAAATATATTACATAATAATTATACTGGATTTACGTGTATATATATGAATGTCATCTACTTAATTCCGTTCAACTCAATAAGAAAACAAAAAACAGCGTTCATGCGTACGTACGGACTACCGTCTCCATGAACGGTGTGTTTCATTTCATTTATCTATCTATTATATATATATATATACTGAATGTATATGATATATAAATCATGTTTTATATTCTGGAAGTAAGTAAATCATGATATAAGTAATAATAATGTCAAGAACAACAAGTCCAAACACCTACGACAAATGAATCCATTTTACCCAAAACACTCTTTAACATGGAATTTACAAAAGAACGGTTAAAATAAAGTCATAAGTGAACCATATATGATATAATAACAATGTGTATGATTGTGGAATAAGTAAAAGATATTATTTAAGTCATTATACAGGAGGTTCGGACACTTACGAAGCAAATCGGACCTAAGGTAAGGGAAATATCACAATCTCATTTTTATCGGAGATTGTTTATACTTTGGTATTTACTGGGGTGTATTTTATCATCCACATCCATGTTTCTTCAATATGTAATTTTATTTACATCCACCTACAATTTTTTAAATCCAATTTTACCCTTCGGTGAGTTTTTAGTATAGGATATGAAAGGAATCTTTTGTCGTTTTTTTCGTACGAGGTACTTTTTGACTTTTCCGACAAAAGTACGAAGAATGTTTTTTTTAACTTATATGGAACGAATGGATTTTTATAGTTTTAAAAAGCCTTATATTCATGAATCTTCCTCCAAAATATTTCATGACTATTTTCAATAAAATATCTTTCTTTTAAAATTGCATGACGTTTTGTGAAAAGAAATTGATTTTGAAGAAGAAAGGATATTTTCCTCAAGAATTCATTTCAAGTGTTTTATCAAAATTATTTTCCATCCAAGATAACATAGGGTCCTATTTCTATCCCTCTTATTACATTGATTTGGTTATGTTGGGATGGAATTATTTTTATGAATTCCTTTATCTTATATGAATTTTTTTATGATGTCATGATGTTTAAGATTCCCATTTTTATTACATGGGTTATGCAATGATGTATGATTTATTATTTTGTGGCATACATAAGAATGGTATCATTATGAGATGGGTGGGAAATATATCTCCCTCAAATGCATTGGGTAAGGATTTTATATCTCATGAGATAGACATGGCTGGAATGGTAGGTTATACCGATTTAGTGAAACAGGACTGAAACGAGGGTGACTCGGTTCATAAAGGGACTTTGTCCACTAAGATAGTCTTGGAAATGAGTCTTGACTAACAAGAAATGATTCTCTATGATTATGTGTGTATGCCACAAAGTTTCATGTTTTAAGTTATGATTATTGGGATTACATTTCACTTCCATGATTTATCCCATGTTATGAAATTATTCTCTCTTTTGCAGGTTAAGATTTCCAAAATGTTATGTTCTTATGAATGTGATGTGATTGATATTTCTTTTGTTTACCCTTACTGAGAATTTGAGCTCACCCTTTTCTGTTTTCTTTTCCCCAGGATATAAAGAAAGGTTTTAGGCAAAAGAAGGAAGATCTTTATGGGAGATGTTGAAGATCTTTCACCATGATTAGAATATTATATTCCGAGTTTCCAAAGACACTAAACTACTACGATCCTTGTGTGTGTGTTTTTGTTATGTACTAAGTATTCCGAAAGAGTAATGTAATGTCAATGTACGTCAAGATACAGGTCTCTACATAATGGATTTCTTGTATCTCATCCCACTGGATTTTATTTTGAGATATTCCATGGCATGCCCAATATTTTTAATAACCCTTCATTATGTTCCGAAATATAGAATTCAATGAGGGTGTTCTACCTATAAAAGCGATAGCCTACCAATTGGAGATGATGAAACCTGAGGTTAACCAATCTAAGTGTATAATGGTATAGAAATTGAGGATGGGGCATTTATTGAAAAAAATGGAAAAGTTAGTTTTATGAAATATTTATTTATGAATGAATGGTAGGATGTTTTGGATTAAGTCTACATTGTTAGCTGACATCACAAATTAAGGAATCTATTAAGTATTAATGTAGTAATTTTTAACGACAATTAACTAAAAATACATATTAACTTGATTAATATTATCTATATCATTTTTACAGGTTTCTTGAGAAATTCCTCTAAAATATTTTTCGATGATTTTTTTGGGGAAAAACAATCAATCAAGTGTGCGGGAGTTTTATTGAATTCTATGGATGGAGAATTTATACTTATTTTAGTATCATAAAAATGGTTGTGTGAATGGATTTTCATGATTTTCAAAAGTTAAATATAAATTGATATGAATTTTAGTCAATATGGTGAATAAAATGAAGTCATTTCATTTTTTTGGGTGATTTGGAATGAAATCATAGGAATTTGAACCCTTTTTCCAAGAATCATGCTGCTATGGAGTTAGCCGAAAAAAGAACCAAAACCTGAAGGAAAGACAGATCAAGATTTTTGGAGATAGAGACACCATGAATAGTCTCTGCATGGTTAGTTAAACTATGTGGATTTCTATAAAATCATACAGGGTGTTCATTTTTTGAGATAGAAGATGCAACATGGACTTGGTACGGTTTCCAAACCATGCGGCCTGACCCTATAACGGTGGCATGCTTGGAAAATTTGGGACAGAGCCCATGCGCATAGGATCTAAATGGTTACACATACCATGCGACTCAGCCATGTTTTATGTGTGGTATTTATTTGGTGAACAGAACTGTGAACCAATTTCTGCGTGGTTTTATAAACCGTGTTTCATAAAAATGAACATAGTTAGAACGTGGTTTGAATAATCATGTTCTATAACCATGAAGGTGTAAACATTATATTACTATTGTTATATTATAATATATTTTTGTTCATGATGTGAATTTTATTTTTAAATTTTTACGCATTCAATAAATTTACTCTAAATAGTTTTTCAATAAGAGTAATTATATTTTTGTTACCAATATCTCAATTTTAAATCCCATACATGATATTTTTTAGATATTTTCTCCACCCCATATTTTTTATACATGTTTCCATATAGTTTTAATTTATCTATTTTATCCTTTACAATAAAATAGAAATAGATAATCAAATTAAATTTCGGTTAAATATTTGAGGATAAGCTAACTCATGTGAATTTTTTAAAAATGTGTTGAGAAATACTCAAACTATCCTTTAGTAATATTGATAAATGGTGTATAATATATATAAATAAGAAATTTTCATTTATTTTATAATTGATTCAGTTTATATCATGGCTTCTGATATTGCAAAGGAAGCCGTTTGGAAGTGAAACTTTTACAATGAGCATGATGTAGTTCCAAACAGAAATAGTCCCATTAAATTTTATAGTAGTAATATATTAGTGGTAACTATAGAAAATGAGTCAATATTTGAAGAGTTATTCTAGCATGATTGCAACCCCCTAATTCAAGGATTTAAAATATATTCATACAATTTATATTTAATTAATATATTTACATATATATATATACATATTGTTAAATAAATCTTATTAAGAAATATATTAAAATGTATAAATAAATAATGTTATTCATGGTGTCATTAATATCACCGGTAAAGGGTGATATTTTATCAGCACTAGGTATAGTGATGGAAATGTGTATCTTTATATTCCTCAAAAGATGCCCTAAAAATACATTAACACTTGTCACCAGGTTTTTACCAATAAAAAATATCACACTGATTAGCATTATTTGTATAGTCAAATAAAAGTCTCACTTTATAAAAAAACAAATATCACTAATAAATATGAGATCTTAATAAGCTAAATTCATTATCATTTCAATTAACACTCTAACTTGATCAAGGTGAGCTTGAAGAAGAGGATTCTAGTCGGTATATTAAAATATAATATCACAAATATCAGTTTTCTGATATTCACATGTGATAAAACTACTTTTACTTGTCGAAAGGATCGTTAGTGTGTTGTATGAAACATTACCCTTGGTTTTATGGACTTAGGGCTCTAGAAAAGTGTCCTGTATAATTATGAGTACATTTAGTCTAGTCACTAAAATAAAAAATAATCATTGTCTAGGCAAAGAGGCTTGTGTCTATCCCATAGCCCGCAAATATTTAATTTTTTAAAAATAAAATTACTTATAAAAATTATTATTCCACTTTGTTATTTTTAAAAATGGATTCAATTTCATAAAAATAAAATATAACAAGTAATATAATGAGTCAACAATATACTAATTTAATTTAAAATATTTATTTTTAAAATAATTTAATGATGTACATTGATTTGTATTCTGATTTATACATTATATAATTTATTTAAAAAGTAATTATTATTTTTTGACACATTTTTTGTAATGATTTTTATTATAAAAAATTAATCCTATGAACAAAATAAATATTTTTTATCTTAAATGAAAAATGAAATTTAAAAATTGCATCGGACATCCTGCTTGCCTACAGGTCTTGCAAGTGTGTTATTGGGCCAAAGAAATAGAAATTCAGTCATTTTATATTCATTATCAATTTAGAAATGAAATAAGGTTATATGTAATTTAATATCATATTTATAAATTGCATGATAAAATTCCATTTAATTTATCATTTTATTCTATGAAACCAAAATACATTTTTAGGGTATATATTTTTTAAAATATTATAGGTGTTTTGTTACATTCTAAAAAAATAAATAATTAAAATTAAATGTATATAATTATAACATTTTCCAAAAGTTCATTTCAAATTAGATATTGTATTTTTATGTATAACATATAAAATTTTACTATTTTGGGTAATATTCATCCAAACTATAATCGTGAATCTCATTATATATTCATAACTAATAGTATGAAATCTAAATAATGAAACCTTACTTGATTTTTTAACTATTTATAAAATCAAACAAATATCAGAAATGCCTGAATATTTCAAAATCCATAGAAGAAAATATAATAATTGATTATTAGAATAATACAAAACCAATATTTAAATAAAAAAAGAATATTAATCTATAAGAATCGAAATCCGTAGATAATGAAATATATTTTTAGTAAACATAATAATTTAAAAAACCTTTCATATTTAATAAAAAAATATTTTTCCATATTTATTTAAAAAATAGAAAATAATTCACATAATTATATCTTTTTGTGATCATCCTAATCCAATAGAAAAGGTAAATAATTTTGATGGAGAATATGGTGAGGAATGATTAAATGATATTTATTTTCAATAATTTCTGATTTTTTTTAATTTTGTTGATCTTCTAATCCATATCTAGTCCACTATATTTCTTACTCTCCAAGATTATTTGTATACATCCAAATAAAAAATGACTCACCGTAAACATGTTTTTTTGGAAATAATAATGTGTGACCACCTCTAAAGATACACATTAGAGCCATTCTAATTTTGAAACCATAACTTTTTAATTGGCTTGACAATTTTATTTACTATATTTTTTACTAACTTTTTTCTGCATTACAACAGAACACTTATCAGCTGCACACATTGGAGACCTACATATTTTATCATCTTCAATGTTTTTTAACTAATACTTTTTAAATATCATAATAGATATTATAGAATATTATACAACTATATGTTATTGAATATAATTTACATATATCAGTTGATGTTGCAGTTTTGAGATGAATTTTTATTGAACATCTTTATATTTATATATTTACTATTAATGTGTCTGATTCTCATACTCAATCATTATGAAGTGTCATCTTCTCTTTCTAAGATATGGTTATTTTTGTTCCCTATAAAATAACTAGAAGTCTAGGTAAATTAATTTTTGTAAAGTATTAAACTTCCTATACTCATTTGTAGTGGTCACTAGAAAAAAGCACCTGCTAGCGAGAAACACCAAACATGTGGAGTACAGAATTGGTGGTGTATACTAGTGTATTATTGTTCCTTGAACAACTATTCATAGATGAGTTATTTTCATTATATATTTTCTCTTTCTTATTCATCATTAATAGATAAGTAAATAATTAATTTATTCCCAAGAGTGAAGTATTTTTTCTAACAAATTTTTTATAGAATAAAATTCACCCCCACTTGTGTCATCATGTTTTTTATTCCAATTAAAAAAATTATATCAATACTTGGGATGGGTTGGATATATTTCATTTATTGGAATAAATGAATATTATACTATATGTAAATGAAAAAAATGTTATCATAGGTTATACTCAAGTGATTATATAAATTTGACCACAAAGAGATATATATAATGATCCAAAAGAAGATAAATCTCAATGGATGATTTTAGAGATGTTATTTTTATTATATGTTCACCTTATATAATAGTTATAATTATTGATACTAGAATAAAAACATGATTGTTTAAATGAAAATTCATTGAAGAATAGTTTATATAATTGTAGTCAAGCCCAATGAGATTTCTAATGGAGATCATATAAAATGCGATGATGATCAAGATATAGAATATGAACTTAATTGAATAGCAAGGAATGTTCTTGTCTTTAGAATAGAAACTTATGAATTTAATTGAGTCTCTTAGTGTTATAACATATAAGTGATGTGGAAGAACAGTTATGATTCTTGTTGTGGTTGTGATTATCTAATAAAAATAAGCTACAATAATATAAAATTAAAATTTGATATATTTATGATGCATGAATATAAATTCATCCCATATATTATTATAACATTGATTTATGTTTTCAACAATATTACTACCACATGAAATCCAATTAAACTATAAGATCAAGCATTAAAGGTACACTGTGTTTTATCTTTTATGTGGATTGGGGTATACACTTCCATTAATTAATCCACACTAGTTAAAGAGTTGAAAATAATATAATTTATTGGACCATTGATGTTGTGTGAAGAAAATTTGGAAGAAAAAGATGAATTTTTTTCTATATAAAATAAATATATTTCACATAAAACTACTATGGATGAATTTAGAGATTATAGTTATGAAGATTTAATTTAATATATGTCATGTATTTCTAAATGTTTTGTAATATTGTATTTCAAGATATAGAAAAGGAATGAAAAATATAGATGCTACAAATTCAATGAATTTTTCACAAAAAATGTAACTATCCTGGGATTAATCTAAAAAAATCAAATTATAATATAAAATATAATAAGTTAATGAATACTAACATTTTTGATACTTTTGTTTCATTTATTAAGTCCCATATGATCTTTAGAAAAGATCATGAAGATAAGATGATAAATCTATGTATTGTGGATCATTGTGATGTGGTACAGTCTTCTTACTCTAAAAATTCTAGTTTTGAAATATTTTATTATGATTCCCACAATAAATATTGTCTTTTTCATGAAGATACATATTATTCATTAAAAATGGGAAATGAAATAAGATAAAATATAACGATGCAATTTTTATTGGAAATGAATTTGTATCAAAATAGATAAAAAATACAAGATCTAATTAATCAAAAATATTCTCATAATTTATAGGAAAATAAATCTAACGAACCATTAGGAATATCTAATTTGTTAAAACAAGGATTCATAAATCTTATTAATTGAGAAAACTATTTGAGTGAAATTATATTGGAAAATTATAGTCATAAAGGAAGGCATGGGATTGTGGTAATGGAGAAACACCAAAAATATATAAAAATTATTTTAATCCAAGTTTAGAAAGTAAGAGAATATCTACTTGAAAATGATTTCACTATAGAATAAACAAAAATTAATATATTTACTAATATATTAGAAAACATTATTTTTGTTATTAAACATTCTCATTAAATAAAATAATTATCTATCCTTAATTAAGGATTCTCTCATCAATGTAAAAATGATTTGGTTACCTATGTTTTTAGTTTTTAACACTAATAGACCCAAAATCATATGGGTACCAACTAGAACTTGTATTTAATATCATGTGTGTGGGCACCAATAGAATTAATATTTATTTCAATATGTTGATTCTTGAATATTATGGAAATTTCATTTATTCTTTTAAAATGAAACTTCATTAAAGATAGAACTGTTAATCTAGAATGTATTTCATTTCTATTTTAATATTTGATTCAAATGAATTAAATGTTATATATATGGGAAGAAATTTTGTTCCATCATTAATATTTTTTTCCTATATATTTTATTATCTTATCTCTTAAATTTTTTATAATTTCCCACTATGTTAGATTTTTTTAGGAATCAATTTGTTGAATTATTTTTATTACATCATTAAAAATCCTTAATGATTATTTAGTTTCATATTAAGATATACAAATTAAATTATTTTTATATGAGGAATTTTTTTTTAGTAAAAAATGGATTATATAACTTCATAAGAATAGTTTTCTTGGAAGACTTATAATTCAGGGGTAGAGTGTTTTAGTTTGTTGAATTAATTTAAAATCACATAAATAATAATATGTTCATTTAATAAAAAAAATATTCTGAATTAATGTATATTTCATAAAATGATTTTTAGATAATATATATTTCTTAATATATTTTTTAGATTATGTAATGTTGTTTATTCAATATCATTTTCTTTTATAAAACTGTCTTTTGAGCCGAATAATCCAAATTGATAACTATGAATTTGGGATCATGAATATGAAACATCACCTAAAAACCATTATAGTGAAACATTTTATATTCCAATTTTGAAACCCAAATATATTCTCAAATCATCTCAATCATTTTTTCTTCCTTATTTTAATTTCAAAACAAAAAGACTTTTGGAGAATCTAGTCCGAGTAGTATTAAATGAACAAGGACTTTCGGCACATAGAAATATTCTCCTAAAGTAATAATCATTCAAATATTTTATCATTTGATATAGATTTTATAAAATTATTTAATATAAATTTGTAATAAAGTAAATTGTATTCCTCAGGATATGAATGATTTGTTTGGAAAATAGTTAGATTATTTTGTTGAGTATTCGTAGGAAAAATCATATTGGAAATGTATATAATTCTTGGGTTCTAAAGAATATGACTTAAAATCTCTCTAAAAAACTAATTATGGAATTAACTATATAGATTTGACAACCATGTTTATAATTATTAATTATGAGGTAGTAAATATTCATTTAGATCATGGTATATACATATAATGTTTTCTATAGGGAGATGATTTTTCAATTTCCAAGAAATTGTTTCTTACTCTAAATTAGTATTAGTGGAGGGTCGTCTTATCCTATTAAGTATTGGATAATTTTGTTCCATGATAATGAACTAGAAGACGCTATCAATTACTTTTTGTAAAGGTGTTAGTTGCTTAAATTCTATTGTAAAGGTCTCAAGATAAGAGGACCACCATGTGAAAATCACAATGTTCAAGGATTACGACATGGTTGACGTGGAATAGAGGACAACAGTTCCCTAAATGTTTTACATAAATATGTTATATTCTTTATTTATTTACTATTATTTTCTCATATTCTAGGGAGATGAAAATAATTTCATTAATCTCAATATGTAATTATTTTTTCTATCAGGTTTTCAATGTTAAACAATTAATTGACTATTGTATCTTCATATTTTCAATTATGATTCAATAATACCATTTCATAGATATCAAATTAAACTTATTTTTACTCAATTATTGTTGCTTTCAAATTCTAATTTCTTAATATATTTTGATTATATCTTCCCCATTCCTGTTTTATTCCTTTTTAATGGAATCTATTTTAAAATTTTGTTAGAACATTCATTACTAACAACTATATTCATTGATCCATTTACAGTAGTCAAACAATCGATAAAATTTATTGAATTAGATAATTTAATGTCATAACCCATATTTATCTCACACTAAATGGTAATCATACTCATTTTTGTTAGGGGTAATTATTTTTGATGTTTTTCTATAAGATATTATCAACCATCTTTTACATCAATATAATATCATAAAAACATGTGAATATTTCTATCTTATCTGGTCTACCTCCAAAAAAATAAATACTATATGTATTTATCTCACATTTCAAAGATAAAAATAATTTAATCAAGACCAAAATCAACCAGGCTGAATGTTACACTCCACTACTCCACAATACATTTCTATTTGAATAATACAATAGCAAGTGTTGTATGCAACTTCGAGTTCTAGCACACTATTGTCAATTAAACTCGCCATTTAAATAGAAGTTATGAATAATAATACCTACTTTTTAGAAATTTTAGAAATTTAATTTTACAAAACGGAGATTATTTTTGGATTTGGGATATCAAAATCAGATTATGGTGAATTTTTGGTATTTTTCTGAAAACATTCTATTTTGATAAATAGTTAAAAACTCTGTGTTATTGTTTAAAACCAACTTCTTATTTAAATATTAAATTTTAAATTTAAATTTATTTTAATGAAAAAATAGGTACATTATACCTATATTAATCCAATTTAATTCATTAGAGTCATTTTATAATAATATTAGATATTTAAAATTTTATTGAGCTTTTTAACGTCTTTTACCCGCATTCTAGGAACTCTTGCAAATCAACATAAAATGTAATTTTAATTCTTCTATGAATTGAATTTCAAAAATCAAAGAGACACAGTTGACATCATTATGTAAAATTCAGTTCAATAGGATGAAAATAATTGTTTTTGAATATTAACATTTGATTGTTATTTACCACGGTTAAAAGTAAATAATGAAATTAAAGGTAAACTTAATGTTATAATTAACCCAAAACATGTACTAAATCTATTGGATAAGTGTTTTTAGACCTAAATAAACCTTAATACATTAATAAAATCTTTTTTGATCTATTTCGGTTAGATTAGGACATTTATTATATTTTATTTAAAGAAGATTTAGAAGTGTTAAATTCATATTTTAATAACTAAACAATTTTTAATGTAGGGTTAAACAAAATATAAATTCTAATATAAATATTAATTATAAATCTAAAAACATTACCAACATCATAGTATTTAATTTATAATATTTAGACGTTAAATAAGTACACTTATATATGAAACAATAATGATGCAATAATTACCTTATTAATGAATGATTAAAATAATTAATGTTATAAGTATTAAAATAAATGTAAATTGAATGTTTTGATTCCATACATGGATTTTATAGGTGAATATGACATTTCAAGGTAGATTAAACGTATTTTTTTTTGAAGTAATAAAGTTTTAATGACATTAACAAAAACCAAATAATAAATAATGTCAAAATTGACATAAATGAGTGTTTAAAACAAATACTATTTGGTTAAATTATATTATATATTAAAAATATATTATTTGGACAAAGGTCTTATATAAGGTAAGATATTTAATTAATGATCCACGTTAGGTTCTCCTGAAATTTTTTAGTATGTTTATTAACCATGTAATATAAAAATACAAGAAGACATGGTAAATGTTAAACAATTTATTTCAGTATTAAATATAAAAGAAAAGGTTATTATGGTGACCTAAAATTATATAAAAATTATTGGTTGAGGCACTTTGGACTGATCCCCTCCTTATCCAATATTTATATTCATTGGGAGCTATTTTAATTTGAAAATTATTTTATAATAAATTAATATTTCAATCTCTTCATAAAGTTACCCTCACCTCTCTTATAGAAGGTTACTTCCCCTTCTCATAAATTCACAAATCCAAAGCCATTAGGATCTTCTAAAACCAACACAAATATTCTCACAACTACCATCGTATAACCATAGAGGCCTTACTTTGATCATAAATCCTTCCTATGGAGACCTTTTGTACAAATAAAATAAGAAAACATTTGAAAATGTGGTAATTATTTTATCACCTTTTTAAAAGATCTTTTCTTCTTCAAGTTACTATTCCATTGAATTTTCCATACTAAAAAAATAAATCTTGCACATTCTACATACTGAAATGTTATTATAAATATGGTACAACCATATTCATTATTCTATCCATCCTATGAATGACAAAGTCACTATACGTGCGTACGTATGGATTACCATCTCCACATAGTGGTGTAGTTTGTTATTCTACAATTCATTATTTGAATGGGTATAATAATGAGTATAATTGATTTAAACAAAAAATATATCATTTTAATGATTCTTTATAAATAATATACCATCAAATTACATATGATTTCACCCTCAATAGAATGATATTGTCGCTCGTTTGTACGTATGACTTACCGTATTCACAACATGATAATATTTTGTTCCCCATCATAACCATTCAAGAATAATTTCCATTTAATGAATAAAAATAATATTTAGTAACATAAAATCAATTTGGATATGAATTAAATACATACTATGCATAACGAAGGTGACTTACATAACAAGACATGTGAAAGAAAATGAATAAGTTTACACCCGAAACAATGATACTACTGAAATATTATTAACAATGAAATATTATAGGATAATATATGACATAATATTTATGTATTTGGTTCTTTTATAATTTAATAAAAACTATTTAACCATTATAACATATTTTAAAGTACCCTCGATTATGGAAAACTACAAGTTAAGGGTTAATTCTACAATTTCTTCATTATCTGACTATGTTTATACACAAGTATTAACTGGGACTTCTATGTCATCCAAATCCATTTTTCATTAAAATGTATTGAAAAACATTTTAACTATTTCCTAGATAAGGTATTAAAGTCGTTTATACCCTTGTTTGAATTTTTTTAAAATGTTTTGATAGGAATATTTCCTTCGTTTTCCAAACAAGGTACTTTATGACCTTTTTGAAAAATTATGGAAAGATTGTTTTTTCAAAACTTATTCAAGGGGTGCATCTATTTTCAAAAATTATAAAACCATAGAAGATTCCTTTATAATCTATTATGAATATTTTCAAAATTAATGTTTTCTATTATAAGTATACAACATTTAAATGATTTTAAAGTGGAAAGTGGTATTTATCTCAAATAGCTTTTGGATTTATTTCATATTTTTCAACATCTATTTTTGGATTTTATGTTTAGTTGAAGTTGATTTATTATGATATAATATTACATATTGTATTGATAGTAGTATGATAAATTTTAATGTGGTTGTACTATTTTTATTTCATTCTCTGTTTATGGTTAAAGTATTAACATTTTGTAAGTTAGTTTAATTATAATTTTTATGTTATATTTTACCCTTTTAATACAAGGAATGAATTAGATGTAGTATGTGATGAGTGTGGCCCTCTATAGCACCTCAATTCATCAGTTTGTATCATGATAAAATATAGTGTCTTGTACCAAGGCATTGATAATATTTTTTTATTTATAGTCTTGGAACGAGGCCTTGACTATGTGGTTATCATCTCTGGCATTATGCATTCCATCATTATGTGATTAGATATTGATATTCCATGTGATTATTCGTCTCGTATAATATCCATGTGAATTAGTAAATGGAATTATTTTATTCACCTTTTATATATTATGCTGATGATTGTGTTTAAAAGTCTTGGGTTTTACTCTTATACATTGCCTTAAATGTTTATTCTTATTTATGATAGTTTCTGATATATTGTTATCCTTACTGAGCATCTGAGATCATCCCTTTCTTATGTTTTATTTTTCCCAAGATGTCAAAGAAGTATATTATGAATGACTAGAAGGGATAGGCTAAATGATATGAGGGTGTTCAAATGATACACAATGTTTTTTTTTTCATTTTATTGTTTAATGTGAAACTTATGAATGTATATAGTACTTATAAGGCTACTAAATTGAACAGTCTTTCAGGACATGATATATTGTGATCATGAAAATGTTATTTAATAATTTACTAACTCTAGGTAACTAGGGTCATGGAATTACAGCTGCTATGAGAGGCAGTTTTGTACAACAATGGAAAATAGAGTTATATAAACTCTTATTAGGGAACATTACCCAATGATAGACTTTGAGGATTAGTAAAGAAGATCATCCAATTTTTTTGGTAATGTATATATTATGTGGGTTTTCCAAGAAATAAATACATGTATATATTATAAAAGTGGACATGTTTATGGATAAGATGTACCTCAACATGAAAACATTAACAAGGAGTTTTAGGATTTACCAAGGGTATCCTAGAACATGACAACGAGACTTACTCTGCACTTGTTTTGACACTCCCATGGGATATGCATATTATAATTCACATTTTCATTTCAACCCATTATGAAAGATTTATGAGTAAATAAAACCCCAAAGAAAACATTTTTTTTGATTATGAATTAAAATCATAAACCGTTCAATTTATGTTATGTATTTTACAAATTAGGAATTATGCATTGTGATTCATAATCAAACCTAGTGTATGCCATTTTAATGAAATGGTTCCTAGTGTAAGTAATGTACACCATATTAAAACAAATAATACATTTTTTTATTTCCCTCAGAATCATGATAATTATAGTGGAGCTGGTCATGCAACTAGTGCTGAACAACTTATAACTATAACAGGAAAACTCACTCAAGTTATGAATAAAAAACATACCCATATAGAGCACCGTAATCTACAATGTGGGGGATCAATGTTATACTAATTCTTTATGTAAAAACCACCAACATTCATTGGGATTAAAAATCCATTTGTATCTAATCAATTAAAATATTTCTTAGAGAAAATATTTCATGCTTTTGGGAGTAGCGAAAGGGAAAAAGTTGTCATGGCAGTTTATCGCTTCATAGGAGATGCAGATCATTGGAGGCCATTAATTCAAAACACAAAGGAGGATGAATATTAATAATATATGGAATATATAGAGTTTAATGATATTTTCATAGAAAAATAATTTCCTCATGAACATTGAGCGAATATGGAAAGGAAATTTTTGAGTGTGAGGAAAAAAGAGGATGAAATGTATCAATGTATGAGGCTAACATTACATGGTTAGAAAGGCATGATTCAAATTATATTTGTAACCCAATAAGTACTATTGACCATTTTTTTATGGGATAAAACCCTTTTCCCATCATGAATTAGTCTCACAATCCTTCTCATCATACGAATATGTAGTCTAATGTTTTATCCTGTTAGAAAAGGAATTCTCAAAGTCTTATGACATCAAAGTGCAGAAAGTAAAGAATAGATATGCTTAACACTATAGAAAATGAAATAAGGGGAAGAAGGGAAATGTAAAATGTCTATTATACAGTATTTTTGGGATGATAAACCATTGTGCATGCCAAGAAGGGATGATATTTTGATACAAGTGTAGAGAAAAGGCCACCAAACTCATGATTTCAAGGGGAAGAATGAGGATGTTGATGTTCAATGATAAAATTGTAAATAAATGGGAAAATATGAAAATGAATTTCATAAGAGTTAATGAAAATTATCTCATACAAGGCCATGGGAGAATGTCCAATATTATGCAATCCCAATAGCTAAGGATGAATCTTTGAATGATGTGGTGGCATGTACTTTAATCGTTTTTTCAAAATTATCAAATGATTTACTTGATTTTGTATTATCACATTATATCATAACATCCTTGTTTTCCAAGGAAATTAGATATTTATAATTTGACTTATTATGGGAGTTTTTAGTTAGAACTCTTTAGGGAAGTATCGTTGCAACAATGTTTTGTCAATCAGTTACCATTATAGCTTATAAATGTGCATTACCTGATCATCTTACTATCATACCCATGATTGAAATTTGATATAATCCTCAGTATGGATTTGATTTTACACCATGATGTGAAAATTTATTGTAAGAATAAGTAGGTTACAATGTTTGATGATGATAAGGCATCAATTATATTAAGCCAGAAACATCACCATCTGATTCTCATCAAGATCCACCCCATGTATCAATACTAAATTATATTATTGGGGAGAAATTTATTGAAATAAAATTGGGTGAGGAACATAATGTTCAAATAAGGGATGCACCTATTGTGAAAGAATATGATGATGTGTTTCTATTGGATTTATCTGGACTTCCTCTTGAACGATAAATTGATTTTTCTATTGACATAGTTCCTGGTTCAAGGCCCATATCAAAGACCCCATATAGAATTTCCACTATTTAATTATGGATCGAAGGAAATAACTAGAGTAATTGAGTAATAACATTTTTATTTATCCTAGTTTTTCTCCATGGGGATCTGATGTTCTTTATATTAAGAATAAATATTGATCTATGTGGTTGGGTATTGACTACATGGAGACCAATGGTATAATAATAAAGAATAGGTATCCCCTACCAGACATTGACGATTTATTCGATCAACTTCATAGAGTTCATTATTCTTAAAAGACTGGCCTTCGATCTGGATATCATCAGTTGTGTGTGAGGAAGGAATACATTCCAAAGACATCATTTCAAACTAGGTATCATCATTACGAGTTTACAAAAATGATTTTTAAAATGACTAATACGACCTCTATTTTCATTGATCAAATGAATTGAGTTTTCAAGGAATATTTTGATGACATTGTAGTGGTATTTATTGATAATATCTTTGTATACTCCAAAATCCATGAAGATGATGAAAATAACTTGCGCAATATTCTAAATACTCTTAGAAGAAATTAATTATATTGGAAGTTTAGCAAGTGTGAATTATGGATTTAGGGAATTTCTTTTCTTGGACATATTCTCTCTAAGTATGCAATCTCTATTGATCCATCAAAGACCAGGGCAATCCAAGAATGGCCAGCACCAGCGAGTATAATTAAGGTACGCAGTTTAATTTGTTTAGAAAGTCACTATTAGCATTTCATCCATTATTTTTCCTGGTTTTCTTACCCATTATCCCAGTTCACATATAAAGGGGTAAAATTTGTTTGAACAAAATATTGCAATGATTGTTTTGAAGAATTGAATAGAATATTAGTCAATTATCCATTCATGACTCTACCATCAAGGAATGATGGGTTTGTTATTTACAATGATGATTCAAAGAAGGGTAACAATTTTGTCCATATGCTGAATGATAGAGTTATTGCATATGCATCATGGCGGCTAAGAATTTATGAACAAAAATTCTCTACTCATGAGCTTCTGTTGTCAAATGTAATCATTTCTCTAAAGATATGGAGACACTAACTCTATGATGAAATTGTCAGATATATAATGATTAAAAGAGTTTGAATTATATTTTATCATAGAAATAACTCAACATGAGGGAATGGTTATTGCTAGAACTACTCAAGGAATATGATTTCACAATATACTACCGCCCAGGGTTGGAAAATAAGGTGGAAAATGCTTGGGGAAGAAAGGATCATGGAGTTATGAACAAGATGATAGTTGAAAGGGATCATAAGTTCATGGATCTTATAATGATGGATATGAGAATAATCGTGGATGGTGAAACACCAATACTTTTTCAAATGGTTTCCAAACCATCTTTCCTAGAAAGGATAAAATGTTTTCATACTAATGATCAAGAGTTTCAAATGAAAATTAACGCTGCGAGTGATGGGAGATTGATGTAATTTCTATATGAAGATGGAATTTGGAAATTTGGGAAGATGCATTGTGTTCCTGATATACCTAATCTAAAAAAGGATTTATTGGATGATTCTCATAGCTCAAATTTCTCTATACACCATGGTAGAACAATGATGTATAATGATTTGAAGGAACAATTATGGTGGGACAAAATGAAGGGGGAGATTTTAGATTAGGTGTCAAGATGCATGGTTTGTCAATAGGTGAAGTCTGAAAGAAAACAACGCGGAAGAGTTATGCAACCTCTTCCTATACTTGATTTTAAATGGGTTTATAGTATGGTGTAAATTGTCATGGGAATACCAAATTCACCTAGACGGAATGAAGCCACCCGGGTCATTATTGATTTTCTTACCAAGTCAGCAAATTTTATTACTATAATAGAAGATTTACCACCTGAATATTTAGCAATACTATATATTAATGAAGTTATAAGACTTCTTAGTATACCCATATAGATTTTTTCTGATCATGATCCCCATTTTACATAATGATTTTGTAAATGTGTTTAGAAATACCTGGATACTAATCTTAATTTGAGCACTGCCTACCACCCTCAAAATGATGGACAATCAGAACAAACTATTCAAACCTTAAAAGACATGTTTAGATCTTTCTCAATTTACATTAAAGGTTTGTGGTATCAGTATTTACCTATGGTAGAATTTTATTATAACAATATCTTCCCTTCAAGTCTTCATGTGGAACTATATGAAGTGTTATATAGAACGAGATGTCACACACATCTTGTTGGGATGATGTTGGTGAAGGAAATCTCATAGGCCCAGATCATAGTGAGGAAACATGGTAAAAGTTGAATATTATCCAAACCCACATCAAAGAATCACAACATAGGCAATAGAGATATGTCGATAGTCGAAGGAAGTGTAAGAACCCATATATTATTTTCAGGTATACTTTTCCTTTTGAGGACGTTTTTGAGAAAAAGAGGAAATTCTTAAATTTTATAAGTACACGTCGTGTACTTTATGAGTACACACTGTGTACTGCTTTGCCGCAAGAGTCCATGTGCTGGTCGTGTAGTGTCTAGACACACGACCATGTGAAGGTGGTTTGGAGGCTGCATAAAGAGCATTATGGAAACAGTGAGTACATTCCATGTACTGAAAAAGTACACATCGTGTACTTTTTTTTTCAATAAATGCACCTGGGAATCATCTAATCGCCAAAACTATCTCCTTTTAGGTCTCGTTCGACCGAGATCTCTACACGTCAACATATCTTTGATGATCCCTAGAGAGTGCATCTGTCCTCCGAATCAAACACCGTTGGTTGCGTTAGTATCACATCGGTGAGTTCTCTCTTCTCCTAGAGCACCATCTATTGAGTTCTCTTCTGTCGTGAGTTATCATGGGTTGAATGTTTTATGTTTTTTCATAGATCATTGACATTATAAGGTTATTCAAGCTTCATGGTTCACGTATATCGTTCCTACAATGCCATAGTAGGTGGTTTGTGCCTTTCCGTTCAATGTCATTGTGTATTATGTGAAAATTCAACCAATACCCTTGAACGAGATACTGCGTGTTTACCATTTTACACCTATTGATTTCCTTACATGCTTGTATAGTTGTTTAGAGGTTAAATAGATGTGAATAGGGTTGATTTTAAATTATTTGTAAGTTTTTCCCATGCATGTTATGTTTATGACCGTTTGGTCCTGTTTAGCCAGTTTGGCCGCCTTTCCTATTTTCCATGCTTGTAGCTGTAGGATGAAGATTTTGTATTCTAACATGCTTGATATGATGTAGATTGATAGACAAGTAGTTCTGTAGGTTTACATTGGCCATATTGAATTTCTATGCTCGTTGACCTACTCTGGGCCGTGAGAACATGGTGTAGTAGACTACAATGGGAATTGACTAAGTGAGCTTCCTCAGAGAGTTTTTGAGCATGCTAGGATATACACGGAATTGATCGATTGAGCTTCCGTAGGCAGCCTAGGACCACTTTAGGCTATAAGGGGAATTGACTGAGTGAGGTTCCTTAGAGATTCCTTGACTTCTTTAGACAATAAGAGGAATTGAATGTGCGAGCTTCCATAGAGAGTCTCTATTTTACATTGAATTGCCTTGATTACTCAAGACTATATGGGGAATTTACAGAGTGAGCTTCCTCATAGAGTCTTTGAGATACTTTGAATGACCTGGGCTATAAGGGGAATCAACTAAGTGAGCTTCCTCAAAGATTCCATGACCTTGTGGCTATAAGGGTAATTGACCGTGTGAGCTTCCTCACAGAGTCCTTGACTACCTTAGACTATAAGAGGAATTGACTGTGGGTGCTTACTCAGAGAGTCATTATGAATTATTATAACTGAACCATAGGGGTTCGGCTGAGTACACTACACATGTGGTTTCTTGTACATATTAAGTAGGACCAGAGGGGAAGGCTGTGAGTATTTCCCAGAGGGTTACCTATTAGTGTTTAGCAGTTTGTTTCACTACTGCTTGAGATTGAAACTGTTTATTGTCTACTGTTAAGTACCTTCCTGGTTTTAGATTTATGTACTTTCACCTGCCATATAATCACCGACTATTAGGAACAGATCATTGGGTGGTTAGCTTCTGGGATTTAGTCCCACACCTTGTTTGTTCCATGCTTTTGTGCCCAAACAGATTATATTTTTTTTTTGTATAGATAAGGGTAAGCACCCTTCTACTTTAGGTACATGAAATGCTATAGAGTTGGGGAGCATGGGACCAAGCTTATGCTTGCGATGATGAAGAGATGTTTATCTTTTTCATTTGTAATTTGGTTTACCACTATCTATATTTATAGCATTGTGACATGATTGGATGCTTTCCTAGACATATGTATCATGCATCATTTTATATGTACATGTGCTCTAGTTGTTTATTATTCCAATATTCCGCTGTTAACTATTGTTGGATATTTACTGCATCTGCTATTGTGTGTTGTTTACTTCTGTTATGTACTCTGCCAATGAGGGCATAGGATCCCCACTATCGCATCCAATCCCTCTCTACTAGTTGACAACTTCTGGTGTGTGGGGAAATGCGATTGAGGAAATTTGAAAAACCGGGTATGGGGTGCCTCTGGGTGGCTTCCGGGACCAGGAAATTACAAAGTGGTATCAGAGGAATCATTTTTCCCATGACTTAATGTTTGGATCCTTCATCCAGGTATAGGGAGGAATATGTACTTGGTATCAAGTTGTGCCTGGGAGTAGCTAACTCGTGTACATGGAAAATCCAATCTACCTTGTTTATTGAAAATTTTCTGGTATGCAATTTTATGGTCGATTTGATTTTCACCATTGGGTGATTCACATGATTTGTTCTTTTATTGTTGATTTTCGTGGGGTTTTATTTCTATCACAACCAGATGAGATGAGGTTATGCCATCTCATGCATCATATAGGCACTTGTTATAAATCACATGTCATGCATTCATGTCATTCCATCTAGGATACATTGGAAATTTCATGTTGTTGTGATAGATGTTGTGTAGAATATACATGATGTGGTGATAGATGCCTTGATAACAATACATGTTGTTGGGAAGGGTATTGTTTGTGTATGGTTTTGTATTAATGAATTCCAAAATTTCGTTCTTGAGGTGTTATGGGACCTCATGGACTAGAATTTGGTAAAACATTACCTTTTTTTCCTTTTTATAACTTGTAAGAGATGTTATGATTTATTTGCGGGGAGTATGGGCCCTCACAGATCGAAATTTGTCACTTTCAATGTTCGTTTTAGTGTTTTTCTGGGTTCCTGAGTAGTTTCTGAGGCATAATATCCGAGAAAATCTAGAATAAACACTGTTTAGTTTTGACTACATGCCATGTGTTCTTTTATTCGTGAAGAAAAAAATTTTCTTATGTACACGTCATGTAATTTATATCCATGCCCTATAATATCTAACAGTGTCATAAACAATGTGGGAAGAGACACGAGATAGATATTTTCTTGCGGGGACACGCTGTGTACCCTCTGTACATTCTGTGGGGTGTTAACCTGGTGGCCACCCATGTAACTAACGACACAAACAAATATTTCTGAAGATATACACATCATGTCAGCCTTGAACACGTTGTGTATTCTAACCCTAGCACCCAGCTATGTCACTAACAACACGGGACGATGTTATCCTCCCCCCTACACGCAGTGTCCATTTGGAACCCTCTATGTAGTGTGAGCCGTGTGTTAGGCCGTGTCGATTACAACACGGCTCGATAAAGCTTGTCTAGTACACACCGTGTCTATCATGAACACACCGTGTAATGTTTTCTTAGGAGAGTCTTGTGGATTAACTTTGTAAAAGGAATCATGAAAGGGAAGATGGTTTAAGTACAAGCCATGTATTGGGGAAACATGCCGTGGGGTTTGGGTGTTACACGACCAGTTTAGGTAGGAGTACATTCCCATGTGAATGTCTTAAGTGAACAAGACGTGTTGGAATTGTACACGACGTGTAGTAATGTTTTGTAAAACTTGAATGCTTTATTTATCCGGTTCCTTTCTTATGCTTATAGTTTTTAGTCCTTGATAATATTGTTTTTTGGTGTACACTTGACCATGTTGATTCATGCCACCGAGACGTCATCCGGTTATGGTCCATTTGCCAAGCAGTGATTAGACACTGGGCATGGCTGATCATGGACTTCCAGCAGATCCTCCTGTCATGCCAGTCTTGGTACCATCCATTATACCTGACACAGGTGCTGATGCACAGTTCAGAGAGGGATTTTTAAGGACGATGCAATCCTTTCAAGGAGTGTTGCATCCTACCCCATCAATGGCAGAATTGACGTGGGCATTTCAGCACCAGCATCCTCCTACTTTCTCATGGGATAGAGGACCCCAGGCTGCAGAGTCATGGATAGAATGCACACCAACAATTTCAGAGCATCTAGAGATACCTCTAGGGAAGTGGGTGAAGCTTTATACCTACATGCTCTAAGACTCCGACATGAGGTGGTGGGAGATGATTTTATTTGAGGGATGCCAATAGATTATGACTTGGGATGATTTTTGGGGAATCTTCTACGATTACATTAATCCGGAGACCTTGAGGGTCGATCGTGCCTGAGAGTTCATGAGTCTGTAGTAGGGTACTCTCACTTTTATGGAGTATTCCTCTCACTTCACAGAGATTTAGTTTTTTACACCTATTTCAGGAGGGGATGATTTTTTTCTTTGAAGGATGTTTGAGGATGGTCTAAAGCATGGCATCAGATCACAGGTGAACATATTTAGGTTGACTTTGATATATTTTATCGTCAACCAGGAGCTGATCACAAAGCGCAATCTGAGAGATTCTGGAGTATTGAGATAGGGAGGTTCGGCATCCAGAGTTATTATCACTCCTCTGGATAGCAGGAAGCACTGTAGTGAGTTTGCACGAGGAGATCAGAGTAGGGGGGATTCATATTTTGGTAGCCATGTGGTGTGCTACGAGTTTTGGAAGATATTGCATAAGAGGCCACATTGCCCGAGAGACCCAGTGGAGTGTCGATATTGCAACAAGATGGTTCACCTTCAACGCTTTTGTCAGTTCTTTCCACCAGCAATTGGTGACTTGGGTTCTTCTATGACTCCTCATTCAGGAGCTGCGCCACCAGTTTCTCACCAGTTTGAGAACTGGAGTTATTCCAGATGTTCGGGTCAAGGTGGAGGTTGTGGTCATTGTTTTCAGTTGCCAGTTCGCCAGTGAAAGCAGGGTGGATCAGCTCAGAGCGGTCAGGTAGGGTCATAGGGGCGCATCCTAGGCCAAACTTTTGTAGTGGAGCAGACCCAGCAGGATCAGGATCCCAAACCCTCTACAGTTCGAGGTATGATCTTAGTAGGCTCAGTTTTATCCTTTTCTCTTTTCTATATAGGGGCTTCCCATATATTTATCTCTGTTGCTGTTGTAGAGAGCCTTGGCCTCTGCATCTTTTCCTCTATCGATCTTTTGTTTCTAGAAACACTGTTTCATTCTAGAACGACTAGTGTATGTCAATGCAAAGAGTGCCCACTAGATGTTTGTGGATGTCACTTCTTATAAGACCTCTATGTCCTAGAGATGACAGGATATGATATCATTCTCGAAAAGGACTGGCTAGTTCTTTTCCAGGCAGTCGACGATTGTTATCACCTTAGGGTGAGTTTCGTATTACCATAGGGTAGATCCTTTTATTCATAGGGGTGAATGGGATGTCCAGATGAGTAGAGTGGGTCCAGAGCATCATGGGTTGGGAGGAGTTACAACACAGATTACTAGTCTATATCTGGATGACTAGGGGACTTCATAGTTATACATTCCCCTAGTGGTGAATAATTTTAGTGATTTTATTCAAGAGGACATTTTAGGTTTGACTTCAGATAGTGAGGTAGAATTATTTATTGAGCTTGTTCTAGGAGTGGCACCAATGTCCATTCTTCCTTATACGATGGCTAAACTAGAGTTTCAAGAGCTCAAGAAACTTTTCGAGGAGTTTCAAGAAAAGGGATTCATCCAAACCAGTACTTCTCCTTGAGGTTCACCTCTCTTGTTTGCGAAGAAGGTAGACCGCACCCCCATGCTTTTTGTGGACTATCGGAAGCTGAACAGGTTGACGGTCAAGAACTGATATCCCTTTCCAAGGATTGATGATCTCATTGATCAGCTTTGAGGAGCCCAGGTGTTCTAGATGATTTGACTTGAGGTCCGGTTATCATCAGTTGCACATTAGACCATCAGAAATACCTATTAAAACCTTCTAGAGTAGGTTTGTTTTATACGAGTATGTGGTTATTCCGTTCGGTCTCACAAACGCACATGCAGTTTTCATGGAACTGATGAACCTAGTGTTACATCAATACTTGGATTCCTTCGTGGTTGTTTTCATGGAAGATATCTTGGTGTAATCTCAAACTCTACATGACCATGCTACCCATCTTGAGATCATTTTGAGTACACTGAGGGAGTATCAGTTATTTGATAATCTCTCAAAGCACCACTTTTGGATGGATCATATTAATTTCCTGGGTCATATTATCTCAGAGCCAAGAGTATCAGTAGACCCATAGAATGTGAGAATAGTAGTTTTCTGAGAGTATCTATAGCACATATTTAAGGTGTGAAGTTTTATAGGGATGGCTAGATACTAACAAAATTTCATACCGGACTTTTCACGCTTAGTAGCACTGCTAACAGGTCTGACTAAGAAGAGAGAAAAGTTCTTATGGTCTGATTTTCATGAGTCATCCTATCAAAAGCTGAAAAAGAGGTTGAACTCTGCACCAATACTAGTCTTTCCAGTGCCAGAAAAGAGGTATACTATTTACTATGATGATTCTAGTATCAGGATGGGAGCTGTGTAAATGCAGGGAGATGGAGTTTTTGCGTACAAGCCTCAGTAGTTGAGGCCACATGAAAGAAATTACCCAACACATGATCTGAAGTTGATATCTGTTGTTCATACACTACACTGTCAGAGACATTATCTTTTGGGAGAGAATTTTTTGGTTTTCACCAACCATAAAAGTCTCAAGTAAATATTCACTCGGTGTGATTTGAATTTAAGACAACAGAGGTTGTTCGACTACCTACAATCCTTTAACTTTGAGCTTGACTACATGAATAGGAAGGGCAACGTGGGGGATGATTCATTGAGAAGGAGGAATTAGATACAGGTAGTTCAGGAGGCCTGCAGTGGGTGGAAGCTTATGGCCCTATTCTTTAAGATTCATTTGGAGGTGAACGACAGAGGGGGGGTATACTTTTATATCATTTTTAGGTATTACATCTCCTCTTCTTGATCCAGATTGAATGAGGCAGCTATCAGATACTGAAGGCCTAGCCTTAAGGGAGAGTATGTAAGGAGAGGAACCTATTCCTAGATGTACCATAGGTGAGGTTGAGATCTTTTATTTCCAAGGGCGTGTATGGGTGCCAGCAGACATACCTGAGGAGCTGATGCGGGACCTTCATTCATCAATTGGGGAAATTCATCCTGGAATCACCAAGATGTATCATGATCTACACCGTCAATATTTGTGGCCAGGTATAAAGAGGGATATTACTGGTTTCTTCATGAGGTCTTCAACTTGTCAACAAGTGAAGGTAGAGCATCAATGACCAGCATGGCTTCTATAGTAGTTACCCATTCCCATGTGGAAGTGGAATGATGTCGCAATGGACTTCGTGACCGGTTTACCGAGGTTGCCTCGAGGGAATGATGCAGTTTGAATTGTCATTAACAGACTCACGATGGTTGTTCACTTATTTCCGATCAAGGGGAACTTCAGTGTTGATGAGTTGGGACAGTTGTACATCTGAAAGATTGTTCATCTACATGGAGCTCCACACTCCGTCATTTCAGACAGGGATGCACGTTTTACTTCTCAGGTCTGCCAAGGGCTTCAGAAGGAGTTGGGTACATAGGTACTTTTGTGTACAACCTACCACCCTTGGACAGATGTCCAGTCCCTACATACGATTCAGGTTCTTGAGGATATGCTCCCAGAATGATTATTGGATTATGGATGTTCTTGGGAGAAGCATATACATATTGCGGAGTTTCCATACAACAAGAGTTTTCATTTAATTATTTATATGGAACCTTATGAGGCATTGTACAGTAGTCCATGAAGATCACCCTTATGTTTGCTATAGTTAGGAGAGGCATATTTTCTGGGACCTCATATTGTTTAGGAGGCCACAGAGAAGATACAGTTGCTTCAGAAGAGGATGGATACTACGCAGTCTCGATAGAAGTCTCATGCTGATCAGTGGAGACGACCTCTGGAGTTCAAGGTCAAGGATCATGTTTTCATGCATGTCACACCGAGGATGGAAAAAAAGAGGATTAAGAGACAAGGAAAGCTTTTGCAGAGGTACGTTAGGCCATTTGGGGTGTTAAAGAGGGTTGGGCTGGTTGCCTATCAGTTTCAGTTAACTTAGATGTACCGGGATATGCACATCGTCTTCCACATTTCTTATCTTAGACATTACTTTTAAGAACCATCTCATGTTTTAGAAACTGAGGAGGTTTAGTTAGAAGTGGATTCATCCTTTGAGGAGCATACTATCCAGATTTTGGATCGATGTACGAAGATTCTCCATGGCCGGTTTGTTCCTCTGGTACTGGTGGTTTGGTAGCACATGCGATTATAGGACGAGACTTGGGAGAAGGAGGTATTCGTACAATCATAGTGGCCAGAGTTGTTTGGGGTTTCTTCTTCTACACTGCTCTAGGGAAATTCAGGGAAGAATTTATTTAAGGGTGGAAGTTTGTAAGAACCCAGATCTTTTTTTCAGGTATGTTTTTCCATTTTTGGTCATTTTTGAGAAAAAGTGGAAATTCTGGAAATTTTCTAAGTACACATAGTGTACTTTATGAGTACACATCGTGTACTACTTTTCCATAGAAGGCCATGTTCTAGACATGTAGTGGCCACACAGATGGCCGTGTGGAGGTATTTTAGAGGCTGCTTAAAGTAGTGTACGGAAACAGAAAGTACACGCCGTGTACTTTTTTTCATTAAACGCACTAGGGTCATGTCTATTTGTCATAACCCTCTTATTTTAGGACCCGTTCGACTGAGAGCTCTATACAACTATAGATATTTGATGAACCGATGAGCGTTCTTTCGTCCTCAGAATAGAACATAGTCGGTTGTGTCAGAATCACATCGGTGAGTACTCTCTTCTCCTAGACCACCATCTTCTGATTTCTCTTCTATCATGAGATATCGTGGGTTTAACATTTTATGTTTTTTCATATATATTCAATATTCTTAGGAGATTCATGATTCTAGGTTCACGTATATCATTCCTATAATTCCATGGTAGCGGGTTTGTGCCTTTCTGTTCAATTTCTTCGAGTATTATTTGCAAATTCTACCAATACCCTTCAATGGGGTATTGCGTGTCTACCATTTTACCCTTGTTTATTTCCTTCCATGCTTGTATGCTTGTGTAGAGGTTAAATGGATGTTTATAGGGTTGATTTTCTATGCGTTGGATTTTTTTCCCCTTCATGTTCTGTTTACGACTGTTTGGTCTTGTTTAGCCAGTTTGGCCACCTTGCCTGTTTTCCAAGCCTATGGCTGTAGGATGGAGAGTTTGTATTCTAAAATGATTGATATTTTCTAGACTAATATCCAAGTAGTGATATTGATTTACTTTGTGCATATTGTATTTCTATGCTCGTTGACCTACTCAGGGCTATGAGAACCTAGTGTAGTATACTATAAGGGGAATTGACATAATGAGATTCCTTAGAGAGTCTTTGAGCACTTTGGGCTATACGAGGAATTGACCGAGTGAGTTTTCTCTAATATCCTAGGACCACAATGGGATATAAGGGGAATTGATCGAGTGATATTTCTCAGAGGGTCCTTGAATGCTTTAGACTATAAGAGAAATTGACCGTGTGATCTTCCTCAGATAGTTTCTGTTTTATTTTGATTACCTTGATTACTCTAGATTATAAGTGGAATTGACCGAGTGAGCTTCCTCATAGATTCTTTCAGTTATATTGAACGACCTGGGATATAAGGGGAATTGACCGAGTGAGATTCCTCTGAGAGTCCTTGAATTTCGGACAATAAGGGGAATTGACCGTGTGAGCTTCCTCAGAGAGTCCCTGACTACCTTAGACTATAAGGGGAATTGAATGTGGGTGCTTCCTCAGAGAGTATTTATGAATTATTATGACTGAACTAGAGGTTTTAGGCCGAGTGCACTGCCCAGAGGGTTGATTTTACTTATTAGGTAGGACCAAAGGGGATGGCTATGATTACTTCCCTGAGGATTACCTGTTTGTGTTTAGCTATTTGTTGTGCTTCTACTTGAATTTGAAATTATAGATTTTTTAATACTGAGTACCTTCCTGGTTTCTACCTTCTGTACTTTTACCTACCATATATTTACTCACTATTATGCACAGATCTTTGGGTGGTCTCTGACTGGGATTTAGTTGCACACTTGTTTGGGTCAGGATTTTGGGCCATAACATATTATATTGCTACTGGTATAGATAAGGGGAAGTGCCCTTCTACTTTAGGTAGTTGACTTTTTGTGAAGTTGGAGAGCATGGAACCATGCTTAGGCTTGCGATGATGAGGAGCAGTTTATCTTTTTCTTTTGTACATTGGTTTAGAACTGTCTATATTTCTAGCATTGTGAAGTGTTTGGATGTTTTCCTAGACATATGTATCATGCATCATTTTATTTTTATAGGTTCTCAAGTTGTTCATTATTCCAGTCTTCTACTATTTACTATAGTCGAATATTTACTGCTTCTGCTATTGTGTGTTTTTTACATCCGCTGTGTATACTTCCAATGAGGGAATAGTTTCCCCACTATCACACCCAAGCCCTCACTACTAGTCGGCATCCTCTGGCGTGCAGGGAAATGCACTTGAGGAAATGTGACCAACTGTGTACGGGGTGCCTATGGGTGGCTTCTAGAACCGGGAAATTACAGTAAGGATTTGAAATTTCAAGTAAGTGATCTTGTTTTTTTGAAGGTATCTCCCTAGAAGGGTGTTATACGATTCGGTATGAAGCGTAAATTAATTATTAGGTCAATTGGATCTTTTGAAATTCCAGAATGAATTGGATTTTTTGCTTACTATTTGGAAATGCCATTATGTCTCTCAAAAGTTCATGATGTGTTCCATGTATCACTATTGAGAAAATACATGCCTGACCAAATGCATGTAATAAACTATGACGAAATAATATTGTAACCTGAACTATCTTATTGTGAATAGATTATCAAAAGTATTTATACCAGAGAACATGTGATAAAAAACTGGATGACTCATTTGGTAAATTTTCTTTGGAGAAACCATAAAATGGACGAGGCAACAAGTGAACTTGAGGAACTTATGATGAAGAACCACCCAAATCTTTTTATGTAGTAGTATTCTAGAAATATCTAGGATGAAATTACCTAAATGTGCGAAGAATGTTACACCACAAGCTTCCATGGTACATTTCTCTTTGAATAATACAATAGCTAGCACTGTACTCAATGTCGAGTTCAAGCACACCATGACCAATCAAACTACCAGTATAAAAAGTAGTTATGAATAACAATAACCACTTTTTTGAATTTTTATAAATTTTATTTTTCAAAATGGAATTTATGTTTGGATTTGAAATATCAAAATTGGTTTATGGTTATTTTTTGGTATTTTTCTGAAAACATTCAATATTTGATGAATAGTTAAAAACACCACCTTATTGTTTAAAACTGACTTGTAATTTAAATAATTATTTTTAAATTTTCATTTATTTTAAAGTCAAAATGGATACATAAAACCTATGTTAATTCAATTTAATTCAATGGAGTCATTTTAAAATATGATTAGATATATAAAATTCTATTGATCTTTTTAACGTCTTTTACCCATCATCAAGGCACATTTTCAAATCAATATAAAACACAATTTTACCACTTTTTGTTATTGATTTTTAAAAATACAAGAGACACAGTTAATATCAATACGTAAAATGAGGTTCAGTATGATTAAAATAATTTTTAATGAATTGTATCTTTTGAATTTTAGTTACCATGACTAAAAGTAAATATTGTAATTAAAGGTATAATTAATGTTATAATTACCCTAAAACATGTCCTAATTCTAATTGATAAGTGTTCTTCAACCAAAATAAACATTAGGATAAAAAGAGATCCTTCTTGATCCATTTGGTTTAGATTAGGACCTATATAATTTTCTATTTATTGAAGAGTTAAAAGTGTTAAATTGAAGACTAATAACTAAAGAATTTCTAATATAGGGATAAAAATAATATAAATTCTAATATAAATATTAATTAGAAATATAAAAAATATTTCTGACATCATAGTAATTTATTTATAATTTCTTGACATTAGATGAGTAAATTTAATTATTAAAGGATAATGATAATGTAATTACCTTATTAATGAGGATTCAAATAATTGAACTTATAAATATTAAAATAAATGTATATTGAATCTTTTGGTGCCATAAAATAATTTTCTAGGTGAATTTGACAAGTTATTTTAGATTCAATGTATTTTTTTCAATGTAATAAAGTAGTTATGACTTTCACAAAAACCATATACTAAATAATGTCAAAATTGACATAAATGAGTTTTTAAAACAAATATTATTTTATTAAATGATATAATATCTTAAAAATCTATTATTTGGACAAAGGATGTAGATAGGGTTATATTTGTCATTAATTAACCACCTGAGGTTCTCTTGGCATTTTATTGTATGTTTATTTACCATGTAATATAAAAATACAAGAATACATGGTAAATGATAAACTATTTGACTAAGAGATAACTTTATAGGATAAGGTTAATATGGTGACATAGAAAGGTGTAAAAATTATTATTTGAGAATATTTACAATCATCCCAACCTTATAATAGACATAAATCCCTTTGGAGCTGTTATAAACCGAAATTATTTTATAAAAAATTAATATTTCATAGTCTTTTTAAAGTGATCCTCACCTATTTTAAAAAAGTTTAATTACCATTATCTTATATTCACACATCCAATTCCATTTAGCTCGGCCAAACATTGCTCAAATCTCCTCTATACTTCCGTCACTTAATCCTAGAGTCCTTACTTTGTTCACAACAAAATCCTATAAATCACTTTTGGTCAAATCAAAACGAATCACTCGAAGAATATGTAATTATTTTAGCACATCGTTCAATGTTATTTCCTTCTTCCACTTCCTCTTTCTTTGTTGTTTACATAAAAAAATAATAACTCATGTACCTTATACATTAATATATGCTATTATAAACATGGTATAAACATATTCATTATTCTATTCATCCTAGGAATGAAAAAGTCACTCTACATGCGTACGTATGGCTTAACACATCCATGCTGTGGTGTAGTTTTATATTCAACACGTAATTATTTGGATTGGTATAATAATTAGTATAATTGATTTAAATAATAAATATAACATTTTAATGATTCTATATATAAAATAAACCATCTAATTATATATAATTTCACCATCAATAGAATAATATGGTTTCTAGTACGTACGTATGAATTACAGTCTCCATGACACGATGAGATTGCGTTCCCAATCGTAACCATTTAAGAATAATTTTCTTATGATGATTAAAAATAATATCTAAAAACATAATATAATTATGTAATTGAATCAAATACATCATATCAAAAATGTACATGACATATATTACAAAACTTATGATGGAAAATGAATCAGTTAACACCTGAAACAATGATACTAATGAAATTTTATTAACAAAGCCATATTAGAGGATCATATATGATATCATATTTATGTATTTGGTTCTTTAATAATTTAATAACAATGATTTAACCATTATAAATTATGTTAACATACCATTGAATAAGGAAAAGTACAAGGTAAGAGTTAATTTTACAATATCCTTATTATGTGAGGTTGTTTATACATAAGTATCAACTGGGACTTCTTATCCACGAATTATATAAGTGTGGGACCTTTAGAATCCGAAAATCATTGTGTAATAATGTAACATTTCAATCTTTCCAAAAGTGCCCCTCCTCTCCTCTTATGAAAGGCCCCCACCTCTACCACCTCATTCACACATTCAAGCCATTTGGCTCGGCCAACCTCTGCCCAAATACTCTCTCAACTTCCCACTCTTACTCCTAGAAGCCCCAATTTGGGAATAACTCTTCCCAAGGAAGCCTTTGGCTCCAATCAAAAGATTTACCCGATTTAAAGGTAATGGCTTCTCTTATGTTATTTTGTTTTATTTTTCTTATCGAACCCCATAAACTCTTTTTATTCATTTCTTTTGTAACAACACAAGTATCCTAAATATACTAGGATGTTGTTATAAGAAGTATTAGAGCTACACTTACACACACCTACGTCTAATGGTTAAAGAATATACGGTTTCTGTGGATGGCGAATTTCTACCTCACGAAACGATGATAGTTCAACACTCATATAACAACTTCAAAGGTGGCCATTAAGTTGTCACTATAATTATATATGATATATAATATGTTTATGTCTTACTTATGCTTCTGTATTTCTCATTTATGTCATAATTTATGATTTCCATAATGGGTAAACGCGATATTTTCATTTTAGGAAGTGCGGACTACCGCCCCCTCAAAGTGATTTGAATCGTTAATGCCATATGTGGGATGTATAAAGGATGGAGTAAATGGTATTATATACTATATTATACTGGAATTATATTATACATTTATATAATTATGATTTAATTCCATTAAATATGAAATAGAAATGAAAGTAGTGTTCATGCGTACGTACGGCTTACCGTCTCCATGAACGGTGCATTTCATTTCTTACCTCTAAATGTTACATAACGTTATAAATGAATGTATATACTGGATATATATGATATATATGACATCTAAATCATGAATATAATTCTGGAGATAATGGATATTCTACCACATAAACAACTTGTAATTATAAGAAGTTTATTGTTGACTCAAGTACCAAAGATCGACAAAACGACCGTTATTAACATAAATAATTACATAATGTTCATATCATTGTAATAAGTGATATAAAAAGGATAATGAAATTGAAAATGGTTCTTAATAAGGTATATATTAACTCTAGTTTATTATTCAGGAGGTTAAAGAACGGTTGAGTCTAGTCAGACACGAGGTAAGGGTTTACTTCACAACCTCTTCATTATCCAAGGTTGTTTATACATAATTATCTAATGGGACCTCATTATCATCCACATCCATGTTTCTTAAAAATTTCTTTCAAAAAATTTTTACTATTAAATGGAAAATGGGTTAAAGTCATTTATACCCTTATACGTTTTTGAAAGGAATCTTACTGTCATTTTACAAACAATGTACTTTTTGACTTTTTTGACAAATTTAAGGTAAGAATGTTTTTTAACTTATACGGCGGGTGCGGCTATTTTCTGCCATTATAACTTCGTGGAAGATTCCCTTACAAGCTTATAATAATATTTTCAAAGTAAATGTATGGGACATTTAAATGATTTCAAAAAAGAGAGATATTTCTCTCAAATAGCTTTGATTTCATCCATGTCAACATCCTTTGATGGGTTTTAAGTTTATTTGAAATTGATTTATGATACAAAACTTCCATTGAGCATTTTGTGAAACATCTGACTGTGGATGTGTTATTTTTATACCATCCATAGTTTATGGAGAAACTGTTGACATTTCATATGCTAGTTTTAATATGAATATTTATGTTATGTTTAAACCTATTCATATGAGGAATGTATTGGACTTAATATGTGACGGGTGGAGCCCTCTATAGCTCCTCGATGCATCGGTAGGTCTCATGAGACAACTAGACATGGAATTTGATGAGGCCCTTTCCCAATTTGATTCATGGTTTCGGCCGAGGCCTTAATCATTCTAGATGTCTTGGCCGAGGCCTTGACAAAATGTTTCAGAATGTCTGGCATTATACATTCCCTCATTATGAAAGTGCTTGTTGATATTCCATGTGATTATTCGACCAGTAGAATATCCATGTGAGGAAGTGAATGGCATTATCTCATTTTACATTTTCCATATTATGTTGATGTTCAAGTTTAAAAAGCTTTTGTTTTAGTTATACATTGCCTTAAATTTTTATGTTTATTTATGAAAGCTTGTGCATTATTGTTATCCTTACTGAGAATCTGAACTCACCCCTTTCAATGTTTTAATATTTTCCAGGAAGTGAAGAAGTATTTTATGAATGACCTTCAGGGATTTTCAGAAGAGGATATGAGTGTGGAATATGGAGACTTTGTTATAGTATTTTTTTTCACTTTATGATGTAATGTAACGTTTATGAATGTATCTAGTGTTTCCAAGGCTACTAAACTAATCGGTATTTCGAGACTTGATCTTTTGTGATCATGCCAATGTTACGAAGTAATGCACCGACTCTGGGAAGCTGGGGTCGGGGCGTTACAGTTGGTATCAGAGGCAGTTTAGTACTAACCTTGGAAGCTAGATTTAGATAAACTCTGATTAGAGCACATATCCCAAAGATAGACTTTGAGGATTAGTATAGAAGAACTTCCTAGAATTTTGGTATTATAGAATGTTATGAGTTTCCAAGAAATACATCCCTGTTTGGATACGAGCAGGTAGAGGCGGCTCTGGCACATATGTACCTAGGGGTAATACCCGAAAACACCGCTTTGAGCTAGACTCGAACGGGAACTGGTGCACAACAACGGGCCTTGCTGTACTATTGGTTACAACACTCCCGGGGGATATGCTTAGGATAATTCTCATTTTCTTTACAAACCACTATGAACAGTTATGAGTATATACTTCCTCAAATAAAACCTTTTTATGATTATGGATTATATCCATAAATAGTTCAATTTATGTTAAGTATTTTACAAGTATGGAATTATGTATTTTGATTCATAAACTAATCTAGTTTATGCCATTGTTTAGAAATGGCGCCTAGTCGAAGGAATGGAAACCGTATCAATGCACGCACTCCGTGTAGGGATTTCTCTCCTACTCAAGATAATTATTGTTTATATGGAGATACAACTGGTGTTGATCAACTTATTACCATACTGGGACAACTCACTCAAGTTATGAATAATAAACTTACTCATATGGATCACCCTGATCCACAACGTGGAGGATCAATGTTAGACCACTTCATGAGGCAAAAACCACCAACATTTAATGGGGGTACAAATCCGTTATTAGCAGAGCAATGTATAAACTCCTTAGAGAAAATATTCCATGCCTTGGGGAGTAGCGAAAGGGAGAAGGTTGTCATGGCAGTTTACCGCCTCACTGGAGATGCCGATCAGTGGTGGTCGCTGATTCAAAACACTATGGAAGATGATGACGTATCTAATATGGAATGGATGGAGTTCAAAGAGCTTTTCTTAGAAAAATACTTTCCTCGTGACCATCGAGCAGATATGGAAAGGCAATTTCTGAGTCTGAGACAGAAGGAGGATGATAATGTCGCAAAGTATGAGGCCAACTTTACAAGGATAGCGAGGTATGCTGCCGATTATATACGTAACCCAAGGAGTAAGATTGATCGTTTCATTGATGGTTTAAAACCATTTCTCCGTCGAGCTTTAGTATCACAATCCTTCTCATCATACGAAGATATTGTCTCGTGTGATATCAAGACAGAAAAGGAATTCTCTAAGTCTTATGACAACAAAGTAAAGAAAGAGAAGAAGAGAATGGTGGAACAAGAGACAGATAAAGGGAAAAAGGGAAAGAAGGATTTTCCATTATGTGATAATTGTGGGAAGATTCACCCTGGTACTTGCCTAAAAGGAATGGGTGTTTGTTATAAATGTGGAGAAAAGGGTCACCAGGCTCATGATTGCAAGGGAAAGAAAGAGGCTATTAATGTTGAATTCTACAATTGTAGGGAAATGGGGTATTATGAAAATGAATGTCCTAAGTGTCAAAGAAAATTACCTCAGAAAAGGCCAAGGGATCAAGGACAATCTTATGCTGTTACTACAGTTGAAGCAGAATAACTAATGTATTGGTGCTTTTGGACTCATGGATTATATTCTGGTTATAAGAATAATGTGATATATATAACGATTGTACTGCAGTACTTGTTGATTTCAGTAAGGTTTTAATATGATGAAGGCAATTATATTTTTAGTATGTGATAATAAAAGAAACTTTACTTTGTTTGGGGAATCTGATAAATTGATTTTGGAATTAAGAGACCTTTTAGAGAAAGTCTGGACAGAGGTATTTTGGATAACTATAATGGTTGGAGTGGATTAAGTTGATCTTTGGATAGTATTGTTTAAGGTTAAAAAATTCATGAAGATTATTTTTGGAATATTATGATACTATAGTTTCAGGAAAAGGACAACCTGCAGGATGGGGAATAACCCATCGCGTCGGACAAAGCTGCAGGAATCGAACCCACAACCATAGTGCGACAAGCCTTTATTTCTTACCACTAGCCTACAGGAAGTCCCTGGTTATTACAAAATAGTTTTACTAATCTAAATGGTATGTGTTAACATTTTGAACCTTATACAATTAGGATAAATAGAATATTTTTGAGTTCCGTTACCATTTGGAGTAAAAGTTGGGTTTGTGGTAAAAATTTATTAACGAATGAATGTATACATAACAAGTATGTATATTACCTTACATTCTTAGTAAATATCCTAAATAAATTCCTCAACATTATAAAAGGTAACTTAAAACAAAAATGTTGTCGGTTAACTTTTCCAACTGGGGATTCAATGACCGTTTAACCAATCACAAGTTTGTGATTTTCTTGTGGTTAAACTTTCTCATAATCCTGTTTTCTATAACTCTCCATCAGACCTTGATGGTTTGTTTCTCCTCCATATCCATATTTTCATAGAATCATAGAATGAGCTATATCAGGTGACCTTTGTACTTATCTTGATTTCTTTTAATGTTATATATTTATTAACCTTATTTCCGATGTGGGTTTTCCTCAAAGGTATTTTCTCTTTTCAACCTTTTATTTTCAAAGAAAAATTTCAAATTGCGAGGACGCAATTTATTGAAGGAGGGGAGAATGTAACACCCCGAGCTTCCACGATATGCTTCTCATTCAATAATGCAATAGCTTGCATTGTACGCAACTTCGAGTTCTAAAACACCGCGACTAATCAAAGTAACCGTTATGAATAGTAATAATCACTTTTTAAAATTATAGAAATTTTATATTTCAAAATGGACTTCATTTTTGTATTCGTAATATCGAAATTATCCTAAGTTGAATTTTTGTAACTTTCTGAGAACTTCCAAATTTTTTTTATGAATAGTGAAAAATACATAAAAACAACTTTTTTAATCAAAATAATTTATAGTGATAAATTATACTATTTAGTGGTTTTAAAGTATAATTAGAATATATTTTTACAATTTTATCCAATGGTGGTCATTAGAATTAATTTAACATTGAAATTGGACATAAACAATTGCCAATCTTTTGATATAAATTGTTTCTTAAAAACACGCTATTTGTTGTGACAGCGTGAATTAATTATAAAATTAACTAATGCAACTTATATGTTTGGAATTTATTAAAATAGACATCATTTTTGAATTTGGAATATCAATTATAGCTTAGGGTGAAATTTTGGCATTGTTCTGAAAAACATCAATTTTTGATGAATAGTGAAACCACTAAGTTGTAGTTAAATAACTGATTTTTCGTTTAAATGAAATATTACCACTTATGTGATTTGATTTTCAAAAATCCGACATACATGGTTGTCATTAAGAAGTAAAATGTGGTTCAATGAGATTAAAATAATTTTTTGGTGAATAGTAACTTTTAAGTTCTTAATCGCGATTAGAGGTAATTAGTGTATTTTAAGGTAAAAACAATGTTTTATTAATATGATATGAGATTGACACTTGTCCTACTCCTATTGGATGAGTCATGGCCGACAAATACAACCCATGGGTAAACTTGGGGACCCCATGGAGCCACTTTGGTTGGAAAATGACATTAATATATATATTTATTTAATGTTAAAATTAAATTGACACAAACATGAGTTGTTTTAGTAAAACAGTTTATAAGTGGGGTTACACAAGTCCAAATTTTGAATATAAATACTAATTATAAAGCTAAAACGATTTCCTACATCATAGTATTATTTTTATAATTTTTAGACATTAAATAAATTAAATTATTTATGAAATCATTATGATGCAGTGATGACCTCATTATTTAACAATTTTAATAAAATGAAAAGATAATGTAAAATCCAAGGCTTACACTTGTCCAAAGACTATTGGATGGGTATATTTTGAACCCTTATCACCTTATCCACGAATTATATAAGTGTGGTACCTTTATAATCCGAAAATCATTGTGTAATAATGTAACATTTCAATCTTTCCAAAAGTGCCCCTCCTCTCCTCTTATAAAAGGCCCCCACCTCTTCCACCTCATTCACACTTTCAAGCCATTTCGCTCGGACAACCTCTGCTCAAATACTCTCACAACTTCCCCCTATTACTCCTAGAAGCCTCACTTTGGGAAGAACTCTTCCCAAGGAAGCCTTTGGCTCCAATCAAAAGATTTACCCGATTTAAAGGTAATGTCTTCTCTTATGTTATTTTGTTTTATTTTTCTTCTCCAACCCCATAAACTCTTTTTATTCATTTCTTTTGTAACAACACCAGTATCCTAAATATACTAGGATGTTGTTATAAGAAGTATTAGATCTAAACTTACACACACCTACATCTAATGGTTAAAGAACATACGGTTTCTGTGGATGGCGAATTTCTGCCTCACGAAACGATGATAGTTCAACACTCATATAACACCTTCAAAGGTGGCCATTAAGATGTCAATATATTTATATATGATATATAATATGTTTATGTTTTACTTATGCTTCTGTATTTCTCATTTATGTCATACTTTATGATTTCCATTATGGGTAAACGCGATAATTTCATTTTAGGAAGTGTGGACTACCGCCCCCTCAAAGTGATTTGAATCGTTAATGCCATATGTGGGATGTATAAAGGATGGAGTAAATAATATTATATACTATATTATACTGGAATTATATTATAAATTTATATCATTATGATTTAATTCAATTAAATATGAAATATAAATGAAAGTAGCGTTCATGCGTACGTACGGCTTACCGTCTCCATGAACGGTGCATTTCATTTCTTACCTCTAAATGTTACATAATGTTATAAATGAATGTATATACTGTATATATATGATATACATGACATCTAAATCATGAATATAATTCTGGAGATAATGGATATTCTACCACATAAACAACTTGTAATTATAAGAAGTTTATTGTTGACTCAAGTACCAAAGATCGACAAAACGACCGTTATTAACTTAAATAATTACATAATGTTCATATCATTGTAATAAGTGATATAAAATGGACAATGAAATTGAAAATTGTTCTTAACAAGGTATATATTAACTCTAGTTTATTATTCATGAGGATAATGAACGGTTGAGTCAAGTCAGACACGAGGTAAGGGTTTACTTCACAACCTCTTCATTATCCAAGGTTGTTTATACATAATTATCTACTGGGACCTCGTTATCATCCACATCCATGTTTCTTAAAAATGTCTTTCAAAACATTTTTACTATTAAATGGAAAATGGGTTAAAGTCATTTATACCCTTATATGTTTTTGAAAGTAATCTTACCGTCGTTTTCCAAACAATGTACTTTTTTTGACTTTTTTGACAAATTTAAGGTAAGAATGTTTTTTTAACTTATACGGCGAGGGCGACTATTTTCCGCCATTATAACTTCGTCGAAGATTCCCTTACAAGCTTATAATAATATTTTCAAATTAAATGTATGGGACTTATAAATGATTTCAAAAAAGAGAGATATTTATCTCAAATAGCTTTGATTTCATCCATGTCAACATCCTTTGATGGGTTTTAAGTTTATTTGAAATTGATTTATGATACAAAACTTACATTGAGCATTTTGTGAAACATTTGACTGTGGATGTGTTATTTTTATACCATCCATAGTTTATAGAGAAACTGTAGACATTTCGTATGCTAGTTTTAATATGAATATTTATGTTATGTTTAAACCTATTCATATGAGGAATGTATTGGACTTAATAAGTGACGGGTGGAGCCCGCTATAGCTCCTCGATGCATCGGTAGGTCTCATGAGACAACTAGACGTGGAATTGGATGAAGACCTTTCCCAATTTGATTTATGGTTTCGGCCGAGGCCTGAATCATTTTAGATGTCTTGGCCGAGGCCTTGACAAAATGTTTCAGAATGTCTGGCATTATACATTCCCTCATTTTAAAAGTGGTTATTGATATTGCATGTGATTATTCGACCAGTAGAATATCCATGTGTGGAAGTGAATGGCATTATCTTATTTTACGTTTGCCATATTATGTTGATGTTCAAGTTTAAAAGGCTTTTGTTTTAGTTATACATTGCCTTAAATTTTTATGTTTATTTATGAAAGCTTTCGCATTATTGTTATCCTTACTGAGCATCTGAACTCACCCCTTTCAATGTTTTAATATTTTCCAGGATGTGAAGAAGTATTTTATGAATGACCTGCAGGGATTGTCAGAAGAGGATATGAGTGTGGAATATGGAGACTCTGTTATTGTATTTTTTTTCACTTAATGATGTAATGTAACGTTTACGAATTTATCTAGTGTTTCCAAGGCTACTAAACTAATCGGTCTTTCGAGACTTGATCTTTTGTGATCATGCCAATGTTACAAAGTAATGCACCGACTCTGGGTAGCCGGGGTCGGGGCGTTACAGTTGGTATCAGAGGAAGTTTAGTACTAACCTTGGAAGCTAGATTTAGATAAACTCTGATTAGAGCACATATCCCAAAGATAGACTTTGAGGATTAGTATATAAGAACTTCCTAGAATTTTGGTATTATAGAATGTTATGAGTTTCTGAAAAATACATCCCTGTCTGGATACGAGAAGGTAGAGGCGGCTCTGGCACAGATGTACCTAGGGGTAGAACCCGAAAACACCGCTTTGAGCTAGACTCAAACGGGAACTGGTGCACAACAATGGGCCTTGCTGCACTCTTGGTTACGACACTCCCGGGGGATATGCTTAGGATAATTCTCATTTTCTTTATAAACCACTATGAACGGTTATGAGTATATACTTCCTAAAATAAAACCTTTTTATGATTATGGATTATATCCATAAATAGTTCAATTTATGTTAAGTATTTTACAAGTATGGAATTATGTATTTTGATTCATAAACTAATCTAGTTTATTCCATTGTTTAGAAATGGCGCCTAGTGGAAGGAATGGAAACCGTATCAATGCACGCACTCCGTGTAGGGATTTCCCTCCTTCTCAAGATAATTATTGTGTATCTGGAGATACAACTGGTGTTGATCAACTTATTACCATACTGGGACAACTCACTCAAGTTATGAATAATAAACTTACTCGTATGGATCACCCTGATCCACAACGTGGAGGATCAATGTTAGACCGCTTCATGAGGCAACAACCACCAACATTTAATGGGGGTACAAATCCGTTAGTAGCAGAGCAATGGATATACTCCTTAGAGAAAATATTCCATGCCTTGGGGAGTAGCGAAAGGGAGAAGGTTGTCATGGAAGTTTACCGCCTCACTGGAGATGCCGATCAGTGGTGGTCGCTGATTCAAAACACTAAGGAAAATGATGACGTATCAAATATGGAATGGAGGGAGTTCAAAGAGCTTTTCATAGAAAAATACTTTCCTCGTGACCATCGAGCAGATATGGAAAGGCAATTTCTGAGTCTGAGGCAGAAGGAGGATGAGAATGTCGCAAAGTATGAGGCCAACTTTACAAGGTTAGCGAGGTATGCTGCCGATTATATACGTAACCCAAGGAGTAAGATTGATCGTTTCATTGATGGTTTAAAACCATTTCTCCGTCGAGCTTTAGTATCACAATCCTTCTTATCATACGAAGATATTGTCTCGTGTGCTATCAAGACAGAAAAGGAATTCTCTAAGTCTTATGACAACAAAGTAAAGCAAGAGAAGAATAGAACGGTGGAACAAGAGACAGATAAAGGGAAAAATCGAAAGAAGGATTTTCCATTATGTGATAATTGTGGGAAGATTCACCCTGGTACTTGCCTAAAAGGAATGGGAGTTTGTTATAAATGTGGAGAAAAGGGTCACCAGGCTCGTGATTGCAAGGGAAAGAAAGAGGCTATCAATGTTGAATGCTACAATTGTAGGGAAATGGGGCATTATGCAAATGAATGTCCTAAGCGTCAAGGAAACTTACCTCAGAAAAGGCCAAGTGATCATGGACAATCTTATGCTGTTACTACAGTTGAAGCAGAATAAATAATGTATTGGTGCTTTTGGACTCATGGATTATATTCTGGTTATAAGAATAATGTGATATATATAACGATTGTACTGCAGTACTTGTTGATTTCAGTAAGGTTTTAATATGATGAAGGTAATTATATTTTTAGTATGTGACAATAAGAGAAACTTTACTTTGTTTGAGGAATCTTATAAATTGATTTTGGAATTAAGAGACCTTTTAGAGAAAGTCTGGACAGAGGTATTTTGGATAACTTTAATGGTTGGAGTGGATTAAGTTGATCTTTGGATAGTATTGTTTAAGGTTAAAAAATTTATGAAGATTATTTGTGGAATATTATGATACTATAGTTTTAGGAAAAGGACAACCTGCAGGGTGGGGAATAACCCATCGCGTCGGACAAAGCTGCAGGAATCGAACCCACAACCATAGTGCGACAAGCCTTTATTTCCTACCACTAGCCTACAGGAAGTCCCTGGTTATTAAAAAATAGTTTTACTAATCTAAATGGTATGTGTTAACATTTGAAACCTTATACAATTAGGATAAATAGAATATTTTTGATTTCTGTTACCATTTGGAGTAAAAGTTGGGTTTGTGGTAAAAATTTATTAACGAATGAAAGTATACATAACAAGTATGTATATTCCCTTACGTTCTTAGTAAATCTCCTAAATAAATTCCTCAACATTATAAAAGGTAACTTAAAACAAAAATGTTGTCGGTTAACTTTTCCAACTGGGGATTCAATGACCGTTTAACCAATCACAAGTTTGTGATTTTCTTGTGGTTAAACTTTCTCCTAATCCTGTTTTCTATAACTCTCCATCAGACCTTGATGGTTTGTTTCTCCTCCATATCCATATTTTCAAAGAATCCTAGAATGGGCTATATCGGGTGACCTTTGTACTTATCTTGCTTTCTTTTAATGTTATATATTTATTAACCTTATTTCCGATGTGGGTTTTCCTCGAAGGTATTTTCTCTTTTCAACCTTTTATTTTCAAAGAAAAATTTCAAATTGCGAGGACGCAATTTATTGAAGGAGGGGAGAATGTAACACCTCGAGCGTCCACGATACGCTTCTCATTCAATAATGCAATAGCTTGCATTGTACGCAACTTCGAGTTCTAAAACACCGCGACTAATCAAAGTAGCCATTATGAATAGTAATAACCACTTTTTAAAATTATAGAAATTTTATATTTCAAAATGGACTTCATTTTTGTATTCGTAATATCGAAATTATCCTAAGTTGAATTTTTGTAACTTTCTGAGAACTTCCAATTTTTTTATGAATAGTGAAAAATACTTAAAAACAACTTTTTTAATCAAATAATTTATAGTGATAAATTATACTATTTAGTGGTTTTAAATTATAATTAGAATTTATTTTTACAATTTTATCCAATGGTGGTCATTAGAATTAATTTAACATTGAAATTGGACATAAACAATTGCCAATCTTTTGATATAAATTGTTTCTTAAAAACACGCTATTGTTGTGACAGCGGGAATTAATTATAAAATTAAGTAATGAAACTTATATGTTTGGAATTTTTTAAAATAGACATCATTTTTGAATTTGGAATATCAATTATAGCTTAGGGTGAAATTTTGGAATTGTTCTGAAAAACATCAATTTTTGATGAATAGTGAAACCACTAAGTGGTAGTTAAATAACTGATTTTTCGTTTAAATGAAATATTACCACTTATGTGATTTGATTTTCAAAAATCCGACATACATGGTTGTCATTAAGAAGTAAAATGTGGTTCAATGAGATTAAAATAATTTTTTGGTGAATAGTAACTTTTAAGTTCTTAATCGCGATTAGAGGTAATTAGTGTAGTTTAAGGTAAAAACAATGTTTTAATAATATGATATGAGTTTCACAGTTGTCCTACTCCTATTGGATGAGTCATGGACGACCAAGACAACCCATGGGTAAACTTGGGGACCCCATGGAGCCACTTTGGTTGGAAAATAACATTAATATATATATTTATTTAATGTTAAAATTAAATTGACACAAACATGAGTTGTTTTACTAAAACAGTTTTTAAGTGGGGTTACACAAGTCCAAATTTTGACTATAAATATTCATTATAAATCTAAAACGATTTCCTACATCATAGTATTTGTTTTATAATTTTTATACATTAAATAAATTAAATTATTTATGAAATCATTATGATGCAGTGATGACCTCATTATTTAACGATTTTAATAAAATGAAAAGATAATGTAAAATCCAAGGCTTACACTTGTCCAAAGACTATTGGATGGGTAGATTGCGAACCCTTATCACCTTATCCACGAATTATATAAGTGTGGGACCTTTAGAATCCGAAAAGCATTGTGTAATAATGTAACATTTCAATCTTTCCAAAAGTGCCCCTCCTCTCCTCTTATAAAACGCCCCCACCTCTACCACCTCATTCACACTTTCAAGCCATTTGGCTCAGACAAACTCTGCCCAAATACTCTCCCAACTTCCCCCTCTTACTCCTAGAAGCATCACTTTGGGAAGAACTCTTCCCAAGGAAGCCTTAGGCTCCAATCAAAAGATTTACCCGATTTAAAGGTAATGTCTTCTCTTATGTTATTTTGTTTTATTTTTCTTCTCCAACCCCATAAAATCTTTTTATTCATTTCTTTTGTAACAACACCAGTATAATAAATATAATAGGATGTTGTTATAAGAAGGATTATAGCTACACTTACACACACCTATATATAATGGTTAAAGAACATACGGTTTCTGTGGATGGCGAATTTCTGCCTCACGAAACGATGATAGTTCAACACACATATAACACCTTCAAAGGTGGACATTAAGATGTCACTATAGTTATATATGATATATAATATGTGTATGTTTTACTTATGCTTCTGTATTTCTCATTTATGTCATACTTTATGATTTCCATTATGGGTAAACGCGATAATTTCATTTTAGGAAGTGCGGACTACCGCCCCCTCCAAGTGATTTGAATCGTTAATGCCATATGTGGGATGTATAAAGGATGGAGTAAATAATATTATATACTATATTATACTGGAATTATATTATACATTTATATAATTATGATTTAATTCCATTTAATATGAAATATAAATGAATGTAGCGTTCATGCGTACGTACGGCTTACCGTCTCGATGAACGGTGCATTTCATTGCTTACCTCTAAATGTTACATAATGTTATAAATGAATGTATATACTGGATATATATGATATATATGACATCTAAATCATGAATATAATTCTGGAGATAATGGATATTCTACCACATAAACAACATGTAATTATAAGAAGTTTATTGTTGACTCAAGTACCAAAGATCGACAAAACGACTGTTATTAACTTAAATAATTACATAATGTTCATATCATTGTAATAAGTGATATAAAAAGGATAATGAAATTCAAAATGGTTCTTAATAAGGTATATATTAACTCTAGTTTATTATTCAGGATGTTAAAGAACGGTTGAGTCAAGTCAGACACGAGGTAAGGGTTTACTTCACAACCTCTTCATTATCCAAATTTGTTTATACATAATTATCTACCGGGACCTCGTTATCATCCACATCCATGTTTCTTAAAAATGTCTTTCAAAACATTTTTACTATTAAATGGAAAATGGGTTAAAGTCATTTATACCCTTATACGTTTTTGAAAGGAATCTTACCGTCGTTTTCCAAACAATGTACTTTTTTGACTTTTTTGACAAATTTAAGGTAAGAATGTTTTTTTAACTTATACGGTGGGTGCGACTATTTTACGCCATTATAACTTCGTCGAAGATTCCCTTACAAGATTATAATAATATTTTCAAAGTAAATTTATGGTACTTTTAAATGATTTCAAAAAAGAAAGATATTTCTCTCAAATAGCTTTGATTTCATCCATGTCAACATCCTTTGATGGGTTTTAAGTTTATTTGAAATTGATTTATGATACAAAACTTCCATTGAGCATTTTGTGAAACATTTGACTGTGGATGTGTTATTTTTATACCATCCATAGTTTATGGAGAAACTATTGACATTTCGTATGCTAGTTTTTATATGAATATTTATGTTATGTTTAAACCTATTCATATGAGGAATGTATTGGACTTAATAAGTGACGGGTGGAGCCTGCTATAGCTCCTCGATGCATCGGTAGGTCTCATGAGACAACTAGACGTGGAATTGGATGAAGCCCTTTCCCAATTTGATTAATGGTTTCGGCCGAGGCCTTAATCATTTTAGATGTCTTGGCCGAGGCCTTGACAAAATGTTTCAGAATGTATGGCATTATACATTCCCTCATTATGAAAGTGGTTATTGATATTGCATGTGATTATTCGACCAGTAGAATATCCATGTGAGTAAGTGAATGGAATTATCTCATTTTACATTTTCCATATTATGTTGATGTTCAAGTTTAAAAGGCTTTTGTTTTAGTTATACATTGCCTTAAATTTTTATGTTTATTTATGAAAGCTTCCGCCTTATTGTTATCCTTACTGAGCATCTGAACTCACCCCTTTCAATGTTTTAATATTTTTTAGGATGTGAAGATGTATTTTATGAATGACCTGTAGGGATTGTCAGAAGAGGATATGAGTGTGGAATATGGAGACTTTTTTATTGTATTTTTTTTCACTTTATGATGTAATGTAACGTTTACGAATGTATCTAGTGTTTCCAAGGCTACTAAACTAATCGGTCTTTCGAGACTTGATCTTTTGTGATCATGCTAATGTTACGAAGTAATGCACCGACTCTGGGTAGCTGGGGTCGGGGCGTTACAGTTGGTATCAGAGGCAGTTTAGTACTACTCTTGGAAGCTAGATTTAGATAAACTCTGATTAGAGAACTTATCCCAAAGATAGACTTTGAGGATTAGTATAGAAGAACTTTCTAGAATTTTGGTATTATAGAATATTATGAGTTTCCGAGAAATACATCCCTGTCTGGATACGAGCAGGTAGAGGCGGCTCTGGCACATATGTACCTAGTGGTAAAACCCGAAAACACCGCTTTGAGCTAGACTCGAACGGGAACTGGTGCACAACAACGGGCCTTGCTGCACTCTTGGTTACGACACTCCCGGGGGATATTCTTAGGATAATTCTCATTTTCTTTACAAACCACTATGAACGGTTATGAGTATATACTTACTCAAATAAAAACTTTTTATGATTATGGATTATATCCATAAATAGTTCAATATATGTTAAGTATTTTACATGTATGGAATTATGTATTTTGATTCATAAACTAATCTAGTTTATGCCATTGTTTAGAAATGGCGCCTAGTGGAAGGAATGGCAACCGTATCAATGCACGCACTCCGTGTAGGGATTGCCCTCCTTCTCAAGATAATTATTGTGGATCTGGAGATACAACTGGTGCTGATCAACTTATTACCATACTGGGACAACTCACTCAAGTTATGAATAATAAACTTACTCGTATGGATCACCCTGATCCACAACGTGGAGGATCAATGTTAGACCGCTTCATGAGGCAAAAACCACCAACATTTAAAGGGGGTACAAATCCGTTAGTAGCAGAGCAATGGATAAACTCCTTAGAGAAAATATTCCATGCCTTGGGGAGTAGCGAAAGGGAGAAGGTTGTCATGGCAGTTTACCGCCTCACTGGAGATGCCGATCAGTGGTGGTCGCGGATTCAAAACACTAAGGAAGATGATGACGTATCTAATATGGAATGGAGGGAGTTCAAAGTTCTTTTCTTAGAAAAATACTTTCCTCGTGACCATCGAGCAGATATGGAAAGGCAATTTCTGAGTCTGAGGCAGAAGGAGGATGAGAATGTCGCAAAGTATGAGGCCAACTTTACAAGGTTAGCGAGGTATGCTGCCGATTATATACGTAACCCAAGGAGTAAGATTGATCGTTTCATTGATGGTTTAAAACCATTTCTCCGCTGAGCTTTAGTATCACAATCCTTCTCATCATACGAAGATATTGTCTCGTGTGCTATCAAGACAGAAAAGGAATTCTCTAAGTCTTATGACAACAAAGTAAAGCAAGAGAATAAGAGAACGGTGGAACAAGAGACAGATAAAGGGAAAAAGGGAAAGAAGGATTTTCTATTATGTGATAATTGTGGGAAGATTCACCCTGGTACATGCCTAAAAGGAATGGGAGTTTGTTATAAATGTGGAGAAAAGGGTCACCAGGCTCGTGATTGCAAGGGAAAGAAAGAGGCTATCAATGTTGAATGCTACAATTGTAGGGAAATGGGGCATTATGCAAATGAATTTCCTAAGCGTCAAGGAAACATACCTCAGAAAAGGCCAAGGGATCAAGGACAATCTTATGCTGTTACTACAGTTGAAGCAGAATAACTAATGTATTGGTGCTTTTGGACTCATGGATTATATTCTGGTTATAAGAATAATGTGATATATATAACGATTGTACTGCAGTACTTGTTGATTTCAGTAAGGTTTTAATATGATGAAGGTAATTATATTTTTAGTATGTGACAATAAGAGAAACTTTACTTTGTTTGGGGAATCTGATAAATTGATTTTGGAATTAAGAGACCTTTTAGAGAAAGTCTGGACAGAGGTATTTTGGATAACTATAATGGTTGGAGTGGATTAAGTTGATCTTTGGATAGTATTGTTTAAGGTTAAAAAATTTATGAAGATTATTTTTGGAATATTATGATACTATAGTTTTAGGAAAAGGACAACCTGCAGGGTGGGGAATAACCCATCACGTCGGACAAAGCTGCAGGAATCGAACCCACAACCATAGTGCGACAATCCTTTATTTCCTACCACAATCCAACAAGAAGTCCCTGGTTATTACAAAATAGTTTTACTAATCTAAATGGTATGTGTTAACATTTGAAACCTTATACAATTAGGATAAATAGAATATTTTTGAGTTCCGTTACCATTTGGACTAAAAGTTGGGTTTGTGGTAAAAATTTATTAACGAATGAAAGTATACATAACAAGTATGTATATTCCCTTACGTTCTTAGTAAATCTCCTAAATAAATTCCTCAACATTATAAAAGGTAACTTAAAACAAAAATGTTGTCGGTTAACTTTTCCAACTGGGGATTCAATGACTGTTTAACCAATCACATGTTTGTGATTTTCTTGTGGTTAAACTTTCTCCTAATCCTGTTTTCTATAACTCTCCATCAGACCTTGATGGTTTGTTTCTCCTCCATATCCATATTTTCATAGAATCCTAGAATGGGCTATATCGGGTGACCTTTTTACTTATCTTGCTTTCTTTTAATGTTATATATTTATTAACCTTATTTCCGATGTGGGTTTTCCTCAAAGGTATTTTCTCTTTTCAACCTTTTATTTTCAAAGAAAAATTTCAAATTGTGAGGACGCAATTTATTGGAGGGGAGAATGTAACACCCCGAGCTTCCATGATACGCTTCTTATTCAATAATGCAATAGCTTGCATTGTACGCAACTTCGAGTTCTAAAACACCGCGACTAATCAAAGTAGCCGTTATGAATAGTAATAACCACTTTTTAAAATTATAGAAATTTTATATTTAAAAATGGACTTCAATTTTGTATTCGTAATATCGAAATTATCCTAAGTTGAATTTTTGTAACTTTCTGAGAACTTCCAATTTTTTTATGAATAGTGAAAAATACTTAAAAACAATATTTTTAATCAAAATAATTTATAGTGATAAATTATACTATTTATTGGTTTTAAAGTATAATTAGAATATATTTTTACAATTTTATCCAATGGTAGTCATTAGAATTAATTTAACATTGAAATTGGACATAAACAATTGCCAATCTTTTGATATAAATTGTTTCTTAAAAACACGCTATTTGTTGTGACAGCTGGAATTAATTATAAAATTAACTAATGAAACTTATATGTTTGTAATTTTGTAAAATAGACATCATTTTTGAATTTGAAATATCAATTATAGCTTAGGGTGAAATTTGGCATTGTTCTGAAAAACTTCAATTTTTGATGAATAGTGAAACCACTAAGTGGTAGTTAAATAACTGATTTTTCGTTTAAATGAAATATTACCACTTCTGTGATTTGATTTTCAAAAATCCAACATACATGGTTGTCATTAAGAAGTAAAATGTGGTTCAATGAGATTAAAATAATTTTTTTTGGTGAATAGTAACTTTTAAGTTCTTAATCGCGATTAGAGGTAATTAGTGTAGTTTAAGGTAAAAACAATGTTTTAATAAAATGATATGAGCTTGAAACTTGTCCTACTCCTATTGGATGAGTCATGGCCGACCAAGACAACCCATGGGTCAACTTGGGGACCCCATGGAGCCACTTTGTTTTGAAAATGACATTAATATATATATTTATTTAATGTTAAAATTAAATTGACACAAACATGAGTTGTTTTACTAAAACAGTTTTTAAGTGTGGTTACACAAGTCCAAATTTTGACTATAAATATTCATTAGAAATCTAAAAAGATTTCCTACATCATAGTATTTTTTTATAGTTTTTAGACGTTAAATAAATTAAATTATTTATGACATCATTATGATGTAGTGATGACCTCATTATTTAACGATTTTAATAAAATGAAAAGATAATATAAAATCCAAGGCTTATACATGTCCAAAGACTATTGGATGGGTATATTTCGAACCCTTATCACCTTATCCACGAATTATATAAGTGTGGGACCTTTAGAATCCAAAAATCATTGTGTAATAATGTAACATTTCAATCCTTCCAAAAGTGCCCCTCCTCTCCTCTTATAAAAGGCCCCCACCTCTACCACCTTATTCACACTTTCAAGCCATTTGGCTCGTCCAAACTCTGCCCACATACTCTCCCAACTTCCCCCTATTACTCCTAGAAGCCTCACATTGGTATTAACTCTTCCCAAGGAAGCCTTTGGCTCCAATCAAATGATTTACCCGATTTAAAGGTAATGTCTTCTCTTCTGTTATTTTGTATTATTTTTCTTCTCCAACCCCATAAACTCTTTTTATTCATTTCTTTTGTAACAACACCAGTATCCTAAATATACTAGGATGTTGTTATAAGAAGGATTAGAGCTACTCTTACACACACCTACATCTAATGGTTAAAGAACATACGGTTTCTGTGGATGGCGAATTTCTGCCTCACGAAACGATGATTGTTCAACACTCATATAACACCTTCAAAGGTGGCCATTAAGATGTAAATATATTTATATATGATATATAATATGTGTATGTTTTACTTATGATTCTGTATTTCTCATTTATGTCATACTTTATGATTTCCATTATGGGTAAACGCGATAATTTAATTTTAGGAAGTGCGGACTACCGCCCCCTCAAAGTGATTTGAATCGTTAATGCCATATGTGGGATGTATAAAGGATGGAGTAAATGGTATTATATACTATATTATACTGGAATTATATTATACATTTATATCATTATGATTTCATTCCATTAAATATGAAATAGAAATGAAAGTAGCGTTAATGCGTACGTACGGCTTACCGTCTCCATGAACGGTGTATTTCATTTCTTAACTCTAAATGTTACATAATGTTATAAATGAATGTATATACTTGATATATATGATATATATGACATCTAAATCATGAATATAAATCTGGATATAATGGATATTCTACCACATAAACAACTTGTAATTATAAGAAGCTTATTGTTGACACAAGTACCAAAGATCGACAAAACGACCGTTATTAACTTAAATAATTACATAATGTTCATATCATTGTAATAAGTGATATAAAAAGGATAATGAAATTGAAAATGGTTATTAATAAGGTATATATTAACTCTAGTTTATTATTCATGAGGTTAAAGAACGGTTGAGTCAAGTCAGACACGAGGTAAGGGTTTACTTCACAACCTCTTCATTATCCAATGTTGTTTATACATAATTATCTACTGGGACCTCGTTATCATCCACATCCATGTTTCTTAAAAATGTCTTTCAAAACATTTTTACTATTAAATGGAAAATTTGTTAAATTCATTTATACCCTTATACGTTTTTGAAAGGAATCTTACCGTCGTTTTCCAAACAATGTACTTTTTGACTTTTTTGAAAAATTTAAGGTAAGAATGTTTTTTTAACCTATACGGCGGGTGCGGCTATTTTCCGCCATTATAACTTCGTCGAAGATTACCTTAAAAGCTTATAATAATATTTTCAAAGTAAATGTATGGGACTTTTAAATGATTTCAAAAAAGAGAGATATTTCTCTCAAATAGCTTTGATTTCATCCATGTCAACATTCTTTGATGGGTTTTAAGTTTATTTGAAATTGATTTATGATACAAAACTTCCATTGAGCATTTTGTGAAACATTTGACTGTGGATGTGTTATTTTTATACCATCCATAGTTTATGGAGAAACTGTTTACATTTCATATGCTAGTTTTACTATGAATATTTATGTTATGTTTAAACCTATTCATATGAGGAATGTATTGGACTTAATAAGTGACGGGTGGAGCCCGCTATAGCTCCTCGATGCGTCAGTAGGTCTCATGAGACAACTAGACGTGGAATTGGATGAGGCCCTTTCCCAATTTGATTTATGGTTTTGTCCGAGGCCTTAATCATTTTAGAAGTCTTGGCCGAGGACTTGACAAAATGTTTCAGAATGTCTGGCATTGTACATTCCCTCATTATGAAAGTGGTTATTGATATTGCATGTGATTATTCGACCAGTAGAATATCCATGTGAGGAAGTGAATGGAATTATCTCATTTTACTTTTGCCATATTATGTTGATGTTCAAGTTTAAAAGGCTTTTGTTTTAGTTATACATTGCCTTAAATTTTTATGTTTATTTATGAAAGCTTCCGCATTATTGTTATCCTTACTGAGCATCTGAGCTCACCCCTTTCAATGTTTTAATATTTTCCAGGAAGTGAAGAAGTATTTTATGAATGACCTGCAGGGATTGTCAGAAGAGAATATGAGTGTGGAATATGGAGACTTTATTATTGTATTTTTTTCACTTTATGATGTAATGTAACGTTTACGAATGTATCTAGTGTTTCCAAGGCTACTAAACTAATCGGTCTTTCGAGACTTGATATTTTGTGATCATGCCAATGTTACGAAGTAATGCACCGACTCTGGGTAGCTGGGGTCGGGGCGTTACATTTTAAGCATGATATTTAATTTCATTATTAATGGATACCAAATTTTTGTGAATATTTTATTTTCATTGGTCACTCATGTGATCAATGCTGAAGGAACACGAATTGTGCTCTTTATAAATCGCTTGTGTACTCTCTTGATCTGTGTAAGATGGTACAACCAGGTAATGGATAAACTGGGAATAATGTCTTTATAAAGAAGGATACTTCCTCATTTCTTGAGGTACTTATACAAGGCTTGATCGAGGCCCCTATTTGTGGAGATGTTGTGCAGATTTTCCCACCGCAACATTATGATGCTATGGTCAGTGGTGGTGATGGTTCGCTACCCCCCCCGAATGTTGTTGTTGGTTGTGTTGGGGCTTAAAATAGTTCAAATAAATAATTGGACAACCTGGATTATAATGATTTTGACTAGGAGGAAGTCATTCAAGAAAATGTGAATTTTGAGATGGGTCAGGAAGCGGTGCCTTCTGGTCACAGTAATGGCAAGATGAAATTGCTTGATATTGATGGTGTTGAGCTAGTGATGTCTATAAAACTGAGAGTTATCTCAGTTGAGTGGACTTATGGGGTGTTAGTGGATAAGGATAGTGTTGCTGGGAGATCATTGTTGAACATTTGTAAAATTGAGATGTTTTTAGAACATGCTGTTCAAGAGGATACACAAATGGTTGCCCAGATTTTGCCCTCAGATCTTGCTGTCCAAGTTAGTGCATCCCCTCTTTTCTGTGGTGAGATGCGTCACGTTGTCCAGAGTAATGCGCATCCTATATTATAGGCTAACGTACAAGCTGATTTTGCCTCCTGGTCTCACATATTTGATGGGGTTGTCCCTGTATCCAAATCTAACAATGTTGCATTACAAACTCCCACTAAGCTGTCACAAGGGCTCGAATCTCCCACCAAAGTTGATGTTGCCTCCTAGTTTCCAATGAATCTTAAAGGTAAAGAGTGAACCATGGGGTCGATATATTATATCTTCAGAAAATGAATATCTCTCATTATCAATGATATTATGGTTTCCCATACGTGGCATGAAGGGAATAATGCTGCAGATCATTTAGCCTCTCATGCTGCACAAAACCATGAAGTCACCTACTATCTTAATATTTAATTCTTTAATCTTGAGGGGATGTCCTTAAAATGTGGGGATGCCCTCGTCTTGAACCATTTTCGGCCTACTTAGGAAATGTTTGGTTTTCATGCTTGTTCATTTTTCCCTTCAATAAAAATGTAATTGTTGATGATGATGGATAAAGCTAACATTAAGTTCTTTGTGATGTTTGACTCTATTAACACACATGAATTTGACTTACTCAATCATGAGGGTATTCAGAGTGCAGGTTGTAGTAACTGAAAATATTTTCACTTAATGCATTTTAGAGTTGGAGAGGATAATTTAAAAGGAGTTGACCCTTAATAAGGGTGTTGGTAATGCCTTCAATAAGGGTGTACCTTACCTACAAGGGACTGTGCAGATAGATGTTTTTCAGGGTGCACAACATGAGTAGTTGAAGGCGGTTTCCCCTACACAACAAATAGAGGTAGTCAAGAATATACATAATGAAACATCTGATAAGGGGGTTTTCCCAGATGAGGTTGTGGTCTCGGATGAACATACATGTCAGGATGATCCGGAGCATGTAATAGGTGTTATGGCCTCTAGTGTTGATCCCTGAGCTGAAGTGGAGAATGCCTTAGAGACGATAGGTGAGGCACCATATTTGCAGGCAATGCAGTGGGGACGAGGGAATCTCCAAGCACCTCAAGGGGGAGCTCGTGGTTGGGGCTGGTCTTGGAAATAGTGATTTCAACAGTTAGTAATGAACTTTCTATCTTTCTTTTAGTGTGATCATGTCAATTTTTGAACATTTCCTCCTTATTGTTATATACCTTTACATTTATTTTAAAAATTTTGGCATCATCGATGGATTTTCCAATCATAGGAAGAGACATTTTGGTTGTAATAATCAGTAATAACTAGTATTAATTAGTAATAATTAGAAATAAATTGTATTAATTAAAAAATTGAAATAAAAGTATTTGTAATAATTAGTAATAATTATGATTAATTATCAATAATTAGTAGTAATTAGTAATAATTATGATTAATTATGAATAAATACTAATAATTAGTATTAATTAGAATTTATTATCAATAATTAGTATTAATTAGAAATAAATTGTAATAATTAATAATAATTAACGATAATTTGTAATAATTAGTTATAATTATAATAATTAGAATAATTATTAATAATTAGAAATTATTAGGATTAACTAGTAATAATGAAGATTAATTAGTAAAAAATAGGATTAATTAGTAATAATTACGATTAATTAGAGAAAATTCATAATAATTATATTCTTTTTAATAATTTCTAATAATTTATAATAATTATCTGTAATTAGAAAAAATTATCAATAACTGGTAAACAATTATCAATAATTATAAAAAATTAGTAATAAATTGTAATAAATAGTAATAATTAGTAGAATTTAATAATTATTAATAATTATTAAAAATTAATAATCATTAGGATTAATTAGTAATAATTCAGATTAATTAGTAATAATTCAGATTAATTTTGCAATAATTATTTATAATTAGCAATAATTAGTAATAATTAGCATTAATTATCAATAGTTATTAATAATTTAGAATAATTATGATTAATTATCAATAATTAGTAATAATTAGTAATAATAAGGATTAGTTAGTATAAATTATGCTAAAAAAGTAATTATTAGTAAAAATTAGGATTAATTTGTAATAATGAAGATTAATTATTAATAATTATTAATAATTATTATTAATAATCAATAATTAGTTATAATTAATAATAGTTTGGATTAATTTTCAATAATTACCAATTATAACGAATAATTATTAATAATTTAGATTAAATATAATTAATTGGTAATAATTAGTAACAATTTGGATTAATTATAAATAATTAGAAATAATTAGGATTAATTAGAAATAATAACAACAATTAATATTAATAAGAAATAATTTTTAATAATTAGGATTAATTAGAAATAAATAGAATTAATTAGTAATAAATAGGATTAAGTAGTAATAAAATTTTATAATTAGTAATAAATAAGATTAATTAGAAATAATTAGTATAAATTAGTATAAATTAGTAATAATTATTAAAAATTAGTAACAATTAGTAATAATTAGTAATAAGGAATAATAAATCAAAATAAATTTGATTACATTGATAAACATGAAAATCTATATTGGATTTGTAGAATTCCTTTTGATCGGTGCCTCAACATCATATAGCATTCTTCCACTAAAAGTAGTATGAAAAATATTCTTCGACACAAATCAGAGAATATTTTCAAAGGTATTTAACTCAGAGAAAGTTGCGAGGAGGTGAGATGTCAGAAAAAAGATGATGGTTTTCCCGATGACTCATCCCCTTGCAAAATTATCTGAAAAATATCACTACGAAAAATCTTTTCTAATGTACAGATATTAATATTCTTATGCCCAAGCATGGAGTGTAGAACGACGAGGCCTCCCTACTCCCCGTACTTATGCATGAGAAAATTGATATTAATACATCAGAGATGATAATTCATTGTACTTTTAGTCACAAAGAGTTTTAAGGGGATGAGTCATCCGGAAAAAGAGCAGCTTCCAATCCTTTGGGAATTGTGTGGTTGTTAATTAACTGTTAGTAATAAAAAATGCATGAAATTAATAATAATTAATGGTAATTAGAAAAATTTTAAAAAATGAGTTTAAAATAGTATAAAATCTTATAAAATAATAAAAATAACTTTAAAATAATAAAAATTATTATAAATTTCTAGAAAAGAGAACTTATTGTCTATTATTTTTTTAGATAGTGGTATATAATATCTAATAATATAAAATTACTTATTATTTCGTTTTTTTAGAAAATTATTGAATGAGGATGTTGAGAAAAGTTATTATTTGATGGTCGTGCTTTGATAAATAACCATAGGAAGCCAAACAGTTCTATTTTAAATCCATTATATATTGAGGGTGTTAAATATTTCTTTTCATTTTCATCATTAAAACCAAAATTTGTTTTAGAAGGGACAATCAAGTGTCCTTCTAAAAAATGTTCTCTGAAGATGTATAAAACAATTGATAATGTTGGAGGCCATTTAGTGTGTTTTGGGTATCAATATGGTGAACACACTTCTAGAGAAGAAATTAATAATTTGGTTCCAGATCTAGCATGACTTTAAAATTTAGTAAATGATGAGGTAGGTCTGTCTATTCAATAAACTAAAACTCGGGATGATATTGACTTAACTCCTGAGTTGGAAAATTCTCATTTAGATGAGTTGTTGAGTTCTGCTGAGGATGCCTTATATTCTAGTTAAGAGATATGTATGTTTGAAGTTGTTGCTAAATTTATGGGTATTAAATCTGATTATGGAATGTCAAATAGTTTTTTGATCAGATATTCTCTTTTTTTTAAAACAATGATACCTAAAGGAAATGTGTTCCCTATAACTTTATATGAGAGAAAGAGGATGGTTTCTAATATATCTCATGATTTTCAAAACAGTCATTCATTTTTAAATTACAGAATCTTATATTATGGTGAAAATAAGTCATTGGATAGTTTTCATACATGTGGAAAATCAATGTATAAAGAAGATAAACCAGGGATGTCTGTATTTGTTCCTAGAAAAAATTGAAATATTTCCCTCTCACCCTAAGATTGAAACATTTATTTATGTATCAAATAACAAAATCATTGATTTCATGGCACAAAACAAACAATTCAACTAGTAAAAGCATATATAATCCATCTGATGGTGATTCATGTAAATTTTTTGACCAAGGGCATCAGTCATTTATTTTAGAAGCCAGAAACGTGCGATTAAGTCTTTATACTAATATTTTATATCTATTTGGTTGTTAAAGTAGTTAGTATCCATTTTGGAATGTCAATATAACTCCGTATAATTTATCTTCATGGATGATGATGAGGGATCCCTATATCTTTTTGACCTTATTAATTTCTGGTCATCCCAAATAGAATATCGATGTTTATTTGAAAACATTGATTATTTAGTGTATTTCACTATGGAGTAGTGGTGAGCTAACACAAACCTAGGTTTCCACAGAACGACCCTTTAACAGCACTACAACAAGCACTAATATAGGGTGTGCCCATATCTGTGATAAAAAATGTCCTAAAAAAGGGTACATATAAGAGAGCTAAAAATAGAATTGTTAAATGTTACCCATTATTAGAACTTTTTTATCACAGATAAAGGAACCCCCTTTATCAAAGATTTTTTTTCACTATTAAAGGGGCCCCATTTATCCGCGTTTTTTAGTAGGGTTGTTGAATGGGACCCCTTTATATGCGCTTTTTTAGTAGCGACGATAAAGGGGGTGATTTATAAGAGATTGTTTTCCATCGTTGATAAAAGGTATATTTCAAAAAAATGTATATTTATATTGATATAAAGATAATATTACGTTTTAATATATTTTTTTGATCGATTTGATATGTGGTAGACATAAAACGGACCCCGAGACTAGAAGTTATGGCCGTTTAAAGGGATTATAGACCATTTTGGGTATTTAAAAATATACAACGGTGCTCCAGTGGTCATCAGAGTGTAGATTTATTTTCATTCTACAATTTGATATGTGTTAGAGGCAATATAGACACCCTAAGAAGAAGTTATTGAAAAATGAACACCATGATAAAAACGTATGATTATTGGAAGGAATTATTGTCCTTTTATGACCTTGAAAAATGTGAGAGGGGGTTCCAATGGTTATCATAGTGTAGGTATTTTCAAAAAATTATATTTTATAAGTTGCGATGTGAAAATTCCCTGGGGAAAATGTTATGATTGTTTGAAATTGAGTAACCCTCCTCGCGCCTAAAAACCTAAGAACCCGTCACTCACTAAGACAACCATAACATATACTCTATGTTTCTGTTTGAGCATTGAGATAAGTAAAATTAATGATCCTGATATGAGTGAGGACCATGCCCAATCGAAACTCAGATAAGATCAATGAAACAAATGATATATCAGTTATACCACTCTAAAAAACACCAACATCAAACAACCACAACTTTCACTCTGGGGGTCCGTCCGGGCTCTACAACATATCAAATCATTGTCAGCAAAGATATCTTCCCATAAATATTACTATAAAATGGTTCACCTAATTACCAGACCCTAAATCAACAAAAAAAATCAGAAGTCTTCCAAAACTCTATTTCTTTGTCCGGTGCCTGGACAATTTTTTCTTAAAACAATAATAACTCCTAATATGTGTATCTATTTGGACTCGTTCACTTGTTATATCATATCTCGTTCAATGAGATTTGGTTTGACTATAAACAGAGCCGAATCAGACACCCATATCAGAAGTTAGGCCTATTTTAGTGACTCTGTTGTTTATTAGGTTTTTCAGGCCCCCATTTCTAGCACTTTTTTCATGTCTATAATTTTTTCAAACAATTGTAACATATGATCTGCCTGTCTGTTCGGCCTACACAACCTATCATATCAAAGCATGTTTGATGATCTTCGATTTGAATGGTCACATAGCTGGAATAGACTCTCAAATCACATGTTTTGGTCAGTAACATGAGTTTATGGTTTGTTTGACTTTCTGACTGTACTTACAGGTTTTGAGGGTTTCTCCATTTTTTTCATGTTTTTCAGGTTTTCTAGGATTGTTTTCATTTTTGATAAATTAAAGTTATTTATAATCACATATCTAACAATATATACATATTTTATATATATTCATACATAAAAATTTAATTTTATAAATAAATATATAATTAAACATATTTATATATAAAATATATTTCTCAATATATAATACTTATATAAATAAAAAACTAATATCCATTTCATTTAAAATTAAAATATATGAATATTTATATAACTATATAATATGTACTTATGTATATATATATATGTGTGTGTGTGTGTGTGTATTAAAAAACTGATATATATTGTCAATATATTCTAAACATATGTATATACATATTAATATATAATATTTGTAAATATATATAAATATTTATAATTATAATTAAAGATATACATATAATATATATATGTGTGTGTATGTGTATGTTGTATATATATGTATTTAATTCTTTATAAACACACATAGAAAACATATTATATAAATGTATTAAAAACAAATCTTATAAATAAATATTAATATACGAATAAATATATTAATATATTAATATAACTATATACATATATATATAGATATATATATATATATTAATATGTCAAAATATATAAATATATAAATTTTTAAATATATATATTAATATAAAGATATTTATATATTTATATAACTATATATACATATATATTAATAAATATATATATGTGTCAATATAAATAAATATTAATATACGAGTAAACATAACAATATATATATAGATATATTAATAAATGGAGGGAAATGCAATATGGTGGAGTGGTAAAGGATTAACAGTGCATGTTATAGTTCCCAAGTTCGAATCCATGGGGAGGCAGGTCGCACGTGTGGGTGGAATAAGGCCGAGCCCTGTTAAAGGGTGGGGGCAGGTGCTGTTAAAGGATTGGGGTGGGGGGTGGTGGCTGGGGCAAGCAGGCTGGGGGGGGGGGGGGGGCGCTTAAAGGGTGGGGGATTCAAGCGCGGTTGAAGCCCCTCACCAAATTGCAGATATATATATATATGTGTGTGTGTGTTTTTTTATCTTTTATTAGCTCTTTTTTAAGTTCAAATAAAAGGGAACCCTTATCTTCGCTGAGATTATTACTGCTTTTTAGCACTGTAAATTGACTTTTATAGAATTTATAAAGGCCATATTTTTAGTAGTGGTGTCAGTACCTAAGATGTTGCTGCAAATAAATTCCTATTGGAAGCTGCATTGATGTGGACAGTTAGAAACATCCTAGCATATGTCATGTCATCTGGATGGAGTAAACATTGTCTAAAATCATGTCCGTAATATATGATAGACATCAATGAATTAATGATCATCAATGGGAAAAACATTTTCTTTACCCTCCTAAGGGATTTCTACAAACCCATCATCGATTAATAGGGAAAAAAATATCATTTCAGATAATGAAGAGTTGAAAAAGAAGGGTCTCCAACAATGATCATAGATACGGAGTTAAAATCAACTGTCTGTTCATTACATCCCAACACATTTGGACCAACAATAAACCAATAGAAAATTTATAGGAATGGAAAAGAGCCCAATTGGATACAATAGAGGATTTTTTGCTGTTTTCAATATTGGTCTGATTTTTTCCCTCACATGTTGGACTGAAAATTAAATATTTATTTAAGAAACACATTTGATGAAAAAGTGGGAAAACAAAATGACATCAATGACTTAAAACACAACCATGCCTCCATGGGACTCGATTATAAAGATAAAAAACAATCCAATTCATGAGTAAGGAAAATATCCACAAAAGAAAAAATAACAATATGATTAGAGTACCCCTTCCCATAACTTCTCCGCTAGCAGTCAAGTGCAAGTATTCACATGCACAACACTGATGGGAAATTCTATACCCTCTCAAAACATCCAATTCAAAAATGTGGTGAAATAGATAACCCTTCCTACTCTAAACCACTAATAGAGTAGTCCCTAAAAAGTTAGTTGTATGCAGTGTCTCATGGACCAAGGCCACAGTGCCACTAGAGAACACACAATGTTCAGACAAACAAAGAACAAAACCAACCTACCCACATGATATAAAATTCATGCTTCATCCTTTGAAGATGTAGGTCTCCATCAATAAAAACACACCACCATGAAATTTAATCCACACACCCAAACTAAAGTCACTTCTAGTTACTCCACAAAACATCTGAAAATAAGTTTGTAGACAAACCCATGGAATCCATATTCAGGCATGAAATAGACTTGGGATTACATAGATTTCCTCATCATAGTTCTTCATGATCATAGAGAACTAGGTTGATTTAGATTCTCTAATTTTGTACATGGGTGCACTGAAATCATCACCAACGATCACTGATTGAACCCTCTGGTCTCTGCAACATGAAAAACTCCAACCACAAAAGCCACTTGAACCAACTCCATGAGAAAGCATCACCAACATCCTCTAGATTTCAGATTGCAACACATAGTTGGACCAGAACAATCCGATCCTCATCTTTTATAAGAATTAAACTCGAAGAAACAATAAGCCCTCCATTGATCAAAATTACATGAACCAACCTGAACATGGGATGAACTTAAGCCATATCTCATTGCAGAAATATCAAGCAAAACATAGACCCAAAACCAACACAAGAAGATCAGCAACCAAATCTGAAATCTAAATTCAAAGTAAAAAATTAAATATCAAGAAACAATCACCCATTTTACAGACACCCAAGATCTATATAACACCAAAAAAGATCCCAAATCCAATCTCCACCATCCTAATCTTAATCAAGGATCACAACAAACTACCCAATGCATACACCAAAGGAGAGCTAGAATCCTCTAACACGGAATTCAGAGCTCGTCCGCTGGACCAGCAACGTGCTGCTAGAAGAACTCTATCCATTGAAGGGTAAGTGAGGTAAAGAAGGCTATAAACAATGATGAATGCTGAGGTGGATGAGTCCATAATTTCGTTGTCGTGAAAGAGGAACCACCTCAAGCCACCAAGACAACATCGTGGGGATGATTTGAGCTGACCTGAGATATAAATCACGTAGGCGGCGATGAGGGAAAACCCTTATCGAGAAGAACCCCTTATGGGCTCATCTGATATGTGTTAGATGTGATGAATATTGAGAAGAAATTATTTGATAATTTATTTCATATTGTTTTTGAGACACTAGGTAAGACTAAAGATAATTCAAAGGCATTATTAGATCTTTCCAAAAATTTCATGTGACCTGAACTTGAGCTGTTTGAAAATATCAGATCACAGATGTTAATGAAACAAAAATCAGATTATACACTATCTAGAGAGAGTCAATTATTATATTTTCAGTGGAATTCTGATTTGAGACTTCCATATGTTTATTCTTATAATTTGGGTAAATGTGGTAGAAATGGTCATATTACCGGATTAAAAAGTCATGAATTCCATATTTTAATGGAAAAAAATATACCAATTGGATTAATAAGTTTTTTAAATATTATTATTTGGGATGTGAAAACAGTCAAATAATATTTTTTGAGTCATTTGAGCATCGCCAACACACTATGAGGTAGTAGAAAACTGCAAGAAGATGTCATTTTAATTTTATGTAAATTTGAAAAAATCATCCTGCTAGATTTTTTTGACACAAAGAAACATTTGATATTACATATTACACATGAATCAAATTGAGGATGTCCAGTACAATTTTATTGGATGTAAATAGTTGAGAGATTCATGCAGAAATTGAAAAAATAGTACGTTATAAAGTAGTAGTTGAAGGCTCAATTGCAGAAGAATATTTGCAAGAGGAATTGTTTTCTTTCTCTCATTACATTCAATCTTAAGATCAAATAAAACAAAACCACATGAGCTATAACGAGGTAAATTTTGATGATTATAAGAATAATCAATTATCAATTTTCAATCCACATGACCCTAGATTTGGTAAAGTTAATAAACTATGGATTTCGAATGATGACTATCACAGAGCTCAAATATATATTCTCCTCAACTGTGAAAATTTAAACCATTTGTATTGGGAGTTCTTCTAACATTTATTATATTTTTTTTATTATAATACATTAATATTATTTTATTTTTAGGATACATGATCATCATATGAATAAAATGTTTCCACAAATTATAGAACATGCTCTTAATGATCACCGTAAAAAAATTCCTACTGGTTTAAAAAACTGGTAACATAAATTTGTTTTTCATTACACATAAAAAATAAATTTAATACATCATATAGTGATAATTGTTTTACACCTTTTTAGAAATAATAACATACTGATAAAATTAATAATTGATGGTCTATATTGGGAAACCCACCATCTAAAATTGTTAAATCTTATAATGAATATTTGGTGAATGGCTTTTGATTTAAAAAACGTGCATATAGAGAATAAAAAAATAATGAATACTAATGATTAATTTAAAGGATCTCATCATAGAGATACTAAATTTGAATTTTACAGAATGCTAGAAGAAATAATTGAATTATGTTATCTAAGACAACATGACATAATGATTTTTAAATGATAGTGGTTGGATACTGAGAGAAGCTTGTGTGTTCACCCGATCAATGGAATCATTGATATTAAATATAAAATTCTTCATCTAGTAAATGGACCATTTTTATTAGCTCACCATGAACATCAAATTTATTAGTCAAATTACTGTGCAACTTCATCATAGTTTGGTGATAGGTCGAGTATATGAAAAAATAAATCCTGAGAGAATTAGTTTAATGAAAGTGAATGTTGATCCATTGAAGTTCAATGAATTGAAATTTTTTAAGAGACTACTCTAAATAAATATTATGCATGATGAAGCATGAATATCATTGATGAAACTCGATAGGTAAGGGTCGATGGTGATGATTATGTACATGATTTTACAATTGAATTTGAAATGAGAAGAGATGATGCAACTGAAACTATCATAGAAATTGATGATGGTGAGGAGGAAGATGAAGACATTGACATCGACAACAAAGAAGATAAGGATGAAGATGGACATTGACATAGTTAATTGTTGTTTATAATCATATATAATATATATCTATATATAATAGTTGTTTTCAAAAAATTTCTAACAACAATCATTTCATGTTTCAGATGGTTAAGGATCTATATAATTTGTTATAGGAGATTGATATCCCTCTATAAGAGAAAGATGTAGGATCAGCTGACCCTTATACTGTTGGTGGTTTAGGGGGCACTTTGAAGGGGCATGGATCTGGTCGATTGATAATTCCCAACCCTATGCCCAAGTGACTTCAACAACTTGGGATCAATCCATGCACACAGAGGTATGTGTTCCTATGTATTTTAGGCTGTTTTTATTAATTAATTATATTCTATTTGTTTGAGTAACTATTATTTTTTCAAGGATTTATGTATATAACTGTTGGATTAGGGAGCGCTATATTGAAAAATTATTTTTCTGATGCATGGATTTCATGGGATCATATTCTCATTGTTTTTTTGCAGCGCCTGTTCGAGCATTGGATGGTACATAATTAAATAATATTTATTTTAAAATTAATTTGATTAATATATATATAAAATAAATTAATTGTAGGGTTTATGGTATCCCAATTATGTGAGTATTTGTTAGGCTATCTGGAAGGCATGGTGGGGAGCTATGCATCCGTGTTGCACTCAGGTTTTTCATAATATGAAAAGGAATACAATGGAGAATTTTGGGTTGAAAGAGTTGGTTGAGAAATGTCGTGTTCACTGACCTGATTGTATTTTATCTCATGTTTTGGACATATTATGATAATACTGGTTGAGTAAGCGGTTTCATAGCATATCATCAGTAGAATAGAATAATATGGGGAGACTTTAGGTGACACATTGAGCTAGTAGTCATATATTCAGTATGCATAAAGAGCATATGTAAGTACATTTTCTTAAATAATGTATATAACATTTAATGTAAATGATTTATTTTATATTCATATAGGCAGTCACACAACTAAATATTATAGAGTACAAAGTTTGTATGTTGATGTACAATGATCCTTCTACTGTAGATATTATAGGTTCTCTCCAACGTCAGATTGTGGTCAGTATAAGTTATTTTTGAGTATTAAATTTAACTACAAATAATATTTTAAAGATTTTAATTTTAAATTTCAATTGAAGAAGTCATATGAGGTAGAGATGTCTCAGAGACATGTTGGAAGCCTTGCTGAGACCAATGGTAAGACCAGTGCCCCCCGATTTGATGAGCAAGCATGGATGCAAGCGATCCATTATGACATTGAAAAAGGGTGATTTGTTGGTATAGGATCTTGAGTGACCCATGGGCGGTTTTGAAGACACCAATACAATGCTGGAATCCAACTTGAGAGGATCTCATGGAGAGTCCTCATTATCTCATGCACAATATCCGGAGTAGCTGCGAGCTCATAGTGAGCTTATAGAGACTATGAGTAGGGAGTAGGAGGAGATGTGTTAGTGGAATTGTCCACAATTAGAAGAGTTACTAGAAAAACAACAACACCAGGAGATGTAGGATGTGATGTGTCTATGGTGGTAGCAGCAAGACTTGGAGTGGATGGTTTACATGTGACGTCTGACTCGCTATTTAGTTATGAAGTTCCCCCCAACATCTCCTCCCACTCCTCCAGACGACCCTCCCCCTATGTGATATATTTTTATTTTCTACTGAACCTTTTGAATTTTTTTTTCTAATATTAATTATTAAAAGTTAAAAAAGTGTTTTTATATTGCATGGATTATTACAGTTTTTTTATTTATTTAATTTTAAATTATATTTATTAATTTAGTAATTCATATATTTTTATATTTTTTGAATACTCTATTTATAATTATATTAATAATATTTACATTATTATTTTAATAATAATAATAATAATAATAATAATATATTATTTAATTATTTTATAATTAATTTAATTTTATGGAAACTCATAATATTATTTTCTTTGTATTAGTATTTTTATATTATCATTATTTTTTAAATATTTTTATTATATTAATATTAATATTAAGATTTCATTTGTAATAATATTATATTATTTTAAATACTATTTTATTAATATTTTTTAATTTTTTCAACTATTTGGGATGAGCCCATCACAAATACTAATAGCGATGGTAGTACTATCTGTCACCAATTATAATTTTTTGTGACTACTCGTCGTAAAAACTAATATTTTCTATGCCATTTTCTACAACGAGTCTATTTCTATGGGACGCCGTCGTGAATGACTCGTTTCCATAAGCCATTTTCTAGAATTGATACATGTGTAAGTCATAAAATGATAAGGTTTGTTTACTTTTAGTTGGAATTTATTCTGACATATTAGATATATAAAATGAAAAGGTGTTTTATTCCAAAGCATCATACCATATTCCACCAAAAACAGAAATATTATCTTCATACAAATAAGGTATCTTAGGTAGATTGATGATGGGTTATAAATATTTGTCTTATTTCATTGTTGGTTGGGATATTCTTATCACTAAAAAATTAGGTTTTTTGCTAATATTGGTGGGTGTGAGACATATTCTTGGTATATTCCACTATTTCATACATTCTTATAAAATTTATAATGATGGTAACTCGAATTATTTGGTTAATGGATGATGATCGTTCATCTATGCACACAGTTGGATGGATGAGCCTATTACATGACCAATATAGAAGTTTGTGATGAATAGTTAAATATTCTTGTGATGAGGAATTAGTCATACTTGTGGGTGATTCAATCATGATAAATTATTTGAATACTATAGACACATATGATGAATTTATAGAAGTCGATGAATTTTTTGTCCGATGTTAAAAAATCCATTTTATTTAGAGAGTTCGACCAATTAAGAAAGAATTAAAGTTAGTGATCATGGGGATGTGACGAGGGTTACAAGAAACATTAATGATGTTTAGTAGAGTGAAGAATTATTCTATTCAGATAATCCTAATTATATGAGGATATCTAATATAGGGGTCCTAGGTGTCGCTGGTTTGAGAATTGTTTAACAAGGTAGTCTTGACAATGGTATGGAAAAGACATGTACACTTGGCTTTCTTTGACATGGTGATAATTCATATATCTATTAGTGCAATAATTTTTTTGTTATATTTTATATTGAAGACAGTGGTTGGTGGGATTCCAACCAATTTTCAATCAAACTAAATTTGTTAGGTGAGATATCCTTCTTTTATATGATGAAGGGGGATATTGGGAATGTCCATATGAAATTAGGTGGAGTAAAAATGAGATAAAATATGAATTTTTATTTTTCAAACCTCTTATACTCCATATGTTATTATCCTTTTTTGAGATATTTTTTAATAATTTCATAAGTCCATCCGAAGGATTATAAAAAGGGAGAAGTAGGGGTTCCCCATACAATGAGGGAAAATATTTATGGAATAATGGTGTGAAACATTTCAGGAGGAATATATGTTGGGGATGAATTTGGGGTGTGTAAATTATATTTCAGGTATTTATAATGAATGTCAGAAAATTAGGTTGTTAAATTAAAAATTGGATGTACTTTGATAACTCAATTTGTTCGGTTTTGATCTATGAATTTTGACGCCTTTTCAGAAGAAGACTATTGAATAAAAGGTATAGGTATATTAGGTTATTATTTTTAATATGTTATCTATGATATCACTATAATTCATTTTTAAGGTTTTTATAAACACATTTTTATAGAGATTCATGCTTTTCATACATTGACATTACATCACATTTATCAAATAATAAAAACATTATACAAATGGAAAGCCAAATAACATGTTATATTAGAGCCTTTAGAAACATTGAAATGAAAGCACTGGTAGATGAGAAAGCTACATTTTATCCTACTAGGATCTCCAAGTCTAACACCCCTCTTAGACATAATATACAAGATATATAACTTCATTACTTGAGGATGAAAAAAAGGGGTGATTTCATATTCTCAGTAATGGTAAATAATGAAAATGTATTTCCATATCATGAAAATAATGGTATAAGAACATGAGGATGATAATTAGAAGATCATACCATATATAAAAAATATCTTAAACCAAAACCATGGAATAATGATTTTCAGTTCATTAGACATGAATTATAAGGATATAAAGAGCATGATCCATGAAAGTATAAAATAGGAACAAGACATAGAATGATGGAATACAAATAAATTTATAACATATAGAAAATTGATAACTATAATCAGGTTCACACAATAAGTGATGTACATGAAATTTGGCCCTCTCATATACTTGTGGACATGAAACCAGATCCACTCATAACTTTCGGCACATGAAATCAGGTTGATTCATAATATTATGAACATGTAATTTGGTTCATGCGTAACATCATAAAAGTACAATAAGGTTCACTCATAACTTTATGAATTTATAATAAGTTTCTTGAAAAAACATATGGACATGAAACCAGGTCTTTATAGAATATTGTCCACATGTAATCAGGTTTACACATAAAATTTATACACATGATTCATCTATCATTACCCAATACATTGAAGGGAGATATAGGTCCCAACCATCACATAATAATACCATACATACAAATGCTACAAGATAAAAAAATATTCATCTTATTATGACCCACAAAAGTGATGGGTTTTATAAGAATTCTATCATAACCCCTGAAATAAAATGGGTATCATTAAAATTACATCACATCATAACCTATAAAAAAGTGATCTGTTTTATAATATTTTAATCAGTGTATAAACTGTGAAAAAAGTCATTTTAAATGTATATAACCCATGTAATATAAATGGGTCTCATAATCATCCTTCAATCATAACATAAACTATTCAAAAAAGGACATGAACAGAACCATTAAATCATTTCCTAAAAGGGAATGAGTAATATCAACTGATGTCATCTTAGATGGAAAATAACATGGAAATATATTTTTAAATCACATCTTTTTTAAAATAAGCTTTCTTATTTGAAAATTATTTATAACACATAAAACCTACTGGAAAACAGTTTTATAAAAATAAACATGAATTCAATTAAAGAAATAAATGAAAATATTTTGGAAAGTTTCTACATTTAAAACATATAAAAGGTGCATGAAAATGTTTTCAAAACCATTTTCCTTGAAATAGTATAAAATAATCATGAATTTATTTTGAAAACCATCTCATTTAATATAAATTTAAAACATTTATATAATGATTGAGCTATTTTTGAATGTTATTTTACTTGAAAATACGTAAAAGAATATTTTAAATGATTTGGAAATGATTTAATTGAAAACACATTTTATACATATAAATTTTTTTTTGAAACCATTGTAATACTATTTTATTGGGATTACATTGAAAAAAAAATTGAATATTTGGAAACATTATTAGAAAACATTGTTTTAATGAACACAAATTTTTGACCAAAGAGATAGGTGAAGTTAGACATTATTAAAATAAATTTCTTAATCACCATATGTACCAATGAGTGGGAAAATTGTAACAATACATGAATATATAATGAATAAATAGTTTAGAATAAAATTCATGAAATTTCTTGATAGTTGGATCATTTTATTTAATCAAATGAAGAACAATCATTAACAATTATGAAAATTGGTGAGATTTTTTCAATAAACTCTTACCACTTGGTAACTTGGGATAATACCCTCCATGTAAAAAAATAAAATTAAACGAAGATTAAAATATAATTAAAATAATTATATTTTTGATATAATAGTTAAAATATAATTATATACACCATGAAAAATAATTAAGACTTATAATAAGAAATTTGTCTCAAAAAGGGAATATTGAGACCAAACTATCTTACTGATTTGGAATCTTTTGAAATATTTACCCCATTAAATAAAGATAATAGAATTGATATTTCAATACATATAAATTTTTTTTATATTAATCATTGAATACATACATGTGTAGTATACACACAACACTTAAGTAATGGGTGGAGAATAAAGCATGTATCTGATGGAAGTAATAAGTGAGATCAAATCCCCTTACATTGTGTCTTGACTCTTTTTTACCCATTAAAAAATCCTATATGATAAATATATGTTTATTATACGGAAGAATATTATAATTTATAATTAAATATATGGTTTTATTATTACTTTACATTACCACCTTTTTAACAATTCTATGTTACAGTTTCACTTCGACCAATATCTAGTTTGTTCATCGCATGTGCCCTAATTTGCTATATATTCAGCACTTATACTTATATCATGTTTTACAGAATGTACAATATGATATAAAAATCAATTATATTAATTTTATGTGTATTATAACAATGTAGTTAATATTGATGTAAAAAATGGAATACACAGTTCATAGAGAGGGTTATCCATATGTACACATGACTGTTGTTTTGGTATTATTGTCATATTGAAAGAGTGAGATTAAATGAAATATTTGTTTATATTTATATAATATAATTATAGTAGAATTTAAATTATATATATATTATTTAATTTCATTAAACCTATCCTTAATACATTTCATGTAGTTGGTGAACAAATTACATCACTTTGGGGGGGGGGGTAGTCAGACTTCCTTAAAGGAAATTATCATATATACACATAACAGAATGTATAAAGGTATGTGTTATAAAAGAATTTAAGAAGAATAAATACATAATACATAACATATATATTATATATTAATAGTGTTTCTATCATAATACCAACCATGAGAGGTGGTAAAAGATAAATGAACAATCACTATTTTGTGAGGTAGTAGTTCATCGTACACATAAACAATATATTTGTTACCCATTATATCGAGGTGTGTATATGTGTATGTCAAACCCATTTAATAAAACAATAATATTATTTTTATGATTCATTGAATTATATGTATGAAAATAATAATAATAATTGAGGTGTTGGAGAAAGTAAGTAAAAGGAAGGATCTTGAGGGAGGGTGTTCCCTCTTAATTAGGTAACCCCTTCTAGTTTTCACCAAATGGATTCCTTGAAAGGACTTATTCCCAAATAGAATATTAAATTAAAAGGGTAGGGATTTTTAGAGACTTTTGTGTAGTTATTTATCTCTCCTATGTTTTTTTAAAGGTGTGAAGTAGTGGTAGAGGTGGTGCCCTTTTTTTGGAAATGGAATGTACAACCGTGGCATTTTTCAATACAAGATAGGTGGACCCATGTTCGTACATAAACAATGCCATTAGAAACCATAAAATTCTATAATGTAAGGTTTATTACATATATATATATCCATAAATGGGGTTTTTGATAAGTATATAGGTCATTTTTTCCTTTAATATTAAGGTTTTGTCATTAGTTACGCATAATTTTAACTTAATCACTATAATTAATTTTAATAACTATTTTCTAATATTTTTGGTAGAAAAATAATTTACCTTATTAGATTATAAAAAAAATAATGTCTAAAATTATTTATATCCATTATTCTAAATTCACACATAGAATAGGATTAAATTTTATTGAAACTTATGTCTCATTCTTCATTTTCCCCATAAAACACAAGGTTGGTTGCTTCAATCTCAACTCCTCTTATTTATAACTTGAGGGCCTAGTTTCAAAATTTGGTTTTTATTTAAAGGGGTTGTGAAAATTGTTGTGAATTAATTTGTGGAAACATTCTTTATTGTTAGTTTATATAATTTTTTAAATTTATAATTTAATGGAAAGTGAATTTGCTAAATTGATTTTAAAATGATGACTTTAAAATGACTTATTGGTTTACTTGCATGAAAAAATGTTTTTCAATAAAAAAGGTTTTTTTATTCAAATTTATTTGGAACATCGATTTGTTATATTGGTTTGGCATGGGATTATAATGGTTGTTGTGTTTTCATTTTTATTGTAATGGATAAGGGTTTGTGGTATCCCGACCAAAAAGGATAGGATGGATATGGGCATGAAGTATGGAAATCAAAATGGTTCATTATGTGATGCCTTAATTAATGGATGACTAACCAAACATGAGTATATAAAACTCTTGGTTACATACATGGTTGGCTGTGTGGAGATGTGTAAGGAAGGGTTATTCCGAAATGGAACTTGTGAAATGACATTAAATCATTATTCGATGGATTTTAATATAAATATGGATTTTGTTAGAAAACTACTTTGATATGGAACTTTTTAATATTCTGATATAAATTTTTAAAATTATTTATATATAAACTATTATATATAAATTTTTAACATGGTTTATCCAAGTGGCATGAGTAAGGAATTAATTTCGGGAACACCTACTTAGTTTCATTACTCACCCCCTACAATTGAACTTTGGTGATTTTTTAGATATTGTTTTTCAATATATGGGAAATTGAAATGTATAACACTTATTTCGTGGTGCATCATGATACATGGGCTATTTTTAGAGCATGTATCTTGTGGTAGGTTTGATTTTTTATTGGATTCATTGAGTATTTTCCATTATGTTATCCTTTATTTACATTTATGTTTTATACGATTCTATTGTGATTATCTTGTATTTGGTTTAAATACATGTGGTATTGTTTTTATTTATTGTTAATTCATATCATGCATCATGTAGTGGTTTATTGGTTTTGTATTGTTGGGTAGTAAACATATTTTAAAAATGGTAAATTATCCCCCAATTTAAAAAGAATCTCATGGACTTTATTTACTGACTATGGTATCATGGGGATGTTGCTTAAGGACATGCAGTAATTTTTCCTTGACTCAAGACAATGATAATTGGAGGGATGTTACAAATGATATCAATATTGGTTGGGTTTTCATTATGGTAAAAGTGTTATTAGTTTTTTTTAATCCAAAATCTATCTTAGATAAGTAGTAATGATTTTTGTGGTCCTTGACCAACAAGTGGTCATTAGTTTTGTCAGTCTAGGGGATGAAATTCCTTCTTTCCATTACAAGGAGTTGGGATCCTAGAAATTAATATGATTGTTTGGACATAAAATGTAGAGCATAAAACTAAATATATAACCTTTTTATGATGAACTTCATGTTATGAGAGAGTTGGGTACATATGTGTTGTGGAGACACTTATAAAACTGAAATCCCATTACCATGGGTTAATCAAGATAGAAAATTATGACATGCATTATAGTAATAACATCCCATTAGGATTTTATATTTCATTTTGATCAATGATTTATGATGTGGTGCAGAAGTGTTAATTTTTGGAAAATAAATAATTTGTTTGACAAATGCTTTTGAAAAGAAAGTAATTCAGTTGTTTTGAAATGTATTTGATTTAAAAAAAATAAAAAAAAATAAAAAATGGTTGAATTTGGAAAAAATTAGATTTTGGAATGTGATGATGTTGTAGTAAGTTTTGAAATAATATGAAATCATTAGTCATAAAGTAAACTGAGTGTGATAATTATGGTGTGTGTTGTATTTTTAGACAAGGTCACCTGACAGGTGGCATAAAAACCAATCGGTAGAAGCTTCTAAAAATATTCTTTCACCTGAACCACATGTGAACTATGATTTTGTTCAAAGTATAGTCTAATATTATAAGGCTAAAGACAGTGATAATTAGAGGTATGAGAAAGGGCTAGTGGATCATTCCATCCAATTCTAGAATCTTAATCCACCCATCATTCTAGGTGATTCAAAACAATAAGAGTCATAGGTGTGGATGAACACGATGAATAGAATCTTTGATTTCATCATCACACTAGGAGAGATGATTGTCAATCTGTTAATGTATATATTCGGTGATATTTTGTGATAGGGGTGGGATTTAGTGGTTTATGATAAATTGTATCACAACATTGTTTTGCTGTATTTTGAAAATTCTTATTAAAAACAATATCCTCACATGTTCATAATTCATATAACAACATACATTTTCATCTTGTAATAGGAGGATCTTTCTATCATATATTATGTATTGAAATTCAGAAATTTAGTTAACTTTCCACATGAGGTTGCTGCTAGTTCGACCATGAAGGCATGCATCTTTGAATTGGGGATAATATAGGATATTAGGTTGAAGATTGTTGTGTAATGTATACTGGACTATATATATGTGGTCAATAGATTTGTAGTGATATATAGGGGCATCTCATGAGCTCTGGGTGGATGACGTATATTGATACATTTTAGAAATGCTGGGAAATGTAATGTTTGAAAAAAGTAGAAGAGGGAAACATATTTACAAGGTGGGTGCATTAATGAAAATCAGATAGATGGATTAGTGAACCTTCCTTTATTACCCAAGTTCCAACATAGATGTTTTCAATGAGGTTAAGTAGGCGATATCAAATGAGAGTGTATGAAAAAACCTAGATCATGCCACAATTGTAATCATATGGTGAATCATCGACACTATTGTCACAGTGCTATGAGGTTGGGTGTTAGAAACACTTCTTATGTGTTGTAGGAATTGTTGGGTCAATTGGAGGAGATAAGTAGAATACCTATTTTTAGTTGAACAGAACTATACCAGATGATTTCAAAAATATCATTACACTTACCGAAGGGAAATCTCAAAAAAGAAAGAAGGAGAAAAGCATTGCGATGAAAAAAAAATATGGAGTTGAAAATGATATGGTGGATGATCACTTTGGACCATCTATGGTGAAAGATACAATTCATTTGAAGTCTACCCTTATTCAAGTGTTGTTTTATATAGGTTCATCCCATTCCAATATTTATTCATGTGATTTTTATTTTCTAAGTTTTAAATTGGGGATGATTTCATTTGTGTTAAAATGTCAAACTCCACTTGGTGAAAGAGAATGTTGAACCTTGACGTGTAGAGTGTGTTCGATAAATATTTATAGATCTAAGATAATATGAGATATCTCCTTCATGAAGATGGATATTTTTTTATACAATCTAGGTTATGGATTGGTTGATGAAGTACAAGTCTCACATCAAGTGTTATACTCAAAGGGTCAGTTTTATGACCGAGGATGGACTGAAGCATCTCTTTTAAGGAGACAAGAATGTTATGGTCGGTGAAACATGGACATTGGAACTAGATGTTGGAACAATCTCATACTAGTAAATAACATTGTCTTTGGAATTGATTGATGAGTTCAAAAAGAATGATTCTTAGGTAGTGGTTGATCAATTTTTGGATGTGCTTCCTGGATATTTCTCAAGGTTTCCTCATTTAAGGGAAGTGGAGTTTTTGATTTATCTCATCACAAGGACAATTATTATCTCACTTCCATCTTATTGAAATGAAACTATTGAATTAGGGGGATTGAAAGTGTAGTTGGAAATGTTGGAAATCAAAGGGTTCATTCAGCCGAGCACATCCCTCTGGGCAACACTAGTTGTGTTTGTAAATAAGTCAGATATAACTATATGGTTATGCGTAGATTATTGTAATCTTTACCAAGTTACGATAAATAATTAGCATCCTCTTAAATTTATTTGTGATATATTATGTCAATTCAGGTATTCATAGTGGTTCTCTAAAACTGACTTACAATCAAGGTATCCCCAATTATGAGTTTAAAAATACTATATTCCCAAAATTGCTCTTAGATGTAGATATGGACATTATGAATTTGTGGTAATTCCTTTTTGGTATCACGAATTAACTAGTATTATTCATGGTTTTGATGAATCATATATTTTAGATATATATAAATTCTTATATGGTAGTGTTCATTGACGACATATTGGTGTATTCAATAGCCAGGGCTGAGTGTGAGAAACATGTGGCGAAAGTGTTGGAAATCTTGAGGGATCATTGGATGTATACCAAACTATAAAAGTGTAATTTTTGGATACTAATGGTGCATTTCCATGGCCATGAAATTTATGAGATTTGTTTTTTTGTGGATCCTTAGAATATATAGGTAGTTTCCTCTTGGAATCCATAGAAGAATGACATTGTGATATAGAGTTCTCATGGTATATCTAGTAATTATTGACACATTGTCCATGATTTTTCACAACTAGTTTCAACTATGATAGATTTGAAAAGTAATATTGTTCTATTCCAATGAAATGAGTAATTTTAGAGTCTTTCCAAGAGCATAATATTTTTCTACATCAACACTAATCTTTATATTTCTAGAATTTAGACAAGAGTACATTGTGTATTGTGATTTCTCTAGATCAAGGTTGGGATGTTTTCCCCTAAAATGGGATCAAGTTTTTTTATGGGTCAAGAAAATTGATGTTGCATGTGTAGAACATCCTAAAACAAGATTTGAAGTTATCTACAGTCATCCATGCATTGAATACATGGAATCACTATCATTTTGGTGACACATCTATTATTTTCAAGGATCATAAGTGGTTGGAAATTAATTTCTTGCAATGGGATTTGAACCTGAGGTAAAGAATATGGATGATGTATCTCTAGATGTTTTACTTTTCCTTGATGTACACAACAGGTAAAGAAAATTCGGTGGTAGAAGAATTAAGAAAAAAAATACATATGCTCAATTAGAAAAATAGGCTTTAGATTAGTGGATGTTTTTGTTAGTGATAGTAGTATTATCTTGTAATGTAAAGTCTGAGGTGATGTTGTTGATTTTTATCTACTTTTAGTTGTTACATATTTGGATGTGATTGTTAAAGATGCAAAAACACCAAATTTAGAATTCATTTCTATGATGATAAAAATAAATGTTTGGGAGACCATTGAGAGATGAAAGATGGATTAGACTTCAATTTCAGGGTTATAAGAATTGGATTTTTGTACCATTGCATTTTCCCAAACAACGTCTTCATTATTACCACCATTAGAGATGGGTTTATCTTCTTATAATATAAATTATGTATAAGGAATTGAAATAAATTTTTTGTTCGAATAGTATTGAAATAGAAGTGGATGTGTTTTTTTCAAGATTAATAAACTATCAGCATGCTAAGGAATGCCAACAATGACCTAGTAGATATTTTACAGTCCTTACTTATACTTTTTTGGAAAAGGAAGAAAATAGCTATTGAATTTTAATAGGTGTCCCAATAATGGTTTGCATGCACGAGGTCATTTGGGTGATAGTGTATTATCCCACAATATCATCCAATTTCATCCCCATCCCTGAATCTCATACGATGGATGGATTTTCAAAAACATCCATCGAAGAATTGGTAAAGAGGAATCACATACCAATTTTCATAATGTTAGACAATTATCTAAGGATGACATATTTTTTTTGTAAATCCTTACAGAAATCCCATGGGACTCAGTTGACCGTGATTAAGGTGTATCATCCTCAGATGGATGGGAAATCCAAATATACTATAAAAACATTGGAATACATGTTGTGGTATTTTGTAATTGATTTTTGTAGCTCATGGGAAGTGTCCACACCATGAGTGGGCTTCTTTTATAAAAATAGTAATCAGGACTCGATACCAATGGATCCTCTCAAATCATTGTATAAGTGACCGTGTTGTTATCCACATTTTTGAGTGGAATAATATTAAACCGCACTGGTTAAGATTAGCCTTCTACAAGACACAACATAGAAGAATCAATTGATTAGGAAATGGATGAAGATGAATTAGAGTCATCATAAATCATATGTGGATCATCGTAGATGGTATATGTCATTCTATATGATTGATCATGTGTTCTTGATGATATCTCCCATGATTAGGAATCATTTTTTTGGCAAGTAGGGAATATTATCTCTCCGACACATAGGCCCTTTTTAGATACTTGAATGGGTTTGAGTGGTGGAATATAATTTTGTGTTACCACCATAGTTCAATGCAGTTAATAATGTGTTTCATGTGGCTCAATATAAAAATGTATCAACCTGATCCTAACCATGTGATTTGACGGGATCATGTTTAACTAGTTCTGGATTATTTGTTGGCACAAATCAGAGAGTAGATTGTGGATAAGAAAAAGAATGTATTGTGTGAAAAAAGTCATCGGTATTGTGTAGGCATTAAGACAACATGGTTAGATTCAAGAAGATACGTTGGAATGAGAGAATTAATTGGAGTATCAATGGTCGAACACTTTTAGCAATGTGATGGTTTTCTACTATCCAAGGAAGAAAATTAAAATTGTGGGGAGAATTTAGTACCCCAATTTGAGGTACACAACCCTTTATTTATGTATGTTTTGTGTATAATGTGTTTTGGTTATGTTTTAGTTGGTTTGGATGGTTAGTAGGGTGTTTTTATAGGTTCACAGTTACTGCACAGTTTGGGAAAATCATGCAACACCTACAAAAAACTGTGCACAGTGAGACCAGGTATAAAGGGAAGGTGCTTGGGTAGTGCATGAATTTCCCAAACGATTATTCTTCCATGGAGAAAAATTGAATGGAAGTAATGATGTGGTAGTGAGATTTATAATGGATGATGCATTGTTCAGAAACCGTGCAGGCCAACTATGTGATGCTCAAAGTTGACGCAATGGTTGTCGCATGATTATGGCATGGAAAATCTAAATGTAAAAGATAACTATGCATTGATAAAAAATTGTATCCTTAAAAGTCAATTTTACATATTATTTCATTTGGGGGACATTGTTTTCCTCATATTCAACCATAAATTGACTTTTCTTCCTCCCAAAGGCTGTAGGAAAATTCCTTTTCCATCCAGAGGTAATTTTAAGGCTTCCTTTAGTGATTTGAAGCCAGGTTCTTGTGGTATTTTTTCCTTATTAGAGATTCTTGATGAGAATTGTTATATATAATTCTATATCTATCTTATTATTTTTATTTATACACAAATGTTTGGTATATCGAAGGGTTTGGATTCCAAATATGATAAAATTTTTCCTTTTTTCATAGTGGAAGAGATCTAATGATTTATTTGGGAGATTTAAGATAGTGTTGTTGGCGTTTAAGTGTTGTTATTTATATTTTCAAAAAATCCCATGGTATGAGGATTAAATCTCAAATCATATTATTTAGAACATGAAGAAATAGATTAAAAAATTTGTTATTATGGAATGTGTTAGGGAAAATTGGTTTTCAATTGTTTGGTGGAAACCATCTCTAGTGACTTTTATAGAAATGGTGAAGTCTTGCATTTTGTGGGAAGTGATTTGGGTAACAATATTTTAAAATGATGATTTTAAAATGAATATTTGGTTTAAATTCTTGGAGAAATTGTTTTAAAAAAAATTTGTTTCATTGATTTTGAACATGGTTTTGGAATGGGTTTGGCATGGTCGGTGTTTTTCCAAGTACATTGGGATGGATATGGGAACAATATTCACCCATCAAAAATATTGGTAAATATATGGGTGTGAAGTACCCCTTTCAAAAATTATAATTATGTAATGGATTAATGAAATGATTAATCACCACTCATGAGTATATATAGGTCTAGGTTAGGTGAATGGTTGGGTGTATGGAGATTTGCAGTGAATTATAATACCAAATGGAACTTCTTAAGTCGACTTAAATTTTTTTTAGGGTATTTTCTTAGAAATATGTTTTTTTTTAAAAAAATGGTTTGATTTGATCCTTAATTATATTTTGATATTAACTATTTTATAAATTTTTATATATATACATTTTTTATAAATTTTCTAACTTGTTTTATCCTTGGGGCATGAGTAGGGAAGTCATTTGGCGAAAATCCCCTTAGTTTCATTACATTTCCCTTACATTGGAACAACAGTTATTTTATAGATATTTTTCATCAAGATATAATCAAATGTAATGTATCAAACATCTTTAGTGGTGAATAGTGATACTTGGGCTCTTTTGTTGATCATGGATCTTGTTTGATCTTGGAGTTTTGTGAGATTCATTGATTTTTGTTCGTTAGATATTCCACTATTCACTTTGATGCTTTCTATACATCCATTGTGGTACTTTTTATTGTTGTTTATGTATAAATTGTATGGTTTTTTTTTGTTTTTATTTATATCATAAATCGTGTAGTGGTTTATTGGTTATGGTTTTCTGGTTTTTTGTCTTTTTCTAAGTAGCTAAAATCATCACACAAATATAATTGAATCACTTGAAATTTATTTCAAACATTTGGAATCTTGGGGATGTCACTTAAGTAAATGTAGAAATTCGACCTCAACTCAAGCCAGTGAGGTGGAAGGTGAATTCAATCTCAACTCCTCTTATTTAGAAGATGATTTCGTCATTTTAAATTATTGTTTTTATTGAATGTGGTTTTGAAAATAGGCAGTTAATTTTTTGGTGGAAAGCTAGTTTAGTGATGTTTACAGAATTATTTAAATTTGGAATTATTTAGTAAGTTAATTTGGTAACTTGATTTTAAAATGATGATTTTAAAATGAATTTTTGGATTAGTTTCTTATAAAAATGTTTTTCAATAATTTTATTATTTAAATAGATGTGTCACATGGATTTGGTACATTATATTAGAATGGGTTTATCATGGTTAGCGTGTTTTCATGTTCATTGGGATGGAAAATGGAGTGATTTACCCCCTTCAAAAAGGCTGGTATGGATATGGGCAAAAAGAACCCCAAAAAAATGGTTCATTAAGTGATGTCTTAAAAGAATGATGACTCACCACTTGAGAGTTTAAATAAGTCCATGTTACATGAACAGATAGTTTTATAAAGAAGTGGAATGAATGGTAAATCCAAAATTGAACTTGTGAAATGATTTTAAGGTATTGTTAGGCAGTGTTTTTTTGGAAATATGTCTTTTGATGGGAAACCAGTTTGATATGTCCCTGATTTTTATTTTGATATAAGATATATTATAAATTTTTCTATATAAACTATTTTATATAATTGTGATAATATGCACTATCTCAATTGTGAGATTAGGGATGTCATTTGGGGAAATTCTACTGAGTTTCATTACTCACTCCCTGCCTTAGAAATTTGGTGCTTTTGAAAATATTGTTCATTGAGATACATGTAAAATTAATATTTCACACTTATTTAGAGTTCAATCATGACACATGGGCTATTTTTTGGAGTGTAGATCTTGTTAGAGCATGGAGATTTGTTGGGGTCATTAGTTTTTGTGGGTTATGTATTCCACTATTTACAAGGATGTTTTATAGACTTCTTCTATGGTTCTCATGGAAGTTGGTTTAGATATATATGTTATTGTCTTTAGTTGTTTTCAATTTCTATCACTCATAAAGTAGTGTATTATTGGTTATGAAATGTTTATGGGTTGACTTATTTTAAAAAGGGAAAGTCATACCAAAATTTATAATGAATCCCTTTACATTTATTTCCAGATTTTATCATCTTGGGGGTGTCTCTTAAGGCCATGTCGAAATTCTATATTGACTGAAACCCATGATTATGGGTGGGAGGTTATAAGATTTCCCACTAAATAGAATTCCTAGTTCTAGAAATTTCATTTAATATCTTCTAATATTATTGGTGATCATTATCTTATTTCAGGATAGCTCTATGATGAAGTAGATTAACTTCCTTAGTCTTAGAATAAACCAATATATCATCCAAAAAGGACAACTTGTTTAAGTTAGTTGTGTAATTCATCAAATTCTATTATTATGTTAATGATTCCTTGGAAAATTTGTCATATAGAGTATCTACCTATTTATATTATAGATAAATAGGGTACAAAACAATCAAAAACCCTCATGCGGTGTGGTGTAGTAGTGAAGGATGCATTAAAGGGTAACAAGGATAGACTAAGAGTAATTGTAGAAGAAATTTAATTTTTTTTTTAAAATTAAACTAGAGAATATGGGATCAAAGATGATAAATATAATAAATAAATTAATAAAACGAAGTATATTGTAGATAGAAACAACAGAAATAGGAACATGGAATGGACCCTAAAATGGAATGGTCTAGTAATCATAAAGAAAACCAACTGATGACTGTCATTTTATGGGATGAGAAATGTATTTGTAGATGAATTTCAAAATATATATATAAAGATAGTGATATACCTACAATAAAAGAACATATTCAGTCTAAATGTCTTAATGAAATAGGGATTACATAAAAGATAACTAAAATCATTACTATAACATAATATTATATATCCTTTCGAAAATATACTTATGTATCATAAAGTAAGGAAGAAATTGAAGAACAATGCACACCTACAAAAATATGTAAAACAACAAAATTTCATAGATGAATACATCATTGAACCCAATCAGTAATTAAATATTTATAATCACGAATATGAAAATAAAATATTGTTTGTTTATGAAATCATAATAACAAGCCTAAAAATAGCATCATCATAGTAAAAATATATATAAGAGATATATGGGATGAAAAAACTATCAATATAACCTATATTTTTGTGTGACCAGAACATATATGGTCTATTATATAGTTTTATTCATAAAAAAAGTATTGAGTTAGAGTCATAAATTTAAAAAATAAGACTATGAGCATCTTCAAAAGATTATAATGTAGGATCATACCAAGTATGATGTTAGGATGAAAGGTAATGACCACCCTTAATTTAATCATTTCTTTAAAATGACACATTATAGTACATGATTTATTATATAAAATTGACACACCATTGTAGTGAATATCTATATAATTATGAATATAAGTTCTATTTCATTGGAATTGATGAAATCTTCTCTCTTTTGAACAAAACAACAATGAGTAGAAGGGTGATTATTAAAGTTTCCCAATTTTAGTTTCAAATAATTTCCAATTTGTGTCATATAATCCATGAATTTTTAATGATATATTGAAATTTATATGTACATTCAAATAATTAAATTATTTTTCAAAAGTAGGAGATAAATTGAATTTTCCCAGATAAATTAACATTAATTACTAGTGCTTCCCTAGTGAGTATATTATTTCCAAAATAATTAATGATACAAAAATAATAGGTCATAGTGGGTATGAATTTATAAATATTTATTCATAATAATTTAAGGGTAATATCACAATCTTATATAGAATAATATGGAGAAACAAATTAATGAGGTCCTCCAGTTTAAGGGAATACATTTAACCTCTATCAACACCACATAGGTACATTAGAAATTTATTATTTTTAATGTGGAATGAATATATTTATGCCACAAAAACAAGATATTATATTCCTTAGGTTCTAGTGGACATTATATTTATCAGAATTATACATTAATAAGGGTAAATTTTCCCCTCTTTGACCATAAATACATTTTAAAATTAATCAAATAGGAAAATTAAAATTTTAAAACAATCCAACCATATAGAATGAACTTATAAATGAAATCATAAAAAATGGATCAATTACATGGATAATACAACCCCTACATTGATGATTGAATATTTCCCTCAACATGGTGTCAAAATCATTACCACAGTATAATTATTTGTTATCTTATTGATAACTTTGAAATTAATCGATTAAAAAAATAATAAGAAGAATTTGATGATCTATTTCTTTATATGGTGAACTGCTTCCTTACTAACCCTTCTAATAGTTATTCATAAACATCTATTAGAAGAAGGAGAATCCCGATGACTTTAGTTTTTACAATATTCAGATATATAATCAAATAGTCTTGGTATATTGGTGTGACAGAAATGTGGAATATAAAATATTATGTGGTATGGTAGTATTAGTATTTCTTGAAAATAAAATGGAGTTAAATTATATTCTCAATAGTGTTAGTCTCAAATACCATTATGGTTGCATTAAAATTCCAAATCAGAAAAAACTGATTTTTTAATGTGATACAACATCATAAAAAAATACAACTTGAATTCAATTTTAATTTGTGTTATCAGTAATTGGGAACCCTATTATAGTATATGTGGTCCTAAATACCAATCTAGTTCATTACAAATCAAAATAGTTTTTAGATGTGAAATAATTCCTATATTGAAATATCATATAAAAAATGAAATTTCCTAAAATCGATTCCCAATCAATTACAATTTAAAAATGTTATAAAGGGTTCCTTTAATGAATTAAATCAAAAAATAGCTTTTACATCGTGCAGATGAATCATAATTTAACGAAAAAATAAATTTAATGCCTAGTTTTCATGTATTTTTCCCACATCCAGTTATATGGAAGTCCACTTCCAAAGTAGAATATCCAAATTGGCTGACTGGTCTTCTTGAAATAGGGAAAAAAATCCACTACATAAATTATATATCCACCCAATGATTCTAGTGAAATTGCATTTAATGTTTACTTTTCTTCTCCAATAGAAAAAACTTATTTTTATTGATAGAATATTTTCTATGGGAAAAAATGTTATCCAATACCACATTACCTATAGAATAATAATATTATAAATTAAATTCAACATAAAATTAAATATTACCTATTAGTAATTTTTTGATCTAATAATTTCATTAAATTCATTTTGATATTGATGATCATAGACACCCACATCTACGTTGCTAATGAAATTAAATTATTAAAATTCTATTATAATAATTATTGGAAAAATTATTTTATTCATGAAATGATTTCATACATTAATCACATAGAAGTTTATTTTTTATCAGTGTATATGTTTTCAATAAATTTTTATAATATTTTCGGAAAAACGTTTTATATCATACATTTTAAGAGGAATTTTTCGTTTGTGTACTCTGTTTGGAATGAAGGTATGGATCAAGAAACATAGTTCTGGTATCAACTTAGTGTTTGAGGAACCAAAATACGATTCATTATCCACAATTTTTTAATCAACCATATGTTTACAAATTTACTTTTTATGATTATCACTATTTATAGAAACAACACATTTTACATGGTCAATTATAGTGTTTTGATATTTGGATTATTTCTAAATTTTCTATAGTAGTATCAATAGAGTTAAATATATCTTTAAATATATTTAACGAATAATTAAAATTCTCATATTAGAAATACTAAATAATTAATATTTATACGTGATCCAAATAATTTATTTAATTTTTTTCAATTTAAATACTCGAGATTTATCTTCTGATATTTTTGGAGAAGTTTGATAAGAAGAATTGAAACCATCATGGTAAATACAGATAGTTTCATCTTCTAATGATACATGTTTTTTATGAAAATAATACGGCATGTTCACCTCAATATCACCACTATGGAGACATACATGTTTTTAGATAGTATCTATTTGATCAACTCGAATGATTATACTACTATATTCTTTAATTAATCCTTTTATTAATTAATCTAATGCACTACTGTGCATAAGACATTTAAAATTATTTTAGTATCTATAAAATTGTTGTGTGATTGAATATTCCTGAATTTTAGAAGTTAAATAATAATTTATAGATATATTAGTCAAAATGGAGAAAAAATAAACACATATCATTATTTGGGTGATTTGGAACGAAATCAGAGATATTTCAACCCTTTTTCTAGGACATTTACCACTTTGGAGTCACCTTGGATGAGAAGCCCAAACTAAAGGAAATACATATCCTAATTTTTAGAGAGAGAGAAAACTTTTAGGGTCTCCACACAGTCAAACCATGTAGATTCCTAGAAAACCATGCATGGTGCGTATTTTTAGAGACAAAAGACCATGCATGGTCTCCGTACAATTTCAAAACCATACATCCCAACCCAGTAACCATACGACGTTTGGAAATTTTGGGATAGAGCCCATTCACAAAGGTTCCATAGGGTTACCCAAACCATACACCAAAACCACAGTTCTCATGCACTATTTCTTTGGTTGATATACCATGCACATGGTTGTTGCACAGTTTTCAAAACTGTGCGCCATAACCATGCAGGTGTCAACAGCCCGATATTTACCCCTATCTACCCTCCTACAAATCATCTGACCCATGATTTAGACCCCTAACTACCATAGGTCATGTGGGAGGACGTCCAACAAGGGGGAGGAGACACTTGGTAGAATAGGTAATCATCTGGAAAATATTATGTTTGGGGAGGAAGTGATTGAAACTCATTATAGGAATGTTTTGGAGTTTTTCGATTGTAATTATTCACTTTTTCTTTTCTAGTTCCATTATAATGAATTAATCAGGTATTAATTATTTTATTTACATAATTTATTCTATATGTAGAAAATTATCACATGTGTTGGGGGTGTGGACAAATGTAGTTTCATTAGATGATCAATTTTTTGATGATAGTGTTTTTCATTTTCATAACATAATTCCAACAATATATTTTTCTTAATTTCACAGGAAACCCCATATCTAACCAAGAACAGTGTTTCTTGGGATTCTTGGGAGAATTAATATAGTTACACTCATGATCTTTGGGTGAACATTTCTCTCGAAAGGGATTTTCTGGAATAAAAATTAGTATGAATCAACTTCCAGGCCATGGAATTGATTTCTATATATTGAATCAGAACTCATCAGGACAAGGGGGATCCAAAAAAATCAAAATCCTGAAATGTTAGTTATTATGAACAACAGAACAAAATAGGTTGAAATATTATCAATGTCCTACATAATTATTCATAGCCCCGGCACATTTTTATCACAAAACAAAAAAAATCAGTTTGTGTTTTACTTTTCCCCTGAGTTTAATAATATATGATCTGGAAGAATTTTACCATTGATTATTTTGAAGATAATTACTACAAACAAATAATTTCTTTTAAAATATATTACCTTCACTTAATTGATCACAAATCTGGAGACAAAAACACATTCATTCTCCATGTTATTTGACCCCATATATGCACTATACAAATAACAAGTTTGAGAATATCAATTTGGGTTTCCAAACATAACACATTTTCTAGAATGATACAAAATTATGGAACCATTTTTATTGAGTTATGTTAATATTGTTTTGGTAAATTGAGTTGTATTAAAAAAGTGGATACAAAAAAATCAAAAAATTCGGTTATTAATCTCATTTCTGTTTTCCCCTTTTCATCCTCCTTTACGTTTGGTGTGTGTTTAATGTGGTGAAGCCTCCCATGTGTATGAGTGGTTGGGTCATGAATTCCATTGGTGATAAGTCATTTTAAATACATCCTCTTGATCTATAAATCGAACAAACCTTGTCAATGAAAGGTTTGTCCCTTATGGATGACCACAACCCAAACGCCCCCATAAAGAATATGGAAGAAAAAGACGAAGATACTATCTAAATAGTTGATCAACCATTTTCACATGATTTAAACCCACAATTGGCTGATAAGGATGATCTAAACTAGAATCAACCGGACAATTTTATGGATTATGTTCAGTGTAACTAGAAACTACCACCGGTTCAGTTTGTTCAAGAATTTGTATAGCCACAGCTACGATAATATATTCAACATGATCCCCAACAATACATACATCCAAATCAGCCATGATATTTCTCCGAAGAGTAGAAATTTATACACCCAATTCATAATGAACAAAATTTTCTATTCTAAACTCTTATGAAGTATCAACTTCCATTCATCCGTTGAGCGGACACCAGTAAGGTCAGACCACTAGTGAAATCCTAAAACATTGAGATCATATTGGTTATCATACAACTTATTCAAAACACATTTTAGTTTGGAGGCTTACCATGGAAAGATCCTAATGCTCATAGATCCAATTTTCTAGGAATTTTTGATGCATTCTACTACCACAGAGTGTCCGAGGATACAATTCACCTTCTATTTTTCCCAAATCAATACGGTAAAATGAAAATGATTGGATTAAGTGATTTCCTTAATAGTCATTTCTCACTTGGTTGGAATTTTCCCAGGAATTTTTATCAAAATATTTCTCACTTTCCAAGATTGTGAAATTTTATAATGAAATCTATAATTTTCAACAACATAGGTCGGAGTCCCTATATGAGACTTAGGGTCCCTTCAAGGAAATGTGGGGAAACATCCCTCATCATTAACTTCCATTTTTGAAAGATGTCCTATTTTTTAGGGAGGTCTTACTAAAAACACAAAATCTTTGGTGGATACAGCTGCGGGTGGTACGGTTAAGAGGATATCACCAGATTAACTCTTTGATTAGTTGGAAGATATGTCCACAAATAGCGTCCAATGGAATTCTAAGAGGGGTAATCAAATGTGGGGCATCCACAACATTGATGCCACTACGATTCATGTTTCCAAACATGATTTGGTGTCCAAGAATATTGATTCAAGGAATCTAAAATAGATATCTCATGTTCTGGCGGTAAATCACCTAACATGATATGAATGTGGTGATAATCTAACCATGGGTGAGTGCCTATGGAATATTGCTGATCCTTCAAAAATAAAGGTGAACTATGTTTTTCAAAACTGAGGACCAAACATGTATCCTCAACACCACAAAACATCTTGTAAATATAATCTAAATACGGGAAGGGGGAAGAAACAACAAAATCATTAGCACCAACTACGGAGACAACCCGGTTATAAACAGTAGTAATTTTAGAATCCTTATCCAAGGTAACAACATGGAAACCTATTTTAGTGGGGAACCTTAAAAAAAAGGGTATGAACACCCTCATCTGGAGAAACCACCATGGTAACCACAACTCAAGATGTTGCGCAACAACCTCAGTAAGAACCCCAATAAATTCTAGAGGAAATGATGACAAAATTCCTAATAAATATTGAGACGAGACTTTAGAATTAGGGGCCTCTATCTGAAGCCTTGAAAATAAAATTGGGCATATTTTCAATAAACTCATTTCACGGAAGCCTAGTACACTAATGTTAATATTGAAAAGAACAAATGGTAGGAGGCCAATTCTTTAATATAAGAAGTGGGATGAAGCTACCCCAAAAATTAACTATAGTGTATGGTGAGGCCAAGCATCCAGCTCTACCTACACCCCCTCCAGGTAATGAATTCGAGATTGAAGAGTCACCCTCAATAGAGGAAAAACTAGTGGACAAAGATGCCACACATGGTCTGGGAAAAGAGGGTTTCAATACTTATAAAACCACCTTACCATTTCCCGTACAAATGAAGAAGAGAAATATGGATTAGTATTTTTCCAAATTTGTGGAATAATTCTAGAAACTACATATAAACATTTAATTTTAAGAGGCAATAACTAAAATTCCACCACACACAATGTTAATGATGGAAATAATCTCAAACAAGGGGATGATGGAGGATTTGGGAACCATTACTCTAACTAAGGAATTCTCAGTGGTAGTTCAACATTCTCTCCCTCGAAGGATCCATGATCCAGGTAGTTTTACAATACATTTCACAATTAGATCACCAGAATTTTGGAAGTCCCTTCATGATTTGGGGGCTAGTGTCAATCTTATGTGATTTGGAGTCTTTAATAGACTAGTCATAAATAATCTAAAGCCATATCATATGGCCTTACAGCTAGCATATCACTCCATTAAATGTGATACTGGGCTACCTAAGGATGTTCTAGTGAAAGTGAAATGATTTATTCTACCTGCGGAATTTATCATACATGAAAAGGATAAAGATAAATAGGAACCTATTATTCTAGGAAGGCCCTTATTGGATACTAGGAAAGTGTTGAATGATTTTCATCACATTGAATTGATCTTCAGAGTGGGAGATGAAAAGGTATCTTAAAATGTCCTCAAAGTAGTTAGGTAGGTATCACTGATGAAACACGAGGACTGTTATGCATCGACTACTATGAATGATTACTTGGGCCTCATGGAATATGAAATTTAATGTTGTTCTATCACTATTGAACCATTTATCAACTCCATCCGTCCTAATTATGAAATATGTGAGTTAAAATTATTCATTTGTTAGGGCAGCTATTACTGGAAACATGCAATTATACTATATATTCATGAGCGGGATGAGGTGGAACAATTTGTTCCCTCAATTCTGAAATCCCCACAAATTGAACTCAAAACTCTACATTCTTATTTGAAATTTCATTATTTGGTTGATAAGAATACACTCCAAGTTAAACATAATGCATCTATCCCACAGGAGCAAAATCATGAACTTCTATGAGTCTTTAAATGATGAAAAAAATCTATTGGATGGACTATAGGTGATCATGAAGGTATCAACCCAACCATTTTCACCACTAAGGTGCTACATGAATATGGATCCAAGACCTCTTTGAAATAATAGTGATGGATAAATCCTCCCATGAAGGAGGTACTGAAGAAAGTGGTGATTGAGATTTTGGATGTGGGAATCATCTACCTAATCATTGATAGCCCATGGGTATGTTCTTTGCAATAGGTACCCAAAAAGGGGTGGGTGTATCACCATGATAAATAATGATAAAAATAAACTTATCCCAAAAATAATAGTCATGGTATGGAGAGTATGTGTGGATTATAGAAATATAAATGATGCCACACTGAAGGATCACTTCCCACTCCCTTTCACAGATCAAATGCTGGAGCGATTAGTATGGGATGAATTCTATTGCTTTCTGGTTGGTTATTCTGGTTGCACCCAAAACACAATTTCTCATTAATAATAATAGAAATGAAACTTCACATACCCATATAAATTTTTTTCATTTTTAAGGATTTATTTGGGCATGTGAAACGCTGTAGCCACCATTCAACAATGTCATATGGAAATGTTCCATGATATGGTCATGTAGATTCGAGAAGCCTTTATGGATGATTTTTCGATCTATGGAAAATCATTCAACACTTTCTTATGAAATCTGGAATTTTTCTGAGAATTGTTTGAGGAAACCATTGTGGTTTAAACTAGGGGAAGTACCACATTATGATAAAAAACAGAATTGTTTTAGGCCACCAAATTTCTATGAAGGGAATTGAAGTTGACCCAGCCAAAATTGTAGTCATTTCACAACTACTTATCCCAACTTCTATCTAGGAAATCCAAATCATTCTAGGGAATGTATGTTTTTAATGTTTATTTGTTTGTGAATTTTCAAAGATAGCTCAACCACTAATAAATCTTCTTTCGAAAGATTATATATTTGAATTTACAAAACATTCACCACAACCCTCCATCTTCTGAAGCATAAACCTATAGAATCTCCTATCATGATAGCTCGAAATTGGGATAAATAATTTTAGATTATGTGTGATGTAAGTGACTATGCGGTGGGAGCCATTCTTGGGTAGTAGTTAAATCAATTATTTAGGAAAATCTATTATTCTACTAGATCCCTCAATGAAGTACAAATTAACTATACTACCACGGAAAAAAATAATACTAGAATTGGTTTTTACATTCAAAATATTATAATAGTATTTAGTGATCCCCAATGTTATTGTCGACACTGACCATACAACACTTATATATATGCTGAACAAGAAGGTGAAAAACCAAAACTCTCACCTTCTCTATGAATTTGACTTGGAGATATGTGATAAGAATTAGTGTGAGAACATGGTTTCCAATAATCTCTCAATATTTTAATTTTATCATTTAGAAATAGAAGATGATGGAGAAATCTAGGAGGACATCCTAGATGATAATCGTTTCTCATTTAGAGTTTCACTTTGTCCATGGTATGAAAACATTGACAATTACATGGTTGTAGGAGTCGTTCAACCTGATATTTCATTTCAAAATATGAAACGATTTCTATCAGATGTGAAAAGATATTTCTGGGAAGACTCACTTCTTTTATGCTCACGTGGAGGTGGAGTGATATTCTGATGTCACCCAGAAGAATAGATTCAATTAATTCTTGAGTCTTTTCATTATTCTCTGACTAGAGGCCATTGCGGCCCAGACCAAATGATATAGAAAATTATACATGTGGATTGTTAGGGCCCACCATGCACAAGGATTCGTTTTGTTTTGTAGCTTACTATGATAGGTGCTAGAAAACTGGAATCATGGGACATCGAGCTGAAATAACACAGCACCCCATCCTTGAAGTCTAGGTATTCATCATGTGGGGAATTGATTTCATGGGAACATTTCCCCCATCGTATAGGAACTTATATATTCTGGTATGTTTAGATAACATTTTCAAATGGGTGGTAGCTTCTTCCACATGACAAAACATGATGAAGGTCATCATTGCCTTCCTAAAAAAATATTTTCATTCGGTTTGGGGTTCCATAGTTTTTTATAAGTGATTGAGGGACACATTTTGAAAAGTCATTGACAGGGACTATGACTTTGAAGCATGGAGTGAAGTATAACTAGTTGACACATTATCATCCCCAATCAAGTGGTGAAGTGGAGGTATCCAACCATGAAATGAAGGAAATCTTGGTGAGGATGGTGCTAGCCTCACAAAAAGAACTGGTTCAAAAAGCATTATGTTGACATATGGGCATACTAGACCCCCTTAAAGACACCTCTGGGTATGTCTCCCATGATATTAATCAATGGGAAACCAGGTCACTTGCTAGTGGAAATGGAGCACAAATCCTACTGTGATGTGAGAGCCTTAAACTATGATAAGATGGCTACCATAGAGATGTGAATAATTCAACTGATAGAGCTCAAGGAAACATTCTAGGAGGTGTATTCAAATTCTGAGGTGTATAAAGAAAAGAAAAAGGATGTACATGACTCTATGACCTCTCATATTTCATTCTAACATGGTGATTAGGTACTATTATTTAACTCATGCATCAGAATATTTCTAAGAGTATTGAATTCTTGGTGGTCGGGACCTTTTCAAGTGATCAATGTCTTCCACCATGGTACGGTGCATGTTGTTAGCACTGATAGTCAATCATTCAAGGTGAATGGACATCGCCTCAAACCCTATCTTAACATGGAAGGAAATTTGGGAATAGTTTCCACCATACAATTTGGGTAACTAATGAACCAGGTATGTCGAGGTGATGACTATAAATATAGCATTGACCAGGAGGTAATAAGTCATTTTGAATTTTTTTTATTAAAAATAGATGTTTGATTGAGTGTGCTTGGGGATGCATGATTATGTGTTTGAAATTGACTGTTTAATTTTTTTAGAATCATTACATTAACAGAGATAAGTTATTGATTTTTTATAATAGAAAGCTTACATCTCATAGGGAAAATCCCAAATTAACTTTTATAATTCATGGGGGAAAAAGAATTTCAATACTCGAGGTTTTTTTTGAGTTCAAAATAGAAAATATTTCAAGGGATTTCCAAATAGAACCTACCACACGGTTGGCCCACAGATTGAATAACTGTGTGCGAAATGTGCATCATGACGTCATGATCTAGTGGGTGACCCTATAGGTGGATCATGATTTGTAAAACTATGAACCGTGACTGTGGGACCACATAAACCTCCTCACCTTTCATAAAAAACCAAAAATACCTCTCCTCCAAATCATACAGTCCTCCTCCTTGAGCCTATGAGCTAGGCTCCTCCACTCCTATTCTCATCTTTCATGCTCTTTTCTCTTTCTCACCGAATTATCTACCAAGGTAAAATTCTATTTCATATCCTCTTATTTTCTTCTCTCTTTATTTCTACATTTGGATTATCCTACCCATCATATTCCCCAAATTTATTTATTTTCCTATTTTTTGGCTTCAATTTCTCATATCTTTTCCCATGCTTTTCATTGATTTATTGTCATGCACTTGTGCACCAAATAATTTTACATAAATCCACAATTAGAGTATTTCATTTCCTATATTTTAGATTTTCCCTAGGTTATGTTTGTTTTTTCCATTATATTTAATAAATTTGATATCTCTTCTTTTTATAAATTGTGATTTTTTTGTGGGCACTCCTCTACCTGTAGGTTCCAAAAAACAAACCTATAATGTCATCCACCAAGAAAGCTTGGGCTTCCAGTTCATCCTCCACCCATGTACCCCAATTAAAATTCATTGAAAAGGAAGATATTTTGAGGTATAAGATATTGATAATATGAGAAGTCAATATTCCACTCCAATTTGCACTAGATAACATTGAGACTTTGGGGAGATCAGAGGATTTAAAAATGTTCACAGCTTGAGGAAACCATACCGGATCCCTAGCTTTTTACTAACCCACCTTCATGGATCTAGTTTTGGAATTCATAGCCACCATCCAGTGTTGTGATTGGTACAATGATGATGAGAAAGGCTATTTGAGTTAGTCTAAAGGCGATGTGACATTCTACCACATAAAAAATAAATTCATTTTCCATCTCAGTGAGTTTTCAACATTGATAAGAATTTATGATATTTCATTTGTGAAAAGTTTCACCTATTCTAAGACACCAGCTGAATGGGATCCTATAACTCCGTGAATATTTTAGGCTACCATTTCACAGTCCGACGAGTTATATGTGCCTCAAACATCCAAAGAATCCAGATTACTTAATCCAATTCAACAATTTTGACATCTGATTATTACAACATGTTTCACAACTCGATTAGATATTGAGGCCTATGCGAGTAATAAAGATTTATTCATCTGTCAATCTATGATCATTGGCACTAAGGTTAATATTACCTTCCTCTAATCACAATAACTAATGAAATTGGTTTCTAAATAGTAGGGGGATAAATTTTTTGACCCATTTATCACACTCTTGATGGAAAGATTGGGCATAGAATATGATGAGGCAAAACTTGTTGAGTAGCCACCATCCCCTTTCATTGATATTACCCTTCTTTTGTGTATGAGGATGCTTGAGTATGTTGGTCGTAGACTTTGTTTTTGCAGTTATTCTATGGCCTCCCGGGCTGAACCCCAACATGAGGCCACTATGGAAGAGGCACCTCCCATTCAACAAACCACTTCCCACCACTCCTCTCTCCAATAGACACCATTTACTTCCCCCACATCCTCTGCATATACGATCCGACCACATTACCCACCATATCATTCATACCATGTCCTACAGAGAATCCACTATGTCGACATGTACCTCTTCTGGAGGTGGCAGCAGGACCAACACTAGATGTTCTACATATAGTTTGAGAAAACTAGGCTGGAGGTTGAAGGGCTCATCCTATCCAATCATTAACCTACCACTATTTTTAAGGTCATGCCCAACCATCCTCCCTCCTTTTACATGTATCGAACTTCCCCATTCCAGCCTGATCCTGCTTGTGATTCCTCCTCAATGGGTGCTCCCTCCACCACCTCTGCTCAAGCTAAATTGATGTCCACACCTCTTCCTACTATCGATCCAATCCCGGATGAAGTATCACGTGAACAGTTTTTTGATCCATATGATTCCTCCACGGGATGGAACTGATGATGTTTTTATCATATTTTTTCCAATTTCTCTTCGGTGACTTTGTTGTACTCTATTTATGTAACACCCCAGGTAAATAAAGAATATGAAATCTTTATATTTATCAATATTTGTGAATCAAATATTAATATTACTTTAAAGGGGGTGCTATGCTCGATGGCGTACCCAATACGCAACAACGAGTTTCTTGGGAATCTTACATTGTACTCTAATAATAAAATAATATTATTTTAAATGGCAGTTAACATGTAGCCGTTGTATTGGCGGGAATGGATAGAAATAACTAAAATATTATTATATATGTTTTTAAATGTTTTTACATTTATCCAATAAAAGATAAAGGCTTAAAATACGGAAGGAATTCAATTTTAGGCGTATATGCCCTAGTTTTCACTAAAGGTTCACTTATCGCCTTTTGATGGAGAACCGTCATTAAATATAGTTTTGTTCACTCTTATACATTCTATTGGACCAAATAAAACTCTTCTTTAGAATCGGGACATCAAAATTTACTTTGTGTAAATTTTTGGTATCTTTCCGATAAAGTTCATTTTTTTTATGAATAGTGTAAAATGTAGTATTTTAATTCAAAACCTCTTTTTAATATAATTTATTTATATGATTAGATTATATTTTTAATTGGTTTTAAAGTGAAATTAGAATATATTTTTAGAATTAAATCCAATAGGGGTTGTTGGAATGAATTTCACTTTGAAATCAGCCTTAAACTAGTGTCAATCTTTTGATACTTATTGTTTTATAAAAACACGCTATTTTCTCTGACAATGGAAATTAATTATTAAATTAATTAATGAAACTTATATGCTGTTAATTTTGTAAAATGGACTTAATTTTTTAATTCGGAATATCAAATATAGCTTAGGGTGAATTTTTTGTATGTTTCTGAAAAACGTCAATTTTTGATGAATAGTGAAACCACTAAGTGGTACTTCTAAAAACTGATTTTTCGTTTAAATGAATTTTTACCACTTATGTGTTTTGAATTTCAAAAATCCGACATACATGGTTGTCATTAAGAAGTAAAATGTGGTTCAATGAGATAAAAATAATTTTTTGGTTAATAGTAACTTATTAAGTTTTTAATCGCCATTAGAGGTAATTAGTGCAATTTAAGGCAAAAATGATATTATAATAAAATGAAAATACCTTGAAACATTGCCTACCCTTATTGGATGTGTCATGGCCGACCAAGAAAAGCAATGGGTCAACTTAGGGACCCCATGAATCCACTTTGGTTGGGAAATGACTTAAATAACTTTTTATTTAATGTTAAAGTAAAAATGACACACACATGAGAGGTTTTACTAAAACATTTTTTACAAGGGGTTATACAAGTCAGATATTTGACTATAAATAGTAATTGGAAATATAAAAATATTTCCTACATCATAGTAGTTTTTTTATAATTTTTAGACATTAGATAAATTAAATTATTTATGATATCATGATGATGCAACGATGACCTCATTATTTAACGATTTAAATAAAATGGAAAGATAATGTAATATCTAAGATCTACACATATCCAAAACCTATTGTATGACTGGATTTCGAACCCTTATCACCTTATCCTAGAAATTAATCAATGTGGGACCTCTTAAATCTGAATACCATTTTAAAAAAAATGACTTTTCTTTACTTTCCAAGAGTGCCCCTCCTCTCCTCTTATAAAAGGCCCCCACCTCTACCTCCTTACACAGACACCCAAATCCTTTGGATCGGCCAACCCCTGTCTATTTTGTCTCTCCACATACCTATATAACTCCTTGAAGCCTCACTTTGGGAATAATCCTTTCCAAGGAAGCCTTTGAGCTCAAATCAAAGGAAGTTACCCGATTTTAAGGTAATGTCTTCACTTGAGTCCTTTTGTTTTATTTTACATCTCCAACCCCCTAAACTCTTTTTATTCTTTTCTTTTGTAAAAACTCATGTATCTTCAATATAATAAGATTTTTTATAAGAAGGATTAGATCTACACTTACATACACATACATCTAATGGTTAAAGAACATACTGTTTCTGTGGATGGCGAATTTCTGCCTCCCGAAACGATGATTGTTCAACATTCTTCTAACACCTTCAAAGGTGGCCATTAAGATGACACTTTATTTATATATGATATCTAAAATGTTTATGTTTTACATAATCTTCTGTATTTTTCATTTATGGCATACCTTTATGGTTTCCATTATGGGTAAACGCGATATCTTCATTTAAGGAAGTGCGGACTACCGCCCCCTCAAAGTGATTTGATTTGTTAATACCACATGTGGTACGTATAAAGGATATATTTAATGATATTATATATGATACCATAATGGAATTAAAATACTATTATGTATCATTATGTTTTAATTCCATTAAATATGAAACAGAAATGGAAGTAGCGTTCATGCGTACGTACGGCTTACCGTCTCCATGAACGGTACATTTCATTTCTTATCTCAAAATGTTATGTAGTATTAAAAGTACATATATAAAATGGATATATATGTAATATATTACATCTAAATTATGTATATCATTCTGAAATTATAACATATATATATCTCATTTTTATTTAATTCCATTAATATGACAAAAAATGAAAGTAGCGTTCATGCGTACGTACATCCTACCGTCTCCATGAACGGTGCTTTTAATTTCTATATCCAAATGATATGGAATAGTGTAAAATGAATATATACTGGATATATATTATATATAAAACATCAATAATATTCTGTATATGATGTACCTATAACTACATGGAAAATTATTTTCCAACAAGTTCAATTTTTGACTCATGTACCAAACATCGGAAAAAACGTCTGATATGAACTTACATTATTAAACAATTATTATAACATTATAATATGTGATTTAAACTAAATAATAATCTCTAAAGGAGTTACTTATGAAATTATTAATTGACCAAAGATTATTATTCAGGAATATAAAGAAACGAACAAGACAAGTTGGACTTGAGGTAAGGGATATTACTCCTCTCATTCTTTTTAAGTACACTCTTTTATGTCATTCCTTTTAAGCTCATCTTTCTTGTGATTGGGATGTTCTTTTATATTACTCTTACTGAAATTTTTATGTTCATATGATGAGAGACCCTATTCTCTCTCATCAATCCATTTTTTAAGTTTTGAGTTGCGCCGTTAGGCTGCCGAATTTTCGTAAGAGATCTAACCTCTCTCTTTCTTTTTAAGTACTCTCCTTTATGTCACTTCTTTTAATCTTCTCTTTGTTATGATGGGGGATGTTATTTTATATTACTCTTGCTGTAAATTTTATTGTAATATTATGATAGACCCTATTTGTTCTCATCAATCCATTTTTGGATGTTTTATGTGGCGCCGTTAGGCTGTCGAGTTTTCGTAAGGGATTTTTCATCTCAGTTTTATTCCCGTGGGATTTATGATAGATTTTCCACAATTTCCTTTGAGTGGTGTATGTACTGCACATTATTTTACTCATTGTGTAATATACTTTCATTTATGATTATTTACATCAATGTTGTATTGTCCTTCTTTCACGGGGCGTATGTTTCGAAAGATACCCAATTCGGTAAGGGAACCTTTCACCCTCCTCTTTTTAAAGGGCTTTTTTTTGTTATGTCTTTTAATTCACATAATATTATTTTTGGATATGTTCTTCTATATCCTTATTGATGTGAATTTTATTTCCAAGTGATGAGATACCCTTTTTATCTCTCATCAACTCTTTTTCTAAATTTTGAAGTGATGCCGTTAGGCTGTCTAATTATTTCAAGGGAACATCTTAACCCAATTTCGATTCATTGGGATAAACTTGTACACCTTGAATATGTCATTCTATGATTATGTGTGAATGTCCTATTATTGTTTTACACTTAATACCCACTTATATTTCGTGTATTCGTTTTTCACACATAGTTATGTAACTGATTTATCCTTAATCCAAGGATACCGTCTTTGTATGGGACTTCGTCTCAATCTCCATTCATTGAGGAATATTTTGTTTTATACACAACTTTATTATATACGGTGTATAAACCCCTTTTACTTTTACATTTATCCAAAAGGAATCTTTTTATACGATGCGTTTTACTAAACGACCAAAGGGAATGTTTTTTTCGTACGTATGCAGCGACATCGACTTCTCCACCGCCGTGACCATTATTTGAGTTTCAGCTTCCTCTAAAAGCCATACCTTCTTTTTAAAAGAAAAATAAATACCATGTTTTACTTTTCTTTTATTTTGGTATTGAAAATGGTTTTCATAATATATTTATATCAATGTGTTGTATTGATATCTTGTTATTGAAAGTTGGAAATGTTATGTTTCCTTTATGCATCTTTTATGTGATAAGATTATGTTATGGTTCTTGGGAATTATTATGAAGACGGGTGGTTCTGTGATAAACTAAGGGCGGGTGAGCCCGATATAGCACTCCAATGCATTGGGTAACGCGAATGAGTGAAACGTTAAGGTTTCTCCGAAGAGATTTAGGGAATATACTGTGATGGGTATTCCAAACGTAACCAAGAGGGTTACTCCATACGTAAGAATGTTATGAATGCCTCAAGTTACCTTTATGTCTTATGATTTCTATGATTTATTCATGGTTTGATGAGGTATGTTAAAGTGCCTATGTTTTATGGGTAAAATATGCTTTCATTCTTATGTATATATCAACTCATGTTTCCTTTCCATATTTTTATAATCCTTACTGAGCTTTTTATGCTCATCCCAAGTTTTTGAAATGTTTTCAAATGTCAAGGGAAAGGTACGTGATGTGATGATAGTGTCAAGGATGTGTCAAGAAAGAATCCAAGTTTTATTTTAAATATGTTTCCATTGATGGGAAGAATGAATCCTGTCTTTTATGTAACCACTTTGTTTAAATATGGAGTGTAATGCAAGTTTTATGATCTAATTCTCTAAAACTCTAAACCTGAAAAGATCCTCAATGTGTAATCTTGTAATAACTCAAGATTAAGTAAGGTTTAAGGCTAGGGCCTTATAGTTGGTATCGAGGTCCGTTTAGATAACTTTAGAGGTTAGGGTATTCTCTAAGCATAAGTGACATTACCATAATGGTTGGGATTTCAGAAAGAGTCCTAGTTTTAGATAAAGTGAACGAGTAAGTATATCTTAGTGTTTAACTTCCTCATTAGTACATGATGGTTTTGTTGATATACTCACACTGACATTTCTGTTTTTAGTGAATGGATGGATCTAGCAGGCACCAAAGAGACAATAGGTTTGAAGGAAACTGTGGTGGTTCTCTGATTAAGATACTAGATAAAATGTGGGATTCAATGAGGAAACTCGTGGTTGTTATAAACCAACTATCAAGGAGTCATGATCAACCACTTGAACCTTGGTATGTTCTGTAATTCATCATGTATGATATGACCAATCGTTGTGGAAGTTCAGGTAATAATTATAAAGGTAACCATTAGAGTTTATATGATCCTTACTTTTGAGGTAATTATGGGTTATGATATGATATGATGGAAAATGAAAGGCATGAGATAATCTTGAGGTTAAAATATGTTATGATTATTTTTGAAGATTTTATCTCATTTTGGGGAATGATTTAAGAATTATATAGTTTTGGAAAAATGACAACACACAGACCGTGTGACAACCCGTTGCGTCGTACAAAGATGCGGGAATCGTACACACAACTAAAGTGCAACTGGTATTTATCGCCTACCACTGGACTACATGAAGTACCTGGTTAGTTTGACTAATTCTTTTTAGTTAGATGATTTTAGGAATCAAGAGTAAGTTTATTTTGGGTTATCTATGGAAATGATTAACCTATCATGGAGGATATGTGATTAGGGTAATTAATTTTCAATATGATAATTTAAGAGCAACTGATGTTATTTAGAGATAAAAGTTAATTTGTACCTTGGAAGACTATGTGATTAAATCCTTCAAATATTTGGGTTTCAATCCTAGTTTGGTTTACTTTGAAGAATTTTATGGACAAATTTATTATAGAATGGTCCTCGTAGAACTTTGGGTTTTGTTGGACAAATTTTGGAGATTAAGAATAGATTTTCTTTTTATAAAGGGTTATCCTTTTCTGGATTATCTGATCATGTACTAACCTTTTTGGTTTTGGTTTTGGTTAGAGTCTAAAGACATGGGAAGCATATAGTTCTCTATTGTGGATTAGGTGATTCTCTAGAAATTGATTATAGTACTCTTAATGCGAACAAGTCTTCCTAAATACTCGTCTTTTGGAAAAAAATATGAGTTTGATTAAAGAAATTTAGTAAAAGTTGAAAGTCAACATGATAATTGATTATGTTTCCTTATGAATAAATTCCTCAATAAAAAGTAACTTAAAACAAAAATGTTGTCTATTAACTTTTCCTACTGGGGAATCGAATACCGTTTAACCCATCACAAGTTTGTGATTTTCTTATGGTTAACTTTCTCCTAGACATGTTTACTATCACTCTCCATCAGAACATAGCCCTTTGTTTTTTCCTCCATGTCCATATTTTCCTACTTGTAATCCTAGTATGGGTTAACTCGGGTGACCTTTTTACTTATCTTTCTTTATTTTAAAGCGATTGTTTTACCAACTCTTGTTCCGATGTGGGACTTTCAAGGATGCTTCCAAGACCAATTTTAGTATTGTGAGGACGCAATTCCCAAAAGGGGGGAAGGATGTAACACCCCAGGTAAATAAAGAATATGAAATATTTATATTTATCCTTATTTTTGAATCAAATATTAATATTACTTTAAAGGGGATGCTATGCTCGATGGCGTACCCAATACGCAACAACGAGTTTCTTCGGAATCTTACGTTGCACTCTAATAATAAAATAATATTATTTTAAATGGCAGTTAACATGTAGCCGTTGTATTTGCGGAAATGGATAGAAATAACTAAAATATGATTATATATGTTTTTAAATGTTTTTACATTTATCCAATAAAAGATAAAGGCTTAAAATACGGAAAGAATTCAATTTTAGGCGTATATGACCTAGTTTTCACTAAAGGTTTACTTATCGCCTTTTGATGGTGAACCGTCATTAAATATAGTTTTGTTCACTCTTATAAATTCTATTGGACCAAATAAAACTCTTCTTTAGAATCGGGACATCAAAATTTACTTTGTGTAAATTTTTGGTATCTTTCCGATAAAGTTCATTTTTTTATGAATAGTGTAAAATGTTGTATTTTAATTCAAAACCTCATTTTAATCTAATTTATTTATATTATTAGATTATATTTTTAATTGGTTTTAATGTGAAATTAGAATATATTTTTACTATTAAATCCAATAGTGGTCGTCGGAATGAATTTCACATTGAAATCGGACTTAAACTAGTGTCAATCTTTTAATACTTATTGTTTCATAAAAACACGCTATTTGCTCTGACAGAGGGAATTAATTATTAAATTTATTAATGAAACTTATATGTTGTGAATTTTGTAAAATGGACTTCATTTTTGAATTCGGAATATCAAATATAGCTTAGGGTGAATTTTTGGTATTTTTTGAAAAACTTCAATTTTTGATGAATAGTGAAACCACTAAGTGGTACTTATAAAAACTGATTTTTCGTTTAAATGAAAATTTACCACTTCTGTGTTTTGAATTTAAAAAATCTAACATACATGGTTTTCATTAAGAAGTAAAATGTGGTTCAATGAGATAAAAATAATTTTTTGGTGAATAGTAACTTATTATGTTTTTAATCGCGATTAGAGGTAATTAGTGTAATTTAAGGCAAAATGATATTATAATAAAATGAAAATACCTTGACACATGTCCTACCCTTATTGGATGTGTCATGGAAGATCAAGACAATACATGGGTCAACTTGGGGACCCCATGGATCCAATTTGGTTGGGAAATGACATAAATAACTTTTTATTTAATGTTAAAGTAAAAATGACACACAAATGAGAGGTTTTACTAAAACAATTTTTACATGAGGTTATACAAGTCCGATTGTTGACTATAAATATTCATCGGAAAGATAAAACGGTTTCCTACATCATAGTATTTTTTTTATAATTTTTAGACATTAAATAAATTAAATTATTTATGACATCATGATGATGCAGCGATTACCTCATTATTTAACGATTTAAATAAAATGGAAAGATAATGTAATATCTAAGACCTACACATGTCCAAAACCTATTGGATGAGTGGATTTCGAACCCTTATCACCTTATCCTAGAAATAAATCAATGTTGGACTTCTTAAATCCGAATACCATTTTAAAATAAAGTGACTTTTCTTTACTTTCCAAGAGTGCCCCTCCTCTCCTCTTATAAAAGGCCCCCACCTATACCTCCTTAAACACACTCCAAAAGCCTTTGGCTCGGCCAAACCCTGCCCATTTTGTCTCTCCACATCCCTCTCTAACTCCTTGAAGCCTCACTTTGGGATGAATTCTTTCCAAGGAAGCCATTGAGCTCAAATCAAAGGAAGTTACCTGATTTTAAGGTAATGTCTTCACTTGAGTCCTTTTGTTTTATTTTACTTCTCCATCCCCCTAAACTCTATTTATTATTTTCTTTTTTAAAACCTCCAGTATCTTAAATATAATAGGATGTTGTTATAAGAAGGATTCAAGCTACACTTACACACACCTACATCTAATGGTTAAAGAACATACTGTTTCCGTGGATGGCGAATTTCTGCCTCCCGAAACGATGATTGTTCATCATTCTTCTAACACCTTCAATGGTGGACATTAAGATGACACTTTATTTATATATGTTATCTAATATGTTTATTTTTTACTTATGCTTCTGTATTTTTCATTTATGGCATACCTTTATGGTTTCCAATACGGGTAAACGCGATATCTTCATTTAAGGAAGTGCGGACTACCGCCCCCTCAAAGTGATTTGATTCGTTAATACCATATGTGGTACGTATAAAGGATATATTTAATGATATTATATATGATACCATACTGGAATTAAAATACTATTATGTATCATTATGTTTTAATTCCATTAAATATGAAATAGAAATGGAAGTAGCGTTCATGCGTACTTACAGCTTACCGTCTCCATGAACGGTACATTTCATTTCTTATTTCAAAATGTTATGTAATATTAAAAGTAAATATATATAATAGATATATATGTAATATATTACATCTAAATTATGGATATCATTATGGAATTATAACATATATATATCTCTCATTTTGTTTTAATTCCATTTATATGACAAAAAATGAAAGTAGCGTTAATTCGTACGTACGGCCTACCGTCTCCGTGAACGGTGCTTTTAATTTTTATCTCCAAATGATATGAAATATTATAAAATGAATATATACTGGATATATATTATATTTAAAACATAAATACTATTCTGGATATGATGTACCTATAACTACATGGAAAATTATTTTCCAACAAGTTAAATTTTTGACTCATGTACCAAACATCGACGAAAACGTCTGATGTGAACTAACATAATTAAACAATTATTATAACATTATAATATGTGATATGAACTAAATAATAATATCTAAAGGAGGTACTTAGGCAATTATTAATTGAAAAAAGTTTATTATTCAGGAATATAAGGAAACGAACAAGACAAGTTGGACTTGAGGTAAGAGATATTACTCCTCTCTTTCTTTTTAAGTACACTCTTTTATGTCATTCCTTTTAAGCTCATCATTATTGTGATTGAGATGTTACTTTATATTAATCTTACTGAAATTTTTATGTTCATATGATGAGAGACCCTATTCTCTCTCATAAATCCATTTTGTATGTTTTGAGTTGTGCCGTTAGCCTGCCGAATTTTCGTAAGAGATCTAACCTCTCTCTTTCTTTTTAAGTACTCTCTTTTGTGTCACTTCTTTTAATATCCTCTTTGTTATGATGGGGGATGTTATTTTATATTACTATTGCTGTAAATTTTATTTTAATATGATGAGAGACACTATTTGTTCTCATCAATCCATTTTTGGATGTTTTATGTGGCGTCGTTAGGCTGCCGAGTTTTCGTAAGGGATTTTTCATCTCAGTTTTATTCCCATGGTATTTATGATACATTTTCCACAGTTTCCTTTGAGTGGTGTATGTACTGCCCATTATTTTACTCATTGTGTAATATAATTTCATTTATGAGTATTTACATCAATTTTGTATTGTCCTTCTTTCACGGGGCGTATGTTTCGAAAGGTACCCATGTCGGTAAGGGAAGCTTTCACCCTCCTCTTTTTAAAGGACTTATTTTGTTATGTCTTTTAATTCACATAATATTATTTTGGGATATGTTCTTCTATATCCTTATTGATGTGAATTTTATGTCCAAGTGATGAGATACCATTTTTATCTCTCATCAACTCTTTCTCTGAATTTTGAAGTAACACCGTTAGGCTGTCTAATTATTGCAAAGGAACTTCTTAACCCAATTTCGATTATTTGGGATAAACTTGTACACCTTGAATATGTCGTTCTATGATTATGTGTGAATGTCCTATTGTTTTTTTACACATAATACCCACTTATATTTCGTGTATTCATTTTTCACACATAGTTATGTAACTTATTTATCCTTAATCCAAGGATACCGTCTTTGTATGGGACTTCGTCTCAATCTCCTTTCATTGAGGCATATTTTGTTTTATACACAACATTATTTTATACGGTGTATAAACCCCTTTGACATTTACGTGTATCCAAAAGGAATCTTTTTATACGAAGTGTTTTACTAAACGATAAAAGGGAATGTTTTTTTCGTACGTATGAAGCGACATCGACTTCCCCGCCGCCGTGACCATCATTTGAGTTTTGGATTCCTCTACAAGCCATATCTTTTTTTAAAAGAAAAATAAATACCATGTTTTACTTTTCTTTTATTTTGGTATTGAAAATTGTTTTCATAATGTATTTATATCAATGTGTTGTATTGATATCTTGTTATTGAAAGGTGGAAATGTTATGTTTCCTTTATGCATGTTTTATGTGATAAGATTATGTTTTGGTTCTTGGGAATTATTATGAAGACGGGTGGTTCCATGATAAACTAAGGGCGGGTGAGCCCGATATAGCTCTCTAATGCATTGGGTAATGCAAAGGAGTGAAACGTTAAGGTTTCTCCGAAGAGATGTAGGGAATATACTGTGATGGGTATTCCAAACGTAACCAAGAGGGTTACTCCCTACGTAAGAATGTTATGAATGCCTCAAGTTACCTTTATGTCTTATGATTTCTATGAGTTATTCATGGTTTGATGAGGTATGTTAAAGTGCCTATGTTTTAGGGGTAAAGTATGTATTCATTCTTATGTATATATCAACTCATGTTTCCATTCCATATTTTTATAACCCTTACTGAGCTTTTTATGCTCATCCCAAGTTTTTGAAATGATTTCATTGGTCAAGGGAAAGGTTTGTGATGTGATGATAGTGTCAAGGATGTGTCAAGAAAGAATCCAAGTTTTATTTTAAATATGTTTCCATTGATGGGAAGAATGAATCCTGTCTTTTATATAACCACTTTGTTTAAATGTGGAGTGTAATGCAAGTTTTATGATCTAATTATCTAAAACTCTAAACCTGAAAAGAACCTCAATGTGTAATCTTGTAATAACTCAAGATTAATAAAGGTTTAAGGCTGGTTCCTTATAGTTGGTATCGGAGGTTGGTTTAGATAACATTAGAGGTTAGGGTATTCTCTAAGCATAAGTGACATTACCATAATGGTTGGGATTTCAGAAAGAGCCCTAGTTTTAGATAAAGTGAATGAGTAAGTATATCTTAGTGTTTACCTTCCTCATTAGTACATGATGGTTTTGTTGATATACTCACACTGACATTTCTATTTTTAGTGAATGGATGGATCTAGCAGGAACCAAAGAGACAACAGGTTTGAAGGAAACTTTGGTGGTTCTCTGATTAAGATACTAGATAAAATGGGGGATTCAATGAGGAAACTCGTGGTTGTTCTAAACCAACTATCAAGGAGTCATGATCAACCACTTGAACCTTGGTATGTTCGGTAATGCATCATGTATGAGATGACCAATTGATGTGGAAGTTCAGGTAATAATTATAAAGGTAACCATTAGAGTTTATATGATCCTTACTTTTGAGGTAATTATGGGTTATTATATGATATGATGGAAAATGAAAGGCATGAGATAAACCTGAGGTTAAAATATGTTATGATTATTTTTGAAGATTTTATCTCATTTTGGAGAATGTTTTAAGAATTATATAGTTTTGGAAAAAGGACAACACACAGACCGTGTGACAACCCATCACATCAGACAAAGCTGCGGGAATCGAACCCACAACCAAAGTGCAATTGGTATTTATCGCCTACCACTAGACTACGTAAAGTCCCTAGTTAGTTTGACTGATTCTTTTTAGTTAGATGATTTTAGGAATCAAGAGTAAGTTTATTTTGGGTTATCTATGGAAATGATTAACCTATCATGGAGGATATGTGAATAGGGTAATTACTTTTCAATTTGAGAATTTAAGAGCAATTGATGTTATTTAGAGATAAAAGTTAATTTGTACGTTGGAAGACTATGTGATTAAATCCTTCAAATATTTGGGTTTCAATCCTAGTTTGGTTTAATTTGATGAATTTTATGGACAAATTGATTATATAATGGTCCTCGTTGAACTTTGGGTATTGTTGGACAAATTTTGGAGATTAGGAATAGATTTTCTTCTTATAAAGGGTTATCCTTTTCTGGATTATCTAATCATGTACTAACCTTTTTGGTTTCGGTTTTGGATAGAGTCTAAAGACATGGGAAGTATATAGTTCTCTATTGTGGATTAGCTGATTCTCTAGAAATTTATTATAGTACTCTTAATGCGAACAAGTCTTCTTAAATACTCATCTTTTGGGAAAAAACTATGAGTTTGATTAAAGAAATCTAGTAAAAGTTGAATGTCAACATGATAATTGATTATGTTTCCTTATGAATAAATTCCTCAATAAAAAGTGAAACAAAAATATTGTCTATTAACTTTTCCTACTGGGGAATCGAATACCGTTTAACCCATCACAAGTTTGTGATTTTCTTATGGTTAACTTTCTCCTAGACATGTTTACTATCACTCTCCATCAGAACATGACCCTTTGTTTTTTCCTCCATGTCCATATTTTCATACTTGGAATCCTAGTATGGGTTAACTCAGGTGACCTTTGTAATTATCTTTCTTTATTTTAAAGTGATTTTTTTACCGACTCTTGTTCCGATGTGGGACTTTCAAGGATGTTTCCAAGCCCAATTTTAAAATTGCGAGGACACAATTCCCAAAAAGGGGGAAGGATGTAACACCCCAGGTAAATAAAGAATATGAAATCTTTATATTTATCCATATTTTTGAATCAATTATTAATATTACTTTAAAGGGGATTCTATGCTCGATGGCGTACCCAATACGCAACAACGAGTTTCTTGGGAATCTTACGTTGCACTCTAATAATAAAATATTATTATTTTAAATGGAAGTTAACATGTAGCCGTTGTATTGGAGGGAATGGATAGAAATAACTAAAATATGATTATATATGTTTTTAAATGTTTTTACATTTATTCAATAAAATATAAAGGCTTAAAATACGGAAAGAATTCAATTTTAGGCATATATGCCCTAGTTTTCACTAAAGGTTCACTTATCGCCTTTTGATGGAGAACCGTCATTAAATATTGTTTTGTTCACTCTTATAAATTCTATTGGACCAAATAAAACTCTTCTTTAGAATCGGGACATCAATATTTACTTTGTGTAAATTTTTGGTATCTTTCCGATAAAGTTCATTTTTTTATGAATAGTGTAAAATGTTTTATTTTAATTCAAAACCTCTTTTTAATCTAATTTATTTATATGATTAGATTATCTTTTTAGTTGGTTTTAAAGTGAAATTATAATATATTTTTACCATTAAATCCAATAGTGGTCGTTGGAATAAATTTCTCTTTGAAATCAGACTTAAACTTGTGTCAATCTTTTGATACTTATTATTTCATAAAAACACGCTATTTGCTCTGACAACGGGAATTAATTATTAAATTAATTAATGAAACTTATATGTTGTGAATTTTGTAAAATGGACTTCATTTTTGAATTCGGAATATCAAATATAGCTTAGGGTGAATTTTTGGTATTTTTCTGAAAAACTTCAATTTTCGATGAATAGTGAAACCACTAAGTGGTACTTGTAAAAACTGATTTTTCGTTTAAATGAAATTTTACCACTTCTGTGTTTTGAATTTAAAAAATCCAACATACATGGTTGTCATTAAGAAGTAAAATGTGGTTCAATGAGATAAAAATAATTTTTCGGTGAATAGTAACTTATTAAGTTTTTAATCGCGATTAGAGGTAATTAGTGCAATTTAAGGCAAAAATGATATTATAATAAAATGAAAATACATTGAAACATGTACTACCCTTATTGGATGTGTCATGGCCGACCAAGAAAAGCCATGGGTCAACTTGGGGACCCCATGGATCCACTTTGGTTGGGAAATGACATAAATAAATTTTTATTTAATGTTAAAGTAAAAATGACACACACATGAGAGGTTTTACTAAAAAAAAAATTACATGGGGTTATTAAAGTCAGAATTTTTACTATAAATAGTCATTGGAAATCTAAACAGATTTCCTACATCATAGTATTTTGTTTTATAATTTTTAGACATTAAATAAATTAAATTATTTATGACCTCATGATGATGCAGCGATGACCTCATTATTTAACGATTTAAATAAAATGGAATGATAATGTAATATATAAGACCTACACATGTCCAAAACCTATTGGATGAGTGGATTTAGAACCCTTATCACCTTATCCTTGAAATACATCAATGTGGGACCTCTTAAATCCGAATAACCTTTTAAAATACAGTGACATTTCATTACTTTCCAAGAGTGCCTCTCCTCTCCTCTTATAAAAGGCCCCCACCTCTACCTCCTTACACACACTCCCAAAGCCTTTGGATCGGCCAAACCCTACCCATTTTGTCTCTCGACATACCTCTCTAACTCCTTGAAGCCTCACTTTAGGAATAATCATTTCCAAGGAAGCATTTGAGCTCAAATCAAAGGAAGTTACTCGATTTTAAGGTAATGTCTTCACTTGAGTCCTTTTGTTTTATTTTACTTCTCCAATCCCCTAAAATATTTTTATTCTTTTCTTTTTTAACAACTCCAGTATCATCAATATACTAGGATGTTGTTATAAGAAAGATTCGAGCTACACTTACACACACCTACATCTAATGGTTAAAGAACATACTGTCTCCGTGGATGGCGAATTTCTGCCTCCCGAAACGATGATTGTTCAACATTCTTCTAACACCTTCAAAGGTGGCCATTAAGATGAAAATTTATTTATATATGATATTTAATATGTTTATGTTTTACTTAAGCTTATGTATTTTTCATTTATGGCATACCTTTATGGTTTCCATTACGGGTAAACGCGATATCTTCATTTAAGGAAGTGCGGACTACCGCCCCCTCAAAGTGATTTGATTCGTTAATACCATATGTGGTACGTATAAAGGATATATTTAATGATATTATATATGATACCATACTGGAATTAAAATACTATTATGTATCATTATGTTTTAATTCCATTAAATATGAAACAGAAATGGAAGTAGCATTCATGCGTACGTACGACTTACCGTCTCCATGAACGGTACATTTCATTTTTTATCTCAAAATGTTATGTAATATTAAAAGTACATATATATAATGGATATATATGTAATATATTACATCTAAATTATGGATATCATTCTATAATTATATCATATATATATATATATCTCATTTTGTTTTAATTCTATTAATATGACAAAAAATGAAAGTAGCGTTCATGCGTACGTACGACCTACCGTCTCCATGAAAGGTGCTTTTAATTTTTATCTCAAAATGATATGAAATAGTATAAAATGAATATATACTGGATATATATTATATTTAATACATATATACTATTCTGGATATGATGTACCTATAACTACATGGAAAATTATTTTCCAACAAGTTCAATTTTTGACTCATGTACCAAAATCGGCAAAAACGTCTGATATGAACTAACATTATTAAACAATTATTATAACATTATAATATGTGATATGAACTGAATAATAATCTCTAAAGGAGTTACTTAGGCAATTATTAATTGACCAAAGTTTATTATTCAAGAATATAAATAAACAAACAAGACAAGTTGGACTTGAGGTAAGGGATATTACTCCTCTCATTCTTTTTAAGTACACTCTTTTATGTCATTCCTTTTAAGCTCATCTTTCTTGTGATTGGGATGTTCTTTTATATTAATCTTACTGAAATTTTTATTTTCATATGATGAGAGACCCTATTCTCTCTCATAAATCCATTTTGTAAGTTTTGAGTTGCGCCGTTAGGCTGCCGAATTTTCGTAAGAGATCTAACATCTCTCTTTCTTTTTAAGTACTATCCTTTATGTCACTTCTTTTAATATCCTATTTTTTATTATGTGGGATGTTCTTTTATATTACTCTTTCTGTAAATTTTACTGTAATATGATGAGAGACCCTATTTGTTCTCATCAATCCATTTTTGGATGTTTTATGTGGCGCCGTTAGGCTGCCGAGTTTTTGTAAGGGATTTTTCATCTCTGTTTTATTCCCGTGGGATTTATGATACATTTTCCACAATTTCCTTTGAGTGGTGTATGTACTGCCCATTATTTTACTCATTGTGTAATATACATTCATTTATGAGTATTTACATCAATGTTGTATTGTCCTTCTTTCACGGGGCGTATGTTTTAAAAGATACCCATGTCGGTAAGGGAACCTTTCACCCTCCTCTTTTTAAAGGACTTATTTTGTTATGTATTTTAATTCACATAATATTATTTTGGGATATGTTCTTCTATATCCTTATTGATGTGAATTTTATGTCCAAGTGATGAGATACCCTTTTTATCTCTCATTAACTCTTTTTCTGAATTTTGAAGTGACGCCGTTAGGCTGTCTAATTATTGCAAGGGAACTTCTTAACCCAATCTCAATTCCTTGGGATAAACTTGTACACCTTGAATATGTCGTTCTATGATTATGTGTGAATTTCCTATTATTTTTTTACACTTAATACCAACTTATATTTCGTTTATTCGTTTTTCACACATAGTTATGTAACTGATTTATCCTTAATCCAAGGATACCGTCTTTGTATGGGAGTTTTTCTCAATCTCCTTTCATTGAGGCATATTTTGTTTTATACACAACTTTATTTTATATGGTGTATAAACCCCTTTTACTTTTACGTTTATCCAAAAGGAATCTTTTTATACGAAGCGTTTTACTAAACGACAAAAGGGAATGTTTTTGTCGTACGTATGCAGCGATAACGACTTCTCCGACGTCCTGACCATTATTTGAGTTTCGGCTTCCTCTACAAGCCATACCTTATTTTTAAAAGAAAAATAAATACCATGTTTTACTTTTCTTTTATTTTTTTATTGAAAATGGTTTTCATAATCTATTTATATCAATGTGTTGTATTGATATCTTGTTATTGAAAGGTGGAAATGTTATGTTTCCTTTATGCATGTTTTATGTGATAAGATTATGTTATGGTTTATGGGCATTATTATGAAGATGGGTGGTTCCGTGATAAACTAATGGCAGGTGAGCCCGATATAGCTCTCCAATGCATTGGGTAACACGAAGGAGTGAAACGTTAAGGTTTCTCCGAAGAGATTTAAGGAATATACTGTGATGGGTATTCCAAACGTAACCAAGAGGGTTACTCCCTACGTAAGAATGCTATGATTTCCTCAAGTTACCTTTATGTCTTATGATTTTTATGATTTATTCATGGTTTTATGAGGTATGTTAAAGTGCCTCTGTTTTATGGGTAAAGTATGATTTCATTCTTGTGTATATATCAACTCATGTTTCCTTTACATATTTTTATAACCCTTACTGAGCTTTTTATTCTCATCCCATGTTTTTCAAATGTTTTCACAGGTCAAGGGAAAGGTACGTGATGTGATGATAGTGTCAAGGATGTGTCAAGAAAGAATCCAAGTTTTATTTTAAATATGTTTCCGTTGATGGGAAGAATGAATCCTGTCTTTTATGTAACCACTTTGTTTAAATGTGGAGTGTAATGCAAGTTTTGTGATCTAATTCTCTAAAACTCTAAACCTGAAAAGATCCTCAATGTGTAATCTTGTAATAACTCAAGATTAAGTAAGGTTTAAGGCTGGGGCCTTATAATTTACAACTGTTGTTATTAATATTCAAGCGGTGATTACCTGCTTCCTTTTATTATCACTACTTCTTTATTTGGTTATTCATTCATAAATTTTGTTGTTTTCTTATTTAGTCAGTTGGGGAATAACTCCTTTTAGCTTGAATCCACTCTTCCTCTTGGAATTATATAACACATTGATTTGTTTCCACTTATTTCTGACATTCCCAGAGAGTTTTTCATTTCTATAATTTTACTTAATTTTTTTTACTACATACCCTGTCTTATATTCCACGGACACCCTTCACCAACATAATAACTTCTCAGAGGAATGCAATCAGTTTTATGTGTTGGGGAGACCACCCACTTATTCACTCAATTTGGTTGAATGCTTGAAAAATTACCTTTGATGACATGTTTTCTTAGAAGTTTTCTAATGTAATTTTATTACTTTTATAGGTTTATATCAATTGGATAAAAATAAATTTTGTGTAGTTATTTTAAAAAATTATTTGTATTCCCTGATTAGAAAATCTTGACTATAATATAAATTTAAATTTTAACACTTGAGAAGGAATTTTTAGTCATTCATTTAGAAATAATTTAGTTTAAAAATGACTTCTATGTTGGAGTAATTTAAATTAAGGAGCCCCTTACAATGGAAATAAATTTGTTCATAATGAGTGGAGAGGCCTAGGAATTTTTGTTTCTGCACAAGTGGTTATCATGCCGTCTTAATTTCATAAACTATTGATTTTCTCTAAATATTCATCATCTTTTGACATGAACAATTGGGCTTAATGTGTAACACCCCGAGATTTTATGAAAAATATTCTTTTTAATTTCATTAATGTCTTGTGTTGTACGCTACACTAAAAGGAGCTTGCACAACACACATCCTTGACTTGCCTTCCGTTACATGCAATCGCGACCTTCCTTGATAGCGTGTGTAGTACGCAATACCGAGTTTCACTAAACAACGATATGCTATTAAAATATTATTAAAACTAGCCGTTATGAATAGTAATAACCACTTTTTGAAATTTTGTAAATTTTATTTTTCAAAATGGACTTCATTTTTGGATTCGGAATATCGAAATTAGCTTAGGGTGAAATTTTGGTGATTTTTGGATAACTTTCATATCTTGATGAATAGTGAAAATTACTAAATTTTAATTAAAAACAACTTTTTCAATCGAAATAATTAATAGTGATAAATTATTAATTTCGGTGGTTTTAAATTATATTTAGAATATATTTTTACAATTTAATACAATGTTGGTCATTGGATGTAATTTCACATTTAAACCAGCTATAAACAAGTTTCAATCTTTTGATAGTTATTATCTCTTAAAAACACGCTATTTGTTTTGACGACGAGACTTAATTTTTAAATTAGTTAATGCAACTGATATGTTTTGAATTTGGTAAAATAGACATCATTTTTGATTTCATAATATCAAATATAGCCTAGGCCTAATTTTTGGTATTTTTCTGAAAACTTTCAATTTTTGATGAATAGTGAAACCACTAAGTGGTAGTTAAAAAACTGAATTTTTCATAAAACTTAATTTTACCACTTCTGTGAGTGAAATTTCAAAAATCCGAGAGACAAGGTTGATGTCAGTAAGTAAAATGTGGTTCAATGAGATAAAAATATTTTTTTTGGTGAATAGTAACTTTTTACTTTTTTTACCACGGTTAGAAGTAAATAGGGTAATTAAGGGTAGAAATGATATTATTATTACCCTAAAAGATGTCCTAATTTTATTGGACCAGTGTAATTATACCAAAAACAAACTTAGGAATAACATATGACCATTTAGGCCCACTTGGATTAGATTAGGACATTTATTATTAATTTATTTAAAGAAGAGTTAAAAGAGTTAAAATCAAAGTTTATTTACTAAAACATTTTTAATATAGGGTTATACATAAGCTAAATTCGATTTTAAATATTCATTATAAAGCTCAAAAGATTTACTACATAATGGTAATTTATTTGTAATTTTTAGACATTAAATATTGTATGTTATTTATGACACAACGATGATGCAGTAATTATCTTATTAATGAAATATTGACATAATTGATGTTATAAATACTCAAATAAGTATAGTTTGAGACTTTTTATGACTTAAAATAATTTTCTAGGCTAATAATACATGTTATTGTTGATTTGATTAACTTTTTTTGAACTTATCAATCTGTTATGATTTTCACAAAAATCAATTACTAAATAGTGTCAAAATTGACATAAAATAGTGTTTAAAAAACATATTATATTATTAATTGTTATTTTATTCCTAAAAATCTAATGTTTGGCTAAATGACTTAGATAAGGTTATATATATTAATAATAAACAATTTGGAGTTATTTTGGCTTCTTATAGTATGTTTATTAACCTTATAGTGTAAGAACATAAGAAGGCACGGTAAAAGTAAAATTATTTAACATAATGTTAAATCTAAATGATAAGGTTAAAATATGAAACTAAACTTGTCTAAATTCTATTGTATGAGAGGATTTCGACCCATCCCCACCTTATCCACGAAATAAATAAATTTGGAGCTATTTAAAACCGAACTTGACTTTATAATAAAATAATATGTTTAGTTATTTCAAAGGTGCCCCTCTCCTCCCTTATAAAAGGGCACCTCCGCCCTCTCTTCCTCACACAACTTTGATCCTTCAAGATCGGCCAACCCCTGCCAAATTATCTTCTCCACTTCCGTAGAAACATCCTAGAGGTTATGGTCTTCCTCATAGTCCATTTTTAGTTCCCTAAGAGGAGGTCTCAAAGAGGTGCTTCAAAGAAGAGGTAATTTCCGTTACCGATTCGTTCACCTTTATTTCTTCTTCCACTTCTTCTTCTTAGGTTGTTTCATTATGAAGTAATAACATCAGTATCACTCATATACTGATATGTTATTAGAAGTATGAAACAATCCTATTTCACCATCTATCCATCCTACGGAAAACGAAATCACTGCGCGTGCGTACGTACGGAATACCGTCTCCACGCCGTGGTGTAATCTATTTTCCGCCACCAACTTAGTTGGATGGGTATAATGGTGTAATGAGTAACTATATATGATTATTATAAAGTTATATTGATACTGGAATAGTATACATACACTTCAACACAAGTTCACGATCATGAGAACGATATCATCACTCGTGCGTACGTACGGAATACCGTCTCCACGACGCGATGAGATTCATTCTCCACTTTAACCATTCATGAATGATTATAAAGTATATATAATAAGTAATCATGAAATATATGACATAATAATTATACTGGATTTATGTTTATATATATTAATGTCATCTACTTAATTCCGTTCAACTCAATAAGGAAACGAAAACAACGTTCATGCGTACGTACGGACTACCGTCTCCATGAACGGTGTGTTTCATTTCATTTATCTATCTATTATATATATATATATACTGAATATATATGATATATAAATCGTGTTTTATATTCTGGATGTAATTAAATCATGATATAATTAATAATAATGTCAAGAACAACAAGTCCAAACACCCACGACAAATGAATCGATTTTACCCAAAACACTATTTAACATGGAATTTACAAAAGAACGGTTAAAATAAAGTCATAATTGAACCATATATGATATAATAACAATGAGTATGATTCTGTAATAAGTCAATGACATTATTTAAATCATTATACAGGAGGTTTGGACACTTACAAAGCAAATCAGACCTAAGGTAAGGGAAATATCAAAATCTCATTTTTATCCGAGATTGTTTATACTTTGGTATTTACTTGGGCGTATTTTATCATCCACATCCATGTTTCTTCAATATGTAATTTTATTTCCATCCACCTACAATTTTTTAAATCCAATTTAACCCTTCGGTATGTTTTTAGTAAAGGATATGAAAGGAATCTTTTGTTGTTTTTTTCGTACGAGGTACTTTTTGACTTTTCTGACAAAAGTACGAAAAATATTTTTTTAACTTATACGGCACGAACGGATTTTTATGGTTTTATAAAGCCTTATTTTAATGAAGAATCCTCCAAAAGATTTCATGAATATTTTCAATAAAATATATTTCTTTTAAAATTTCATGACGTTTTGTGAAAATAAATTGATTTTGAAGAAGAAAGGATATTTTCCTCAAGAATTCATTTCAAGTGCTTTATCAAAATTATTTTCCATCTAAGATAACATAGGGTTCTGTTTCTATCCCTATTATTACATTGATTTGGTTATGTTGGGATGGAATTATTTTTATGAATTCCTTTATCTTATATGAATTGTTTTATGATGTCATGATGTTTAAGATTCCCATTTTTATTACATGGGTTATGCAATGATGTATGATTTATGATTTTGTGGCACACATAAGAATGGTATCATTATGAGATGGGTGGGACCTATATATCCCTCCAATTCATTGGGTAAAGATTTTATATCTCATGAGATAGACATGGCTGGAATGGTAGGTTATACCGGTTCAGTGAAACAGGACTGAAACAAGGGTGACTCGGTTCAGAAAGGGACTTTGTCCACTAAGATAGTCTTGGAAATGAGTCTTGACTAACAAAAAATGATTCTCTATGATTATGTGTGTATGCCACAAAGTTTCATGTTTTAAGTTATGATTATTGGAATTACATTTCACTGCCATGATTTATCCCATGTTATGAAATTATTCTCTCTTTTGCAGGTTAAGATTTCCAAAATTTTATGTTCTTATGAATATGATGTGATTGATATTTCTTTTGTTTACCCTTACTGAGCATTTCAGATCACCCTTTTATGTTTTCTTTTCCCCAGGATATAAATAAAGGTTTTAGGTAAAAAAAGGAAGATCTTTATGGGAGATGTAGAAGATCTTTCACCACGATTAGAAGATTATATTCCGAGTTTCCAAAGACACTAAACTATTACGATCCTTGTGTGTGTGTTTTTGTTATGTACTAAGTATTCTGCAAAAGTAATGTAATGTCCATGTACGTCAAGATATGGGTCTCTACAGTTGGTATTAGAGGAAAGGTTTAGTCAACCTTTGGAAACTAGGATGTGAGAACGTTAGTGAGATCCCTAGAGATATTTCTAAGGTATGTCTAGGGATGTCCCTAAGTATAAGTATACGTATAGGATAGTCCTAGAACTATGGTAACGATCTTATAATTTAACCTAAGATGTTAGATATTGAAGTTACTCCCCCTTTATTATGATTTTTTCCTCTAACACTATTCTTTTTGGGTTTTAGAAAATGGCTGGAAACAAGGTGATTCACGATAATGGAGGATATGATGGACAATGGAATGATATTTTTCATGAGAAACCAAATTAAAGGGGATTTGGAAGTCCAATCATCATTATTATGCCGAATCAGCAATCTCATAATATGATCAATAAAGTAAAATTTGGTAAGATTCCTGACTCGGCTAATAAGAGAAAGATGGAGATTCATGATGATCATAGAGGAAAGAAAGTTCAATTTCCCCTATGTAAATCATGCGGGAAGAGGCATCAAGGAGAATGTTTCAAAGGAACTGGAAGATGCTTTGGGTGTGGAAAAGAAGGACACAATGCCAATAAGTGCAAAGGAAAAGGTTCAGTTAACACCAGGGATGAGGATAATGGTATTGCTACGACATCAACAATGGTTAAATGTTTTAAATGTGGAATGTACGAGCATTATGAAAACCAATGCCCTAAGGTAAAGTCTCATGAAGAGAATCAGTATGGTCATATGGTTAGTATTTATGTTGATGATGATGAAGAGACTACAAATGATATGTGAGGTGAAATTTTTTTAAGCTCGGTCAATGGTTTAAGAATGAAGTGGAATGATTACATGTTTATCATGTGTAATGTTGTATAAGTAATCTCATGTTACTATGGAATAAATAGACATCTAAGGATTGTTACACTGTTGTCTTTCCTTGAGTTTGGAAAGTGTATGATTAATGGTACCAGTATCCATTAAAGGATATTCAGATATTTTTGGAATATAGATGATATGCGCATAATGAAGGGATACGTAGAAAATGAAATGTTTGAAAATATTCATGATCTCATGATTGATATAAGGACTAAGTGATATCATGGTTTAAGTATATATAATTTTGATGATTTTGGAATGTGGAAAGTGTTAACTTTTAACAGCACTCATGTTTTCAATAAAGTTCAATGGGTATTCAAGAGAATACATGATTAAGGACTTTGAATGTTTGGAATGTGACCAGCAAAACATATCTTATGATATATGGGGATCAACGATGGTATTAAATATCTGGAAATCGTTTTCACTATGTTATGAGAATGTACTGCAATATTATGGATAAGCCTAAAGATTGGAATGAATTATGTTGGACATAAGTTAGTATTGTTTAAGGATAGAAGTTTTATCGATATTATTGATGGGATGTTATAGTAATATAGTTTTAGAAAAAGGACAACCTGCAGGACGGGCGACAGCCCATCGCGTCGGACAAGGCTGTGGGAATCGAACCCACAACCGAAGTGCGACTGGCCTTTATCGCCTACCACTGGCCTACAGGAAGTCCCTATTTAGTAGAAACTTGTTTTATTGTATTAAGCAGTATGATATATGAAGTATAAGTCCATTTTAGGAACCATATATGATTAATCTCACTATAGAATGACTTGTGTATATTTAATAACTTTTGCTAACCTTTTGTTTGAGACAGATGGAATGACCCGTCATTCTATCACATGATCTTCTAACACTTCACGAATTACAAATTCAACTTCATTTATTTAAGAGATGAAGTGGAAATTGTTCAAGGCACGAACAACAGTGAGATTGTACCAAAATAAAGTAAGTATTTATTCTAATTCAAATTCTTCAACTTTAGGGAAATGATCTTGAAAACCAAAAATGTTGTCCTAGTGCTCTTATATATGATTAATCAGATGGTACCTTAGATCATCACAAATTTATGGCTTTGTGATTGCTAGATTTTCCGTAGCCATGTTCTCTACCACTCTCTATCAGAACATGATGGTTAGATTTCTCTTCCATATCCATATTTTCACCTATGTGGAAACCCAATGATTAGTTTATTTGGGTAACCGTTACGTTTCATACTTTTGTTTTTAAAAATTGGTTTTGTTATTCCTTTTTATGATGTGGGTTTCGATTAAAGAAACTTTCGAATAGTAAACCATTTATAACCCCGACGAATTTCAAGGGCGAAAATCATTTTAAGGGGGGTAGAATGTAACACCCCGAGATTTTATGAAAAATATTATTTTTAATTTCATTAATGTCTTCTGTTGTACGCTACACCAAAAGGATCTTGCACAACACGCATCCTTGACTTGCCTTTCATTACACGCAATCGTGACCTTCCTTGATAGCATGTGTAGTACGCAATACCGAGTTTCACTAAACAACGATATGCTATTAAAATATTATTAAAACTAGCCGTTATGAATTGTAATAAAGACTTTTTTAAATTTTGTGAATTTTATTTTTCAAAATGGACTTCATTTTTGGATTCGGAATATCGAAATTAGATTCGGGTGAAATTTTGGTGATTTTCGGATAACTTTCATATCTTGATGAATAATGAAAATTACTAAATTTAAATTAAAAACAAATTTTTCAATCGAAATAATTAATAGTGATAAATTATTAATTTGGGTGGTTTTAAAGTATATTTAGAATATATTTTTACAATTTAATACAATGTTGGTCATTGGATGTAATTTCACATTTAAACCAGTTCTAAACAAGTTTCAATCTTTTGATAGTTATTATCTCTTAAAAACACGCTATTTGTTTTGACGACAGGGAATTAATTTTTAAATTAGTTAATGCAACTGATATGTTTTGAATTTGGTAAAATAGACATCATTTTTGAGTTCATAATATCAAATATAGATTAGGCCTAATTTTTGGTATTTTTCTGAAAACTTTCAATTTTTGATGAATAGTGAAACCACTAAGTGGTAGTTAAAAAACTGAATTTTTTATAAAACATAATTTTACCGCTTCTGTGAGTGGAATTTCAAAAATCCGAGAGACACGGTTGATGTCAGTAAGTAAAATGTGGTTCAATGAGATAAAAATAATTTTTTGGTGAATAGTAACTTTTTACTTTTTTTACCACGATTAAAAGTAAATAGGGTAATTAAGGGTAGAAATGATATTATTATTACCCTAACACATGTCCTAATTCTATTGGACAAGTGTAATGAGACCAAAAACAAACTTAGGAATAAAATATGACCATTTAGGCCCACTTGGATTAGATTAGGACATTTATTATTAATTTATTTAAAGAAGAGTTAAAAGAGTTAAAATCAAAGTTTATTTACTAAAACAATTTTAATATAGGGTTATACATAAGATAAATTCGATTGTAAATATTCATTAGAAAGATAAAAAGATTTAATACATAATGGTATTTAATTTGTAATTTTTAGACATTAAATAAGTTAATTTATTTATGACACAACGATGATGCAGTAATTATCTTATTAATGAAATATTGACATAATTGATGTTATAAATACTCAAATAAGTATAATTTGAGACTTTTTATGAATTAAAATAATTTTCTAGGCTAATATGTCATGTTATTGTTGATTTAATTAACTTTGTTCGAACTTATCATTCTGTTATGATTTTTACAAAAATCAATTACTAAATAGTGTCAAAATTGACATAAAATAGTTTTTTAAAAAATATTATATTATTAATTGTTATTTTATTCCTAAAAATCTAAGGCTCGGCCAAATGACTTAGATAAGGTTATATATATTAATAATAAACAATTTGGGGTTCGTTTGGCTTCTTATAGTAAGTTTATTAACCTTATAGTGTAAGAACACAAGAAGACATGGTAAAAGTAAAATTATTTAACTTAATGTTAAATCTAAATGATAAGGTTAAAATATGAACCTAAACTTTTCTAAATTATATTGGATGAGAGTATTTAGACCCATACCCACCTTAGCCACGAAATAAATAAATTTTGAGCTATTTAAAACCGAACTTGACTTTATAATAAAATAATATTTTTAGTTATTCCAAAGGTGCCCCTCTCCTCCCTTATAAAAGGGCACCACATCCCTCTCTTCCTCACGAAACATTGAGCCTTCAAGCTCGGCCAACCCCTTCCAAATTCTCTTCTACACTTCCCTATAAACATCCTAGAGGTTCTGGTCTTCCTCAATGACCAATTTTAGTGCCCTAAGAGGAGGTCTCAAAGAGGCGCTTGAAAGAAGAGGTAATTTCCGTTACCGATTCTTTCACCTTTATTTCTTCTTCCACTTATTCTTCTTAGGTTGTTTAATTATGAAGTAATAACATAAGTATCACTCATATACTGATATGTTATTATAAGTATGAAACAATCTTATTTCACCATCTATCCATCCTACGGAAAACGAAATCACCGCCCGTGCGTACGTACAGAATACCGTCTTCACGCCGTGGTGTAATCTATTTTCTGATACCACCTTAGTTGGATGGGTATAATGGTTTAATGAGTAACTATATATGATTATTATAAAGTGATATTGATACTGGAATAGTATACATACACTTCAACACAAGTTCACGATCATGATAACGATATCATCGCTCGTGCGTACGTACGGAATACCGTCTCCACGACGCGATGAGATTCATTCTCCACTTTAACCATTCATGAATGATTATAAAGTATATATAATAAGTAATCATGAAATATATTACATAATAATTATACTGGATTTATGTGTATATATATGAATGTCATCTACTTAATTCCGTTCAACTCAATAAGAAAACAAAAAACAGCGTTCATGCGTACGTACGGACTACCGTCTCCATGAACGGTGTGTTTCATTTCATTTATCTATCTATTATATATATATATACTGAATGTATATGATATATAAATCATGTTTTATATTCTGGAAGTAAGTAAATCATGATATAAGTAATAATAATGTCAAGAACAACAAGTCCAAACACCTACGACAAATGAATCCATTTTACCCAAAACACTCTTTAACATGGAATTTACAAAAGAACGGTTAAAATAAAGTCATAAGTGAACCATATATGATATAATAACAATGTGTATGATTATGGAATAAGTAAAAGATATTATTTAAGTCATTATACAGGAGGTTCGGACACTTACGAAGCAAATCGGACCTAAGGTAAGGGAAATATCACAATCTCATTTTTATCGGAGATTGTTTATACTTTGGTATTTACTGGGGTGTATTTTATCATCCACATCCATGTTTCTTCAATATGTAATTTTATTTACATCCACCTACAATTTTTTAAATCCAATTTTACCCTTCGGTGAGTTTTTAGTATAGGATATGAAAGGAATCTTTTGTCGTTTTTTTCGTACGAGGTACTTTTTGACTTTTCCGACAAAAGTACGAAGAATGTTTTTTTTAACTTATATGGAACGAATGGATTTTTATAGTTTTAAAAAGCCTTATATTCATGAATCTTCCTCCAAAATATTTCATGACTATTTTCAATAAAATATCTTTCTTTTAAAATTGCATGACGTTTTGTGAAAAGAAATTGATTTTGAAGAAGAAAGGATATTTTCCTCAAGAATTCATTTCAAGTGTTTTATCAAAATTATTTTCCATCCAAGATAACATAGGGTCCTATTTCTATCCCTCTTATTACATTGATTTGGTTATGTTGGGATGGAATTATTTTTATGAATTCCTTTATCTTATATGAATTTTTTTATGATGTCATGATGTTTAAGATTCCCATTTTTATTACATGGGTTATGCAATGATGTATGATTTATTATTTTGTGGCATACATAAGAATGGTATCATTATGAGATGGGTGGGAAATATATCTCCCTCAAATGCATTGGGTAAAGATTTTATATCTCATGAGATAGACATGGCTGGAATGGTAGGTTATACCGATTTAGTGAAACAGGACTGAAACGAGGGTGACTCGGTTCATAAAAGGACTTTGTCCACTAAGATAGTCTTGGAAATGAGTCTTGACTAACAAGAAATGATTCTCTATGATTATGTGTGTATGCCACAAAGTTTCATGTTTTAAGTTATGATTATTGGGATTACATTTCACTTCCATGATTTATCCCATGTTATGAAATTATTCTCTCTTTTGCAGGTTAAGATTTCCAAAATGTTATGTTCTTATGAATGTGATGTGATTGATATTTCTTTTGTTTACCCTTACTGAGAATTTGAGCTCACCCTTTTCTGTTTTCTTTTCCCCAGGATATAAAGAAAGGTTTTAGGCAAAAGAAGGAAGATCTTTATGGGAGATGTTGAAGATCTTTCACCATGATTAGAATATTATATTCCGAGTTTCCAAAGACACTAAACTACTACGATCCTTGTGTGTGTGTTTTTGTTATGTACTAAGTATTCCGAAAGAGTAATGTAATGTCAATGTACGTCAAGATACGGGTCTCTATATAATGGATTTCTTGTATCTCATCCCACTGGATTTTATTTTGAGATATTCCATGGCATGCCCAATATTTTTAATAACCCTTCATTATGTTCCGAAATATAGAATTCAATGAGGGTGTTCTACCTATAAAAGCGATAGCCTACCAATTGGAGATGATGAAACCTGAGGTTAACCAATCTAAGTGTATAATGGTATAGAAATTGAGGATGGGGCATTTATTGAAAAAAATGGAAAAGTTAGTTTTATGAAATATTTATTTATGAATGAATGGTAGGATGTTTTGGATTAAGTCTACAATGTTAGCTGACATCACAAATTAAGGAATCTATTAAGTATTAATGTAGTAATTTTTAACGACAATTAACTAAAAATACATATTAACTTGATTAATATAATCTATAACATTTTTACAGGTTTCTTGAGAAATTCCTCTAAAATATTTTTCTATGATTTTTTTGGGGAAAAACAATCAATCAAGTGTGGGGGAGTTTTATTGAATTCTATGGATGGAGAATTTATACTTATTTTAGTATCATAAAAATGGTTGTGTGAATGGATTTTCATGATTTTCAAAAGTTAAATATAAATTGATATGAATTTTAGTCAATATGGTGAATAAAATGAAGTCATTTCATTTTTTTGGGTGATTTGGAATGAAATCATAGGCATTTGAACCCTTTTTCCAAGAATCATGCTGCTATGGAGTTAGCCGAAAAAAGAACCAAAACCTGAAGGAAAGACAGATCAAGATTTTTGGAGATAGAGACACCATGAATAGTCTCTGCATGGTTAGTTAAACTATGTGGATTTCTATAAAATCATACAGGGTGTTCATTTTTTGAGATAGAAGATGCAACATGGACTTGGTACGGTTTCCAAACCATGCGGCCTGACCCTATAACGGTGGCATGCTTGGAAAATTTGGGACAGAGCCCATGCGCATAGGATCTAAATGGTTACACATACCATGCGACTCAGCCATGTTTTATGTGTGGTATTTATTTGGTGAACAGAACTGTGAACCAATTTCTGCGTGGTTTTATAAACCGTGTTTCATAAAAATGAACATAGTTAGAACGTGGTTTGAATAATCATGTTCTATAACCATGAAGGTGTAAAAATTATATTACTATTGTTATATTATAATATATTTTTGTTCATGATGTGAATTTTATTTTTAAATTTTTACACATTCAATAAATTTACTCTAAATAGTTTTTCAATAAGAGTAATTATATTTTTGTTACCAATATCTCAATTTTAAATCCCATACATGATATTTTTTAGATATTTTCTCCACCCCATATTTTTTATACATGTTTCCATATAGTTTTAATTTATCTATTTTATCCTTTACAATAAAATAGAAATAGATAATCAAATTAAATTTCGGTTAAATATTTGAGGATAAGCTAACTCATGTGAATTTTTTAAAAATGTGTTGAGAAATACTCAAACTATCCTTTAGTAATATTGATAAATGGTGTATAATATATATAAATAAGAAATTTTCATTTATATTATAATTGATTCAGTTTATATCATGGCTTCTGATATTGCAAAGGAACCCGTTTGGAAGTGAAACTTTTACAATGAGCATGATGTAGTTCCAAACAGAAATAGTCCCATTAAATTTTATAGTAGTAATATATTAGTGGTAACTATAGAAAATGAGTCAATATTTGAAGAGTTATTCTAGCATGATTGCAACCCCCTAATTCAAGGATTTAAAATATATTCATACAATTTATATTTAATTAATATATTTACATATATATATATACATATTGTTAAATAAATCTTATTAAGAAATATATTAAAATGTATAAATAAATAATGTTATTCATGGTGTCATTAATATCACCGGTAAAGGGTGATATTTTATCAGCACTAGGTATAGTGATGGAAATGTGTATCTTTATATTCCTCAAAAGATGCCCTAAAAATACCTTAACACTTGTCACTAGGTTTTTACCAATAAAAAATATCACACTGATTAGCATTATTTGTATAGTCAAATAAAAGTCTCACTTTATAAAAAAACAAATATCACTAATAAATATGAGATCTTAATAAGCTAAATTCATTATCATTTCAATTAACACTCTAACTTGATCAAGGTGAGCTTGAAGAAGAGGATTCTAGTCGGTATATTAAAATATAACATCACAAATATCAGTTTTCTGATATTCACATGTGATAAAACTACTTTTACTTGTCGAAAGGATCGTTAGTGTGTTGTATGAAACATTACCCTTGGTTTTATGGACTTAGGACTCTAGAAAAGTGTCCTGTATAATTATGAGTACATTTAGTCTAGTCACTAAAATAAAAAATAATCATTGTCTAGGCAAAGAGGCTTGTGTCTATCCCATAGCCCGCAAATATTTAATTTTTTAAAAATAAAATTACTTATAAAAATTATTATTCCACTTTGTTATTTTTAAAAATGGATTCAATTTCATAAAAATAAAATATAACAAGTAATATAACGAGTCAACAATATACTAATTTAATTTAAAATATTTCTTTTTAAAATAATTTAATGATGTACATTGATTTGTATTCTGATTTATACATTATATAATTTATTTAAAAAGTAATTATTATTTTTTGACACATTTTTTGTAATGATTTTTATTATAAAAAATTAATCCTATGAACAAAATAAATATTTTTTATCTTAAATGAAAAATGAAATATAAAAATTGCATCGGACATCCTGCTTGCCAACAGGTCTTGCAAGTGTGTTATTGGGCCAAAGAAATAGAAATTCAGTCATTTTATATTCATTATCAATTTAGAAATGAAATAAGGTTATATGTAATTTAATATCATATTTATAAATTGCATGATAAAATTCCATTTAATTTATCATTTTATTCTATGAAACCAAAATACATTTTTAGGGTATATATTTTTTAAAATATTATAGGTGTTTTGTTACATTCTAAAAAAATAAATAATTAAAATTAAATGTATATAATTATAACATTTTCCAAAAGTTCATTTCAAATTAGATATTGTATTTTTATGTATAACATATAAAATTTTACTATTTTGGGTAATATTCATCCAAACTATAATCGTGAATCTCATTATATATTCATAACTAATAGTATGAAATCTAAATAATGAAACCTTACTTGATTTTTTAACTATTTATAAAATCAAACAAATATCAGAAATGCCTGAATATTTCAAAATCCATAGAAGAAAATATAATAATTGATTATTAGAATAATACAAAACCAATATTTAAATAAAAAAAGAATATTAATCTATAAGAATCGAAATCCGTAGATAATGAAATATATTTTTAGTAAACATAATAATTTAAAAAACCTTTCATATTTAATAAAAAAATATTTTTCCATATTTATTTAAAAAATAGAAAATAATTCACATAATTATATCTTTTTGTGATCATCCTAATCCAATAGAAAAGGTAAATAATTTTGATGGAGAATATGGTGAGGAATGATTAAATGATATTTATTTTCAATAATTTATGATTTTTTTTAATTTTGTTGATCTTCTAATCCATATCTAGTCCACTATATTTCTTACTCTCCAAGATTATTTGTATACATCCAAATAAAAAATGACTCACCGTAAACATGTTTTTTTGGAAATAATAATGTGTGACCACCTCTAAAGATACACATTAGAGCCATTCTAATTTTGAAACCATAACTTTTTGATCGGCTTGACAATTTTATTTACTATATTTTTTACTAACTTTTTTCTGCATTACAACAGAACACTTATCAGCTGCACACATTGGAGACCTACATATTTTATCATCTTCAATGTTTTTTAACTAATACTTTTTAAATATCATAATAGATATTATAGAATATTATACAACTATATGTTATTGAATATAATTTACATATATCAGTTGATGTTGCAGTTTTGAGATGAATTTTTATTGAACATCTTTATATTTATATATTTACTATTAATGTGTCTGATTCTCATACTCAATCATTATGAAGTGTCATCTTCTCTTTCTAAGATATGGTTATTTTTGTTCCCTATAAAATAACTAGAAGTCTAGGTAAATTAATTTTTGTAAAGTATTAAACTTCCTATACTCATTTGTAGTGGTCACTAGAAAAAAGCACCTGCTAGCGAGAAACACCAAACATGTGGAGTACAGAATTGGTGGTGTATACTAGTGTATTATTGTTCCTAGAACAACTATTCATAGATGAGTTATTTTCATTATATATTTTCTCTTTCTTATTCATCATTAATAGATAAGTAAATAATTAATTTATTCCCAAGAGTGAAGTATTTTTTCTAACAAATTTTTTATAGAATAAAATTCACCCCCACTTGTGTCATCATGTTTTTTATTCCAATTAAAAAAATTATATCAATACTTGGGATGGGTTGGATATATTTCATTTATTGGAATAAATGAATATTATACTATATGTAAATGAAAAAAATGTTATCATAGGTTATACTCAAGTGATTATATAAATTTGACCACAAAGAGATATATATAATGATCCAAAAGAAGATAAATCTCAATGGATGATTTTAGAGATGTTATTTTGATTATATGTTCACCTTATATAATAGTTATAATTATTGATACTAGAATAAAAACATGATTGTTTAAATGAAAATTCATTGAAGAATAGTTTATATAATTGTAGTCAAGCCCAATGAGATTTCTAATGGAGATCATATAAAATGCGATGATGATCAAGATATAGAATATGAACTTAATTGAATAGCAAGGAATGTTCTTGTCTTTAGAATAGAAACTTATGAATTTAATTGAGTCTCTTAGTGTTATAACATATAAGTGATGTGGAAGAACATTTATGATTCTTGTTGTGGTTGTGATTATCTAATAAAAATAAGCTACAATAATATAAAATTAAAATTTGATATATTTATGATGCATGAATATAAATTCATCCCATATATTATTATAACATTGATTTATGTTTTCAACAATATTACTACCACATGAAATCCAATTAAACTATAAGATCAAGCATTAAAGGTACACTGTGTTTTATCTTTTATGTGGATTGGGGTATACACTTCCATTAATTAATCCACACTAGTTAAAGAGTTGAAAATAATATAATTTATTGGACCATTGATGTTGTGTGAAGAAAATTTGGAAGAAAAAGATGAATTTTTTTCTATATAAAATAAATATATTTCACATAAAACTACTATGGATGAATTTAGAGATTATAGTTATGAAGATTTAATTTAATATATGTCATGTATTTCTAAATGTTTTGTAATATTGTATTTCAAGATATAGAAAAGGAATGAAAAATATAGATGCTACAAATTCAATGAATTTTTCACAAAAAATGTAACTATCCTGGGATTAATCTAAAAAAATCTAATTATAATATAAAATATAATAAGTTAATGAATACTAACATTTTTGATACTTTTGTTTCATTTATTAAGTCCCATATGATCTTTAGAAAAGATCATGAAGATAAGATGATAAATCTATGTATTGTGGATCATTGTGATGTGGTACAGTCTTCTTACTCTAAAAATTCTAGTTTTGAAATATTTTATTATGATTCCCACAATAAATATTGTCTTTTTCATGAAGATACATATTATTCATTAAAAATGGGAAATGAAATAAGATAAAATATAACGATGCAATTTTTATTGGAAATGAATTTGTATCAAAATAGATAAAAAATACAAGATCTAATTAATCAAAAATATTCTCATAATTTATAGGAAAATAAATCTAACGAACCATTAGGAATATCTAATTTGTTAAAACAAGGATTCATAAATCTTATTAATTGAGAAAACTATTTGAGTGAAATTATATTGGAAAATTATAGTCATAAAGGAAGGCATGGGATTGTGGTAATGGAGAAACACCAAAAATATATAAAAATTATTTTAATCCAAGTTTAGAAAGTAAGAGAATATCTACTTGAAAATGATTTCACTATAGAATAAACAAAAATTAATATATTTACTAATATATTAGAAAACATTATTTTTGTTATTAAACATTCTCATTAAATAAAATAATTATCTATCCTTAATTAAGGATTCTCTCATCAATGTAAAAATGATTTGGTTACCTATGTTTTTAGTTTTTAACACTAATAGACCCAAAATCATATGGGTACCAACTAGAACTTGTATTTAATATCATGTGTGTGGGCACCAATAGAATTAATTTTTATTTCAATATGTTGATTCTTGAATATTATGGAAATTTCATTTATTCTTTTAAAATGAAACTTCATTAAAGATAGAACTGTTAATCTAGAATGTATTTCATTTCTATTTTAATATTTGATTCAAATGAATTAAATGTTATATATATGGGAAGAAATTTTGTTCCATCATTAATATTTTTTTCCTATATATTTTATTATCTTATCTCTTAAATTTTTAATAATTTCCCACTATGTTTGATTTTTTTAGGAATCAATTTGTTGAATTATTTTTATTACATCATTAAAAATCCTTAATGATTATTTAGTTTCATATTAAGATATACAAATTAAATTATTTTTATATGAAGAATTTTTTTTAGTAAAAAATGGATTATATAACTTCATAAGAATAGTTTTCTTGGAAGACTTATAATTCAGGGGTAGAGTGTTTTAGTTTGTTGAATTAATTTAAAATCACATAAATAATAATATGTTCATTTAATAAAAAAAATATTCTGAATTAATGTATATTTCATAAAATGATTTTTAGATAATATATATTTCTTAATATATTTTTTAGATTATGTAATGTTGTTTATTCAATATCATTTTCTTTTATAAAACTGTCTTTTGAGCCGAATAATCCAAATTGATAACTATGAATTTGGGATCATGAATATGAAACATCACCTAAAAACCATTATAGTGAAACATTTTATATTCCAATTTTGAAACCCAAATATATTCTCAAATCATCTCAATCATTTTTTCTTCCTTATTTTAATTTCAAAACAAAAAGACTTTTGGAGAATCTAGTCCGAGTAGTATTAAATGAACAAGGACTTTAGGCACATAGAAATATTCTCCTAAAGTAATAATCATTCAAATATTTTATCATTTGATATAGATTTTATAAAATTATTTAATATAAATTTGTAATAAAGTAAATTGTATTCCTCAGGATATGAATGATTTGTTTGGAAAATAGTTAGATTATTTTGTTGAGTATTCGTAGGAAAAATCATATAGGAAATGTATATAATTCTTGGGTTCTAAAGAATATGACTTAAAATCTCTCTAAACAACTAATTATGGAATTAACTATATAGATTTGACAACCATGTTTATAATTATTAATTATGAGGTAGTAAATATTCATTTAGATCATGGTATATACATATAATGTTTTCTATAGGGAGATGATTTTTCAATTTCCAAGAAATTGTTTCTTACTCTAAATTAGTATTAGTGGAGGGTCGTCTTGTCCTATTAAGTATTGGATAATTTTGTTCCATGATAATGAACTAGAAGACGCTATCAATTACTTTTTGTAAAGGTGTTAGTTGCTTAAATTCTATTGTAAAGGTCTCAAGATAAGAGGACCACCATGTGAAAATCACAATGTTCAAGGATTACGACATGGTTGACGTGGAATAGAGGACAACAGTTCCCTAAATGTTTTACATAAATATGTTATATTCTTTATTTATTTACTATTATTTTCTCATATTCTAGGGAGATGAAAATAATTTCATTAATCTCAATATGTAATTATTTTTTCTATCAGGTTTCCAATGTTAAACAATTAATTGACTATTGTATCTTCATATTTTCAATTATGATTCAATAATACCATTTCATAGATATCAAATTAAACTTATTTTTACTCAATTATTGTTGCTTTCAAATTCTAATTTCTTAATATATTTTGATTATATCTTCCCCATTCCTGTTTTATTCCTTTTTAATGGAATCTATTTTAAAATTTTGTTAGAACATTCATTACTAACAACTATATTCATTGATCCATTTACAGTAGTCAAACAATCGATAAAATTTATTGAATTAGATAATTTAATGTCATAACCCATATTTATCTCACACTAAATGGTAATCATACTCATTTTTGTTAGGGGTAATTATTTTTGATGTTTTTCTATAAGATATTATCAACCATCTTTTACATCAATATAATATCATAAAAACATGTGAATATTTCTATCTTATCTGGTCTACCTGCAAAAAAATAAATACTATATGTATTTATCTCACATTTCAAAGATAAAAATAATTTAATCAAGACCAAAATCAACCAGGCTGAATGTTACACTCCACTACTCCACAATACATTTCTATTTGAATAATACAATAGCAAGTGTTGTATGCAACTTCGAGTTCTAGCACACTATTGTCAATTAAACTCGCCATTTAAATAGAAGTTATGAATAATAATACCTACTTTTTAGAAATTTTAGAAATTTAATTTTACAAAATGGAGATTATTTTTGGATTTGGGATATCAAAATCAGATTATGGTGAATTTTTGGTATTTTTCTGAAAACATTCTATTTTGATAAATAGTTAAAAACTCTGTGTTATTGTTTAAAACCAACTTCTTATTTAAATATTAAATTTTAAATTTAAATTTATTTTAATGAAAAAATAGGTACATTATACCTATATTAATCCAATTTAATTCATTAGAGTCATTTTATAATAATATTAGATATTTAAAATTTTATTGAGCTTTTTAACGTCTTTTACCCGCATTCTAGGAACTCTTGCAAATCAACATAAAATGTAATTTTAATTCTTCTATGAATTGAATTTCAAAAATCAAAGAGACACAGTTGACATCATTATGTAAAATTCAGTTCAATAGGATGAAAATAATTGTTTTTGAATATTAACATTTGATTTTTATTTACCACGGTTAAAAGTAAATAATGAAATTAAAGGTAAACTTAATGTTATAATTAACCCAAAACATGTACTAAATCTATTGGATAAGTGTTTTTAGACCTAAATAAACCTTAATACATTAATAAAATCTTTTTTGATCTATTTCGGTTAGATTAGGACATTTATTATATTTTATTTAAAGAAGATTTAGAAGTGTTAAATTCATATTTTAATAACTAAACAATTTTTAATGTAGGGTTAAACAAAATATAAATTCTAATATAAATATTAATTATAAATCTAAAAACATTACCAACATCATAGTATTTAATTTATAATATTTAGACGTTAAATAAGTACACTTATATATGAAACAATAATGATGCAATAATTACCTTATTAATGAATGATTAAAATAATTAATGTTATAAGTATTAAAATAAATGTAAATTGAATGTTTTGATTCCATACATGAATTTTATAGGTGAATATGACATTTCAAGGTAGATTAAACGTATTTTTTTTTGAAGTAATAAAGTTTTAATGACATTAACAAAAACCAAATAATAAATAATGTCAAAATTGACATAAATGAGTGTTTAAAACAAATACTATTTGGTTAAATTATATTATATATTAAAAATATATTATTTGGACAAAGGTCTTATATAAGGTAAGATATTTAATTAATGATCCACTTTAGGTTCTCCTGAACTTTTTTAGTATGTTTATTAACCATGTAATATAAAAATACAAGAAGACATGGTAAATGTTAAACAATTTATTTCAGTATTAAATATAAAAGAAAAGGTTATTATGGTGACCTAAAATTATATAAAAATTATTGGTTGAGGCACTTTGGACTGATCCCCTCCTTATCCAATATTTATATTCATTGGGAGCTATTTGAATTTGAAAATTATTTTATAATAAATTAATATTTCAATCTCTTCATAAAGTTACCCTCACCTCTCTTATAGAAGGTTACTTCCCCTTCTCATAAATTCACAAATCCAAAGCCATTAGGATCTTCTAAAACCAACACAAATATTCTCACAACTACCATCGTATAACCATAGAGGCCTTACTTTGATCATAAATCCTTCCTATGGAGACCTTTTGTACAAATAAAATAAGAAAACATTTGAAATTGTGGTAATTATTTTATCACCTTTTTAAAAGATCTTTTCTTCTTCAAGTTACTATTCCATTGAATTTTCCATACTAAAAAAATAAATCTTGCACATTCTACATACTGAAATGTTATTATAAATATGGTACAACCATATTCATTATTCTATCCATCCTATGAATGACAAAGTCACTATACGTGCGTACGTATGGATTACCATCTCCACATAGTGGTGTAGTTTGTTATTCTACAATTCATTATTTGAATGGGTATAATAATGAGTATAATTGATTTAAACAAAAAATATATCATTTTAATGATTCTTTATAAATAATATACCATCAAATTACATATGATTTCACCCTCAATAGAATGATATTGTCGCTCGTTTGTACGTATGACTTACCGTATTCACAACATGATAATATTTTGTTCCCCATCATAACCATTCAAGAATAATTTCCATTTAATGAATAAAAATAATATTTAGTAACATAAAATCAATTTGGATATGAATTAAATACATACTATGCATAACGAAGGTGACTTACATAACAAGACATGTGAAAGAAAATGAATAAGTTTACACCCGAAACAATGATACTACTGAAATATTATTAACAATGAAATATTATAGGATAATATATGACATAATATTTATGTATTTGGTTCTTTTATAATTTAATAAAAACTATTTAACCATTATAACATATTTTAAAGTACCCTCGATTATGGAAAACTACAAGTTAAGGGTTAATTCTACAATTTCTTCATTATCTGACTATGTTTATACACAAGTATTAACTGGGACTTCTATGTCATCCAAATCCATTTTTCATTAAAATGTATTGAAAAACATTTTAACTATTTCCTAGATAAGGTATTAAAGTCGTTTATACCCTTGTTTGAATTTTTTTAAAATGTTTTGATAGGAATATTTCCTTCGTTTTCCAAACAAGGTACTTTATGACCTTTTTGAAAAATTATGGAAAGATTGTTTTTTCAAAACTTATTCAAGGGGTGCATCTATTTTCAAAAATTATAAAACCATAGAAGATTCCTTTATAATCTATTATGAATATTTTCAAAATTAATGTTTTCTATTATAAGTATACAACATTTAAATGATTTTAAAGTGGAAAGTGGTATTTATCTCAAATAGCTTTCGGATTTATTTCATATTTTTCAACATCTATTTTTGGATTTTATGTTTAGTTGAAGTTGATTTATTATGATATAATATTACATATTGTATTGATAGTAGTATGATAAATTTTAATGTGGTTGTACTATTTTTATTTCATTCGCTGTTTATGGTTAAAGTATTAACATTTTGTAAGTTAGTTTAATTATAATTTTTATGTTATATTTTACCCTTTTAATACAAGGAATGAATTAGATGTAGTATGTGATGAGTGTGGCCCTCTATAGCCCCTCAATTCATCAGTTTGTATCATGATAAAATATAGTGTCTTGTACCAAGGCATTGATAATATTTTTTTATTTATAGTCTTGGAACGAGGCCTTGACTATGTGGTTATCATCTCTGGCATTATGCATTCCATCATTATGTGATTAGATATTGATATTCCATGTGATTATTCGTCTCGTATAATATCCATGTGAATTAGTAAATGGAATTATTTTATTCACCTTTTATATATTATGCTGATGATTGTGTTTAAAATTCTTGGGTTTTACTCTTATACATTGCCTTAAATGTTTATTCTTATTTATGATAGTTTCTGATATATTGTTATCCTTACTGAGCATCTGAGATCATCCCTTTCTTATGTTTTATTTTTCCCAAGATGTGAAAGAAGTATATTATGAATGACTAGAAGGGATAGGCTAAATGATATGAGGGTGTTCAAATGATACACAATGTTTTTTTTTCATTTTATTGTTTAATGTGAAACTTATGAATGTATATAGTACTTATAAGGCTACTAAATTGAACAGTCTTTCAGGACATGATATATTGTGATCATGAAAATGTTATTTAATAATTTACTAACTCTAGGTAACTAGGGTCATGGAATTACAGCTGCTATGAGAGGCAGTTTTGTACAACAATGGAAAATAGAGTTATATAAACTCTTATTAGGGAACATTACCCAATGATAGACTTTGAGGATTAGTAAAGAAGATCATCCAATTTTTTTGGTAATGTATATATTATGTGGGTTTTCCAAGAAATAAATACATGTATATATTATAAAAGTGGACATTTTTATGGATAAGATGTACCTCAACATGAAAACATTAACAAGGAGTTTTAGGATTTACCAAGGGTATCCTAGAACATGACAACGAGACTTACTCTGCACTTGTTTTGACACTCCCATGGGATATGCATATTATAATTCACATTTTCATTTCAACCCATTATGAAAGATTTATGAGTAAATAAAACCCCAAAGAAAACATTTTTTTTGATTATGAATTAAAATCATAAACTGTTCAATTTATGTTATGTATTTTACAAATTAGGAATTATGCATTGTGATTCATAATCAAACCTAGTGTATGCCATTTTAATGAAATGGTTCCTAGTGTAAGTAATGTACACCATATTAAAACAAATAATACATTTTTTTATTTCCCTCAGAATCATGATAATTATAGTGGAGCTGGTCATGCAACTAGTGCTGAACAACTTATAACTATAACAGGAAAACTCACTCAAGTTATGAATAAAAAACATACCCATATAGAGCACCCTAATCTACAATGTGGGGGATCAATGTTATACTAATTCTTTATGTAAAAACCACCAACATTCATTGGGATTAAAAATCCATTTGTATCTAATCAATTAAAATATTTCTTAGAGAAAATATTTCATGCTTTTGGGAGTAGCGAAAGGGAAAAAGTTGTCATGGCAGTTTATCGCTTCATAGGAGATGCAGATCATTGGAGGCCATTAATTCAAAACACAAAGGAGGATGAATATTAATAATATATGGAATATATAGAGTTTAATGATATTTTCATAGAAAAATAATTTCCTCATGAACATTGAGCGAATATGGAAAGGGAATTTTTGAGTGTGAGGAAAAAAGAGGATGAAATGTATCAATGTATGAGGCTAACATTACATGGTTAGAAAGGCATGATTCAAATTATATTTGTAACCCAATAAGTACTATTGACCATTTTTTTATGGGATAAAACCCTTTTCCCATCATGAATTAGTCTCACAATCCTTCTCATCATACGAATATGTAGTCTAATGTTTTATCCTGTTAGAAAAGGAATTCTCAAAGTCTTATGACATCAAAGTGCAGAAAGTAAAGAATAGATATGCTTAACACTATAGAAAATGAAATAAGGGGAAGAAGGGAAATGTAAAATGTCTATTATACAGTATTTTTGGGATGATAAACCATTGTGCATGCCAAGAAGGGATGATATTTTGATACAAGTGTAGAGAAAAGGCCACCAAACTCATGATTTCAAGGGGAAGAATGAGGATGTTGATGTTCAATGATAAAATTGTAAATAAATGGGAAAATATGAAAATGAATTTCATAAGAGTTAATGAAAATTATCTCATACAAGGCCATGGGAGAATGTCCAATATTATGCAATCCCAATAGCTAAGGATGAATCTTTGAATGATGTGGTGGCATGTACTTTAATCGTTTTTTCAAAATTATCAAATGATTTACTTGATTTTGTATTATCACATTATATCATAACATCCTTGTTTTCCAAGGAAATTAGATATTTATAATTTGACTTATTATGGGAGTTTTTAGTTAGAACTCTTTAGGGAAGTATCGTTGCAACAATGTTTTGTCAATCAGTTACCATTATAGCTTATAAATGTGCATTACCTGATCATCTTACTATCATACCCATGATTGAAATTTGATATAATCCTCAGTATGGATTTGATTTTACACCATGATGTGAAAATTTATTGTAAGAATAAGTAGGTTACAATGTTTGATGATGATAAGGCACCAATTATATTAAGCCAGAAACATCACCATCTGATTCTCATCAAGATCCACCCCATGTATCAATACTAAATTATATTATTGGGGAGAAATTTATTGAAATAAAATTGGGTGAGGAACATAATGTTCAAATAAGGGATGCACCTATTGTGAAAGAATATGATGATGTGTTTCTATTGGATTTATCTGGACTTCCTCTTGAACGATAAATTGATTTTTCTATTGACATAGTTCCTGGTTCAAGGCCCATATCAAAGACCCCATATAGAATTTCCACTATTTAATTATGGATCGAAGGAAATAACTAGAGTAATTGAGTAATAACATTTTTATTTATCCTAGTTTTTCTCCATGGGGATCTGATGTTCTTTATATTAAGAATAAATATTGATCTATGTGGTTGGGTATTGACTACATGGAAACCAATGTTATAATAATAAAGAATAGGTATCCCCTACCAGACATTGACGATTTATTCGATCAACTTCATAGAGTTCATTATTCTTAAAAGACTGGCCTTCGATCTGGATATCATCAGTTGTGTGTGAGGAAGGAATACATTCCAAAGACATCATTTCAAACTAGGTATCATCATTACGAGTTTACAAAAATGATTTTTAAAATGACTAATACGACCTCTATTTTCATTGATCAAATGAATTGAGTTTTCAAGGAATATTTTGATGACATTGTAGTGGTATTTATTGATAATATCTTTGTATACTCCAAAATCCATGAAGATGATGAAAATAACTTGCGCAATATTCTAAATACTCTTAGAAGAAATTAATTATATTGGAAGTTTAGCAAGTGTGAATTATGGATTTAGGGAATTTCTTTTCTTGGACATATTCTCTCTAAGTATGCAATCTCTATTGATCCATCAAAGACCAGGGCAATCCAAGAATGGCCAGCACCAGCGAGTATAATTAAGGTACGCAGTTTAATGTGTTTAGAAAGTCACTATTAGCATTTCATCCATTATTTTTCCTGGTTTTCTTACCCATTATCCCAGTTCACATATAAAGGGGTAAAATTTGTTTGAACAAAATATTGCAATGATTGTTTTGAAGAATTGAATAGAATATTAGTCAATTATCCATTCATGACTCTACCATCAAGGAATGATGGGTTTGTTATTTACAATGATGATTCAAAGAAGGGAAACAATTTTGTCCATATGCTGAATGATAGAGTTATTGCATATGCATCATGGCGGCTAAGAATTTATGAACAAAAATTCTCTACTCATGAGCTTCTGTTGTCAAATGTAATCATTTCTCTAAAGATATGGAGACACTAACTCTATGATGAAATTGTCAGATATATAATGATTAAAAGAGTTTGAATTATATTTTATCATAGAAATAACTCAACATGAGGGAATGGTTATTGCTAGAACTACTCAAGGAATATGATTTCACAATATACTACCACCCAGGGTTGGAAAATAAGGTGGAAAATGCTTGGGGAAGAAAGGATCATGGAGTTATGAACAAGATGATAGTTGAAAGGGATCATAAGTTCATGGATCTTATAATGATGGATATGGGAATAATCGTGGATGGTGAAACACCAATACTTTTTCAAATGGTTTCCAAACCATCTTTCCTAGAAAGGATAAAATGTTTTCATACTAATGATCAAGAGTTTCAAATGAAAATTAACGCTGCGAGTGATGGGAGATTGATGTAATTTCTATATGAAGATGGAATTTGGAAATTTGGGAAGATGCATTGTGTTCCTGATATACCTAATCTAAAAAAGGATTTATTGGATGATTCTCATAGCTCAAATTTCTCTATACACCATGGTAGAACAATGATGTATAATGATTTGAAGGAACAATTATGGTGGGACAAAATGAAGGGGGAGATTTTAGATTAGGTGTCAAGATGCATGGTTTGTCAATAGGTGAAGTCTGAAAGAAAACAATGTGGAAGAGTTATGCAACCTCTTCCTATACTTGATTTTAAATGGGTTTATAGTATGGTGTAAATTGTCATGGGAATACCAAATTCACCTAGACGGAATGATGCCACCCGGGTCATTATTGATTTTCTTACCAAGTCAGCAAATTTTATTACTATAATAGAAGATTTACCACCTGAATATTTAGCAATACTATATATTAATGAAGTTATAAGACTTCTTAGTATACCCATATAGATTTTTTCTGATCATGATCCCCATTTTACATGATGATTTTGTAAATGTGTTTAGAAATACCTGGATACTAATCTTAATTTGAGCACTGCCTACCACCCTCAAAATGATGGACAATCAGAACAAACTATTCAAGCCTTAAAAGACATGTTTAGATCTTTCTCAATTTACATTAAAGGTTTGTGGTATCAGTATTTACCTATGGTAGAATTTTATTATAACAATATCTTCCCTTCAAGTCTTCATGTGGAACTATATGAAGTGTTATATAGAACGAGATGTCACACACATCTTGTTGGGATGATGTTGGTGAAGGAAATCTCATAGGCCCAGATCATAGTGAGGAAACATGGTAAAAGTTGAATATTATCCAAACCCACATCAAAGAATCACAACATAGGCAATAGAGATATGTCGATAGTCGAAGGAAGTGTAAGAACCCATATATTATTTTCAGGTATACTTTTCCTTTTGAGGATGTTTTTGAGAAAAAGAGGAAATTCTTAAATTTTATAAGTACACGTCGTGTACTTTATGAGTACACACTGTGTACTGCTTTGCCACAAGAGTCCATGTGCTGGTCGTGTAGTGTCTAGACACACGACCATGTGAAGGTGGTTTGGAGGCTGCATAAAGAGCATTATGGAAACAGTGAGTACATTCCATGTACTGAAAAAGTACACATCGTGTACTTTTTTTTTCAATAAATGCACCTGGGAATCATCTAATCGCCAAAACTATCTCCTTTTAGGTCTCGTTCGACCGAGATCTCTACACGTCAACATATCTTTGATGATCCCTAGAGAGTGCATCTATCCTCCGAATCAAACACCGTTGGTTGCGTCAGTATCACATCGGTGAGTTCTCTCTTCTCCTAGAGCACCATCTATTGAGTTCTCTTCTGTCGTGAGTTATCATGGGTTGAATGTTTTATGTTTTTTCATAGATCATTGACATTATAAGGTGATTCAAGCTTCATGGTTCACGTATATCGTTCCTACAATGCCATGGTAGGTGGTTTGTGCCTTTCCGTTCAATGTCATTGTGTATTATGTGAAAATTCAACCAATACCCTTGAACGAGATACTGCGTGTTTACCATTTTACACCTATTGATTTCCTTCCATGCTTGTATACTTTTTTAGAGGTTAAATAGATGTGAATAGGGTTGATTTTAAATTATTTGTAAGTTTTTCCCATGCATGTTATGTTTATGACCGTTTGGTCCTGTTTAGCCAGTTTGGCCGCCTTTCCTATTTTCCATGCTTGTAGCTGTAGGATGAAGATTTTGTATTCTAACATGCTTGATATGATGTAGATTGATAGACAAGTAGTTCTGTAGGTTTACATTGGCCATATTGAATTTCTATGCTCGTTGACCTACTCTGGGCCGTGAGAACATGGTGTAGTAGACTATAATGGGAATTGACTAAGTGAGCTTCCTCAGAGAGTTTTTGAGCATGCTAGGATATACACGGAATTGATCGATTGAGCTTCCGTAGGCAGCCTAGGACCACTTTAGGCTATAAGGGGAATTGACTGAGTGAGGTTCCTTAGAGATTCCTTGACTTCGTTAGACAATAAGAGGAATTGAATGTGCGAGCTTCCATAGAGAGTCTCTATTTTACATTGAATTGCCTTGATTACTCAAGACTATATGGGGAATTTACAGAGTGAGCTTCCTCATAGAGTCTTTGAGATACTTTGAATGACCTGGGCTATAAGGGGAATCAACTAAGTGAGCTTCCTCAAAGATTCCATGACCTTGTGGCTATAAGGGTAATTGACCGTGTGAGCTTCCTCACAGAGTCCTTGACTACCTTAGACTATAAGAGGAATTGACTGTGGGTGATTACTCAGAGAGTCATTATGAATTATTATAACTGAACCATAGGGGTTCGGCTGAGTACACTACACATGTGGTTTCTTGTACATATTAAGTAGGACCAGAGGGGAAGGCTGTGAGTATTTCCCAGAGGGTTACCTATTAGTGTTTAGCAGTTTGTTTCACTACTGCTTGAGATTGAAACTGTTTATTGTCTACTGTTAAGTACCTTCCTGGTTTTAGATTTATGTACTTTCACCTGCCATATAATCACCGACTATTAGGAACAGATCATTGGGTGGTTAGCTTCTGGGATTTAGTCCCACACCTTGTTTGTTCCATGCTTTTGTGCCCAAACAGATTATATTTTTTTTTGTATAGATAAGGGTAAGCACCCTTCTACTTTAGGTACATGAAATGTTATAGAGTTGGGGAGCATGGGACCAAGCTTATGCTTGCGATGATGAAGAGATGTTTATCTTTTTCATTTGTAATTTGGTTTACCACTATCTATATTTCTAGCATTGTGACATGATTGGATGCTTTCCTAGACATATGTATCATGCATCATTTTATATGTACATGTGCTCTAGTTGTTTATTATTCCAATATTCCGCTGTTAACTATTGTTGGATATTTACTGCATCTGCTATTGTGTGTTGTTTACTTCTGTTATGTACTCTGCCAATGAGGGCATAGGATCCCCACTATCGCATCCAATCCCTCTCTACTAGTTGACAACTTCTGGTGTGTGGGGAAATGCGATTGAGGAAATTTGAAAAACCAGGTATGGGGTGCCTCTGGGTGGCTTCCGGGACCAGGAAATTACAAAGTGGTATCAGAGGAATCATTTTTCCCATGACTTAATGTTTGGATCCTTCATCCAGGTATAGGGAGGAATATGTACTTGGTATCAAGTTGTGCCTGGGAGTAGCTAACTCGTGTACATGGAAAATCCAATCTACCTTGTTTATTGAAAATTTTCGGGTATGCAATTTTATGGTCGATTTGATTTTCACCATTGGGTGATTCACATGATTTGTTCTTTTATTGTTGATTTTAGTGGGGTTTTATTTCTATCACAACCAGATGAGATGAGGTTATGCCATCTCATGCATCATATAGGCACTTGTTATAAATCACATGTCATGCATTCATGTCATTCCATCTAGGATACATTGGAAATTTCATGTTGTTGTGATAGATGTTGTGTAGAATATACATGATGTGGTGATAGATGCCTTGATAACAATACATGTTGTTGGGAAGGGTATTGTTTGTGTATGGTTTTGTATTAATGAATTCCAAAATTTGGTTCTTGAGGTGTTATGGGACCTCATGGACTAGAATTTGGTAAAACATTACCTTGTTTTCCTTTTTATAACTTGTAAGAGATGTTATGATTTATTTGCGGGGAGTATGGGCCCTCACAGATCGAAATTTGTCACTTTCAATGTTCGTTTTAGTGTTTTTCTGGGTTCCTGAGTAGTTTCTGAGGCATAATATCCGAGAAAATCTAGAATAAACACTGTTTAGTTTTGACTACATGCCATGTGTTCTTTTATTCGTGAAGAAAAAAATTTTCTTATGTACACGTCATGTAATTTATATCCATGCCCTATAATATCTAACAGTGTCATAAACAATGTGGGAAGAGACACGAGATAGATATTTTCTTGCGGGGACACGCTGTGTACCCTCTGTACATTCTGTGGGGTGTTAACCTGGTGGCCACCCATGTAACTAACGACACAAACAAATATTTCTGAAGATATACACATCATGTCAGCCATGAACACGTTGTGTATTCTAACCCTAGCACCCAGCTATGTCACTAACAACACGGGACGATGTTATCCTTCCCCCTACACGCAGTGTCCGTTTGGAACCCTCTATGTAGTGTGAGCCGTGTGTTAGGCCGTGTCGATTACAACACGGCTCGATAAAGCTTGTCTAGTACACACCGTGTCTATCATGAACACACCGTGTAATTTTTTCTTAGGAGAGTCTTGTGGATTAACTTTGTAAAAGGAATCATGAAAGGGAAGATGGTTTAAGTACAAGCCTTGTATTGGGGAAACATGCCGTGGGGTTTGGGTGTTACACGACCAGTTTAGGTAGGAGTACATTCCCATGTGAATGTCTTAAGGGAACAAGACGTGTTGGAATTGTACACGACGTGTAGTAATGTTTTGTAAAACTTGAATGCTTTATTTATCCGGTTCCTTTCTTATGCTTATAGTTTTTAGTCCTTGATAATATTGTTTTTTGGTGTACACTTGACCATGTTGATTCATGCCACCGAGACGTCATCCGGTTATGGTCCATTTGCCAAGCAGTGATTAGACACTGGGCATGGCTGATCATGGACTTCCAGCAGATCCTCCTGTCATGCCAGTCTTGGTACCATCCATTATACCTGACACAGGTGCTGATGCACAGTTCAGAGAGGGATTTTTAAGGACGATGCAATCCTTTCAAGGAGTGTTGCATCCTACCCCATCAATGGCAGAATTGACGTGGGCATTTCAGCACCAGCATCCTCCTACTTTCTCATGGGATAGAGGACCCCAGGCTGCAGAGTCATGGATAGAATGCACACCAACAATTTCAGAGCATCTAGAGATACCTCTAGGGAAGTGGGTGAAGCTTTATACCTACATGCTCTAAGACTCCGACATGAGGTGGTGGGAGATGATTTTATTTGAGGGATGCCAATAGATTATGACTTGGGATGATTTTTGGGGAATCTTCTACGATTACATTAATCCGGAGTCCTTGAGGGTCGATCGTGCCTGAGAGTTCATGAGTCTGTAGTAGGGTACTCTCACTTTTATGGAGTATTCCTCTCACTTCACAGAGATTTAGTTTTTTACACCTATTTCAGGAGGGGATGATTTTTTTCTTTGAAGGATGTTTGAGGATGGTCTAAAGCATGGCATCAGATCACAGGTGAACATATTTAGGTTGACTTTGATATATTTTATCGTCAACCAGGAGCTGATCACAAAGCGCAATATGAGAGATTCTGGAGTATTGAGATAGGGAGGTTCGGCATCCAGAGTTATTATCACTCCTCTGGATAGCAGGAAGCACTGTAGTGAGTTTGCACGAGGAGATCAGAGTAGGGGGGATTCATATTTTGGTAGCCATGTGGTGTGCTACGAGTTTTGGAAGATATTGCATAAGAGGCCACATTGCCCGAGAGACCCAGTGGAGTGTCGATATTGCGACAAGATGGTTCACCTTCAACGCTTTTGTCAGTTCTTTCCACCAGCAGTTGGTGACTTGGGTTCTTCTATGACTCCTCATTCAGGAGCTGCGCCACCAGTTTCTCACCAGTTTGAGAACTGGAGTTATTCCAGATGTTCGGGTCAAGGTGGAGGTTGTGGTCATTGTTTTCAGTTGCCAGTTCACCAGTGAAAGCAGGGTGGATCAGCTCAGAGCGGTCAGGTAGGGTCATAGGGGCGCATCCTAGGCCAAACTTTTGTAGTGGAGCAGACCCAGCAGGATCAGGATCCCAAACCCTCTACAGTTCGAGGTATGATCTTAGTAGGCTCAGTTTTATCCTTTTCTCTTTTCTATATAGGGGCTTCCCATATATTTATCTCTGTTGCTGTTGTAGAGAGCCTTGGCCTCTGCATCTTTTCCTCTATCGATCTTTTGTTTCTAGAAACACCGTTTCATTCTAGAACGACTAGTGTATGTCAATGCAAAGAGTTCCCACTAGATGTTTGTGGATGTCACTTCTTATAAGACCTCTATGTCCTAGAGATGACAGGATATGATATCATTCTCGAAAAGGACTGGCTAGTTCTTTTCCAGGCAGTCGACGATTGTTATCACCTTAGGGTGAGTTTCGTATTACCATAGGGTAGATCCTTTTATTCATAGGGGTGAATGGGATGTCCAGATGAGTAGAGTGGGTCCAGAGCATCATGGGTTGGGAGGAGTTACAACACAGATTACTAGTCTATATCTGGATGACTAGGGGACTTCATAGTTATACATTCCCCTAGTGGTGAATAATTTTAGTGATGTCATTCAAGAGGACATTTTAGGTTTGACTTCAGATACTGAGGTAGAATTATTTATTGAGCTTGTTCTAGGAGTGGCACCAATGTCCATTCTTCCTTATACGATGGCTAAACTAGAGTTTCAAGAGATCAAGAAACTATTCGAGGAGTTTCAAGAAAAGGGATTCATCCAAACCAGTACTTCTCCTTGAGGTTCACCTCTCTTGTTTGCGAAGAAGGTAGACCGCACCCCCATGCTTTGTGTGGACTATCGGAAGCTGAACAGGTTGACGGTCAAGAACTGATATCCCTTTCCAAGGATTGATGATCTCATTGATCAGCTTTGAGGAGCCCAGGTGTTCTAGATGATTTGACTTGAGGTCCGGTTATCATCAGTTGCACATTAGACCATCAGAAATACCTATTAAAACCTTCTAGAGTAGGTTTGTTTTATACGAGTATGTGGTTATTCCGTTCGGTCTCACAAACGCACATGCAGTTTTCATGGAACTGATGAACCTAGTGTTACATCAATACTTGGATTCCTTCGTGGTTGTTTTCATGGAAGATATCTTGGTGTAATCTCAAACTCTACATGACCATGCTACCCATCTTGAGATCATTTTGAGTACACTGAGGGAGTATCAGTTATTTGATAATCTCTCAAAGCACCACTTTTGGATGGATCATATTAATTTCCTGGGTCATATTATCTCAGAGCCAAGAGTATCAGTAGACCCATAGAATGTGAGAACAGTAGTTTTCTGAGAGTATCTATAGCACATATTTAAGGTGTGAAGTTTTATAGGGATGGCTAGATACTAACAAAATTTCATACCGGACTTTTCACGCTTAGTAGCACTGCTAACAGGTCTGACTAAGAAGAGAGAAAAGTTCTTATGGTCTGATTTTCATGAGTCAGCCTATCAAAAGCTGAAAAAGAGGTTGAACTCTGCACCAATACTAGTCTTTCCAGTGCCAGAAAAGAGGTATACTATTTACTATGATGATTCTAGTATCAGGATGGGAGCTGTGTAAATGCAGGGAGATGGAGTTTTTGCGTACAAGCCTCAGTAGTTGAGGCCACATGAAAGAAATTACCCAACACATGATCTGAAGTTGATATCTGTTGTTCATACACTACACTGTCGGAGACATTATCTTTTGGGAGAGAATTTTTTGGTTTTCACCAACCATAAAAGTCTCAAGTAAATATTCACTCGGTGTGATTTGAATTTAAGACAACAGAGGTTGTTCGACTACCTACAATCCTTTAACTTTGAGGTTGACTACATGAATAGGAAGGGCAACGTGGGGGATGATTCATTGAGAAGGAGGAATTAGATACAGGTAGTTCAGGAGTCCTGAAGTGGGTGGAAGCTTATGGCCCTATTCTTTAAGATTCATTTGGAGGTGAACGACAGAGGGGGGGTATACCTTTATATCATTTTTAGGTATTACATCTCCTCTTCTTGATCGAGATTGAATGAGGCAGCTATCAGATACTGAAGGCCTAGCCTTAAGGGAGAGTATGTAAGGAGAGGAACCTATTCCTAGATGTACCATAGGTGAGGTTGAGATCTTTTATTTCCAAGGGCGTGTATGGATGCCAGCAGACATACCTGAGGAGCTGATGCGGGACCTTCATTCATCAATTGGGGAAATTCATCCTGGAATCACCATGATGTATCATGATCTACACCGTCAATATTTGTGGCCAGGTATAAAGAGGGATATTACTGGTTTCTTCATGAGGTCTTCAACTTGTCAACAAGTGAAGGTAGAGCATCAACGACCAGCATGGCTTCTATAGTAGTTACCCATTCCCATGTGGAAGTGGAATGATGTCGCAATGGACTTCGTGACCGGTTTACCGAGGTTGCCTCGAGGGAATGATGCAGTTTGAATTGTCATTAACAGACTCACGATGGTTGTTCACTTCTTTCCGATCAAGGGGAACTTCAGTGTTGATGAGTTGGGACAGTTGTACATCTGAAAGATTGTTCATCTACATGGAGCTCCACACTCCGTCATTTCAGACAGGGATGCACGTTTTACTTCTCAGGTCTGCCAAGGGCTTCAGAAGGAGTTGGGTACATAGGTACTTTTGTGTACAACCTACCACCCTTGGACATATGTCCAGTCCCTACATACGATTCAGGTTCTTGAGGATATGTTCCCAGAATGATTATTGGATTATGGATGTTCTTGGGAGAAGCATATACATATTGCGGAGTTTCCATACAATAAGAGTTTTCATTTAATTATTTATATGGAACCTTATGAGGCATTGTACAGTAGTCCATGAAGATCACCCTTATGTTTGCTATAGTTAGGAGAGGCATATTTTCTGGGACCTCATATTGTTTAGGAGGCCACAGAGAAGATACAGTTGCTTCAGAAGAGGATGGATACTACGCAGTCTCGATAGAAGTCTCATGCTGATCAGTGGAGACGACCTCTGGAGTTCAAGGTCAAGGATCATGTTTTCATGCATGTCACACCGAGGATGGAAAAAAAGAGGATTAAGAGACAAGGAAAGCTTTTGCAGAGGTACGTCAGGACATTTGGGGTGTTAAAGAGGGTTGGGCTGGTTGCCTATCAGTTTCAGTTAACTTAGATGTACCGGGATATGCACATCGTCTTCCACATTTCTTATCTTAGACATTACTTTTAAGAACCATCTCATGTTTTAGAAACTGAGGAGGTTTAGTTAGACGTGGATTCATCCTTTGAGGAGCATACTATCCAGATTTTGGATCGATGTACGAAGATTCTCCATGGCCGGTTTGTTCCTCTGGTACTGGTGCTTTGGTAGCACATGCGATTATAGGACGAGACTTGGGAGAAGGAGGTATTCGTACAATCATAGTGGCCAGAGTTGTTTGGGGTTTCTTCTTCTACACTGCTCTAGGGAAATTCAGGGAAGAATTTATTTAAGGGTGGAAGTTTGTAAGAACCCAGATCTTTTTTTCAGGTATGTTTTTCCATTTTTGGTCATTTTTGAGAAAAAGTGGAAATTCTGGAAATTTTCTAAGTACACATAGTGTACTTTATGAGTACACATCGTGTACTACTTTTCCATAGAAGGCCATGTTCTAGACATGTAGTGGCCACACAGATGGCCGTGTGGAGGTATTTTTGAGGCTGCTTAAAGTAGTGTACGGAAACAGAAAGTACACGCCGTGTACTTTTTTTCATTAAACGCACTAGGGTCATGTCTATTTGTCATAACCCTCTTATTTTAGGACCCGTTCGACCGAGAGCTCTATACAACTATAGATATTTGATGAACCGATGAGCGTTCTTTCGTCCTCAGAATAGAACATAGTCGGTTGTGTCAGAATCACATCGGTGAGTACTCTCTTCTCCTAGACCACCATCTTCTGATTTCTCTTCTATCATGAGATATCGTGGGTTTAAAATTTTATGTTTTTTCATATATATTCAATATTCTTAGGAGATTCATGATTCTAGGTTCACGTATATCATTCCTATAATTCCATGGTAGCGGGTTTGTGCCTTTCTGTTCAATTTCTTCGAGTATTATTTGCAAATTCTACCAATACCCTTCAATGGGGTATTGCGTGTCTACCATTTTACCCTTGTTTATTTCCTTCCATGCTTGTATGCTTGTGTAGAGGTTAAATGGATGTTTATAGGGTTGATTTTCTATGCGTTGGATTTTTTTCCCCTTCATGTTCTGTTTACGACTGTTTGGTCTTGTTTAGCCAGTTGGCCACCTTGCCTGTTTTCCAAGCCTATGGCTGTAGGATGGAGAGTTTGTATTCTAAAATGATTGATATGTTCTAGACTAATATCCAAGTAGTGATATTGGTTTACTTTGTGCATATTGTATTTCTATGCTCGTTGACCTACTCAGGGCTATGAGAACCTAGTGTAGTATACTATAAGGGGAATTGACATAATGAGATTCCTTAGAGAGTCTTTGAGCACTTTGGGCTATACGAGGAATTGACCGAGTGAGTTTTCTCTAATATCCTAGGACCACAATGGGATATAAGGGGAATTGATCGAGTGATATTTCTCAGAGGGTCCTTGAATGCTTTAGACTATAAGAGAAATTGACCGTGTGATCTTCCTCAGATAGTTTCTGTTTTATTTTGATTACCTTGATTACTCTAGATTATAAGTGGAATTGACCGAGTGAGCTTCCTCATAGATTCTTTCAGTTATATTGAACGACCTGGGATATAAGGGGAATTGACCGAGTGAGATTCCTCTGAGAGTCCTTGAATTTCGGACAATAAGGGGAATTGACCGTGTGAGCTTCCTCAGAGAGTCCCTGACTACCTTAGACTATAAGGGGAATTGAATGTGGGTGCTTCCTCAGAGAGTATTTATGAATTATTATGACTGAACTAGAGGTTTTAGGCCGAGTGCACTGCCCAGAGGGTTGATTTTACTTATTAGGTAGGACCAAAGGGGATGGCTATGATTACTTCCCTGAGGATTACCTGTTTGTGTTTAGCTATTTGTTGTGCTTCTACTTGAATTTGAAATTATAGATTTTTTAATACTGAGTACCTTCCTGGTTTCTACCTTCTGTACTTTTACCTACCATATATTTACTCACTATTATGCACAGATCTTTGGGTGGTCTCCGACTGGGATTTAGTTGCACACTTGTTTGGGTCAGGATTTTGGGCCATAACATATTATATTGCTACTGGTATAGATAAGGGGAAGTGCCCTTCTACTTTAGGTAGTTGACTTTTTGTGGAGTTGGAGAGCATGGAACCATGCTTAGGCTTGCGATGATGAGGAGCAGTTTATCTTTTTCTTTTTTACATTGGTTTAGAACTGTCTATATTTCTAGCATTGTGAAGTGTTTGGATGTTTTCCTAGACATATGTATCATGCATCATTTTATTTTTATAGGTTCTCAAGTTGTTCATTATTCCAGTCTTCTACTATTTACTATAGTCGAATATTTACTGCTTCTGCTATTGTGTGTTTTTTACATCCGCTGTGTATACTTCCAATGAGGGAATAGTTTCCCCACTATCACACCCAAGCCCTCCCTACTAGTCGGCATCCTCTGGCGTGCAGGGAAATGCACTTGAGGAAATGTGACCAACTGTGTACGGGGTGCCTATGGGTGGCTTCTAGAACCGGGAAATTACAGTAAGGATTTGAAATTTCAAGTAAGTGATCTTGTTTTTTTGAAGGTATCTCCCTAGAAGGGTGTTATACGATTCGGTATGAAGCGTAAATTAATTATTAGGTCAATTGGATCTTTTGAAATTCCAGAATGAATTGGATTTTTTGCTTACTATTTGGAAATGCCATTATGTCTCTCAAAAGTTCATGATGTGTTCCATGTATCACTATTGAGAAAATACATGCCTGACCAAATGCATGTAATAAACTATGATGAAATAATATTGTAACCTGAACTATCTTATTGTGAATAGATTATCAAAAGTATTTATACCAGAGAACATGTGATAAAAAACTGGATGACTCATTTGGTAAATTTTCTTTGGAGAAACCATAAAATGGACGAGGCAACAAGTGAACTTGAGGAACTTATGATGAAGAACCACCCAAATCTTTTTATGTAGTAGTATTCTAGAAATATCTAGGATGAAATTACATAAATGTGCGAAGAATGTTACACCACAAGCTTCCATGGTACATTTCTCTTTGAATAATACAATAGCTAGCACTGTACTCAATGTCGAGTTCAAGCACACCATGACCAATCAAACTACCAGTATAAAAAGTAGTTATGAATAACAATAACCACTTTTTTGAATTTTTATAAATTTTATTTTTCAAAATGGAATTTATGTTTGGATTTGAAATATCAAAATTAGTTTATGGTTATTTTTTGGTATTTTTCTGAAAACATTCAATATTTGATGAATAGTTAAAAACACCACCTTATTGTTTAAAACTGACTTGTAATTTAAATAATTATTTTTAAATTTTAATTTATTTTAAAGTCAAAATGGATACATAAAACCTATGTTAATTCAATTTAATTCAATGGAGTCATTTTAAAATATGATTAGATATATAAAATTCTATTGATCTTTTTAACGTCTTTTACCCATCATCAAGGCACATTTTCAAATCAATATAAAACACAATTTTACCACTTTTTGTTATTGATTTTTAAAAATACAAGAGACACAGTTAATATCAATACGTAAAATGAGGTTCAGTATGATTAAAATAATTTTTAATGAATTGTATCTTTTGAATTTTATTTACCATGACTAAAAGTAAATATTGTAATTAAAGGTATAATTAATGTTATAATTACCCTAAAACATGTCCTAATTCTAATTGATAAGTGTTCTTCAACCAAAATAAACATTAGGATAAAAAGAGATCCTTCTTGATCCATTTGGTTTAGATTAGGACCTATATAATTTTCTATTTATTGAAGAGTTAAAAGTGTTAAATTGAAGACTAATAACTAAAGAATTTCTAATATAGGGATAAAAATAATATAAATTCTAATATAAATATTAATTAGAAATATAAAAAATATTTCTGACATCATAGTAATTTATTTATAATTTCTTGACATTAGATGAGTAAATTTAATTATTACAGGATAATGATAATGTAATTACCTTATTAATGAGGATTAAAATAATTGAACTTATAAATATTAAAATAAATGTATATTGAATCTTTTGGTTCCATAAAATAATTTTCTAGGTGAATTTGACAAGTTATTTTAGATTCAATGTATTTTTTTCAATGTAATAAAGTAGTTATGACTTTCACAAAAACCATATACTAAATAATGTCAAAATTGACATAAATGAGTTTTTAAAACAAATATTATTTTATTAAATGATATAATATCTTAAAAATCTATTATTTGGACAAAGGATGTAGATAGGGTTATATTTGTCATTAATTAACCACCTGAGGTTCTCTTGGCATTTTATTGTATGTTTATTTACCATGTAATATAAAAATACAAGAATACATGGTAAATGATAAACTATTTGACTAAGAGATAACTTTATAGGATAAGGTTAATATGGTGACATAGAAAGGTGTAAAAATTATTATTTGAGAATATTCACAATCATCCCAACCTTATAATAGACATAAATCCCTTTGGAGCTGTTATAAACCGAAATTATTTTATAAAAAATTAATATTTCATAGTCTTTTTAAAGTGATCCTCACCTATTTTAAAAAAGTTTAATTACCATTATCTTATATTCACACATCCAATTCCATTTAGCTCGGCCAAACATTGCTCAAATCTCCTCTATACTTCCGTCACTTAATCCTAGAGTCCTTACTTTGTTCACAACAAAATCCTATAAATCACTTTTGGTCAAATCAAAACGAATCACTCGAAGAATAGGTAATTATTTTAGCACATCTTTCAATGTTATTTCCTTCTTCCACTTCCTCTTTCTTTGTTGTTTACATAAAAAAATAATAACTCATGTACCTTATACATTAATATATGCTATTATAAACATGGTATAAACATATTCATTATTCTATTCATCCTAGGAATGAAAAAGTCACTCTACATGCGTACGTATGGCTTAACACATCCATGCTGTGGTGTAGTTTTATATTCAACACGTAATTATTTGGATTGGTATAATAATTAGTATAATTGATTTAAATAATAAATATAACATTTTAATGATTCTATATATAAAATAAACCATCTAATTATATATAATTTCACCATCAATAGAATAATATGGTTTCTAGTACGTACGTATGAATTACAGTCTCCATGACACGATGAGATTGTGTTCCCAATCGTAACCATTTAAGAATAATTTTCTTATGATGATTAAAAATAATATCTAAAAACATAATATAATTATGTAATTGAATCAAATACATCATATCAAAAATGTACATGACATATATTACAAAACTTATGATGGAAAATGAATCAGTTAACACCTGAAACAATGATACTAATGAAATTTTATTAACAAAGCCATATTAGAGGATCATATATGATATCATATTTATGTATTTGGTTCTTTAATAATTTAATAACAATGATTTAACCATTATAAATTATGTTAACATACCATTGAATAAGGAAAAGTACAAGGTAAGAGTTAATTTTACAATATCCTTATTATGTGAGGTTGTTTATACATAAGTATCAACTGGGACTTCTTTATCATCCACATATGTGTTTCTCAAAAATGTACTTCAATTTTATTAATATTTCATAGACTATGGGTTAAATTCATTTATTCCCTATCTTAACCATCTTTAAATTATTTTGAAACGAATCTTTTTTTTATTTTGCAAACAATGTATTTTATGACCTTTTCGACCAGTTAACGAAGTAATGTTTTTTTAATTATACAGTTGGTGTGGCTATTTTCTGACATTATAATACATTTGATTCTTCCCTTACAAGATTATATGAATATTTTTAAAATAAAATTTTTCTTTTATAATTACAAAACATTTAAATTATTTCAAAGTAGAAGGAGATATTTCTCTCAAATAGTTTTTGGATTGATTTCATCTATGTGAACATCTATTGTTGGATTTTTTGTTTAATTGAAGTTTATTTATTATGATAAAACATTCCATATTGTATTGATATTTTTAGGATATGTTTGACTATGGATGTTCCATTTCAATGTCATTTATTTTTTATGGTTAAAGTATTAATCTTTCATATGATAGTTTAATACTAATGTGTATGTTAAGATTCACCCTTTTCATATGAGGAATGCATTGGACATAGTAAGTGATGGGCGAGGCCCAATATATCCCCTAGATGCATCGGTAGGTCTCATGAGACATACTAGTGTCTCGGAACAAGGCCTTGATAATATTTTTATTCATAGTCTTGTCATGAGGCCTTGACTATGTGGTTAAGATGTCAGACATTATGAATTCCGTCATTATTAGATTAGCAATTGATATAACATGTGATTATTCTTCTCATAGATTATCCATGCGAATTATTAAAATGGAATTATTCTATTTACCTTTCCATATTATGCTAAAGATTATGTTTAAATGGTTTGTGTTTTTGTCTTGTACATTGCCTTAAATGTTTAGGCGTATTTATTATATTTTCTCCTATATTGTTATCCTTAATGAGTATCTAATCTCACCTCTTTCTTATGTTTTTTTCCTAGAATTTGAAGAAGTATATTATGAATGACCTGTAGGGATAGTCTAAGGGATATTAGTGTGTTCAAAGGAGTTAAAATGATTCTTTTTTCATTTACTAGTATAATATAAAACTTAATAATATATCTAGTACTTCCAAGGATACTAAGTTGATCAGTCTTTTGAGAGTTAATATTTTGTGATCACGCAAACGATATGTAATAAATCCCCAAAACATGGTAACTAGGGTCAGGCAATTACAATGAATCAAAATTTTAACATCAATAGTAAAAAACATCATAGAATGATTCATATGAATCATGAAAATAATCACCACAACCAACCATTCCAATTACATGAGTCAATAGACATCATATTTCATTAAATGACATCAAAAAACAATCCTCAATAATTTGAAATTCATGTTGAAATGAATCAAATAATATGGGTGTTTATAAAGAAGAAATCTAACACATTAACACATGGTATGTATAAGAGCCCATCCTTTTTAAATTACATAGTCTTTAATTTAGTCAAGAAATAACTTAATTTCTACATTGAGGATCTTTTAATGTCTAGATCTTTATAGAATGGGGACAATAAATTCATAACATTACACATAATTACAGTGTGGATGTTACGACCTGACCCTACCTGGGCTCGAGCCACTACAACCCTAAGCCCGCCTCCATAGGCCAGGGGCTGGAGACTTCCATCGAAGGCACAACAACTTGGGGAGGCCTCTGCCTAAGTACCTATACACACACACACGTAGAACACTCAATGTAAAAGTGCAGAGTAAAATTAAAAGTAAAGTACCAACTGCTATAAATAAACCACAAAAGTGTATCGACCTCTAAACAGTACGAGCATGTGCTGGGGTAAACTGAAAAGAAATTGGGGAAAACACGCGCCCGAAGAGAAAAGTGCCACAACCCAGCAACATGTGAACAAAAAGTAAACAGTTGGAAGGGTCCCCCACCTGGAAGCCGACTCAGAACACTGCACACAGTCCATACTCTTGCACTCCTAAGCTCCACTGAAGTCACGACCAACCTGTCTGTCATCTACAAGGGCACAACAAGTGCGGGCAAAGCCCAGGCATGGGTGAGTATACAAATACTGAGTAGGATACCCCGAAGGCTCGAGGGAGAAACAAAGGAGGTACCGAAGGGTGAGCAGTAGATCGAACAGGGAAAAAAAGGAGTACAACAGAGAGTGCAGTAAAGAGTACAGTGAAGAGTCCAGCTCAACCCGACAAGAGGAAAGATGGTAGACTCTTCTACACACAATGAGATGGAAACGGTGAGAAGATGAACTTCCCATCGAGTCTTTGCTAAGTATAGCTGGATTTTAGACTCGTCCAACCATGAGAATCTATACACGGAATTCAAGTGGCATACCTCACGTGTCTTCACCTCTCCTGGAGGGAGAGTGACCAAGCCCAAGAAGTGGGTACTGGAATAAGGTATATACATATTCATATGCTCAATAAAGAAGCCAGAAGAAGATCATAAGGGGGTCTCCACCCCGTAGCTCAGCCCAAGATGGTGAGTAGCCAATTATCCTAGAAGTAAACACCATCGATGTCCAGCATTCCACATGTCTGCCCTGAACTACAAGTCAAGGGCTCTAATCACCGCACCTCGACACTATCTTCTTTGGGAGGCACTGACTCACCCGCATGGTTTTAGGTCGCGTCACAAGGATGTGACTCGGTGGGGAAAGTGCCCCTCGTACTTGAGAGTTCTGGGGGAACGTAAACCACACCATGTCATTGCCCCGAAGTAGAGAGGTCTGCTCAAGGTCGACATGCGACCCCTTGCCCAACCCCACTGGAGGGTCCCCGGAAGTCAACGGGTTCCCACTGGAGGGAGACATGACAGGAGTCGATGGGTGCCACACCGCCCATTCCCGTAAAAGGGTAATCCATTGGAGGGAGACCCGACTAAAGTCGGCGACGAGACCACTGGCCAACCCAACTGAAGGTAACCCGACATCGGGGACCACTGCCCAGCCGACCTGGAGGTAAGCCCGACATCGGGGACCACTACCCAGCCCAGCTGGAGGTAAGACTGGCATCAGGGACCACTGCCCAACGTCGCTGGAGGTATGCCCGACATCGAGGACCACTGCCCAGCACCGTTGGAGGTAAACCCGGAATTGCTCTGGCCATCCATGCTAGATGGTACATCTCGGTGAACACTGTTGTACTGGCCATCCCTGCTGGATGGTAACCCACTGGTGAGCCCTACTCGATACAACCTCAACCCTGCAAGAAACAACCTCTTGGGTAGAGGATTGGTGCCCCGCCTAAAGTGTTGGTCACACTGAATCCACAATAACTCTACCAGGGAACACGAAGAAATAGGAGAAACTCCTCAGGACTCTCAGAGCATTCATGCTCCAAGACACTGAGTCACTGTCGAAGAGGACCGAGACAACTCATCCTAGAAATTGGGTAAAACACCCACTCTGTACAAACACCCATAGTTTCAAATGGTTCCGCAGTCTGATGAATGGGGCCCTGTAATGAAACCCATTACAGCTGAAGAAACAGAGGAACCAAACCATCTATGCTGGCCAAAACCATCGAGAACAGAACCATGGGGAAAACTCAACCCTACTGGTCAAACAAACAAGCACCAAGCCAGGGGAAGACTCAACCCTACTGTTCAACAAACAAGAACAGAGGAACCCTCTACATCACGAGTGGTCAAAAGTATGTAATGTAGAACACGACATGCACATGGGGCCCACAAGACGTGTGACCCCAACTCAACCCCAACCGAGCGCAAAAACATTTTCAGGTACAAACAAACACATGTAACTCCAAGCGTTCCTGTATACTCCCAGAGTATACCACGTTCCATCCCAAAGGCTATCGTGCACATGGAACCCAACATCAACGCGAATGAGTAACGCCAAAACTCTAACTTTCCACCTCATCAGTCCATGCATGGCCAACTACATCCCTTAAAGCATTACTTCACTCCCCCAAGAGTGAACGTGGTCACATGCCAAGGGTCTGCTACAGACGCGATAGAAGAACCGCCGTAGGGCACCTTCACACTCCCACATTTAATAAGATCGCGTAAGAGGCTTCGCCCTCCTGAACAGATTACATTGTTTTAATCCTCACGAAAAAACATGCGAGATACACTAAATACTCACCTCAAAGAGATATCCGATAGAAAAGTCACCGACACAGCCTTACGCCCGAACGACGTCCCGTGATCCTGAGCCTCGGCCCCGAAAATAGTCGGGCGCATCGCACCATTGCGATCCCCTCGGGAAAACATGTCAAAAGGGCTGCTCACTTGAGTGCAACAGATATCCGGAGAAAAAGATGCATTCCGGCGCACCGCACACGAGTGGTGCTACATGGGACCCACATCCCGGTCTCGAAACACAAAGAAAGGATCACACCTTTGTGATCCTCTCGAAAAAGAACACAAGATGGACTATTCACTTGTCCAAAACTGACACCCGGTGATAAAGCTAGAAATCACTGTCAACTCTCGAAACGTCCATCGCGGGGCCCGCACCATCATGTGGAATTAAAGCGGGCAGACTATGCCAACACGAATCTCTCGAAAAAACACCCAAAATCAACTGGTCGCACACCCCGAACGGACGTCCGATGAAAAAGTTGTAAAGCATTGCAGACTGCTCAATAGACGGGTCGTGGGGCCCACACATCAACTCTGGCCTTGACGCCTGAAACCACACTGGAAAAATCCGCCTCGACACCAGGGTCCCAACGCCACTAACGACACTCAAAACGGATGTCGGATGCGTCCGCAACGCTCAAAACAAGAGCCCACAGGAAAACGTCAATTCACATAAAGATGCATCGCGCCTCCGAGGCCCCTCATTTCAGGAATAAAAAATTCCTGAAACCATCTCAAAAAGTCCCCCTCGTCGATACGGTTCCAAAGCCGGAGATGGAACTCAAAACGGATGCTCAGCGAATGATTTATCAATATAAATCATTTCATTAATAATAATAATAATAATAATAATAATAATAATAATAATATTATTATTATTATTATTATAAACGTATTATAATTAATTTTTTTCTATATACATATATTTTTTTAAACCAGACCGGCCATTCTGACGGTCTTCTTCCCCCAACAGGACCGGCAAAAGGCCGGTCCTGGTTTCCTCCCGCAGCCCCCGAGGTCGCTGCCTCGATACTGGCCTCCCCCGCTGACCGCGACCGACCGCCCTGACTCCCCTGGATCCTCCGCCTTCTACAGCCACACTGCCGGGCTACCCCGAGGCCGCCGCGCCCCAGCGCCTCCTCTGCCGGCTCGACCTCCGCCGGCTCCGCTGCTCGACACTGCGCCCGCCGCAAGCCAGACCCCACTCGACCGAACACCTCCGCCGACCTCCGCTCGCACTCAGCCGGCTGACACCCTCGACCCCATGGCTGAGCCGAATCTGCCACCGCCTGGAAGACCCGTGCCGCTGTCATCCGCTCTCCGGAGACCCCAAAATCGGGTGGAAAACATCAAAAACCTGCTGATTTCGGCGGACGAACATGAGCGCGTCGGGACTCGAATTTTAAATCCGAAGGGTACGTCAGGAAGAGCATAAAAGATACTATGCATTCATGTGCTTTGCATGTGAATCAGAAAGTAATTTGATAATTCATATTTAGGACGAAACGTGTTGCGGGAAATAAAAATGAAACAAAAACGACGCCTACCTCACAGGGCTTCACCCGACGTTTCCCGCACGATCCGCCGCCACCGCAACGCACCACCTTGGGGAGGAGAGGAGGAGGAGAGGAGGAGAGAATTAGGGAGAGGAAGTGGTTCTGCCAGGGGGAGGAAATGGGGAAGGAGAAGGGATAAAGGGATTAAATAAGGATAAAAAAATTTAATTAAAGCCTTAATTAATTAAAACTCATCCTAATGTAAACCCACGTACAAAACACCAAACTCCGTAAAATTTAGGCCATTACTATTGTAAAAACCACCTCCCAAGCACAACGGTGGTCTCAGAATTTTAATCTGAGACCCCGTTCAAAAGTTATAAAACTGAACGCCCAAAGCAGCCAACTTACGAAAACACCCCTGGGGCCATTTTTCACTAACGGCCCGCGCCCACAAAACTTATACCCCTCCTAGGGTAAACGGAACCCTCCGAACTCAACGATAACCTCATTTTTTCATTATGAGTATCCGTTTAAGAGATACTTGAGTTAAGCCGTTAATCGAATAAATTAATTAATTTAATTATCCGATTAATGTTCTGAAAGTAGGTGAGGGGTCCAAACGTCCTGCGCCGAATAGTTTTATGTCGTTCCTAGGGTAAAAACCCCATTCGGGACCCATACGTACAGTTGGATATCTGATCCGAAGCACCGTTTAGGAGTTATCCCATTTATTTAGCATTCCTAGTGTGAACACACTGAAAATTTAATTCCAGCCACTCCAGGGCTCAGAATCACACGTCGTCTAAAGGGGCTGCCCTGGAATATCATCAAAAATATTCAAAAGTCTTTCACAGCAAAAAATAGGTTCTTACATCATTACCTCCTTCATGATTTGTATCCCAAAAAAGAAAAACTGGGAACAACTCAGGGATCTAAGCCCACACCTGGCTCTCCCATACCCAGATGAACTCTTGCACAGCTCTACGCCACCACACACAAACCAAAGGATTGATCTGTTTAATGCATGGTCTGCCCTTTCCAATGACGTGCATAGAAGCATGCACACACCTTCTCAAGTAAGTCACATGTGGGACATTGTGCACCCACTCCAGACTTTGTGGGTTAGGGAAAGGGTGTAGGGAACCTCTCCATCCCTTTGCACAGTCTAAAATAGCCCGAAGGCCCTCGGGGGTAGCTCACCTCCCCGGTCTAACCTCTACATCGCATGCCGAGACTGGAATCACTGCCCGCACCAGGAACAAGGTCAGGTGATTCCCTCCTTTAGAACATCCATATGGTGAAACATCCAAGGATATCTGGTCACAAAAGGGTTCATAGTCGATGTTCCACAACCCAGACCCTCTTACATGCTCAAAAGCGAAGGATTAAACACCATCGAGTAGGGAAAAAGGTATCACGCCTTTTTAACTTACCAATACAGGGTTACACAGATGCCCCACACCACCCTAGAAACAACTCAAACAAGGAGCAGGGAGAAAAGCATTTCACACACAGAGTCTAAAAATTCTACTGCAAAAGTAGAAGAGCTGTAGAGTGTACCTCTAATCACCTCATGTTCTACAGGATTGTAGACATCCAAAGCTCACGGTTGTCAGCGGTCCGAACTGTCAGCTTCTGGAGCCTGTCGTGGACTGCCTAGTAGTGATGAGAAGACCTGGTAAAGATGTCCCCCACTACCAGCTCCTCCAACTCCTCTTCTAGCACCACCCCTCTGGGTACTACTCCGATCATGGCGCTGCCTCCGTCGTGGTGGTGCACCTGCTGCCTGCCCGAAGCTCTCTGCATGCCTGGTCGGGCAGTCTTGTGCCAGGTGACCTTGCCCATTGCAGGCATAGAACCGACTCTCTTCGGGCCACACTGGTGCCCTCCGGAGCCACTGTGGTGTACGACCATGCCCCTAAGCCTAGATTTCAGAAATCCACCTGCGTCAAGGTTCTACTTGCCGACGCCCGCTAGCTGCAGCAGATGGCTCGACTCCGACGTGTCTGCTGCCACCACCAACATTAGAACGTGACAGGAAGCTCTATGTCACTAGCGCCTCCTCTAGAACCTCAGCATATGTGGAAATTCCCAATGGTACTATGACAACACGAATCTCTTGGCGGAGACCCAGCTCAAAATTCCGCACTAAGAGGTTGTCTTCATGGACCATGTCCGGATAAAAGAGTGCACGGTCTGTGAAACTAGTCGCGCACTCGGCCACTGTCATCCCTCCCTACTAAAACTGTAGGATCTCTTGAATCCGAACGTAGAGCAAGCAGGAGGGGAAAACTCCTCACAGAATAATAACTGAAATTCACCCCATGAAAGTGATGACTCGTCTAGAAACTGAGTCACCAGACTCCACAAACTCTAAGCTGCTCTATGAAAAAGGTTGGCTGGTAAAGACACTTTCTGATCTGTCGGTGTCAGTACAAGCATGAAAAGGAGAACCACTGTGTCTAGCCAAACCTCTGCTGCCTGAGGGTCTATCTCACCACTGAACCTCATCGGTTTCTGCCGCTAGAACTCAAGGAGCGTGCTCAACCTGTGCTCAAGCCCCACTAAAGCTGTCTGCTGCTCAACAGGTGGGGGTGCTGCTACCAGCCCACCTGGAGAAAGGGGCTCACAAGATGGGTCCTAGACTGTGGGCTCGTAGCTCACAAGGTCGTCGTCACGAACTAAAGCCGGTATCCTGGGTAGCTGTCTTCGCGGAGACATCGTGAATATTATCAAGGAGTTCCATGGTCAGATGAGAATATATGTATATACCAATAACAATGATGGGGAGCTGACTCAAGAAGGACTGTCAAAGACTAAATCCTATGTGATGCACAAACCAATTTTCCCTGCAACAAGTGCCTCAGCACACCAAGTCGATAAGCGGGTTATCAGGGTCCTGGTGAATGGATACATCGGCCGCCGCACCATCACTGGACTCCCTGGCCTGAGAGCTTCTCTCGAGACACATTTACACTATTTCCCTAAATTCCAACCAATTCCTTTTATTTTAGGGATGTCCGAACAATCTCCCAATGAACGAACCACCTCAGATACCACTTTTTTACGACCTGACCCTACTCGGGCTCGAGCCGCTACTACCCCAAGCCCGCCTCCATATTCCATGGGCAGGTGACCAGCTCCGAAGGCAAAAAATAGGGGGAGGCTTTCGCCTAAGTATCTGTACACACACATGCGACACACTCAATGAAAAAGTGCAGAGAAAAAAGAAAAGTAAAGTACCAACTACTATAAATAAACCAAAAAGTACATCGACCTCTAAATAGTACAAGCAAGTGATGGGGTAAACTGAAAAGAAAAGGGATAAAACACGAACCCAACCAGAAAAGTTCCACAAACCAGAAACAGGAGAAAAAAAAGTAAACAGCCGGAAGGGTCCCCCACCTGGAACCCGACTCCGACTACCGCACGCGGTCTATAATCCTAAACTCCTATGCTCCACTGAAGTCACGACCATCCTGTTCGTTGTCTGCAAGGGCACACCAAGTGCGGGCAAAGCCCAACCAGGGTTGAGTATAAAAATACTCAGTAGGATACCCCGAAGGCTCGAGGGAGAAACAAAGGAGGCACCGAAGGGTGAGTAGTATATCGAATAGGGAATGAAAAGTAGTACAACAGAGAGTGAAATAAAGAGTACATTGAAGAGTCCATCTAAACCCAACAAGATTAAATAAGGTAGACTCGTCCATACACAAGGAGCTAGAAACGGTGAAAAGATGAACTTCCCGTCGAGTCTTTGCTACCTATAGCTGGAGAGCAGACTCATCTAACCACGAGAATCTAGACACGGACATCATGTGGCATACCCTGCACGTCTTCACCTCTCCTGGAGGGAGAGTGACCAAGCCTAAGAAGTGGGTACTGGAACAAGGTATATACTTATTCATATGATCAATCAAGAAGCCTGGACAAGATCGTAAGGGGATATCCATCCCGTAGCTCATCCCAAGAAGGTGAGTAGCTAATAGTCCCAGAAGTAAACACCATCGATGCCCAGCATCCCGCACGTCTGCACAAACTACATGTCAAGGGCTCTAATCACCTCACCTAGACACTATATGCTTTGTGAGACACTGACTCGCCCACATGGTTTTAGGTCACGTCACAGGATGCGTCTCAGTGGGGAAAGTTCCCCTTGTACTTGAGAGTTCTGGGGGAACGTCAAACCGCACCATGTCACTGCCCCGCAGTCGAGAGGTATGCTCAAATTCGACATGCAACCCCCTCCCCAGCCCCACTGGAGGTTCCCTAGATGTTGAGAGGTTCGCACTGGAGGGAGACCCGACAAGAGACAACAGGTGCCACACTTCCTAGTCCCGTAAAAGGGTAATCCACTAGAGGGCGACCCGGCTAAAGTTGGTGATGAGACCACTACCCAGCCCACCTTGAGGTAACCTGGAATTGTGGACCACTGCCCAGCCCAGCTGCAGGTAAGCCCGGAAATGGGTACCACTGACCAGCCCAACTGGAGGTAAGCCCAGCATAGGGACCACTGCCCATCCCCGCTGGAGGTAAGCCCGACATCGGGGACCACTGCCCAGTCCCGCTGGAGGTAAACCCGGAACAGCTCTGGCCATCCCTGCTGGATGGTACTGCTAGGTGAACACTGTCGTACTGGCCATCCCTGCTGGATGGTAACCCACTGGCGAGCCCTGCTCAATACAACCTCAGCCCTGCTGGAAACAACCTCCTGGGTAGAGGATCAGTGGATGCGTAAAGTGTTGGTCACACCGAATCCACAAGACCTCTACCAGGGAACACAGAGAAATGGGAGAAATTCCCCAGGCCTCTCAGGGCGATCACGATCCATGCCGCTGAGTCACTGTCGAAGCGGACCGAGACAACTCATCCCATAAAGTGGGGAAAACACCCACATTGTACGAACACCCGTAGTCGCAAATGGTGCCATAGTCTGGTGAAAGGGGCACGATTCTAAAACCCCTTACGGCTGAAGAAATAGAGGAACCAAACCATCTCTACCGACCAAAACCATCAAAAACAGAACCAGGGGGAAAACTCAACCCTGTTGGTCAAACAAATGAGCACCAAGCTAGGGGAAGACTCATCCCTGCTGGTCAATAAACAAGAAAAGAGGAATCCTCTACGTCGTGAGAGGTCAAAAGTACGTAAAGAAGAACATGGAGCACACATGGGGCCCACACGACGTGCATCCCCAAATCAACCCCAAACGAGCGCACAAACGTTCTCAGGTACAAACAACCACATGTACCTCCAAGAATTCCGGTATACTCCCACAGTATACCACGTTCTATCCCAATGGATATCGTGCACACGGCACCCAACGTCAACACGAAGGCCTAACACAAAAACTCCAACTTGCCACCTCATCGGACCAGGGATGGCCAACTACATCCCTTCAAGCATTACTTCACACCCCCAAGAGTGAACGCGGTCACATGCTATGGGTCCGCTACAGATGTGGTAGAAGAACCTTTGCGGGGCACCTTCACATTCCCACATTTAATAAGATTACGTAAGAGGCTCTGAACACCTGAATAGATTACACCTTTGTAATCCTCACGGAAAAACATGCGAGATAGACTTCCTAGTCCCCTCAAATAGAAATCTGACGAAAAAGTCACCGACACCGCCTAATGCCCGAACGACGTCCCGTGATCCCGAGCCTCAGCCCCAAAAATAGTCGATCGCAATTCACCATTACGATCCCCTCAAGAAAACACGTCAAATGGGCTTCTCACTTGAGTGCAATAGATATCCATAGAAAAAGATGCTTTCCGGCGCACTGCACATCAGTGGTGCTACATGAGACCCGCATCCTGGTCTCAAAACACAAAGAACGGATCACACCATTGCGATCCTCTCGAAAAAGTATAGAAGATGGAATATTCACTTTTCCAAAACCAACATCCGGTGATAAAGCTATAAATCACCATCAACTCTTGAAACGACCCTCGCGGGGCCCACAAAATCATGTTGAATTAAAGCAGAAATACTATGCCAACACGATGCTCTTGAAAAAACCCCAAAAATCGACTGGTCGCACGCCCCGAATGGACGTCCGATGAAAATGTTGTAAAGCACTGGATGCATCTCGAAAGACGGGCGATGGGGCCCACACCTCAACTCCGGCCTTGATGCCTAAAACCACACTAGAATAATCCGCCTCGGCACCAGGGTCCCATCGCCACTAATGACACGCAAAACAGACGTCAGATGCGTCAGTGTCGCTCAAAACACGAGCCCCTAGAAAAACCTCAATTCACATAAAGATGTGTCGTGCCTCCGAGGCCCCTCGTTACGAGAATTAATAATTCCCAAAAACATCTCAAAAATTTCCCCTCATAAGTACGGTTCCAGAACCGCATAAGGCACTCAAAACGGATGCTCAGTGAATGATTTATCAATATAAATCATTTCCAGAATAATAATAATAATAATAATAATAATAATAATATTATTATTATTATAAACTTATTAATATTATTATTTCATTTTTTTATATACATATATATATATATATATATTTTAATCAGACCAGATATTCGGCCAGTCTTCTTCTCCCATCTGGACCTGCAAAATGTGGGTCATGGTTTCCTCCCGCAACCGCCGAGGTCGCTGCCTCGGTACCGACCTCCCCCGCTGACCGCGACCGACCGGCCCGACTCCCTTGGCTCCTCCGCCTTCCTCAGCCACACCGCCGGGATACCCTGAGGCCACCGCGCCCCGGTGCCTCCTTCGCTAGATCGACCTCCCCCGGCTCCGCTGCTCGATGTCGCGCCCGCCGCACGCCAGACCCCGCTCGACCGAACGCCTCCACCGGCCTCCGCTCGCACTCACCAGGCCAACACCCACGACCCCGCCACTGAGCCGAATCCTCCTCCGCCTAGAAGACCTGTGTTGCCATCATGATTTCTTTGATAGATATTCAAACATTTAACATGGATTCCTTCACTTTCTTACACATCATTATAACCTATGAAAATTATTTAAAACATGGGATGAGCCCAAAAAGCTTAGTAAGGGATATAGAAAAACACATTAGTCCAACAATATTGGTAACATATGAAATCACTTTTAAAAAATATGCTTGTCACCCATATATACTTACTTTGTAAAACATGATATTTCCAAAAGATTACCACAAACATGTTAACATAAATATTACCATATAGATATATTGGGTAATTAGATACATAATATTGTAACCCTTACAACTACCTTGTAATTTTTAACCCACATGAATACCTTACAATTTGTGTAACCATCGTAGTTACAGATGGAGTAACCATACGGCTGACCTAGAAATTACACTTATCCAATGCATTGTAAGGAAATATATGTCTGAACCTTCATCATAAACAATTCCCAAGAACTAGATCTAATTTATACAACATGAATAAGAGCATAAAAGCAATACTTTTGAACGTTGTAAAACAGAATTTTAAAAGAGTATTTTATGAGGAATGTTTATTATAAATATCATATAATTAAAGTGAAACTTAATAGAGTGGATGGAATATGTATAAAAACTGTATATACACATAATTAAACATTATATAGGAAAAACCCATCACACAATCAATTTTTAATACCACATAAATAACGAAGTAGAAAGTTAACAGTAGAATGGAAATCGGGTTGGGAATTCCCTTACCTAGGGTTTGTCTTAGTTAAAACATGTTTTAAATCCCTGTATAATGATTGAAAGAGTGTTATTATTATTTTACAGAAAATTTTTCATGTTTATAACATCTTATATGATCATTTTATAACATCATTTCATCCTTTAATTGTTAGTATATGGCTCAATGCATTGTTTTTGGGTGGGTTCTTTACATGATTTCCAAGATTGGTTCATGATGGATGTTCTTGTCGATTGGAAGTGAAATAATAGAATTGTAATGGAGTGGTATTTACATATTTTCATTACCATAAATTAATCAATTTATCTTTTTGAATTTTTACATTAGGATGATTCATATGTTAAAATATTAATGATGTTCGTTTAGATCATTTTAGTGGTTCTTTGATAATAACGACCTCATTTTGTTTTATAAATTAAAACCATGTGTAAAAAATAATTCCAGAACCATGGATGAGATATAATAAATATATTTTAACTTGGATCAATCATAAAAATGGTTTTATGAAAAAACTTGAAGGATTGAATGAAAAATGAAATTACATCTTCCACAATGTCGGTAATTCGACACATCATGGGAAATTATTTTAATTCCATGAATAAGTGGGATAAGAGAAGAATAATGATGATGAATTTACCATGACCATGAGAAAATCCAGAATATACCTGATTTTGGAGCTTTTAGACCTCGTGGTTAACGGGAGGTGAGGAAGGATGGAGAAAAGAATGGAATCTTGAAATAAAAAAAACATGAGAAATTTGTCACAAACATTCGGGAGCCTCACAACTTCTATTAAAATGTCATAGAAATAGTATGATGAGAGAAAGGGGATATATCATCACTCTTACATAATATAGAAAGCATGTGGGGATATGGAATGAAATATCCTAACATAAGCCAGTGGGAAAGGAAGAGAATAACATAAAATGAATGAAAATAAAGAAAATAAAAGAGGATGTTTACCTCTTGATCTCTTCTCCTTGAGATCATTCTTAAGGGATTTTGTTTTTTCTTTTGGTGAGACTAGATGCTGTAATATGTGCGTAAGAGACCTGGGGGGAGTATTGGGTAGAAAATAGGCCTGGATCAAGGATTGAGAGGTGTGGGAAGTAGAGGGGAGTGAGGGTTGTATTTACAGTAGAGGAGAGAGGGTATTTTTTATTATTTTAATCATTATTATTATATTTTCTACATGATTATGAATAGTCATGGTTCGTGTGACCTCAAATTGTAATAATTGCATGTGCGTTCAATCCAAGATTCCGTAAATCACTTTTGATGTTACAAATAGTGTATTTTATTGATAATTTGATTATACGGTATTTTATCGTATTTCACTATTCGTTGAAAATTCATGAATTTCAGAAAAATCCAAAAAATGTACCCTAACCTTTTTTTGACATTTAGAATTCAAAAATGAATTCCATTTTTTGTAAATATTTTTCTAAATATTAATAATATAATTTTTAATTGAAATAATACTTAATTCAAAAATTAATAATTCTATTTATATAACAACTTGTATGTCATGATGAAAAATTAACCAAGATATTATTATCTTAGTGCCTTAAGAAAATAAAATAATAAAAAAATACTATTCATTAGGGTCATATTACTATTTATATTAACATTCATAAGGGTATTTCACTATTTAGAAAAAAAAGTTCGTTTCACCAGACTACAAATAACATACATTACACAATTTTAGATGACCATTTTTCAAAATTCAAAACATAGAAGTCGAAAATTTATGTTTAAATTCTAGAAATAAATAACTAAATATACCAAATATCCATGCATTTCTATTTTGTTTAGAAAACATGGGGTGATAAATTATCCCCACCTTCGGGAAATTGTGTCCTCAAAATTTTATTTACATATTAAAGAACTAAGGTTACTTTTCCCTAATAGATTTTTCAAACTCCCATGTCTCTTTTTCAACCATGCAGTTTCTCCACAAAACCAATACCTGCTGAATTACCTTATTCCGCCATACCTGTAATCTCCTATCAAGAATCTAAAATGGTTTTTCTTTCTTAGAAAGGTTCTCTTCTAGAAGAACATCTTCTGGGCTTAAGACATGTGATGAATCTGGCACATACTTTCTCAACATTGAAGCATTAAAAACATTATGTACCTGAGACAAAATTGGAGGCAAAGCTACTCAGTATGAAATTGGTCCAGATTTTTCCAAGATTTCAAAAGGACTGATGAATCGCAGACTTAGCTTTCATTTCTTACCAAAACACATCACACTTTTCTTAGGAGATATTTTAATGAAAACATAGTCACCTACCTCAAAAGAGAATCCTTTCGTTCTGTTATATGCGTCACATTTCTACCTACTCTCAGTTGTCCTCATGTGATGCTGGATTATCTTCACCTTCTCAGCCACTTTTTCTACCTACTCTTAAAAGGTTCCATCTGTATACCAGAATGAAAACTTTTGTTATAATAAAACCCATCTAAACAATGAAGCTAATCCTAACATCCCTGATAGTCCATTGAACAAGATCGAAGCATATTCTCCAAATTCTGAATTGTTTTTTCTGATTACCCATATGATTGAGGATGAAAAGCTTTAATAAAATTTAATTTTGTGCCCAACAACTTCTAAATTCCCTTCCAAATGTTAGATCTGAACTTGATATCTCTATCAGAGACAATAGAAATAGGAACTCCATGTAACCAGACAATATCCTTGAGGTACATGCCAAAAAGGTGACCCAAAGACATTGTATCATGAATATAAAGAAAAGGTACCAATTTTGTCCTCCGATCAATAATAACGGAAATTGCATTGTTACCTCGAGAAGTATTTGGTAGTCCCACCACAATTTCCACGGATACATTTTTCCATTTCAACTCTGGCAGGGCAAAGGTTGATGCATCCCCTTAGGTAACTTCCACACTTCTTTATCCTATTGACATGTTAGGCATTTCACCATAAAATCAGCAATATCTATTTTCATTCCATTCCGCCAATAATACTCCCAATGAACTTTTTATATGTTAGTACTACTAGGATGAAGTGAAAATAAAGATCTATGAGATTCACACAATAAATCATTCTTCAATTGAGAATCACTAGGACTGCACAAACATTTTTGAATTCTTAAATAAACAATCTTCATGAAGGTTAAATTCTAGAAACTTACACATTTTAACCAATTCTACCTTTTTCTGTAGCCCACGGTCTTCCTTCTTCTCTTTCTTAATTCTGTCTAACAATGACGACTGCACTGAATCCTGAAACAAAATAGTGGTATTTCCTACACAGACAACTAGTAATAAAAAAATCATCAAATCATAAATCAAGGGATCATGTTCCAAACGTAACATGGATAATGATGCATGATGTTTCCAACTCAGGGCATCTGCCACTTGGTTTGCTTTTCCAGCATGGTAATTGATCACGCAATCATAATACATTATTATTTCAATACATCTTCTCTGCCTCATGTTTAATTCCTTCTGAGTGAATATATTCTTTAGACATCTATGGTCATTATATATTTGACATTTGGTTCCACATAAATTATGCCTCCAAATATTCAATGCAAAAACCAAAGATTCCTATTCCAAATAATGGGTTGGATAATTTAACTCATGAGTTTTTAGTTGTCTTAAAGTATAAGAAATAAAATAATCATTCTACATCAAAACAAAACCAAGTCCCTTAACGGAAGCATCACTATAGATGAATAAATCTCCATTTCGAGATGGAAAGGAAAAAACTAGAGCATTTACCAATCTATTCCCCATTTCTAGAAAACAAACATTACATTCTTCTATCCAAACAAATTTAACCCCTTTCAATGTAATCTTTGTTATAATTCTAGATAAATGAGTAAATTTCGTAACAAAACGTTTGTAATAACATGCTAATCCATGAAAACTATGAATCACTTTATCATTTTTGGGTCTTTTCCATTCATCAAAAACATTTTTTTGGCATGATCAACTATTTTTCCATCCTTATTTACAATGTTACCATGAAATGAAATCGGTTTCAACCAAAAATAATACTTGCGGAATTTTATGTATAGTTTATTTTCTTTTACTGTTTGTAAAACAACCCTTAGATAGTTTTCATGCTTCTCTTAATTTTTAGAAAATACCATATTGTCATCAATAAACACAACGAAAAACATATCCATGAACTCATGAAATACTTTATTCATAATATTAATAAATTCAACATGTGCATTAGTTAATCCAAATGGAATAACAGCCAATTCAAAATTCCCATATGCATTACAAAAGGCTGTTTTCTATATTTCATCCCCCTTCACCTTCAGCTAATGGTATTCGGAAATCATGTCAATCTTGGAAAAGTAATGAGCTCCATGGAGCTAATAAAACGATTCATTGATATGAGGCCAGTGATACTTATTTTCAATATTGATGTTTTTAAAAACTCTATAATCAATTAAAAGTCTCATGGAACCATCTTTAATTTTATCAAACAAAATAGGATCTCCCCACAGTGAAGTGCTAGGACGAATGAATCCCTTATCAAGAAAATCATGCCACTGATTTTTCGATTCAAGTAGTTCGATTTGAGCCATATGATATGGGGGATTTGAAATTTTCTTTGCATCATGAACTAAGTCAATTATGAATTAGGATTCTCAATTACGTATGACACTAGGCAACTCATTAGAAAAAACAACATGGTATTCATTTACCACAAGCACATCATCAATCTAAATAGTACCCTAGTTTTCAAACATATGAGTAAGATAACTTTAATTTCATTATTTCCAAAGTTTCTCAGCTTCCAGATATGTTATCAATTGTATGGGTTCATTCTTGTATAAAAACTGAAAATATTTCTGAAAAAAACCTTTTTATATCTACAGTCAATCTTAACATGATGAACATAAAACAAATCTATTCCGGGAATCACATCAAAATTGACTATGGGAAAAACAACAAGGTTCGCTAGTAATGTATTTCCACATACCAAAATAAAAAGATTCTAATAATTAATCTTTTCATTAACACCCCTTGGCGTTTTAACAAAATGTTCCTGTTTCATTTATTAGGTGATATTTCTAATTTAAACAAAAATTTCTCAGAGATGATGGAATGTGTAGACCCTGTATAAAAAAATCTTTAGAAAAATCTGAGTGAACCAACAAATTACCTGATACACCTTCATTGGATGGTTTGATGTCTGTTGACAATGTCACAAAGGATCTCACTACACCTTTCTACTTGTATTCTGGATTCTTTGTATCATTCAGATCTTTCCTTGGGAAGGAATTTTCATAATTACCCTTCCCACCACATTTAAAACACTTTACAGTTCTCTTATTAGGACTAGTCTTTAAATAATTTTCAATACATTCTCAGGCCATATGTTCAAACTTATGACATTTAAAACCTTCAATATTTTTCTAAGACATTCCCTAGGGTTCTTCATGCCACAGTTTTCAAAAAATGAAACCTAGATTTTTTTACCATCTGATATCTTTCATTGATTTTTACCCATTGTTTGCAATCAGGACCTCTTCTTCTCTTTATTTTTCAAAATGCACATGATAATCAGAAAAATCTATCTATACCCTCTCAGCACATCAGACAAGTTTCTCATAACATTTGAATTCACAGGAGGCCAACACCCTTTGATAACTTGGACTCATTCCTAAGTAAATGTGGTTGATTTTGCTATCAAGATCCAGAATAATATTTGGAGCCTACCTTGCCAGTCGAGTGAAGTTCGCGTCAAACACAGCCACTAAATCTTCCTATTTCTGTTTCAATTAAATTAATTTATTTCCATCATAAGTCGCACAACCTTAGGAAAATATTTTTCAAGGAAAAGACTTTTAAAATCATCCCACTCCAAGGCATCAAAATCCTCTCTATCCCTGATATTCTTTACCATTGACCCCCATTGATCATCTTCACCTTCAAAACAATAAATTGAAAGACATAACATTTTATTGGTTGAACATCCCAAATCATCGAATATCTTTTTATGGGATTTCATCCACCCATCAGTTGTTACGGGGTCCAAAGATCCAATAAAAGTTATAGGGTGTTGTCTCATAAAATGTTCCACTATTTTCTTGTTCTGTTGTATTATCTATAGTTTTAATCTTTCATGGATTTCACCACCATTTATTTCTTGTGTTAGGTGAGCCATTAGTATTACAAATGTCTCGGTTCCAATCCCTACCATTCCAGGCTGTAGATCCAGAAGGATATCTTTCTGTCGGTGCCTCTCTTCTTCAGAATCCCTATTCATTAAGAGGAAAACCATTCCAAACAAACATATATTAGGCAAATAAATATGGATATCTTTAAATAATATAACATTTCAAATTAATCCCAGAGTAAAAATAATTTATGGTATTCTTTTTACATCATCCTAACCCCTTATGTTATCTTACCCTCCATCTGATACCAATTATAAGGGCCCAACCATATTACAATACATAGTCTTTAATTTAGTCAAGAAATAACTTCCTTTTTACATTTACGATATTTTCATGATTAGATCATTAGAGAATTGGGATAATACATTCAAAACATTACACATCATTACAGAGTGGATACCATAAAAATAGAACTCATTGCATACAAAATTTAAAACATTCCAAAAAAACAAGATTTATTTGATAGATATTCAAACATTTAACATGGATTCCATAACTTTCTTACACATCATTATAAACCATAAAAATAATTTAAAAACCTGGTATGAGCACAAAAACATTAGTAAGGGACATACAAAACACATTAGTCCAAGAGTACTTGTAACATATGAAATAACTTTTGAAAGATATGCTTGTCACACATATAAACTAACTTGGTAAAACATGATATTTACACAAGATTACCAAAAATATAAGAACATAAATATAACTATAATGGTATATTCGGGTATTAATTATAAAATATTTTAACCCTCATGACTACTTTATAATTTGTAACCCTCACGACTACGTTACAGTTAGTGTAACCGTCGAAGTTACACATGGAGTAACTATTTGGCCAGCCTCCATCTTTCACATACCCAATGCATTGGAGACAAATATAGGTCCCACCATTCATCATAAAAAATTCCCAAGAACTATAAAATACTCATACAACATGAATAAGAGTATTAAAACATTACTTTTGAACTTTGTAAAAAGGAATTTTAAAAGAGTATTCTAAAAGGAAAGTCTATTATAAATATCATATAATTGAAGTGAAACATAATATAGTGGACGAAATATATATAAACACTATAAATACACATAATAAAACATAATATAACCAAAATCCCTCACACAATCAATTTTTAATACCACATAAATAGTGAAGTAGAAGGTTAACCCAAATACTAGAAATCGGGTTAAGAATTCCAATACCATGGTTTTTTCTTACTTAAAACACGTTTCAAAGTCCAATATAATTGTTAAAATACTGTTATAGTGTTTTAAAGAAACATTTTCATATTTATACAATCTTATATGATCATTTAATAAAATCATTTCACCATTTAATTGTTAGTATTTTTCTTCTCGCACTGTTTTTGGGTTAGTTCTTTAAATGATTTCCATGATTGGTTCATGATGGATGTTCTTGTCGATTGGAAGTGAAACTACAGAATTGGAATTGGGTATTATTTACATATTTTCAGTACCATAAATTATACCATTTATCATTTTTAATTCTAACATTAGGATTATTCATATGTTAAAATTTTAGTTATGTTCGTTTAGATCAATTTAGTGGTTCTTTGATAATAACAACCTAATTTTGTTTGATAATTTAAAACCATATGTAAAAAAGAATTCCAGAGCCATGTATGGGATATAATACATATATTATAACCTAGTTCAACCATAATTTTTTTTCATGACTAGACATGAATGATTTAATAAAAAATGAAATCACATCTTCCATGATGTCGGTAATTCGACACATCATGGACAATGTTTTTAATTTCTTGAATAACTGGGATAGAAGAAGAAGAATGATGATAAATTTTACATGAACATGAGAACATACAGAATATAAATGATTTTGAAGCTTTCATGCCTCTTTTTTAAGAAGAGGTGATTAATTAATATGAAAATAAATTAATCTTGAAATAAAAGAAAACCAGAGAAATTTCTCACGAACATTCGGCAGCCTAACGACGGCTCTTAATATTTCATAAAATAGATTGATAAGAGAAAGGGGATATATCATCAAACTTACATAATATGTCAAATAAGTGGGGATATAGAATGAAATATTCCAACATAATCCAAAGGTAATGGAAGAGAATAACATAAAATGAATGTGAAAAAAGAAAATAAAAGAGGATGTTTACCTCTTGAACCCTTCTCCTTGATATCCTTTTTAAGGGCTTTGGTTTTGGAATTTTTGTGAGAACAGGAGATCTAGGACGTGGGGAAAATAAATGGGAGGTGTATTGGGAAAAAAATAGGCCTGGATCAAGGCATCAAGGGTGTGGGATGAAGTGGGGAGTGAGGGTGGTATTTATAGTGGAGGAGAGGGTGTATTTTTCATTATTTTATTCTTTATTATAAAAGTTTTGCACATATATTATAAATAGTCTTTATTAATGTGGAATACATTAGTAATAAGGGCATGTGAATTCTAACCATGTTTCCTTACATCAATTTTTATGTCATAAATAGTGTATTTTATTTATAATTTGATTATACAGTAGTTTATAATATTTCACTATTCATTGAAAATTCAAGAATTTCTGAAAAATCCCAAAAATGTACTCTAACCATTTTTCAATGTGTATAATTCAAAAATGAAGTCCATTTTTTGAAAATAATTTTCTAAATATTATAAATTTAATTTTTAAATTAAATATTACCTACTTAAAAAATAACAATTCTAATATTTAAAATTTTCATTTAAACATTCAGTTAATTTAGTGGTGTGAATATCCAATGTTAATGAATCTCAAAAAAAGAAATATGTTCATTAATAAAGAAACTATAAAACATCATCTAAAAAAATGAGATTTCTCATCACCATATTCTTCTATGAGGTCATAACACACTTTTTTAGAGTGATATATATCATGTTAATGTCGCATAAGATTCTTAAATATAGATAGAAAACTATGTCTATCATTCATCCAATTACCTAACTGATTAATTCCATTTTTCATCAAATGCCACATACAAAGGAAGTGTCGAGTTTTCCCAAAAACATTAAAATGGAATTTTATCATTACCACATCCTTCTCTATAAATATATTTTGACTTCTCTTCATGTGATGCAACAATAATTTTTTTAATATAACTAAGAAAAAGAATATCCAGATTAATCTTATAATAGAGATTCCCCCAAAACAAAAATCTATCAATTTTGATGAAATCCCAATAGAGAACATACATGATTATAAAAATTATAAGTTCTTAATGTGGTTTAAAAAAATCTCTATATATCACATAATATGTCTTGATTTTTGGTTGAACATAGAACATATTTGTAATTTTCTCATTCTTGTAAAACTGCAAATTATTGAAAAAATATGTATTTCGCTTACATTGTTTTTTAGGTACTCTAACATGAAACATGAATGAAAATGGGAAACTTATGAATTATTTTTAAGCTATTAATAATTCAACTAATCCACAGTCATCTACCCAATAATATATTGACACAAAAAAATTTTGTCTCCAAGGAGAAATGATTATTGGGTTTAATACAAGAAAAAATGTTAACATCTAACTAAATAGCTAGTCATTATATATTTTTTTATTTGGGAATTCATCATATAAATTGAATCAAGATCATACAAGGGATTACTATTTCCTTCATAAAAAATATTACATTTATATTTTCTAAACAAACCCGAAACAACCCCCATTTAAGAAAGGAATATGATAGATGTCTCAACACGGGACAATTTCACCCTACCGCCATGTCTCTTAACCTTGTTATAACATACATTGCTGTATTCATCAATGAATGGTCTGTTGATTGATTTATCCTCTATCGTTTTATTTAGGTATTAGTGTTATACCCTAAACACATTTCATACCCCATAAATTTCCATGACGCATTATTTATCTGTAGGTTATATGGACTTTTTACTTACTAATATTTTAATATATGTGACAAAAAATCAATATAATTATCATTAGAACAACCTAAAAATTCAAACAACAATTCGTTTAAAGAATAATAAATGAAATAATGAAATATTTTTAATATATATATTCTAAAAAAAATATTAATATCATTTTTAATCCTATATATTGATGTTTCAATGGATGTTATATTAAATCTTCCTTGGAAATTTCCACTCGAATATTCACTAAAAATTTTACTAGACTAACACTCTATCTATTTCACAATATGTAACCCAGGATGTTCCAGTGAATGTTTTATTGAATGTTTTTGTTCAAATTTCAATGGATGTTCCTCTAAATAATCTATAGAAATATACAAACACACTACCGTTAGAAATTCCACAATATTCATCATAATACAATATAATTTTTATATTTATAAACCTCAAAAATATATTAATAAAAACTACAGATTTATAATTAATTATACAATAAATAAATATTTGTAATAAATTTATTATAATGGTAAAATGTTTTATGATTTAAATATAATTAAATATATGAATAGTTAAAAACTATATGCATAAATATTTAAATAAAATTATATATTAAGGAGAATACATATATAAATATATAATCATTTTTAATAAATTATAAGTAAATGTAAATTTTTGATAAATGATTTTAAACATTATATATATAATATTTATAAAAAAATCATTATAAAAAACAATTCAAAATCTATTAAGTAAAATATTTAGTTTTTACTTTAGTGGATGTTACCATGAATATTATTGAGGAATTTTTCAGGTGTCTCACATTGAGTGTTCCATTGAGAATTCCATAAAAACATTGATATGAACATTTTCTAGAATTCTCACTAGAACATCCACTAAAAGTTATAGTGGAATTTACACTAGATGTTCTAGTTGATGTTCTAGTATAAATTTTTTTGCCACATCCAACAGAAGTTCCACTAATACTTTTAAAGAAACTTATAATGGGAAACAAGTTGGAACATTCCTAGAAACATCTACAAATTTTTTTGAATACAACTATATATGTATGAAACAAATAAAAATTTAATAAAAATTGAATTTTAATAAATATATTTATATATAAATTAATTCAGTAAAATATAAATTATATTTTAAAAAAAATACTTATATATTTAATAAAATATAACATATATAAATGTATATACTATATGAATAAAATTGTAAAAGTAAATATATTTAGGAATGTTCATATTTTAAAATATATTTAGAATATCAATTATTAATTCATTATAAATATAATAATATTTTTTGTGAATGTTTCAGGGGAATAATTAGTATCAACGATTGTCTCAATTATATCCCACAATAAGATTCATAAAAGACATCAACATTAGTTTCATTTAGTGATTTATGTGTAAAATTTAGTGAGAGTTTTAGTGTTATTTTTAGGGATTGTTTCGGGTTATGTTTTAGTGAATTTTTTAGTATGGTCTTCATGATTCTTTTCATTAATTTATTTTAGTATTTATATCTATAAACATATTACTGTATGATTCAGTAAATGTTTCGATGTATGTTTCACTGAATGATTTAGGAATCATTAGCATCATTTTATTTTATTTAGTTTAGTTTATGGCATAGAGAGCATTTTTTGAAATCTTCCATTAAGTTGGGATAAAATCTACAATGAATCTCATTGCTTAAATAAAATTTATAATTTATTAAAAAGAAAAAAAACTACATAATATTCCACAACTATAATATTTACAAACATCATATAATTATTGGAAATAAATTCATATTTTTAATTTATAAAATCAATTAAAAAAATGAAAACATCAAAAATTTTAATAACCCACGGACAAATATTTCACAATTGTCAACTGTCACATAAAAAAATATCCCAAATGTAACTGAGTGTAGGATAGTACCCGTCTTAACCACAATCTCCAATGGCCTCTAGAAAAAATACTCGAAAAATCATAGTTTATCCCTATGATATAATATCTTGAAACCTCATGAAAAAATTCCTTGGGAAATAGATAAAATTATTATCAACAAATTTTTTACCAAACCTTGTAAAATGTGATTTTTAAATCAAGTTTTTAAATGAATGTGAAAAAAAAATTACCTAAATTAAGTAGATCTAGAATACTATATAAATATTGTAATTTTAGCATCCCAATTCATCATTGCAATATCGTTTAAATTAGGTAAATAGATACGATATAATGAAGGCTACTATGGGAGATCTAGTGTCATTGTTGAAATAGTTAATCAGACATACTTATAGCCCTATTTATCAAGGATATATAATAGTGTTAAAAAAATTGTATTAAATTTTTTAATTTATATATAAATACTTATTACTATGTAAATCATATTTTAAAATATAAAAAAATTCTATATATATTTAATTAATCATGGTTCCATTCTTAGCATTGTTGAACGAGAGATTTTATTAGTTCCTGATAAATAATTGGTAACAGAGAACCTTTATCAATATAAAAAATGTGATGATGAAAGAATATCTATTGTCAATTTTTATCAAACACTAATTAAAATCATTTGTATCAACATTTTAATCAAGAACTCATAAAATATCACTTGTATCAACATTTTTTAGTACTTATAATTTATAATAGTTAATAAAAACAAATATATAATAGTATATATAAAACTAGGACTTGATCTGATAGATATTGAAGGGAAATGTGCTCAGTTGGGATGTTACAAAATAGTTTCCAAAATCTCTATTTTTTGACATCTGTAGGTGTTACAAATACTTTTACCCTTCAAAAATAATGTGAGCCCAAAATATGACCTACTTGCCTATGAATTTTGGGGACATTGGCCTCTATAAAATATAACTATATGAATTTAAGTATCATTTGCTCAGATATATTAAATCTAAAATCCTCATGGTCTAGGATACATTCTTTTTTTCCATCCATCGGTCTGTATATATATATTTTATTTAAAACATATAATAATATTTATAACATTATAATTCAATTTTTTCAATTTTTAAAAGACATATATTCATCTTACAACAATGTATATATAACATGTTATAGTATGGTCCATCAACATATTAATATAATATATATTTATTAGTTTATTTATAATTAAGTAATTTATTTCAAATTATAATCCATATTATAAAATATATAATATAATTAAAAAAATTTACAATTTACATTTTTTATTTTATTGTTTTTCTGTCAAAAAAATACTCACCCTATGAAATGAAATAAATAAAAAAATTTAGAAATAAAAATTTTTTGTGGGCCAGACCTCCTGGCGGAATGTCCCATGAGAGAAGGGATAAGGCTTATGAAATAAAAATTCATACATTTTTTTAAATATCATTTTTGAAAAATGATATGTTTTTAAATAATTTAATTTTATATTTTAAAGTGAAATGATAGAATTACATTTAGATTAATTCTTAATATTTTAAATACCACAATATTTTTCTGATTATCATTTTAAAAAACAAATTTTTCCAAAAATAGATAAAAATGTAATAATAAAAATCAGAATATATATATTAATACAATACATTCACGTATTTCATATCAAATTAATTATTATATTTTTATGCACACCTTATTACATTTGAGTGTTTTGGAAAAATTCATCATAAGGATTAACGTGAGTCTCATGATAAATAGATAACCAAAAATAAGTAATAAACATTATGGTCCCTTCATTTCTTTTTTAATATTCATAATTTTTTTTAATTGTCACATATTTTTGATTATTTTTTATTTCACTGCATAAAATTAAATATTGGATCAATAAAATAATACATGCATCTATATATTGAATCAAACAATAAAATTAATCATTATGAAACCAAAAAATTGGATAAAAAAAATTAACCATTAGTAATTCAAATCCTTTAGGTAATATTTTATATTTATCTTAAAATAATATTAAAATATTTTCATAAAAAACCATAAAATGACATTCCAAACCTTAAAATCCATGTCTGATCATGGGTATCAAATCAAACATGGCTACTATAAAAATGGAGAATAGGAATGAAGAGACAATATGAGATTGAATTTAAATTATTATAGTCCTATTCTAGGTGATGTTTATCTTCATACCTATCTCCACTCACCCATATTTCTAACTTTCCATGACTCCTTTTAGTCGCCAAAATAATATATTACTCATTATCAACCATTTTTTGCGACATTTATTTTAATTACAGAATATTTTATAATGTTTAAAAAAGGTTATGGGGAGTAATATTTTTGATAAAAAATAATGAAAAAATATTTCATTAATATCTTTCACTTGTTTAGGATCAGTAAAAAATTTTTATTGAAAAATAATTTGAGGGTGAGAGGGTACCTACAAAAACATTCCCTAATATCAAGAAACACCCTCCCAAAACACCCATTACAGAGATCAAATTTCAATAAAAAAAAATAGAACCATTATTTATGCTAAGTCAGACACAAGCACCCTGATTCAAAATTCAAAAGAACCCAACATCACAGAAAAAACATCAAATCCCACAAGCCAACCAGGGAAGTCTATTAACGATCTTGACTCCATAACGCTACCACTAATGTAACCATTTAATAAATTGAAAGACAAAACACAGTCGAACCATAATCTTGAATCTTTCACCGTCGCCTTGAGACACACACACTTAAAACTAACCATCATGTAGTTGTCTCCACAAAAAAAACCCCATAGTTACTGAGATCACCGACATCATCACCATTTAAAACCATCCTAATCGCTATTGACTGACACCATCAGAGTCTATCATTCATGTAGGAGAAGTGTTCATCATCGCCACCGAGAATAGATACCCATCATTGAAATCGTTGAAAATGTCATTGAGCAACTATAGATGTCATAAGTAGAAGCACAGAGAAGACACCATGGAAAAAACACCCTAGATAACCAGTCACCTCAATTGTAAACCAACATATCTTCGGTGACGTTTTCCACCAAAATCATGATCGTAAACCAATCGAATCCCAGTGGACTACCCATGGAACCCATCATCGAAGTCTTCAACCTTGCCCCACCAACAACATATAATAAACACTAGAAATATGTTAATGGAAAAGTGTGGAATATTGGCGATGATACACTAAGAACATACAAAAAAATATAGAACCCAAAACTGGAGAAAGACAGAACAAGGTACAAACAAAAAGAAACCCTATAAAGAAAAACTAAAACCCCACAAAAAGTGGATGAAACCCTCAAAAGTAACCAAGGGATGAAACCCAATATGAAAATGTTAAGGGATACTGAGTTTTCCCTTAACCACCAAACCAATATCCCAAAACCTCAATGCACCCATCAGTCTAGATATAGATAAGAGAGGAGTGGTGAAACTCAAGACCAGATCAGAGTAAGTAAGCAGGAAATAGTCTTTCATGAAGTTGGGGAAAGAAAAAAATGGAGAGGATACTAGAGCTGGCCAGAGTGATAGATTAAAGGACCTAGATAGAGTGAAGACTAGAAAAACAAGTGAACAGAATAGAGAACCATGGAAGGTGGAATGGAAGATCCAAAACCACTGGGGAGAAACCCTATGAGGAGGAAGACAACGAGCCATGCCGAGAGCCTGAGAGAAGCCCAAGATAATGATGTGTTATTTTTCTTAGGGGGATGAAATCAATGATACATCCCCTTTTTTCTACGTGTAATTTTTCTATAGACTACCTTTAACTTTTCGGTGAATGTATTTTTTTATTGTATCTTGATTTTTAGAAAAAAATAAGAGTTTATGCCTCGTCCATCATTAATCCATGAACATAAATATTGGACTCTGAACTGGGGTTTGGAATAGGATTCCTGAGGGAATAATATTCCTTTAAATTGGGATGTTTAGGTGTCACAAAATATTAATGATAAAATGATGAATCATCCATTTCCATCAATTTTAGTAGTGTTTTCCATATAATTTTTTCATTCATGCATGTAGTACCAATACCATGAACCTTGTCTTCGATGTTTATTTTTTTGGTGAAATATAGGTACGATATTCGGGGGATTGAATTTTATCTATTGTGACATATGAATTGTGTTAATTTGGGAAAATCATTTGAGGGGAAACCACCCAATCATTGATAGAAAATGTGGGGTTGTTCATGTATGTTGTTGGGTTAATGTTGACGCTTAATTTTTACGTCTTCATGGTACAACAAGATGGCATCCCGTGGGAACTTGAGGAGAAGTAATTTTTTATAAGATATATTAATAAAATCACAATATGGTCAAGATAATTCATTATAATATGATGATTAAATGGAATATTATGGGTTTTGGTTTTTTATTGATGGGATTGGAGATGAAATCACTACATCCATGAAGGTCGATCTATAGAATTGTGAAGGAATGATGGAAAATTTAATTTAGTGAGGATAGTATAGAGCTGGTGCATGAGGGTTCAATTACTATAACCTTGGATAGAATTAACCACCCAATTCCAAAACTTATGATATTGCCCATAGATTACATAAGATTTATAGAATCATTCAAATTCAATGTTTAAGGATTTTTAAAATTTTGTTCAATGATAACATTTTGTCGAAATAGAAAATATATCTAAGTGTGTGATGATTAAAACTAATATTGTGTGGATAGAAAGATATTTGATTTGTGGATTTTACTAATTCAAGTGAGTAGTGAAAAAGAATTATTTATCAAATTAAATTAAATGTTTCATTTTTGGTATTTACATAAATTTAAATGGAAATTATTTATGATAAATTATTATTTATTGAATTTATTGAGTTTTATTTAGTAAATCAAATATAAAAAGGGAAATGGAAAAATAAACTAATTTATAACCTATAAATTCCCTCAAATCGTTATAAAAATTAATCAATTAATATTATATACTTTTAATTAAAGATGATGGTGTTGGTGGTTGTGATTGTTGGATCGGGTTACACCCAATATACACAAGAGGGGGTAGAATTGTGTATTTCACAAATTCTTTGCGAGATCATGTTCTGCCCTTTAACTTTAATTAGATTGATTAATGTAGTGGAAATTTAAATAGTAGGGACAAACGATGTATATTGTTTCAGGGAACAGAGGGCCCCTAGTACACTCCACCAACGTTCTACTCCACGAGCTTGGTGGTTTCCACTATCTGGTCCACTTGTCAATAGACTACTCTACAACTAAGTATAGGAAGTTGACACCTTTACAATCTCAGTCAAAACAGACCCTTCTTGTTCAATCGAGAACCTACATAGCTTAGTACAAGAAGCTGGTCACTCAAGATAAAAAATATTTGTTCTTTCAAAATACTTTCCCATTGTTCATCACAATTGCAACAGAATGAAACTAACAGTAGATAGATTGTCTTCTTCAGAAATAATGATCTTCAAGTAAGAGTCATTCCGAGTCGATCTAGTCACATTATATATAGAAATATAATTCTCAACATTACTACCATATTCACAATAGATCTCTGGTGGTCAAATAGATTAATCCTCTATCATGTTTATTCTTCTTTAATAAATAGAGATTTGTAGCTCTTCGTAATCAGCAGATCTGTAGATCTTGATAGTCTTTGTTTTTCTCCTTATATATATATATATGTCTTTATTACTCCGTAGTTCTTGTATATATAATCTCTCTGTGTAATATCACATTTATATGTAATAAAAAATAACAATGATCTCTTCTTCTACAAATTTAGATCCAAAAAAGTATCCTTCTGACTCACGGTATACAAACATTTGGATTAAAAGAGATGTCATAACTCCCCCTAAAATTTGTCATGAAAAGTTCCTTTTAAATTGATCCTTTGAATCATATATAAAATGATTTGAAAAATTCAAAGACACATTTTTAAAAACAGCTTATAATCCTACTTGAAATTAGTCTAATAATCCACTTGTAGACCGTTGTATAATAATACCATCTTTAATTTTCCGACACCAACAGTAAGGTTCAACTGTATAGCATGCGTCTTTTGAACCTATGGTTGATAAAAAACGTATGGTTTATGACCCATACTTCAAACATAAGGTTGAATAAAAATGTAAGGTTGATCATCCATACTTTTCTTTTCAACATTAAAATGAATGATAGATGATCCATACTTTTATAAGATTCAAAACGTGAGGAACATGATCCATAATTTTGATGAAACTTAAGGTTTTTTTACAAAAGTAAGGTTGATGAACCATAGATTTGAGAAAAAAATGTAACATTAAAAACATATGTACAATTCTTCTCCTGTATTTTTCAATATCCCAAATGTAGGTTTCCTTCCTAATGTAGGAATCCTCTTCCTTACATTTCCGATAATTTATGGTTGATTAACCATAATTTTCTAATATCTCTTTAAAGTATACACTACATTCCATCCTTACTCTACGTTTCTCTACATAGGGTATGAACAGTGTGTCCAGAACACCTTGAATTGATTCTTGAACTCTTTAACACTTGTTTTACACTGTATAAATACATGAATATTCATCCAAAAATTAGAATATATAAAATATTTAATTCCTAAAATATACTTAAAGTAAAATCATTAGAAAAAAATAAAGGGTATTTGTGAATATCCAAATCATCATAAAGAAATAGAGAATTGTTGCAACAATCCCCCCCTTATTATTAATAAAATCATGTATTGTTGAAAACAAGACTTCCTTGACAATATCCCACTTTTCTATGATCATAAAACCTATAAAATAACTAATGAAATCAACATAAAAACTTAATTTCATATTGTTTTGAATTTTCCAAAGACAAATACTATAATATATTTAACTAAAATTTGACCCTTTAAATTATTAAAATACTTCTTAATATTTCCCCCCCTTTGTAACGAGTAGAAAAAACATTTAATGTACAATGTGAAATAGTTAAAATAAAATGTTCCGTTTATCCAAATTTCTCCCCTGTTTTGTGATATCAAATAGAATTATAGAATATGGAATAGAACACATTTGATGTAGCAATGAACTTAAATAAATGCTATTATTAACCATTTTTCAATAATTAAATCATGATTTCTTGCATATCTAAAAAAATTGATTAAAACCAATAGAAACATAAAAATGTAGAATAATATAACATTTCAAAAAAAATATGCAATAGTTACAATTATGATGAACACATGAATCAAGGTGTGGTAAGGGTATGAGAGAGGGTCTATATCCCATGTACTACTACCTTGATTTATGTCAATTACTCTCTCAGTCGTGTCATCAATCCATCACCAAATTTGATAATAAGATCTCTATTTTCCTGAGTAATATGCATATCTTCGATCAAATTTACTCTGAAAAACTAATGAAGCCTCTCATCCTTCTCCATAAATAGAGTTAACTTCTCTATGAACTGAGTCAGTACAATTCTAATACTTGGTTCACTTAAGGTCAAATGATCAAGTAGAAACTTATGATTATCTAACAATACTGACAAAGAGGCACTATTACATTGAAGTTCCTATAATATTTCATTCATATTCTCTATGACCACTATAATAGCTTGAAATGTTCTGCTTAAATAAGGTTAAGTATCTAATGTAATAGCCTCACTGGGTTTGATAGATGCAAATTGGTGCTCTATGAAAGACTTAAATTCTAGTAAATCAATCTTTATAACCATATTCAACTTCAAATTTGTAACTTCATTTAACATTTCTTTATTAAACAATTCAATTTCCTATCTGGAAATAGTACATGCTTTTAGTCTCCAAAAACTAAATTTTACTTTCTCTAAGGATATCTTCTAAGAAACATTTTCAGATTCCAAACTTAAGAAATTTATATACATCTTTTCAACTTCCAATTTATCTGAATCAGAGGCACCCTGTGCTTGATTCTAATCATCAACTTATTCATGATATATCATCTGTATAGTTAAAGACACTACATCTCATTTTTCCTCATCTTCCACCTGAGTAGGTTTTTCAACAAATTTCTCCTCGGAGTCTTTCCCAGACTCATCCACAGAAAAAATATCATTTAGTACTTCAGTATGAATCTCAGAAGCATTATCTCCACAGTTGTCAAGTGTTTTAGGTTGATCCTCATGAGCATCATCTACATGGTCTTACTCTATCATGGGACTTTCCGAAAAAATATTTTCTTGATCAACCTGGACTTGATCAATTGGAGTTCGAGCCACTACTTCTCCTTCACCAGGCACTGTCTCAATTATAGTTTTTTTGGATCTCGTTGTTCTATCACTTCCTGAGCAAATTTTTCTTTCCATAATAGATAAGTCACCTTTTCATGAGCCACTAATCCCTATATAATATCTTCAATAGTAGTTTCTCTCACAAACGAATAGCTGAGGTGATCAGAAGATGTGATAACATGTGAATTTACAATAGGCTCTTAAACATGATTAGGGTCCCTGTTCCTTTTGAACTAATGTAATTCTTGACTTATCTCTTTAGATAATTCTATAGACTCAAACATAAGTATTTTTGATACAACACAGATTCTTGATTCAGATTGTCCTTACTTGGATTTTGCTGGTTGGGCCTAACCACTATATTTATCTTCTTCAGCACTGATAGGTAGCAGTATTCCATTAATTGTGCTCCAGAAATATTCAATATTTCTCAATGTACTGGCATTGAAGATATTAATGTGGTGTAATTTCACTCGATCATCCACTAATATTATCATATTTGTCTTAAATTTTTTTTTGAGATAAACCGTCCAAAAGGATAAAAGTTCATCCTTGACTATGGTTGGAAATGGTAACTGAGATACCTTACCGTGTATATTGGAAAGTTAAATTTGATATAACTCAGCTGCAAAAACATTATGTACATATCTAGATAAAGTATCTTTTACATAATAGACATTCTAGGTGCAATACCAGTTTGTACAAACTTAATCAAAATTTTCTGATCCGGTTCCAGATCCTTCACAAAAATTTTATTTATAGATGCAGTTCCAAACAAAAAGTACATAATATCTTATGAATTATGCACAGAATCACCAATTTTATTTAAATCAAAATAAAAAACTCCTTCATGAGGGCAGTTAAATATTTGATCAATTTCTACAAATGCGATTGAAAAATCTCGATCCTCAATCCTAGCAACATTCAAATCCTAATTAGTTCCCAGACAAAACTGTACTGACATAAAGAAATGATGAAGTTCTAACTCGTATAGAAACTCCGTATGATCTCCATTAAATTCCTATTCAATATTTTGAAAATAAAGAGCTTTCTCCAGCAACATGTTCGCATAATATAACCATTCCAGTTCTATGACCTTTCCTTGAAAAATATTCCTTCCTGCCAAGCACTACCTCTTCACATTTCTAGTCTCAGCCTCATCGGTTCTTTTGGTCTTGTCCATTTCTGTCATGAATCACTGCTGGTTTGAAAATTAGGGTTTCAAAGGTTCAGGTTCGTATTGACAAAGAGTGGTAATTTTTACGAGATCAAAATGTTTTTTATTTAGTAGAATTGAAACGATTCAGAATTAAAAAGGTTTCTGACATCCTTGAATCCTGTGTCATCAATAATTATTACATAAAATTTTAAAAATAAATATTATTTTGTGTATTTAAAAACAAACTTATGAGAATAAACCATTATATTAAAAAAAGATAAATAGTATAAATAAAAATAGTATAATTAATTGAATAAAATAAATCTTTATTTAAAATTAAACAAACCTATCTCCCCCATAATAAAATAAAACTTTGCAATGGGTAGTGCTTTAGTAAAAATACCAACTAATTGAATTTTAGTAAATAAAAATTCCAAAAATATTTCCTTTTAATGACATGGTCTCTTAGAAAATGGTGTTTGATATCAATATACTTAGTCATAGGAAGATTAAAAGAATTTTTTTGAAATATTTATAGCACTAGTATTATCACATAAAATATGTGTACTATTAAAACATATTCCAAAATCCATAAGAGTGTTTTTCAACCACAATACATGTGCACATCAACTCCCCGCAGATACATATTCTTCCTCGGCTATTGACTGGGAAACTGTATGTTGTTTTTTACATGACCATGACACTAGGGATTTTCCTAAAAAGTGACAAGTTCTTGATGTGATTTTTCTATCAAATATACAGCTTCCAAAGGCTTCTTCTGAATATGAAATTAAATTAAAATATGATATTTTCATATAAATAAGAGATTGGAAAAAAGTTCCTTTTAAATATATAAAAATTATTTTAACTGCAGTTAAATGAGATTCTTTAGGGTTTGACTGTAATATTTCACAAAGACATACTCAATACATTATATCTGGTCTACTATTAGTAAGATATAAAAATCTACCAATCATACCTTTATATATCTTGTTGTAAACAGATTTTCCAGTTTCATCCAAATCATGTTTTATATTATTACACATACGAGTTGTATATGCATTTCTGTTTTCAAATTCAATTTTCTTTATTAAATCAGTAATTTATTTGGTTTGATTTAAAAAATTTCCAAAACATTTTTGAAAAATTTGTAGTCCTTAACAGAAATTTAATTCTCCCACCATTCTCATTTCAAATTCTATTTTGCATTATATTTGAAAACTCATGACAAAGTGATTTATTTGTTTATCCAAAAACTATATCATCAACATCAACTTGAACCAATAAAATATAATAATTTATAGTTTTTTATATAGTGTTGGATATTCCATTCCAACAGTAAAATAACTTTTCAAAAGAAAAGATATTAATCATTCATACCTAGATCTAGGCGCTTGTTTAAGGCCATAAAGAGATTTTGTATGTTAAAAAAAATCATTTTTTCGTGAATTTTCAGAACCCGGAGGTTTCTCAACATAAACTTCTTCTATTAAAAAACTATTTATAAAGGAAGACTAAAAGTCCATCTAAAATAATTTAAGGTTCATATGAGATGCATAGGCTAAAATTATTATTATGGCTTCTAACCTAGCTACAGGTAGAAAGGCCTCATCATAATCTATACCTACTTCTTGATTATATCCATTATCTACTAGTATTTATTTATTCTTAGTTATTATTCCATGATCATATTTTTTATATCTAATGACCCATTTCGTTCCTATAACTTGATAATTTTGTGGTCTTTAAAACTAATTTCCAGACATCATTTCTTTTGAACTGGTTCAGTTCTTCTTGCATTGATATAATACAACTTTCATCATCTAAATCTTCTTCTATATAATTGGGTTCTAATTGGGATAGAAAGGTAGGAAACCCAAATAGATTTCCTAAATTCCTTTTAGTTTTTATTCCAAAATCCAATTCTCCTATTATTGTTTCTAAAGGGCGATTCTTTAGGGTCCTTTACAGTCTAGGTAGTACACTTATAGGTTCTTCAGTGTTATGTTATTATGGACGGGACTGAATTTTATTTAAATATTTTTCAAAATCATCTTTCAGGTTCTCATGTGTCATGTTATCATTAGAGTTAGATTCATCAATTTGATCTGTCCTTTTCTCCAAGGGATCTGATTCAACAAATTTCACATGAACTGATTCTTCAACAATCCATGAATTTTTATTAAAAACTCTATAAGCTTTTGATGTAGCAGAATATCCTATGTAAATGCCTTAATCAGATTTTGGATCAAACTTACCAAGACTTTTCTTGGTGTTTAAGGTGTAAACCCCACATCCCAAAACATTGAAGTAATTTACATTAGGTTTTAGGTTATTCCATAGTTCATACGGTGTATTTTTCAACATTGGTCTAATTAAAACGCTATTCATTATATATCAGGCTATAATTACAGCTCTTGCCCAAAAATCGGCTAGAAGACTGTATTCATTTAGCATAGACCTAGCCATTCCAGAAATAGTTATATTTCTTCATTCAAAAATTCCATTTTTTAGGTGTTATTGGTGTAGAGGAGGTGTGTTTAATACCCTTATTTGAGAAAATGGAATTGAATTCAAGATTCTCAAATTATCCACCATGATCACTTCTAAATAAAGTTATTTTAAAACTTTTTTCATTTTGAACATCTTTGAAAAAACATTCAAATAAATTAAAATCTTCATTTTTAAATTTTAAAAAGAAAATCTATGTAAATCAAGATTAGTCATCAACCAACACATATACATATAATTTACCATCCAAACATGCTACTCTTAAAGTTCCAAACAAATCCTAATGGATATGTTATAGAGGTTTAGATGTAGAAATCTTGTTAATAGATTTGAAGGATTATTTGTGCTGCTAGCCATGTTGACATGGATCACAAAATCTATCACTTTCAAACTTGAGACTAGGAAAATCAGAAATTAATTGTTTCTTAAATAAATTATTTAAAGCATATATACTGAAATGACCTATTCTTCTATTCCATATCTAGGATTCATTTACTTTAGTAGTTAATTAGTTTAATTTTTGTTTCCCCAAAGAATTAAAATATAGGGTATACACATTATCAGTTCTAGGTTCTCTAATTTTAGCAGTTTATCTTTGAAAATAGAACAACAATTGTTAGAGAAATCTAAAGTATTACTATCATCATAGAGTTGAGAGATTCTAATAAAATTGTATTTTAATACTTGTACATAAATTACTTTATTGATTGACGGATATTCTTGGTCTCCAACTGTTCCAATTCCAATTATCTTTCCATTGGAGTTGTCACCAAAAGTGACTAGTCCACCATCTTTTTGAGTTAGTGTTCCAAAATTTTATTAGTTTCCACTCATATTCCTGGAGCAGCCACTGTCCTTATACTATATGACCTTTTTTTCTTATGTGAATTACTTATTGCGAAGACATATAAACATATTGTTTTGGTACCCATATTCTGTTGGGTCCAGTTGTGTAAGATAGCAAAGATCTTGGAATCCATACTTTCTTGTTTTTCTAAAACCAATAGAATCATATTAATAATTTGAGACAAAGGATTTCTTTATTCCAATTATTTAGAGTTTACTTAAGTAACAATTCTCATATAGATGATGTTTTTCACCACAATTATTACAGATTACCTTTCTAGTACTTGGAACAATGTAATTTTTGTACAGTTTAGACTTTTCACCTTTACTGCATATTCCATATCTTCCCTTTTTATTCAAATTCTTTCCAAGAATTTCATTTAATGTATTTTATACTTTTGTAAGAATAAGAGATTCACTATTATATGTTTCTACTTTATTTTGATGTATTTTTACCTTTGACTAATAATCTATATAGTTAGTGTAAATTGAATTATACTTATCAGTTAACTCATTATGTTGTTTCAGTATTGTGTCTTTATCCTCTGAAATAGCCTTGGGAATGTTCTTTAAAGACAATGGTTTCATAAAAAGAGAATCATATTTTTCTTCAAGCATGTTGTAGTAGGCTACATGTTTTTCATTAGAATAACTTGTTTCAGAACTGGAGTCCACATTAGAATCAGAAGAATAGTATGATTTTACCTCATCTGTTTCTTCCTTAAAGACATGTTGGATTTCAGATTTACTTCTTCCTTTTTTGAGTATGATTTTAAGGCGCTTCTGGAGTCTTCAGACACACTACATGTAGATTTCATTTCTTTCGTATCTTTTTTCTCATAGTCATTCTTTTTGAAGAACTTCTTCTTCTTGTCTTTCATTAATTGAGGAATGTACGGTCTGATGTGCCCCATTTTCTTTCACTTTTAACATCTGACTTCCTTTTCATCATTTTTGAGAGTTTTTCTGAATCTTTTCCTTTTTATGTAGAATTTACTAAACTTTCTGGCTCGCTGAGCCAGTTCTACATTAGAATTTGATGAATCAGAACATTCTAATTTCATCTTTACTTCTTTTTTATCATGTTTTTGTTTTTACCTTGTGAAGATACTTTTAAGGAAGTGTCTTCTCTCTTGATCAAAACAATATGCTCATTTTCTTTATCTTGCATTTTGGCTTCATACATCATATGTGTTCCAATAAGTTCTCTCATGGTTACGTCTTTGATAGGTGTTCATTTTCTGATTGCAACAGAGATTCCATTCCATTGAGTTGGTAGTACTCTCAGGAATTTCATGGCTGGATCATCTTGTTTGATTGTGTCTCCCAAAGTAGTTATATTGTTGAAAATTTCTGTCAATATTCTATTCATTTGAGTAATGTTATCACCTTAAAACATTTTGAATGTATCAAATTTAAGCTTAGTAGTAGAATATCTCATTTTTCTGACATTGTCAGTTCCTTCATAAGCAACATCGGTAGTTTTCCACATCTCATATACTGTCGGTAATTGAGATACTCTGTTGAATTCATCAGGTCCTATAACACATTTAATTTCATTCATTTCCTTTGAGTTCATATCATATTCTACTTCAGTGGCTACACTCCATGTATCAGGTTTTATAGGTATTTCATATGGAGTCAGAATCTTAAAATATACTCTATATCTAAGGTTTTATAGATAAATTATCATTCGCGACTTCCAAGATCCATAATTTTCTACAATGAAGTATGTTTCTCTGACCATAGACATTACCTCTCTTGTATCAGTCATTTTTCTCTATGTATAAACACATTCACCTTGTTAATGCTTTATTAGAAATATCTACCTTTGATACCAATTGTTGGATTGGGTTATTCCAAATATACACAAGAGTGGGGGGTGAATTGTGTATTTTACAAATTTTTCCCAAGATCATGTTCTTCACTTTAACTCTAATAGGATAGATTAATGTAGCGGAAATTTAAATAGTAGGGACCCACGATGTGTAGTGGTTCAAGGACCAGAAGGCCCCTAGTCCACTCCACCAAAGCTCTTCTCCATGAGCATGGTGATTTTCAATATTTGGTCCCCTTGTCAATAGACCGTTCCACAACTGAGTACAGGCAGTTTAAACCTTTACAATCTTAGAAAAAACAGAGAATTCTGGTTCAATAACAGAACCTACATAGCTGAGTATGAGAAGCCAGTCACTCAAGATAAAAAAATATTTGTTCTTTGAAAATACATTCTCGTTGTTCTTCATTATTGCAAAAAAATGTAATTAAAAGTAGATGGATCATCATCTTCAAAAATAATGATCTTTAGGTAAGAGAATTCCGAGTTGATCCAGTCGTAGTAGATATAGAAATATAATTCGCAACTTCACCAGTAGATTCTTAATAGATCTTTTATGGTCGAATAGATGAATCCTCTGTCATGTTTCTTCTATTTCAATAAATAGAGCTCAATAGCTCTTTGTAATCAGCAGATATGACTATCATGATAGTCTATGTTTTCACCTTTGTTTATATATATTCTGTTGTTTTTCAATAGTTCATGTATATATAGTCTTAGTGAAAAATATCACATCTATATTTAAAAAAAAATTACGACGACCACGTATTCTGCAAATTTATATCCAAAAAAGTCGCCTTCTGACTAGCGATATTCAAACATTTGAATTAACAGGGCATTGATATCTCCACTTGAAAGTTTTCATAATAAGATACTTTGAAATTGATCCTTTGAATCATAGATAAAACGGCTTTGAAACAGTCAAAGACACGATTTTAAAAACATCTTGTAATCCAGCCTAAATTTAGCATAATAATCCGCTTTTAAAACATTGCATAATAATGTCATCTTTATTTTTCTTATTCCAAACGTAAGGTTGAACTATATAGCATGCATATTTTGAACAAATGTTAGATTACAAATGTAAGATGATGATGCATCTTTCAAACGTAAGTTTCTATAAAAAAGTGATGTTGATCATCCATACTTTTCTTTTCAACATTCAAATGAATGATAAATAATCCATACATTTATAAGTTTCAAAATGTAAGGTACATGATCCATACTTTTTATGGAACGTTAGGTTTCTTATTAAAGTAATTTTGGTAAACCATACTTTTGAGAAACAGACATGATGTTTAAATCATAACTATAGTTCTTCTCCCATACTTTTCAATATCACAAATGTTGGGTTCCTTCCTAATTTAGGATTCATCTTCCTTAATTTTCTGATAACTTATAGTTGATTAACCATACTTTTCTGTTATCTCTTTAAAGTATACACTTCATTTCATCCTTACACTACTCTTCTCCACGTAGGGTATGAACAGTGTTTCCAGAACACGCTGAATTAATTTCCGATGAATTTAACACTTGTTTCACGTTGTATAAATACTTTAGCACTCTTCCAAAAATAATAATATATAAAATTTTTAATCCCTAAAATATTCATAAAGTTAAAGCTTTAGAAAAAATTAATGGTATTTTTTAGCATCAAAATTCTCATAAATAAATAGAGTATTGTTCTCAACAATCTCCCCCTTATTAATAATAAAATCATGTATTGTAGAAAACAACACTTTCTCAATAGTGATAACATTAAATGTTTTCATTAAATTTATAATTTTAAATTTACCAACACTAATTTGAAGATTTTATCATGGGAAATGTTCATATAATTTTATTTATCATATCTGCAAAATAAATAGTGGGGCCTTAATTCATGTATGATCAGACTGTGGTCTAAAAACATTACCTTGAATGGTATTTAAAAAAATTTAAAATTAGAGGGATTTACTAAAGGTATTTTAATTTTGGTAATGGTAATATATTATTTTCTTTGTTTTCTAAACAATATGGTCCCATTCATGATTATTATAGGAATTTAATTTTATAATTTTAACTGTAGATTAACTTAATTTTTATATATAATATCATTTTATTTATATATATTTAGAAATATAACTACTAATTGTATATATACATATTTTCAACTACTATTTTTTGTTTACACAAATATATTATGTGAACAATAAATATTCATAATTTTATTACAAATAATTTAAAAATCATCCATTTTTATCTAAGGATGCATGCCTCTACAAACACATGTCTCCATTTTCTACCTCCTTGTACATGATTACATGTTTTTTACCAACTACTTCCAATCACAATCCTATTTGATTCTATAATTCCATGATTCCTAATCAATCATACCTTATATTAATCTCTATATTCCATTATCCACATCTCTATATAATTCTTCTATATCCCCTCCCCACTACAATGAATCACAAATTTTCCATCCTCATGGCTTCCTCCTCCTAAACCTAATTCTGCGACTCCCACTAATCCTCAAGCTATCAACCTACTCTACCTTACTTCCTTAATTTTATATTTCTGTCACATATAAGCACTATTATGACTACCTCCACAAATTTATATGTCTCGTTACTATTTTTCATACAATGGAATAATATCTCACAAGTTATTTGAATTATCCTATTAATTCTCCTATATTATTACCCATTATTTCCCAAGGGTATAGAGTCCAATGTAGTTGAGTATCCTACAATTCCCTCCTCAATCTTCATAAGTCCATCCCATCAATTCCTCCTCATAAATAATATTTTTTTTTCATCTCTCAATTATTAGATAGATAGATAATACATTTAGAGATTCTAGAATATATTACTTCATATAACCTTTGGTATATATAAATATTTGTCTTCTATTTTAAAGTACTATATGAATAATTTTTTAATATTCATTATCTTTAATTTATATAATGATTCTGAAAATATTATAATTTTTTTAATGACTCCTTTTTTTATATTATAGACATAGATTTGATTTTTATAGCTCCGTGGTCTATTATCTCTCCCTAATATTTCATATTACTCATTTAAATATTAAATATAATAATATGTATATATATTTCTAATATATTAGATAAATGAACTAATTTCACCTTCCTTGACATTGTACAATATATATTATAAAATTATTTTTTCAGTTACTATATGTTTTCCCTATTTTATCTCTAATTTTAAATTATATATTATGAAAAAACATCATAGATTCAATTTAGAGTACTTGGGTCAACATACATGAATTTTTATAGTCATTTTATTGTATTTTTTATAGATATATTTTCATAAATTATTTACTATATGATTTTCATTTATATTTTTTACTAAATATAGAATATATAAAAATTCTATTACCCCTTATGAGATTAGGGATGAATAACTAACCTGTAATTATACGTATACCTCAAACCACTCTTGATAAGTTGCATGTACCTGCATTTTTAAGACGCGAATTAAACATCTGAAATTTTTCATGGATGTCATTATTGATATTATGAAATTTTAATTATTTCTACCTCATCAATGCCAACAGTGCCTCTACACCCTGCTACTAATACAAGCCCTGTTATTATCTATGAAAAGATTTGAATCTAATTTTATATTTTTTGACAACCTCATCCACCTATCTCTTTCTTATGAACTAATCTAGCTTTCTTCACTGATTGAGTATGAAAAATTATCTCTCCTTGATATCAACTCTATGCATAGATTTATCTAAACATGTGGTCAAATTTGACTCTTATTTCCCTCATTGTAAATATAAATTTGTTAATATATTTATTAAATTTAATATTTCTTTATATATCTCCATTTAATTTATATTTTTCATCTTACATCAAATTTAAGTAAAAAATTCTGTGGGGAAAGCTACATTGATCCGCTGCATAAAGTAATCCCTTCATTCCAGGTAATCAGTTAAATTTATTATTTCTCATCTTTCTCTATTAACTGGAGATAGTTAATTATTGATTTTATTCATTATCTCATAATTATAATGAGTCCACATATATATATCTTTATGTGTTTCATGTTTTTGGGTGATCTTATTAGTAATCATAACTTTAATGGGCTCCTAGAATTATTTATTTTGGGGAATTTGTATTTTTTTATAGTTTCTATTTATAATGGATGGTTTATTCTATAAACTAATTTATAATCGATTTTCTTTGGCTTTAAAGATGTTAGAACATTTTCTAAACAAAAATGACTTAAAATAATTCATTCCCTTTAATTTTGTTAGACTTCAACAAGGATGTGTTTCTTCTCGAAGATACCAAATTCTTTAGAATATTGATATGAAACATCCATGGATCAAAATAACCATGTGAAACAACATTTAATTTCATTGAAAATGATCTTATAGGATAGAAAGATATTCCAAATGGTCATTGAGAAGTTTGAATGAAAACGTATGAATCATTATAAATGAGGTGAATTTGAAGTGATATATTTATATTTCATTAAAAATATTACATTTTATATTTTTAATTAAAAAAAATACATCATAATTTCTATTTATTTTAGATTATTAATTTATTTCATGACATTCAATGATGTATAGTTTTTTTAACATATCAATTTATTTAATATTTGACTTTAACATTTTAAAAAAACATATGACATATAATTTATAAGATTCCACCCTTTTGAAATTTCCAATATTCTCCTATAATTATATGAAATTTTTTAAGTGGCCTTCCATTTAAATAATTGTAGTTTAAACACCAAAAAACATATATATGGATAAACCATAATATTTCATAATTCATATCAGTTTCAATGGTTTAACAGAAATATTATTCATCTTTTTTGTTAAATTTCATATAGTTGTATTTATAGTCTACTCAATATTTAAAAATATGCTATTTGTGATATAATGTTTAATATTATAAAAATTAATTCATTTTCCTTGTATAATTCATTTGACATTGGAGGTGTTAGATAACAATTACAACTAAAATTTATGTTTTACACGTTTACGCCACATATAACAATTTTATTTGGGCAGTCCAACCTATTTTCCCAATTATTGAGACATAATATATTTCTACATGTGACAAAAATCCATGATGAATTTCCATATTTTGTGACATTTCCATGTTGGTGTCGATTTTCATGATTTTTTATCATTACTATATGTGTTTGTACTATAAGTCAAAATTTTCTATGTTGAAGCATAATAATAAAAATTTTCTAAATTTTTTATCTTACACATGAAAACCATGATGTTCATATAACAATCCATGTTTAAAAAAAATATTAGTATTCAGTTATAATGTAATTGATGTAATTAATTTTTATTTTTTGGGCATTAATTTACTATTTTTTTCGATTATCCACTTGGAAAACCATTGTGAAACTCAAGCACCACACTATAATTCCCATGACATCTAAAGTATGATAGGGTATGATTGAAATGTTATTCATATTTTTACTCTAACATATACATTCTAATAAACCTTATGTTCTTATATATTTTATCATCCATTTACCTATATATTTTATAATCTATTATAAGTTAGATAATATAATTTGAATCATCTACAATTTTTTATGATTTAATGTCCACATTTTCTCTATGGTACCATTTAGGGATTTATCAAATTCACTTTTTATGTAGATCCTCATTATTTCACTTTATGAAATTGAATATTGTTCATCCAAATTTAAAATTAGTATATTTAGGAATGTTTTATTTTACAATGATGATATTTTATCAAATTAAAAAACTCATTAGTTGATTTCAATGTGTTTTAAAATAGAGTATAAAATAAAAATTCCCTTCATAAAATTAACAGAATTCATTTGTATTCACACAAATAAATTTTTTTATAATCAATATCTTATTCAATGAAATGGGTAGAACATGACATAATTCTTTATTATTGATATATTATTGGTCTCACAATCAATTATTAGAGAACATTAATATTCTTTCCAACATATCTCCCAATTTTATTTTTAGAGTACATTCTCTAAATAAATACATACATATAAAGGTTAATTTATTCTTTTGTAGAATCATGTATTTAAATATTTACATTATTGGTTTTATAATGTTACATTTCTCATTTCTTAGATCCATGTGCATAAATTTCCTAATTCTAATAGTGTACGATTTTGTACTAATTCATATACAACAATAAATCTAAAGATTTACCTTATTGGTAAATATATAATTTAAAAAATTTATAATAATATATTTTAATTATTAAAATAGTTATATATTATTCATATACAAAAAATTATTATTTACATACAAAGTGACCCACTTCATAACAATGATATCTTAACTAATAAATAAGTTGTTTTCATTATTACTTTTGTTTCTTATAAATTTCCTATTTGAATACTCAATGATGATAAATATTAATAGTTAATTGGTATCTTTTTTATAGAAATTCCTTAACTAAATTCATGGTTTTTTTACTTATAATATATTTTTTCTTATAAATTAAATTTACACGGTTTCTAAAAGATTTATTGGGTAAATTCAATAAATACATGGTTTATTACATCATATTCCAAATATTTTATTATAAAATATTTAGAATAATTTAGTAATGATATTTTTAATTTTCTACATCATTCCATGAATTTTTACCACATTTATATTATTGAGAATAATTATCTTAAATACTAATTTTGTAATTTTAAATCACACATATGATATTTTTGTTGATATTTTCTCAACAACAGATTGATTATGCATGTTTCTATATAGTTTCAATTTGATTATTTTATCTGTCAATATCAATTAGAAATAATAAATTATGAGGAAATTTTATTCAAATAGTTGAGGCTATGGAAACACAAGTTAATTTTTATAAGTCACATGAAAAATATTTAGAATATCCATGATTAATATTGATTAGAAAGTCCATTATGTAGCTAAAGAAGTGTATTTCATTGTTTTTAAAAATAGAGTGAGAGTATTTCATACCTATTGATGATACTATGAAATTATTATGAAAATAAAACCTTCCTTAGGAGCTTAATGTGGAGACAAATAGAAAATATCATATAACATTTTAATATAATAATAAAATATTGGTGGCTCTAGCTGATGTGTAAATATTGAAAGAGTTAATCATTCATGATTATTTCCATCGTTTTTAGGAATTTAAAATATAGAAACATAATTTATATTTATATATTAGACACACACACACACACATATATATATATATATCATAATTAAAAATATATAAATATTTAAATTTAAACGAAATTAATCATGATGTCATTTGTAGCACTGGTATTGGAGGTGATTTTATCAATGCTATGTAATGAAATGAATTAATTTTACCTTTATCTACCTGAAAATTGAATAAATATAATATTATCTATTGTCACTAATTTTTTTTATCAATGATAAGCATCCCATTTTATTATAATGAATTATATGTGCTAATAAAATTGTCCTATTATGATTTTTTAGTGCTGATTAATATGATACCTTAATAAAATAAAATATTTATAATTGCACATAATTCGTAGACATAATATAAGAGAACATGATGGGAGATGAGTTAGGATGTGATGTTAAAGAATTATTTCCAAAATCATTAGTTTCTAAAATTTTCAAGTGACAAAACTACTCTTACAGTCAAAATGGTAACTTGAACAATGTATGGGCCATTAAAAATTATTTTTGTAGACTTGGTCCTCTTTAAAAAAGGTATATATAAATATGTGTATCATCTGGTCTGGTCACAAAAAAGTTAAACTTGAATGATATATTCTTTAGGGATTATGTCTAGACCACATCCCTTATATATATTATTTTGGGAAATAATATACATATAACAAAAACATTATTTCTCAGATATTTCTTTAAATAATAATATATCAACTTCTTAAAAAGAACATATTAAATGTAATATTATGTTTTCAAAAGTACATTGATTTAATTTAAAATCATTTATTTATATATATGAATATGGTTTATTTTGAACTATATTGCAATTTCTATATAGTATTGTTTTTTTATAAATTAATACTTATTTTTTTGACAAGTTTTATTAATTTTCTAAAAAATGAATTCACCAGTATAAAATAAATATTATTTCTGTAACGTGAGAAATATAAAAAGTATTACATTAGTGAGCTTTCATGACTGTCGGGCCCACAACTGTAATGTTAGGGCTTATAAAATAAAAACATGGAAATGTTTTATTCAATATCATTTTAGAAAAAAATATTATTTATTATACAATTTGATTCATATTTAGGAACAGAATCATCAAATTCCATTTAGTTTAAAATTTTATCTTATAAAAAATTATTTTCCTTGTAGGTTATTTAAAAAAAATTACAAATTCATTCATAGATGTTAAATAAAATAAATAATAATAATAATATATATATATATATTTATAATAATCTTAAAATTCAATTCAAATTCAATATTTCAATTTGATGCACATCATACAATAGTTTAATATTTTGGGTTATATATATATGAAATATCAATATAAATCTCATTAAAAATCAATAACAAATTACAAGAACACCTTATAATAATCCCTTACATGATTTATTAACTATTCATAAAATTAGTTAGTTCTCCCAAATTCCTAAATCATCCAAAATCCTTAGCATAAAATATATTAATGGAAGTGTAATATTGGACAAGCAATATTTTTTCAAACAAACAAGAAATTTATTTAGTACGAAACCAAATCCTTAGATAAAAAAAGTAAAACATTTATAAAAAATATTTTTTATATGATCATCTATATTTAATGTAAAATAAATTTGTCAAAAAATATAAAATAAAAAAAATATTTAAATCATGAAAACTTTATTTGGTGATGATGATATAATCTTAAAAATACCTGATGGTGTTGTAGAATTGGGTGGGGAATGAATAAATGATATTGAATTAACATCATTTTAGACATCTTTCACATTTGGTTGATCATAATATCCATATTTAATCTATAATATGTTAAACTCCCAAAAATTATTTTTATGTGTTAGAACAATCAATGATTCATTGTAATAAATTTTCACTTCAATTAATTTAACTGTTGAATCATATTAAAATGCTTCCATAAGATATTAAGAGGTGGTGAGGATTAAGAATTATAATTTTAATTGGTGGCCATAGACCACATTAATTATGTACGCTATATTACATTTATTATGACCTGAATAAATTCCATTAATTTCGTGATGAAAAATTATTATATTATTTCAATAGGGTTAGAAAAATATTATTGTTTCCTCCACATTAGTTAATTTTTAAACTGCAATATTTCTTTTGGAATTGGGAATTGAAATTATATTGTGGAGGGGTTTCATCATCCATCACACCAGGAGATTTAGTTGATGGTAATGAAGAATGAGAAAAGGTATAATCCTTCAAGTGCATCATTTCCAACAATTTTCTTCTCTTTCCACTCATTGGTACATAACCAACACTATGAACGTTGCCTATGATGAGATCCTATAAGACTAAACATGGGTTTTGTTTTCTTGGAGGATTTAATTACATATATGATAATGTATAAACTATGTTTTTTTGGAAAATACCACATGAGAGGGAACCACTAAGGCCATGATGAGGGACATGGGGATGTCAGTGACCGCATTTGGGTCTATTTTAGTTCATTATATTTGGTCGTATATTGTACCGTAAGACAACCACCCTAGAAATCATGGAATAAAGATAGTTCTTATATTAAGTGGATAATATAAAGAATTTCATCTTGAGACATTATGAGAATATAATTATACAATTGCACATTTTGGGGTTTTGGTTTTTAATGGATGGATTTGAGATGAATGTTCTGCAACCGTAATTGTGGAGGAATTTGAGAATGTGGGATTGTGGGAAATGTTTAGTGGATGTAGAAGGTTCAGATCCTCTGCAGTGGGGATCAAAAACTAAAACCCTAAGATCAGCAGACTGATACAATTCAAAAAAATCACTGCATTCCCCAAAATTTATAATTTTTATAAATAATCATATATTTTTTTATTTTATTGTTTGGTAATTTTTTTTCATTGTTTAAAAAATATTGATTTAAACTATTATTTTATCAGGGTGAAGGGAAATATTACTATTGAATGGATTTTGAGATATTTAATTAAGGGATACTTTAGTTTTATGTGTGTTTAAAAAAAATTATAACCTTAAATGAATGGTAGATTTTTTAAATTATTTAATTGTTTGAGGAAATAATTTATGTTAAATTTCTATTAACAAAAAAATAGAAATTTATTGGATAAATAAACAATAAATAGAATAATTGAAAGGAAATAATTATATAACTTAATTATTCTCTCTAATAACTAATAAAAAATTATTTAATTTTAATTAATAATGATGGTGGTAGTGTTTGGTAAATATTATCTCAAATATACTCATGGTCCGGACTCTCAGGTTCACAACTAGGATGAAAATGTATGATATTGTTTTTTGATTTTTTTGGAAGATTATGTAAAGATTCTATTCAAAATTTTGAAAATATAGTATTATATTATTAATATATTTCCAAACATATCCTTCTCCACATTTTTGCCTAAGCTGAATGATTATATGCATATATGAATGATAGATAAAAATATTGAAATAAATAATGTATAATTATCAATAATTAATATTTATTATGATATAATTTCTATATTGTTCCTCTATATTATTATGAAAATTAACAATTCATAAATAATTATGTAATTAAATATTATTAAATTTATAATAATAATTATATAAACAAAAATTTATTTCAGAAATTAGTTATTTATGTTCAGTGTAAACGTGTACACATGTAATTTATATTTAAAACATTTATTGAAGATTTTCATAAAAATTTATCAACATCTATTTTATTGTAAAATATATTTTCTAATGTGTTTTTTAAATATAAATTATTCAATACATAACAAGTTAGATCAAATTATTAAATTTTATAATTCTCTCCATGGGTTTAGATTTTCATAATTGGGATTTATATGGTTTGTTAATTCCATGGGGTTTCTATCCTGGGGTGGTAATTTACTGATGTACCTATATACATTAGCTAAAGTGCTCAAACCTCATTTTTTCTTCATTTAATAGATTTTATTATTGAGGATTATAATAATAGAGTCAAATGTGATAAACCACTAGAAAACTTATCAATAGGTGACAAAGAGTGGGTGGATGCCGTTTTTAAGAAGCATGATGATGCATTTCATATGCATTGATAGTCAATCTTGGTAATATTAAAAAAAAATCTTAATTTTCCCTTCAATATCGGTACTCTATAAAAATACTAATTTTTTTTGGTTCTTATAGGAGGGTGTAACCATAAGAGAACATCAATAAGGCTATATGATCATTGAATTTGTTAGCAGATAAGACAAATAGATGGTTCTCAAGGGAATATAGTAGATCTTTGATAACCAACTCATTCAAAGGAAGGATATACAAGACGAACATTATATCCAAAAAAATTAAAATCCAAACCCCCTTTTGGGATATGTGTTAAGAGAATTTTGCATGGAAATATAATCGAGTGATTTATGTTTGAATTTTTTTTCCACATCAAATAATTTATAAAATGGTATCAATCAGGTCCTATTCATTATGGACTAGCCATGCAGATAAGAGTATGGGTTGATATTTTACATCCACTTATGAGGATATTATTTTAGATTATTGAGGATGTAAGCACTTTGATATCCTTTGAATTTGAAAATGTTCAAATCATTTGGGGTTTTTTGGGGGTGTCTTGGCACACATTGAATAGATGTGCTTCAAAGAAGGATGATGGATAAGGAAACATCTTCATTCCAAATAGTCATTATATACCTATATATATTTTTATGTAATCCTTCATATTAGATCCTAAAAAACAATAGATATCTAGAGTGATTTGGGAAAGCCTTATTTAATCAATATTAGAAAAATCTAAATAATTTCATGATACTACGAAATTTTTCATTTTCTAAAAAAAAGGAAAATGACCAAATGGTGGAATAAGTGATGTACCAAACCAATGTAAGTGGTTTTAGATTCCCCTATATTTTCCTTGAGGTTTAGGGTGAATTTCTTATAGAGTTGTTCAACCCAATCCATCTTCCAAATTTTGTGGAGGTAAAGATTAAAAAATATTCAAACCAAAATTAAATATACTCAAATCATTAAAATTTGAACAGTACCTTGTTACTTCTAGGACCCTTGTATCAAATATGGTAGGGGTATGTCTAATATTTTCCACAATAGTCAATACTAATATAGCAGTTGGGGAAAATGAAATTGAGAAAGTAGAATGAAAATACCATGATCATGGATGAAAACCATCAACTTAAATATAGCATGCATATACCACTTATTAATGAGTGATATTCTAATTGGATAAAAGTTATAGTTGGTTAACATTCCTTGAATTATCAGTAGAAGAAAATAGTTTAAGCACACCCAGAAAATTAGAAAGAAAATTCTATATTGGATCTTTCATGGGCTTGACAAACCAAGATGAATTTAAATTCTTTAGCATAATTACACATAAAGTGGTGTTGATTTGTTCTTTCTATTGAGATCCATATTAGACATAATTACATGGATAGTGTTGGAAAAAATTATAGCTTCATTTTCAATTTCCCAGTTTCTCGAAAAGTCCTTGAATGTGGGATTAGCCTCATTTGGAGGTAGGAAGTGGATGTTAGGTTTCAATCATTAACTTAAATTCACATATGTGAAGTCTTCTATAAACCATATATAATGAAATGAGATTTTGTGATATTTTATTTTTAGCCACGCAAGGATTATTGGTACTCATATATGATTCTCAATACCCTCTAAGAAAACTTCACTCACCATAACCTAATTTTGGAGAATTTGAATGATATTTTTCACTAGGTGAGAAATATTTAGGTGAATAAAGGCCTTATACATCATTGTTGGACTTTTAGGGAAATCCATATGGCTTAAGTGTTTAATTTCTAAGCATAGAATTAGTAATTTTGTTATTAATATACATTTTGATTGTGAATATTCGTTTTATATATTTAAAAATATAGTATTCCATGGTTAGTCCAAACACATTGTTATTAAACATCATTTTATATGATATACTATTGAAAGTGGAGTAGTGTGTGTCATTAAGTTGCACATAGATTAAAATACAGCTGATAGTTTAACTAAGGCTTTAATATTATCCAAGATAAATAATTTCATAGTTATCTTGAACTTTACAATAAATTAATAACATTTAGGTGAAAGAAAATCTCCAATTTTCAACTAAAAATTGAGGAGATTTGTGAATTGGGGGATTCAATATTTTCATATTAAAAATTTATATTACTCATTTAAACAATTCCTCCACATAGTTTTATTGTTACATTAATTTTTTATTTATTAATGTTCCTAATATTATAATATGCCTAGATTTTTTGATATGCCTTATTAATTTGGTTGTGTAGTGCCACGCTCACAACATTCTTGGCTCCTGCTTGCCAATATGGAAAACACATTTTTATCTAGCCATTGATTGTGGTAGCCTGCCATCCATTCCTCAGATTACATATATTTATATATTTTATAATTCCACTGGGGTTTTAAATTCCTGGATGGTTTGTGGATTTCTCTCCAGGGATGGACTAATATTTATATATGGGTTTTAATTTTTTTTCAAAATGGGATAGGGTTGGGGATATTTGTAAAAATGTGTCTAGGGATGTGTGAACCCCACTCACACATCTTTCATCTTCTAGAGAAACATGAATAGGGTTCACACATCTTATGCATGGAAAATATGTGTTAACCCCATTCACACATTCTTAGAAGATGAGATGAAGGAAGCGAGAACCCCTTTCAGGAATCTCTTTGCACCAATGAACCATGAAAGAGGTTCACACATATTCACTATGATAGAATATGCATGAACACAATTCACACATCCTTCATAGATAGGATAAAGGACGTGTGAACCATGTTCACACATCTCACTGAGTTAAATTTTTAAAAGGTTCCCCCCCAAAATTAATCTTCTTCTCTCGATTTTGCTGCAAATCCCTGAAGAGTTTCACTCTAAACCAATATTAACTTCTTTTAAGAAGGTAATGTTTTAATTGAAAATTTTAATTGTTTAATTGTGTTTACTTATTTGATTTGAATGGTTTATTTATTTTATTTATCATATATAAAAATTAGTGTTTGTCTATATGGTTAATATATTTCATATGTATTGATGTCTAAATTACTTCCTTTTGCATGATTTAATTTTTTAATGGTGTGAATGTTGTATGAATTCATATCTAATGATTAGTAAAATTTACAATGTTATGTCTAAAATGTTGTCTGAATTCAAATTGAATTCTTATGAAAATTATGTTTATTATAAAATATGTTATTATGAATGTAATATTAATATAAATTATAATATTTTATACAATAGTTATAAAATTTGTGAATAATATATTAGTTATATTTTCATTATATGTAAATTTATTAAAAAATATATAAAAATAACTTTTCTTATATGAGAAAACTGGTTTTAAATAAATTATTATTTAAAAATATATTAAGTGTAAATAAATATTATTTTAAGTAATAAATTATAAAATAATATTAATTTAAATTTTAATATTTTATAATTTAGCTATATAATTTACTTATATTAAGTATCATATGTAAATTTATAAAAAAATATATAGAAAATTCTTTTCATCATTTGTAAATAGTTGTTATGTAAATGTAAATTATATTCATTATAATTAAAGTTATTAAATGTTATTAATGAATATAAATATATACACATACCAATTGAAACGTTAAATTTTTGGAAAAGAGCTGTAGTTTTTTAATATATATTTCATCTAGTAATAGAAAAAGTTATATAATATGTACAATATAATAAGTATACCAAAAACATGATAAGTTGTGTGATGGATGATCTGGATATGTCTGAACAATACATAACTGAAATCGGATGTCTTGATTTGTGAATGTTTTAATTTAGTTAGTAATAAATAATTTTTTTTTGCATTGATGACCTGTGATTCAACTCTAACTATGTATGTATGGACTTCTGTGTCACACTTAAAAAATGATATGTATTTCATACCCTAGACCCCTCACATGCATGTGAGTAAATTTTTAATTAATAGTAAATCAACAAAATTCATCCTTTAAGAGATGTCCCTGAAGAGGCACCCCCCGAAAAGGCGTCCCCGAAGATGTGTGCCCGAAGATCGTTTGAGAACAAGTGTTTCACACGAGGCATTGTTTTTTGAAAGGAGATCGGCAGTTGCCAAAATATTTGATAATAGAGACTCCAGGAGTCTACCCATAGGTTTTGGTTTGTTTATGAATTAATGATAAACTAATCATATGTCTCAAGATCATGTTAGAATGATTTATTCATTAGTAATTTAATATATAATTTTATATTAAATTTTCTTTGGTAATAATACCACCAAAATTGTACCCATATAGTGATAAATAAATATATTAAAAACGTCTCAACATAAATTCAATTATTCAAAAAAAATATAAATAACCTAAAATTTTGATATAGTATATAATATTTCATTGAATATTTTATTATATATAATAATTTGTGTGCAAATATATTGAAATGGTGATGCCATTTATAATGAACATGGATTTATATATAGTGTTCCTCCAGTCAGAGTAGTAACTCTTCATGGTTTCTGTACATTAGATGTAGTTTTCAATAAGATTCATAATTAGATAAAACCCAGGGTCGATAAATCCATTGATTAAATAACATATCAACATCTACAAAATCAAGAATGCTTCTGGCACACTTATTACCTTATGGTCGATGATGATGCTTTGATGGATGCATCTTCCTTATTTAGAAAATAGTTCACTAGTTGTTTGATGGAGTTGTATATAGTGATTTGTTATTTACATTTGGAGAAACCGACAACTACATAATCGAGTTTTTTGAGCTCTGTAGATGTTGGTCCTTCACATCTATTTTTTTCATTGCGACTTTCTCCTATAAGTCCTATGATATAAGTAAATTTTTGAAGAAGTTGATCAAAATTTGGAATGAAATAAAGATGAAATACCTTTTCCTACTAATATAGTTAATGAAAAATCATCTGAGGTAGAAGAATATAGGGACCCATCCAGAGATGATGTGTGTGAGGTTGATGTTGGGAATGAAACTTCTGAAGTTCCTTTGAGAGACAAAATCCACGACATCCAATATTTAGTGGTAATAATCCATTACTATTGAGTTTTTTATTTGATTAAATGTCTCATGAACATCATTTTTATTAGGAAGTCATTATATTATCTTCTAAATTACCTATAATTAATGGGAATAGGTCTACATAAAATAATAAGGCCATCTATGTCAGGTAGGAGTTTGAATGTAAATTGGACATGAAAATTGTTTTTTAAAAAATAACAAGGTGAGAAACATCTCACATTTGTCGATGATGAGTCAAAGAAGACAAAATATATCATTCTTTGTAAAAAATATGGCACATAATGTAAATTTTTATTAATGGAAATATTTGATTAATATTTTTTATGTTGGAGGATAACCAATTTAGAAGGGGGTCACACTTGTGTGCATCTAAGCATGTCATAGGATCACTATTACTATGATTCATAGATTATATCAAATATTATTTTGGGTATGATATGAACATGTCAGTATGTTCCTATTTCTATTTCCTAGGAATGAATTAAATAGTTTTTTTACTATAAGATATAATATGAAAAAGGATGGAATGGAAAAAAGAAGGAAATTTTCAAAGTGTATGGTGAATGGGATGAATATTATGCAATGTACCCAAAGCTTATGGAATTGTTTTCTCTAAATAATCAAATTTTTAATTAGTTGGCCATTGTTGAGTACTTATCCCCAAATTACTGAGTTTGTCAATTAAAAGTGATGTTCAATATTATTTTTTGGGCATTCAGGCTATGCATCAATACATATCCCTATTGTACACAATTTATACAAGTCGATGGAACATTACAGTATGCAAAGAATACAAGTGATATACTCATTGCAGACACACAATACAGTAATTGTGGTCCTCTTACACTTTCTTTTGGTATTGTTGAAATGGTGTATTTTAAATACTAGATCTAGTTTTGGCATGTGTAAACATTCATGTCACACAAAACTCAGGTGTTTGTCAGATATATGATTTCCATCGATTGATTATAGAGGGTGTGGGTAGTAATGGGGTTTGATGGACTAAGCTAAATGATTATCATCGATATTTCATGAGACATCTTGCATTTAATTTTCATAAGAATTTCAGTTTTGGGGACATAAAGAAGGTGATCCTCACGATGACACATTAATTTTTTTTTAAAAAATATTATCCAATTTAATACATTATTATCTTATGGTTTTAGCATATCAGGGCCAACAAAAAATGTTTTATCGATGCCTTGAAGTGATTCAAACTACCAATGAAGATGTGTATAAATATATGATGAAAATTTCAATGGATCAATGGCCATTATCATAATATGGTGGATGCAGATATGGCCATATGAACACAAATACAGTGGATTTCATTAATGATGTCTTCAAGGGTGTGAAAAAACACCCTATCACATGGTTAGTGCAAAAGAAATGTTATATATGTGTTCACTAAATTATTGAGTGGTCCCAAAAGGCCTATCAGATGATTGAAAATGTAATTCATTATAATCCGAATATCCAAAGAGATATTGATTAGATACTGAATAAGGTTTCAAGATGGTGTGTTCTATCCATTGATTGGGAAAGATGAGATTTCATGTAAGACAATTCTATGATTGGGCTAAATGCACTTTTTGTCGAGTGTTTGTGGTGATGTTATATAACATGTATTGTGATTTTATAAACTTTTTTGAATTGAGATATCCATGTTAACATGTTATCACATATTTTTATATGGTAAATTTTTCATGGGATCCATAGGTTGACCTTGTGTATCACATGAATTCTTTTTTAACAATTATAGTGTAGTTTGTATGCCTGTTGGTGAACTTAATTCTATCGCATTTACTTCTAATCAGCTGACCTTCATCCATGATATTTCCATATTTTATAATTTGGTTTTGTTTTTATTTACGAATTTTTCAGGGTCTATCATTTTTTAATTATTTGTTTCATACTACTAGGTTGCATACCCGAGGAAGGCCAAAGTCAACTGGAATCAGAAATGAGATGGATTGGCTTCGGCAATGTTGAAGGGGAATACAATGCATTATTTGTCAAGAAGACGGACTTAATCATAAAATTTTTCCGCAAGTTATAAGACATAGCTCCACATCGCATCATTCATGATCGATTCTTTGTACTTTATCATTAATTTGTAAATTTTTTATGTGGATATTTGATTATTGAATATTTTTATTTCTAAAATGATTTATTTTTGACATGTTTCAATTCAGGTTTGTCTCATTTCTAGATTCAAAAATAATGAATTTTGTGATACTAAAACAATTAAAAAAAATATAGAATGAAAATGAATATTACATGTTTTTTAATAAAATAAGGACACGAATCCACACAGAATAAATGAAGAATAAATTGAAAATATTTCCACAATAATTTTTCTTTTTCTTGTTGTATATTATTTTAGATAAAATTTCAAATTTTTTGTTGAATTCACTATAAAAATTTAACCATGAAATAATTTGTTTATATGATAGGTTTTACAGTTCTCAAATCATAGGATGATCATGTATCATGGAAAATTTTAGAGGTATGTCATGTGCCTCTGTTGAGTATGGGCATATCTCAGCATTTCCGTCCTACCACAGAACTTCCCGCTATAATCCATCATCTTCATCGCACAGGATTATATGGTGTAATGATGTGTGAATTCTCATTTCTTGATCATCAACTCATTGTATCACATTTAGAAATATGGAGTATAGAGTAACATATATTCCATTTTATAGAGGTGGATATTACTATTACACTACAGAGAGTGGCTATTATGTCTGGCCTCCACATCGATGGTGTGGCTCTAACTGGCTGAGTTGGAGTTGATTTTACCAAGCTTTTCCATAGACCACCTAGAATAGAGGACCTCAATAATGGAAGGACCATCGTTAGTGGTAGACTATGCCTTATTTGGTTAAACCATAACATCACACATTTAGATGAGGATTCTGATGAGATCACTGTTCATAATTTCATGCTCATATATTATGAAGATGATCGGTGTCACACTTTTTTAATCCCTCCACTACTTTTTTACATCTGATGTATTTACCATTTTTGAGGATTTGGAATAGGTAGTCCTGTATTGATGGGGGTTTGGTTGTCTAAAAGATATATACAGGGAAATTTGTAGTGCATGTGTCATCGATAAGATGTTGATCATGGGATGCCTGTTTATTCTACATATGTGGTTTTGGGGGCATGACCCTTGTTTAGCTCCATATGCTCGTGAAAAATTTCTATAATATTTTGTAGTAGTGGATCTTCATGGAAGATGTTATGTTATTCATTCATTTTATTGTCAAACTTAATTGTATAACTTTCTATTATGAAATATAAATATAAGAATATTATCTACCTGTGTAGTCAGGCACATCAACATTTAGATTCCCCTAGACACGACATCCACCCCTAGAGACTTCTGTTGAACAACATTTGAGCACATGATGTAAGTGATTATAATATATACTGTTTAATATTTATTCTTTACTACACATCTATTAATTTATTAATTGATAATTATTATTTTTTCTTTTAAATTACATGGATTCCATATACAAATGATATCCTCTGGAGAAATCCACCATATTGTATAGTGATTCTTACAACCAGATCCTACATAGCCCCATTAGTTAATTTTCATATAGTCAAGTGGCATAAGACCGATAGATTTATGAGGATGTTTGGATTCTCTCAGCCTATTCTTGACATGACCAGTCAGTTAGCTTCACTACATTCCATGAAGAAGATAGGAAAGATATTTTTTAATTGGAGGAGATACCATGCCAAATATATTGATTTATTGGACAGACAACTAGAGTTCTAGTTGTGAGGGGACTTCACATTACGTATTCTTTTGGTGGATCAGATAGATTAAAAAACCCGGTACAACATATCCCTAGTTATATTTCTAAAACGATATAGAGATGGCTTTCATGAGTTGGTATACATTGTTATTTATTCTTTTTAGAAGATTTTTTATTCATATTATATAACAATAGAATTGGGTTATGTAGGATTCTCATATAGGTCATCTACATCAAATTTATGATCTAGTGGAGTGAGCTGCATTTGACAAGACATATTTTCACAACCTTATGACATTATTTCTTCCTTCAATCGATGAGATTTATCATGGAATTTATTTTATCCACAACATGATGAGGAGGATACGGATCTGGCTGAGCCTTATATAGATGTACTAGGGGTGATGACCTTGTCATGGTTATTGCTATCCCACAAGAGGAAGATGTTCAACTTGATCAGTCAGATGCAGCTATTCCACAAGAGGAGGGTGTTCAACATGATCTCTCAGATGATCCTCTTTCTTCTCGGGCATAGCCACAGGTAGATACAGACATTGACTAGGTTGAGTAGAATTCTTTATTACAAACATCTGTAGAATATCATCCATCTTCTTCGCATGTTGATGATATTTCCAACCAACATCCACTATCCTTAGATGCATGACAAGGTATAGATGGTGAGACTGTACATCCACCACCTGTCATACTAGAGGATGTAGAGGTGGCTTTTGATGGAGATGTGTAGCGTATGCTAGAGCACTGACATAGGCAGACACAATGTGGATGCATGTAGTATAAATCTGGATATAGAATAGAGGAGAAAACATTCTAGTGACATAGATCTGGTTGATTTCTGAATTATGATAAATTTTGTATATGTTTTACTAATATCATTAATAGAGTTATAATTTTTTATAAGTGTATTACTGTTATCAAATTTTATACAAAAAATAATAATATCTATTTGATATTCATATTATTACTTAGTATTATTATCTATATATGAATAATAAATAATATGAATAAACTCATTAATAAATATTAATACTCTATATAAAAAGATAAGTGAACATAAATAAATCATGAAAAATATTATTTATCTAAACTATTTGAATCCAAAATCATTGAATATGATTATTTTTCTAAAAAAATAAAATTTTATGAAGAAATATTTTAATGAATAATGGATAATTTTGGAGAATATATAATAATGATTGAATATTAGAAAAACCAGAAAAGGAGATGTAGGAAATTAGAAGTTCATTTGGACAGTTTTGAGAAGATACATATTCAAACAATATAAATGGTCAAATTTTATACTGGTACACAATCCTCATTGGATGATTTAAATGATAGAATACCTTCATCATGTGATAAAATTATCGAAATTAGGAAAAAGATTGATTTCATATTCTTATAGAATATGTGAAAATCCTTATGAGGGTTAAGATTGCACCATATTGGAAGGATAATAAGGAAGAAAAATCTTTCCAAAAATCAGAATCTAATGTGAAGAGATACCTACTAAAAAATATAAATTAGAACATATGTCCAAATATTCACTTAGGAATACTGGAGGAACTGGACCATCTTCATTGAGAAAAAACCACAAACTTACTATTCACATTAAGTAGTAGGGAATATCCACCATATTTTCTTAATAATATTTTATTTTATATATTCTTATGTTGTAAGGAAGAGGGTTATCATTAATGAATTTTATGAATGTGTTAGAATATCCATGGTAATAACTATAAAAAATATATCATCATGGTTTGATCATATTTTTTTGTATCCAAATAATAATTATTGAATATGATCATCCATAGTGAAGTTATGTAATTTTTCAAAATTTATTTTTAAGATTTTTTCTATTGAGGGGGAGGTAAATGAAGAAATATGAAATTATTGTTAGAATTAGTATATAAATTAGAATCAGACCTAATTACTTTATAATGTTCCATAAGATCATGTTATTGATAGAGGAATGTTGTTCAAAATCACTCTTCCTTTTTTAGAAAAAAAATAAACTGAATAGAATGTGGTTGAAATTTAATTAATCAAATACATAATAAATGATCTAGTATGGATATGCACAAACCCATTTTACCCTTATTATTTTAGTTTAATGTTTTTGATATATCAGTTAAAGTGAGTGCATGAGTATTAGGATTATTTTTCTAATAAAACATTCATATCTCATTTAATATCTTAATTCTGAAATAAAATTGGACTACCCTTGATGATTAGTGTTTGAGTTGTAATTTCATATGGTATAATGATCATTTTTTAGAGGAAGATATTACTTCCTAAATAAAATCCAACTAATTTCGGGATTGAGTATGAAAAACATAGACTTAGTTAGATTAATTAATGACACATTCTTAAGAATGAATTGATACTGGCGATCGAGCAATTCACAAAGAATCAAACTTTTTGATCAAAATTACCATGAACACTATTAGTAATATTTTTTACTATTGAACTAATTTGTATTAATATTTATTGATATTTATTGATATTTTATAAAAATTGATGTTTTTTAATTAATAATGTATTTATATTTAATTTGTATTTAAAATATTGATTTTTTTTATTTTAAATAAAAATTCTGGAGGAAGGGTGAATATTTAGTAATAATTATTTTTTGGATGTCAATTATTCAGTAATTTTCAATAGTAATTATTATCACTAACTAATATATAGTTATCATATATAAATAATTAGTAAATAATTATTTATATTAATTATTGTCTAATTAATATTAATATTCATAATAATAGGGTTTCACCCTCAACCTGTTAAAATATTAATAAAATTTATCAATATTAATTTAATATTAACTAATTTAATTCATATTTATTAATATTTTTTATTTTTTTATTTTCAATTAATTTTTTTTATTTTCTAATTAATATTTCTAAATATATAATTTTTTTTTAATATTTATTACTATTTAATTTATATTATGGATTATTAAATTAATATTTATTAATATTTTTTGATATCTTCATGCTTTTAAATTAGTATTTATATATATTTAATAATTATTGATGGATTTGTTTACTAAAAATTTCTATAGGATGCTTGAATGGGGTTCAAAAATCCTTTATAAACATTATAATGTATGCACGAACCTTGTTCATGCTACATAGTGATGGAAGATGCGTGAATGGGGTTCACGCATCTCAAGTCCCATTTTTAAAAATACTCCCAACCCTATCCCATTTGACAAAAAATTTAAACCCCACTTTTAAAAAATTTATCCTAGGATGTGTCGTTATTTATTTCTAGTTCTAGAGAAAAGATATGGGAATCCTCTTGCATTGGCTCACTCTGTGGATTTTTTTGGCTCTCGTCACCGACTGGGTGGAGCTTCGATTCTAGTTTCTTTGGTGGAATTTTCTTCCTATTCAACATGTAGAACCTATCCCATTTTATGATGAATCAGATATGGGATCTTCCTGATGATGACTTTCATCATGATTAGGATCCGCTTCAATACAAAGACATGCATCCGTAATGAGGTTCTACTTCCCTATTGTTTCTATATGTTAAATGATTTTATTTGTATCCTGAAATTTTACATCAATTTTCATTTTATAATTAATAATACTAGTGTCTGTGGATTGTGTTCTTGTCATGAAGTAAGACCCACCAGGATCAAAACATGTAAATTCTTGAGGTTATGACCCCTGCATTATTTTTCATTCATTGTAGTTCAATGTTTTTTTATTCAGGATTGTTGTACACTTTTTTTTTCATTTTCTATACATTTATCATTTCTTTTCTATTAATGATATTAATTTCAATCCAATTTTATATTCAGTTGGTAATTGGAAATTTTTATAGGGGTTGTATTCCACTATTACCCCTCAACATTCTGAATACTGATCTAGATTTTAGTTTTTCTAATTTCCCTTGTAATCACGTTGATGATTTTATTTGACAACCAGGTCCTTAACATGGACATTAGTTGGAATTGTTGGATTGCCTTGAAATAATGATAAGACAATGAACTACAGCCTCTCGAGTGTTTTACACAATTCCCTTCTAGGACCTCTACTGGTTGGAGGAGATTTGATCATTCTAATACGATAGAAGAATGACTATATATGTTGTGGGTTTGACATAAAAATGACCTCCCTTGGGAGCTTGACATTGTTAACTCTCGACATTATTGTGGTTTCACAAGGATCTCATTTTCCTGGTCTGGTGGGAGAACTTTAATTCTCTACATACATGATTTCTTGGATAGATTTGTTGGATTTAATGATTTTAAATCCATCTTCAGTCGTTTTTAGTATGTTATTTGTCTTTTTCTCCCTTAATCATAGATCAGTCCTTATTTCCATATTTTCTCATGGAAAGAGGGGGAGAACTAAGAGTGAACTATTCTATGAAGGCTTATGTCTCCAAAACCACACATGTGTGGAGGTTGTTTGATCTTCATGCATAGGTCAAAAAATATGCTTCACATATAAAACCCCAAACGAAAAAACTAATCTCTATAGGTGGAGTACTACAATGATTGTAAATTTTTATAGGCACATAAATCGAATGAAGAACTAACTAAAGGTAATTTTCTCTATCATGTGAAATATCTTGTTCATATGAATATCTATTTTTTAGATGGGGATTAATGATTCCTTAATGGAAAATGAGGGACACTCATTCTTAAGAGAAATAGAACTCCATATGATGGTGGTCAAAATATAACATTCTCTAACTGAATATCATCTAAAAAGAGGAGGAAAATAGATATTTCATTTGGAGGATATAATGTGATGGACTTTTAATGATGCATGATAAATAAAAAATATCATTTTAAGCTTTCTTTCCCAATTTTTACCTTGACAAAAGCCTTGAATTTATCTTTTGGATGACTAACTTCATCCTAACAGTTGTCACTAATGATAAGAATCAGAATATAGGGAAAAAATCAGAAAAAGAAACCATTAATTCTCTTTAACATATTCATTCTTTTAGGGTTCCTACTATAGATTTTTTCATTCATTATTTGGGAATCATTTTTGGAATATTTTTTTCCCTAATGTGATTTTTCATATGAAGGATCTTTTTATAGGGTGTTCTTCCCTTGAATCAAATTGAGTCTTGGATTATCCTAATTAAATCAATCTATAATCTCCTAAAAAACATTGAGTTCTAGAAAATTAGTGTTTTCAATGTTTTTATAATATTTTCTAAAAACTTTTGGTGACTTGTCTGCATGACCTCCTCCCCCATATTGTGACATAAAATCAAATTTTATTTTTCATTAGATGATCTAATACTGATAATGAAACTATCAAGTATGAATGTTTCCACACTATAAAGACCAACTCTTCTTTTAATAGTTGTATTGTGGTGATGAAACATGAAATGATGAATAAATATGGTATGGTTTAATGGTCTATTCTTGGGATGAAAATTTTAATAATTGGGTTTTAGATATATAGGTGAAGGTTGTAAGATATTGTGTAACATTGGTGACATATAGGAAAAATATTCAAGGGATGATCAGTCTACATTAATCCTTATAGGGAATAGTGGAAATGGGATCTGTAATATCCATATTTCATTATCATATGAGATGAAATATGTTCTCATATACATTTATTATCTGTGTGGAAAGGGGTCATTCATGGAGTTTGGTTATGTCACAACAGCCATAATATTTCTCATTTCTTCTAAGAAAATGATAATATTATCATCTTGTATGTTAACCCTCAAGAACATTTTTTTTTGAAGACTATCATTATTTACTAAAGGGTTTATGGTTAACACCATAATCATGCAATGTGATAAATATCTTTTAGTAAGGTAGTTTTTTCATCATAGAAGGAGGATTTGAAGTAGTTATCAGGATTTCTTGTGGTTAAGAATCATCAATGATGTTTGGTACTTCTGAATATTATTAAAATATAACATTAAAACATATTCTATTCCATTATTGGTAATGTGTGTAAAATTAATTATTTTTAGTCATACAAGATGACTTAAATTTCAAGGAAATTGATTCTTATTAGGATATCATCCCATGAAATGCGATCATTTTCCATGTCATTATTCAAATTCACTGATTTTGTTTTTAGGAAACACCATTATCTATTGGCTATATTTTGTGGGGGAACATGACGGAAAGCATAATTATTATTGTACGGCTTTGGATAAGCTTTTTTTTACAATGTATTCTAGTGGGATTGAGAATTATGGTACACATACATATCTTTTCATATTCAACAAACCATAATCTTAATCATTCATCTGTAATTTGTATTATATTGAAGCATGAAATAATTATCATTTTATATTATAAGAAAAATTTGACCTATTTTGATTATGCACTATTTTGAGAGTTTTATTTCACTTTTGGGCCTCTAACTTGAGCCTTGGCATCAACCAACTTATTGTCTCACACATGTTCTTAGCTAGTGATATTTATGGTATTTTTTCCAAGATATTTATCATTTGTGCCTTCTTATTTTCCAACACTATCCACTTGTCACATCTAATTAAAAATTCTCTCTATCCTACTCCACAAAAACCTCATCCCACTACCTAGACTAATTTTGATAATAATTCTACCTGATATTCTAAAATAAAATATTCTCCCAATAATGGAGATTATTAATTAACTACAGATAGTTATAGGAGAGTACCTAGACCTCCTCTTATGTTCAACCAATATGATATGTCTTTTGATTCATTTCATGTTTCCCAGAATCTATTAGATTATTATCATTATACCTACAGAAAATATCTAAAAGACAATGAAACAAAAAACATGGTCCTTACCATGGATGAGGAAACACATTATTTAAGAAAAAATAACAATTGTCCAAACATAAATATATCACCCAATGTGTAAAAAATTGGATTTCCAGGTTTTATTTTTATAAATTTTTTGGAAAAATCATGAGATCAAGAACTGAGAAGATGTGTGATTCTAAAGTTCAGAGTACCCAAAATAATCTGTTGAAAAATGTTAAGTTTTTCAATAGTGTGCATGAGTAGATTTCCTAAAAATGTAGAATAACTCATAATCATGTGCTCGATTTAGAAATCTAAGGGCACTGTTAGGTTAATTGGAGTGGGCATACCGTAGACTTGAATTATGTTTAATCGGCACAAGTCTCCAGTGAGAAAACCTGGAAATTTTATAACCGTAAATAAAATAAATAAATAAAATTATTTTATTTTTCAAATCCTTATACCTTATATATAGTAACATGGATTTAAAATCTAAGAGTACTATTAAGCCCGTAAGGGTGTTCTTCCTTATGCAGACACTATCCACGACTGGCACGGGTGATGGGTAAAAGTTAATTTTTGGACATTTGATTGGAAATTACAATAATAATAAATAAAATTATTTTATTTCCTTTTAATATTTCACAACATAGAGACATAACGAAAAAGTTATTTAGAAACCTATATTACTTTCATAAAAGACGTAGTGTGGCAATATTTTTTCAAAGTGAAAGAGTAACGTTGAAACACATTAATGTGCTCCATCCATTATTCAGGGGCGTGGTCTAGAATTTGAATTCACAATGTTGGAGATTTTTTTGGAACCCTAGAGTTTCCCTGAGGTATAGTGGAGAAGTCTCTCTCACCAGCGATGACAGATCAGAGGTTGGATTCTATCAAGCGATGATGATTCCACGAATGTTGGAAGAGTACGAATTGATGGGACACCACAACTTCAATTCACATCTACAATCTATTCAAATCAAGGTAGGGTTTTTAATTAAATCTTTTCATTCCCTATTCATATATTTAAATTATAGACATAGTTTATCCAATGAATAAGTTGACTCGTGGTTTTATCATTCTTGTTAGACTGTTCAATTTGTTTGTATTTAATAAGAGAATATTTTTTTTTGATTTTTGGTTAAAATTACTAAGGGAAACAATCCCCAATAGACACGAACATTGATCAAGGTCCGTTCATCTTTGTTGATTCAGGCATTACCTCCATCAGTTCTTTGTTTGTCCAGAGTATTCATAGTTTGGACCACATCTCAACATTTGGTGATCAGTTTATCCTTGTTAAACCAATCCTTGGATCAATGATCCAAACCCATAGATCCATGATAGACTCGACATGATGGAGGTGCACTGATGATGAATGGATCGAGGTGATTCAAGAGATATCACCACTCGAATGACTTTTCACCGAAAGGGATCATGGTGTGGGTCAAATCCTGTGACAGTGGAGAAGAAAACATAAGGATTTCAGAACTTCTTCTGAATCATATAACGGACAACTGAAACACACTTGGGGGCCCATGAAAGAAGACGCTAGCACGTCGACAACCACATGCCAATGTAGAGGAATTCGACTGCCCACTGTGGTGGACGGAGTAGCTCATGGTGGCTCATCCATGGATGGTGATAGGGGCCACCACCATGGTAGGCCTACAATAGGGTAGGTGACACATTGGACATGTGGAACATGCTCAGTGGCTGGCTGAGCTAGATGCATGACACGTAGGAGAACACATATCTACCGCTATAGGTGGGAGGTGGGATACCACACTGCCCACATCTAGTAGAAGAAATCAGTCTTCACCATGTGGACCGTGTTGGCTGCGCCAGTGCATTGAGCCATGCCCAACCAATCTGGCTCAAGACTAGTTTGATGGGTCAACCTAATGGGTCGGCATGGAGAAACCTAGGCCGTTTCATGATGGATCAGTTTGACTGGGTCAAATTGGAACCTGACCCAACAGTCCCCCTTTTCACTAAAACACCCATAACATTTAAACCGTAAGTCGGTTTGATGAACTGTATATGGATCTGGGTTCCCTACGATGGTGATTTTCTTCGAAGATGACTTAGGGTGTTTTTAGTGGGATCAACATAGGCTGGGGGCATTCTCATTTCATTTACAATGATGGATCGATTTGAGATCACAATCCCATCATAGAGGGTTATAGTAGAGATTGAGATCATACCCTTGGGATTCTATATGAAGTTCAGACGCAGGATCTCATTCCAGTCATAGATGATTACATTTGTTGTGATGTGAGTTGACTCAATGGGTGTATGTGCCCATACAGGTCTAAGTGAGTCTATGCGACTAAGTTCCCCATTTTCTCTGAGGGACTCATTGGGTCTAAGCACCCCAAAGGGGCTATGTTCCCTTTTGGAACTAAGAGATATAGTGGGTCTATGTGACCTAGTGGGTATAAATGGATCAAGGACCTCACCGAGATGCCCGATCGGTCCTCACTTCTCTTCATCTTACCTTAGAGTGTGTTTGTGTCATGAGTGTGACTAGTATTTACATGGGAAGTCATCCCATATGTGGTATGATAATTCTAGTTTAGCCCGGAAGTCCCCCAGTGGGCCCTAGTTGCAGGAACCCAAATTTCTGTATAGAGGTATGATTCCTTCCTTCGGGACATGACTAGATCAGTGTACATTGGGTTGTTCTCTGTGTGTTATCTTTCGGTGGGGACCAAAGATGCAGGAAATCTTTGTGAGGGTCTCTGATGACTTCATATCTCAAGAAGTCAGTTCATTCATAATTACTGTACCTCAATTAGAATCATGTTACCAAGGATTGTCAGTGATATTGAGTTGCATTTTCTTTGTGAGACCAAACATCTCAGTGGAAACAATGCGACATACTGATACATGATGTCAACTCGAATACTTTGGTAGACTTGTTCTACATAGTTACTAATAGATAGCTCGATGTGTGGGATTTCCTGGATTCGAGTTTACTATTCTCAGAACCATATGGATTGTAGTGGATGATTCATTGCTTCTTGGAATCCATTATGAGTATACCATAATGTTCTTGTTATATGTGTGGTTGACACATAAATGTGTTATGCTGTCTATACATTATTTTTGTTCTTTAATTTGTGGTGTTTTAATTTGTGTTCAAGGTCCCCTAATAAGTTCTATTTTTGACTCCCCTTCATGGGATTTTACCACATGCATCGTGTATTGGGGAGTTGAATGACCCTTTGGTGGATTCCTAGGTGGATCAGGAGTTGGATTAGGTATAGACCGAACCTTAATGAGATCCGAGGAGAAGAGGTGTTTCTAGAAGCTTCCTACAATAGCTTTAGTACTCATGTTTATTTTCTAGACTTCATGGTTGTCATTATTTTCAAGGGCTTGTATTCAGGACTGGTTGTACTTTACTAATTTACTTTTTACCGTAATCTGATGTTAGGTTGTAGTGGTATGCATGAATTTTTCATATGTAGTGTTTTCTCTCTCCATCCACTATGTCTTGGAGTTGGGAGACTGTGTATAGGTTCTTAGGAAAATGACTCCCATTTATGGGATATTCCTACATGGTGCTAGTTTCCATCCCCTGGCCTATCAGAGGTGGGTTTGGGGTAGTCACGAAAAGTGCCCCAGGGATTTGTATGTTTGTTCTAAGGCAACCATGTTAACTATTTCATGTTCAAGTTTCTGCTCAGGGACTCCAGAGCTGGTGCGATGACTGACATATCCATACAGCAGGAATCATGGAACCTCTTTTTTGACTCATTACATAAATACAATAGTTGTAGGAAACAATAATTATACATGCATCATGTAAGAATGGGTTTTGTTTTCCAATTCCTTCTTGAGTCAGCTAACAAACTATAATCTTTTATCAATGATACATCTTGTTTTACCTGGGATGTGTTCAAGACACCATCCAGCGAGGTTTCTGAAAAATGATTAGGATTTTAGCATGGTACTATAGGAGACATCCCTGATTAGAGCCAGCAGTAGAGTAGATTCTCTTCAACATGGTCATCATAAGATTGTTTCTCCTGATGATCAGTCATCAGACTCACCTCAAGTGGTATAGGTGGATGCATCTTCCTAGACTAAGTCATGGTTGGATCATTCAGTGCTAGATGATGAGGTTCTGGGTTCGAACGTGTATTATATGCTTCTGAGGTAGCAATCCCTTGGGATGTAGAGTCAATAGGACCTACTGATAGTAGTTTCACAACATAAACCACAGAACTAGAGGTTTTGCAATATTTTTTTATGGATGTGCTAGTTAGCATAAGGAAAAACTATGCTATGTTTATCATAAAAGGGGGGATCTCTCACAATATTGACCCAATGTTCATGTTGTAGTTAGAGAGGCTATTGAAAAAATTTCAAGGAAGAGGTTGTGGTAAGAGAAGATAGATCTGTCGAGTGGAAAGCATGGCATGAGAGATGGGGAAGTAGTAGGTGGTGGTAGATGTTTTGAATTGTTACCACCTTAACCTCCAGGTGGGCACTAACAGTGTCTGGGAGCTAGAGGACACGAGTGGAGATAGTTCCAGGCAATCAGGGCTCATGACCCCCGGACTCTAGGCATGATTCAAGAAACTGTCATTGTATTTCTTCGTTATCTACAATGTTTTTAGACACTTATACTAGGGAGTCCATTTTCTCCCATATATCTTGTTTGATACCTAGAGGTTCCAGTTAAAAGAGTTGGCTGGATCCTCATGTTTAGAGACTCATACTAGAGGAGACATGATATCCAAAAACGTGTGAAGACAGTGTGACCTAACACTTGGAGGTGATAGATTCAGTTAGGATCACTTGGTAGTGTCATCAAGGCCTTATGATGTCATTCTCAATATGAACTAATCCACAGTCCATGATCATATTAATTTTTTAGAGAAAATATGTGGTTTATCTACGGCGATGGAACTAGATTTCCCACTATCAGCAAGGGGTAAATCCTTACAGCTCTTGATGGTCTCCGGTAGATGAGGGTGCAGATGAGTTCTATTCAATTACCTAGTCCAACCTATAGTACATTAGATGTTATGAGTCCTCAAGTTTCATAGTGGAAGACGTGTATAAGGTCATATTTCTAGAATATTATCCACGTTAACGTATTTGTTGAGTGTTAGACTTTTTCTTTGGTCTAAACCCTAGGAAGAAACCGATATTTACGCTATTATATCTGATGGCTCCTGAAGAGATTCCTAAGCTGGGGGTACAAATGCAGGGAATTGCACCTGAATGGCATAGTAGGACCAAGTGTTTCACCATATGTATCCCTGGGTGATCATCATTGATGAAATTTTACTGTTCTCAGTGTCTGAGGAGGATCGCACGAGACACGTGAGGATAGTCCTGGACCCATTTCGAGAGTTCCAGCTACATGGAATGCTTTTGATGTTTTTGTATTTTATTCGAGAGGTATTCTATTTCGAGGACATTCCACCTTCGAGTATGGAGTTGTAATGAATCTAGTGAGGGTTGAGATGGAGTTTGATTTGAAGAACTACCCGATCCATAATCTTGATTTAGCAGTGGTGGCCTTCGTGTTGAATATGTGGTCACACAAACTGATGGGAAAGTGGTACAGAACCCATTTCAACCTTTAGATTCTAAATTATGTATTCTCTTTGAAGGATTAGGGCTTCATATAAAGGTGTTCCTTAGAGTTCCTACATGAATTTGACTATGAGTTTTTCCATACTCCAGGGAAGAAGAACAGGGAAGAAGTTGCTCCAGGAAGGAATCTAGTTAGTGGATATAGACTTAGGAATTAGAGCAGTTGGGCTCGTTTCTCTAATCCTATTTGGATAAAGATAGAGCATATTGTCTTCAGTAATTGTTTGTTGCCCTTCCACTATTAAATGAGTCTGAGAGGCACAGTTTGGTGATACCAGATGTGAGCCTTTTCATGCTTAGTTTTACACAAGTAATACCACCGATGGGAACTTGAATGGTTGGGAGCATGTTTTTGTTATCAAGAGATGTGAATTTGTAGAATTGGATGCCTAAAGTGGTGATATACATCAGTTTATGCATGTGGTTGTCAAGCCGGACATCAAGGATTAAGGAATGAGTTGATTATGGACTTGTCTATTGATATAAAATATGAACACTTGTTTGAATCAGTTTCATGGTTTTCCAACTCACCATGTCAAACACCATTTTTCTTGGCATGGGTTATTCATTCTCTTTCTTGGGATACTAAGAAGGAAGTGGGATGGGAAACTTATGGAATTTGTGATTGGTTTACCACATACATATAAGAGACATGATACCATCAGTGTGAGAGTATCTGAATCACAGAGTTGGCCCACTTCTTAACTACGTAGAAGCAGAGTTTAGTATAAAGATTAGGATGCCTCTATATTCTAGAAATAATTCGACTCCATGATGTTTTATAAACTATTTTTCATATTGTAATGTGCTCTTTACATCCATGTTGTGGAAGGGATTGGAGGAGGAATTCATAGAGAATGGACAGGTCACCTTAGAGTGGATAATGATTTCATCCATCCATCTAATTTATTGTGATGGTAGATAGGTGAGACCTTTGGAGTTCGAGGAATCAGACCATGTCTTCCTTCGGGTCTGACCTCAATGAGGGATACGAAAATTTATATTGGGCTGGTAAGATATCTCCAAGACTAATAGTCCCAGTTTCAGGTGCTTTATAGAGTAAGTGAGGTAGCATATTTCTTGGATCTATCCCGTAATGGTACCATGTACACAACATCGATCATGTGTCATTGTTGAGGAGTTCACGCATAATCCCTTTGATCATATTAATATATGGCGAGCTGGACGTCGATGTTAGAGTGTATTGGGTTGAGTACCCAGTGAAGATTGAGGATCCTTCAAGAATAATCTTTTTCCTTGGTCTATGTTTGGAGGTAGCACGAGGATCCTAAGAGGAGAACATGGGAGTGGAGGTCTCTAATTCATTCTCTTCACTCTCACCTTTTGTTTGAGAAGACCTTGTTTGGATTTTAAAAAATTTAAATCCATAAGGACATGAGGATGTAACGACTCAGATTTTCCTGGTTCTATTTTTAGAAAATTATTGGGAAAATTACCTGACTGGGTGATGAAATGGTGTTCTATTGTACGGCCTAGAATACACAAAGTGATCCATTGAAAAATGTTATGTTTTAAATATGACACATGAGAAGCTTTCTAAAAAAAGTGGAATAACTCTTAAATGGTTTCACTGACAAAAATTATGAGGGCATGGTTTTTTTCAGAGCAATGAGTTTAGCAAAGGCAAGACAATGGTTAGGTCATTGTGGGTCTCTAATGAGAAAAACATAAAACTAAATAACCATAAATAATATAACAAAAAAAATAATTTATTTTTCATATCCTTATAACTCATTAATGGAATCTTACTTGGGAAATCCAAGAGTACAGTTGAGCTCATGAGAGTGTGATTTCCTTAGGAGGATCATAACCTTGGCTCGTGCATGTAGTGGAAAAAGGTAAATGTTTTGGACTTTTTAATGGATTATAAATTAATCTAAAATATTTATACTTTATTTCCTTTTAATGTTTCATAGAGTTATGATGCAGCGATGGAGAAAACAGTTCTCCTTTCATAAATGAAGTAGCATGAAGAAGTTATTTCAAAGCGAAATAGTAATGCTCAAACACGTTAACATTTTTAAACTATTATATGGGGCCAGGTTCTAGTGTTAGAATTTATAAAATAAGAGATTTATCTTGAACACTAGTGTTCCTATATGGAAAGGTGTAGGAGGCTCTATCACCAGAAATGATGAATAATAGGTTGAGATTCGACCAGGAGATGATGAATGAACAAAGGCCGATAGAGCAAGGATCGATGTGACCACGCGAATTCAATAAAAATATATAAGTGATCCAACAAGTAATAATGTTTGTAATTTAAACAATTCCCTTCAATGTTCTTGTATTAAAATGATGAATTTGGATCAATCCATGAATTGGTTTACCCATGGTCTGATCGTTCTTACATGAGGGTTTGATTTGAGGCATTTTAATGGGAAATTATCTTATGGTTTTTTGGTTTACTATACTAATGGAAATGAAACCATATCATCAAAAACATCGATCGAGATCCATTCATCTTTTTTGATTCGAGAATTTCATCCCTCCATTCTTCATTCGTCATGGGAATTCATCATTTGGCCCATGAATTGACATTTTTTGATTGATCTATAGTTGGAAAAAATATTATTGGCACAATGATCTGACATCACAGATTCAGGATGGAATCAGTATGATGGAGGTATGACAAATATGGAAGGGAATGGATCATGGTGGTGTGAGAGATATTTCCACTCAAATGGATTTTCATCGAAAGGGACCATGGTGTTGATTAGATCCCATAGCAGTGAAGAAGGTTACCTGAGGATTCTAGAACTTCTTTGGGATCGAAGAACAGAGAACATAACCACGTCTGGTGGCCCACAAAATATGCCACAAATGCATCAATGATGGAATGAGGTGGAGTCTTGGAAAATTATGGAGATAGGGGCTATGGGTAGGGCGGGATATGGCATAGCGCACAAGAAATGTGGCAGGTGCCATGTCGGACTGGTGGCATGTGGTCAGTGGCCAACCGAGTCGGGTGTATGGTGTAGATGGGAACCCCCGACTATAGCTACTGGTGGGTGGTGGGACACGAAATAGCCATATATTGTGGCTTGAACTAATCTGAACCATGAAGACTAGGTTGGATGTGCTGCTATAGTGGGCTGGGGTGACCTAAGGGGTTGGGTCGGCGGACCCCAAGACAGACCACATCAGGTCGGTCCGACTGGGTTAGAATGGACCCTCAACCAACCTACCACTTTTTACTAAAACTCCAATAAATTTAAAATCATATTTCTTTTTGATGAACCTTCTTGTGGAATTGGGTCCCTTGTGACAAGGCGGTTCTTTTAATATGGATTAGGGGGATTAAGTTAGACCTACAGGGGCTGGTGGCATTCTCGTTTTCATTCCTATGTGGGATCGATGTAATATCCCAGTCCAGTCATAAAGGGTTATAGCAGAGAATGATATCAATCCTATGGGATTATTTATGAAGGTTAGATATAATATCTCGTTCTTATCCTAGATAATTACATGTGTTCTGAAAAGTGTCAACTCAGCGAGTGTAAGGGCCACGATGGGTCCATATGGAGCATAGACCACACTGAGAGGACTGGTCGATCCTCACTTCAATTCAAGGTACATACGATAGTGTTTGCAGCATGGGTTTGACCAGTATTTACATGGGAACTCATCCCCTATCTGGGATGATAATTCTAGTATGTCCAGGATTTTCCCAGTTAGCCCTGGGTGAATGACCCCTATCTGTGTATCAAGATCTGATTCATTCCATCATGACGTGACTAGATCGTCATTGTTCAAGATGTTCTCAGTGTGTTCTATTTGGGAGGGGGAAAAAGAAGCAGAAAAGTATTTTTGAGGTTCTTTGATGACATCATATCTTGAGGAGCATGTTATTTCGAAACAAGCGTACCAAGACAAAAATCATGTTACCAAGGATTGGATGTGATATAAATACACCTTTTCCTAGTGAGACAAAATGTCTCAGGGGAATATTAAAGTCATTTGGGGATCTGATGTTTTCTAAGATACTTTTGGTAGAATTTTTCTACGTGGTTCTTATTAGTCATCTTGAGGAATGAAATATCTCTGAATCGAGCATGCAACGTGCGGTGCCATATGGATGGAAGAGGATGAGATCTTGTGTCTTTGAATCATTTAAGGGTACACCAAAATATTCTTGTTATATATGTGGTTGACATGTACCTGTGTGGATCTGACTATACCTTCTTGCTGGTGCTTCATTTGTGGTTTTTTATAGTGTGTTTTCAAATCCTCTAATGAGTATTTTTTTACTCACCCATGAACTGGATTTTCTCACACACATCATATCTTTTGTTGCTGACTAACGCATTGGTGGAATCCTAGGAAGAGAAGGACCAGGACTAGGACCAGATGGTACACTGTGAGATAAGATGAGCCAAGGGGTTTTTGACAGCTGCCTACAAGATCTCCAATAACAAATTTTAAATGCCAGGAATTATGGCTATATTTCTTTTAATGGGATTGCATTCTAGACCTGTGGTACTTTACTACTGTACATTCTATCGTACTCTGTTTTTGGCTTGTAGAGGTATGCATGCATTTTATTTAGATAGTTTTTTCTCTCTCTAGCCACTATAGATTGGAAATGGGTGCGTGTGTATAGGTTGTTAGGAAAATTCCTCACATTTGTGGGATATTCCTACTTGACGCTAGTCGCCATCCACTGGACTATGAAAGGCAGGCTTGGAGTAGTCATGGCATGTGCCTCGGGGGATGGGTCATGACACAATGATATAATAATTGGTTGTAAGGGGATTTATAAAATATTAGAATACAAGACCAGGGGGAACAAAATTAAATAATAGGCAACACTAGTTACCAAGGAATTGCTTCAATGATTAGGGATTGACTATTCTCGAAAGCTTCCCCCAATTTAAATGATTCTTCTCTTAGTATTTTACTTATATTTACTTCCTACAGTGACCTACATATTGAGAAACTTGATAATAAAAATAACTTCTTGCATGGTGGTTTAAATGATAGGATTTACTCTTCTAAAAAATTTCACCCATTTTCATTGATTCTTTGCTCAGGATTTTACTTGTTTTACAACCTACCGTGTTACCTATATACTGAACAACTTGATAATAAAACTAACATTTTTCTTGGAGATTTAAATTAAGGGATTTACATGAATCCCACTTAATGTTACTCAATGGAAATAAAATTTAAAGTAATTATTAATATTGATTTAATCAAAGTACGATTTAAATAAATTCTCTAGAAAACATATCATTCATTATTGTAGTTAAATATAAACTAAATTGGATGTTTGGAATGAAAGAATGAAGTGAACATAAACAAAATTTTGGAGATAAGATTATTTGGGATATACATAATAATCTCATTTACATTTGTCATAATTGTAATATTTATAGAATTCAGAATAGATTTATGTTTAATCTCTCAAACATGGTATTGTTCCTCTTGGAAATAATTTTAAATTGTCTTTGACCTAATCATTCATAAGTGGTACATGTTGAATCTCTCGAACATGGTAATGTACCAATTGGAAATAACATTAAATTTTATTTGACATAGGTTCCCACATCTATTTATGATATTTTTATATGTCTCAATCATCTAATGATATTATAGAAGGAAGTATTATGTATATCATAATTTTAACTATTCCTAACATTGCCTATGAAATGTTCAAACATAGAAAGTTTATGGAAACTCTTGGGAATCTGAATTTTCATACCATCAAATGGATTCATATATATTTTACTTATAGTTATAATATGTTATTGTGTTATGGGAAAAATGTTGAATCATCAAATATTATAGTTTCAAATGTAGATTCTAACTATGCAGGAAATACGAACACACAAAAGTCATTTAATATTTATATTTTTAACTTATTATGGTGGTCCCAATTTTTATAAGGGTAACATGTAGTGTAAGGTTTCTATTTCAACCACAGAATTAGTTTACATTAAATGGAAGGATGTTTTTAAAGAATAATTATTTCATAAAATATTGTCAGCCAAAACCATATTTTTCAATTCTATTATCAATCATTATTCTAATAGTTAATCTTTACTTAATTTATCCTGAAATTTACTATGGGATGGTAATTAAAAAGGCATATATATTAAGATAAAAATTATTAAATACATTATAAAATATGGAACCATATCTATCAATAATAGACACAATAATGATAACTCAGATAATAGATTCGCAAAAGCCATCATTTGATCTAGATTCAAATGTTGTCTAGAGAAGAAAAATTTTCACTAAAATTTTAACTATAGGTGCAAGAATATGACAAATTCATATAAAAATGGTGGATAATTTGGAATTATTGTATTCATTGTTTCGTTTTAATATGAAATTGACCATATTATTTATATTCAATTTTTTTATAAGTTTCATGGATAAAAAATAAATGCATTTATTTTATATGCATATAATTTGATATTTTGGGATTTTGTTGTGAGTTGGGAAACTAATTACTGGTTGGGGCCTCTTATTACCTGTTTGTGCCACTAATTTGGGCATTGGAATTCAGAAATCATTTGAATTGCTTCTTTACTTATTAATGTTTCCACATGTGATTTATTCTGCGCCATTGATCCATAACACCACCATCCACTTTTGATGACTAATTGAGTATTCCATCGGGCATTCTGGTCACCATGGTTTTTTTGGACTCTTAATTTTTTGTGCTATTTGAGAGATTCAAGGGATAGATGACCCCTATTCCCATAACTCAGATAACATTTGATCATTTTGAATCATCCTCACAGGGTATGGATCTCAGTTTCATTTAGGGAAAACCATTCTTTCCAAAACCGTTATTCTCTATTGGAGAACCAGTCCTAGAATGTTTTCATACATAGCATCACCTCATTGAGAATATGTGGTAAAGAAAATAGTCTTCCTTGGTGGATATTTTTGGCCTTTTCAGTGATTGGTCTAGAAGAACAAAGGTAAAAATGAGCCATAAAATTGAGTTTTTGAGTGGATCCAGCAATCAGCTTAATGACATCACGATAGTTGAAGTGATTTCCACTCTATACCTATACATATTAAATTTACATAAATTTATATTGAGCCTTAAGAATATTTTATACTTTTATTTCTCTTTCATTCATGTTGGATATCATCTTCTAGAATTTTATTCTTTGATAATAATAAAATGTGTGAGCATGGGTGGTGTTATTACCCTCCACATTGGTCCCAAATAGACAGAAGCACATAAATCTTGTGTTATGTACGTCCATAGATAATTCCATATTATTGAATATTTACATTGTATTGATCTTCAAATCTAAATGAAAAATCCAAGTTAAATCCTATTAGGGTACTTGTGCTCTGATTCTATTTGGCCCACCCTTACCCCACATAGGTCTTCAGTTCCAGAATTTGAGTTTTAGTAATGGATATCTTCTAGATATTCATTGTTGGTTACCTTTTTACTTCCTGAACATAATATATTCAAATTTATTTCAAGAAACATATTTTCATTCTACTAATTTTCATCATTCAATCTTGGGGATTCTACTAAAATATTTGTGGAGGGGTATATAGTTAGATAATATCATTCATGATAATGGATTATATTATAGGATATTAAATTGTAATTTTGTTTTTGTTTTAGAGGGGTCCATGGTTTGTGGATATATTTGATTTAATATTTTCATCTCATGTTATCTCTGGTTTTATAAAATGATTTATTGAGGTATATATTTAATGATTATTTTGATAATTGAGATCATGATATAATTTTTTGTTTGTTTAATGAGATGGATCATCACCACATTCTTAATATTCTTCTAAATTATATATTTGGAATGGACCAACTGTGTTGGAAGGGGGATACATCTTGAATATATTATATCTATTAGGAAATTAAAATTTTGGATAATGGCCGACCTCAATTTATTCATTCCAGATGATGGAATGATATTTTGTTTCTCAATGTAGCACAAAATTTATATATTTATTTTTGTATAAGAACTATTATGATATTTTTCCTACATGAGGGATTTTGATTCTCTAAATCATTCATATGATGAATCATTCATTCTTTTCCTTTTTTAGTAATCAACATTTAATGTAGTTCTTTATTTCCATAAATTAGAACGTGTTTGGATTGAATGGTGGTTCGATTTCTTTGACTTCATTGATTTATATCTTTCTCAAGATCCTAATTTTCATAACAAAAATTTCTTACCTTGATCTGCGTGTGGTTGGTCTGATTTTTAAAATTGTATCATTGGTTTCGAAAGGATAGAATAAATCAGTTTTCTAATAGAATTCCACTTGTGACCTATTTTGGTATGATGGGGCCTTAGAATTAAATAATTATTGAAGAGAGAATAATTCTTCTTCCTCTGACAAGGGTATCTAGTAGGGATTTTCTTTGGGTTCCTCCCTTACATTATTTTATCATGATATATACGGATTTTTTATTGCAATGATTGTTCACATGAAAAATGGGATGATTTTGTAATCTCAATGTTTATTTATAATGCATGATTGGGTCCCCTCTATAGTGGACACATCTCTATCCTCTATGCTCTTCACCTAGCACGGTACAATTTATGGGAAAAAGTGATTGTTGATTAAAAATAACTTTTTATGGATAATTATATTTTTTAACAGGGAGAATAATTCTATCCATATGAAATTATCCATAAATAGTTATATTATTATTGTGTAACATCAATTCTTTTATTTTCTCAATTCATTTGGTGACTATAAAATCAAGTGGCCCATTAATATTCACGATTTGGAAATGTTTGGTGGTAACCATTTTGGGTATAATAAGTTCCATAATTGAATTTATAATATTACTTTGATTGTTTCTTAATATTATTCCCATTTACCATTATATAAATTCAGAGTAGGGACAGAATGAATTTTTGTTAAAAGGGTGTCACAAAAGGCTTACATTGGTCTTTTTTTTTAAATTATTAAAATTAGAGGGTTTTCCCGCAAGAATTTTACATTTGATTAATTTTATGAAAGGGATTTAAAAGTTTTATTAATAGTGTTACATGATTTTTAATGATTGGATGAATATAAGTTCATAATTTTAACTCTATAATATATTAGTTATAAAATATATATTAGTATTACATTTTTAAATATTTATAAATACAATTTATGAATGTTATATATACATAATATTACTAGAATTTTAACACACAAACACACACAATTATTTATATCATCAAGATATAGTATTTTATAAATCTATATTTTTAGATATTTTTTATATATTAGCATACAATGTATTATTGTTAATAATTATTATATTTTTAAATAAATAATTGAAATTTAATTTTATTCTATTTTATTCAACATTATATATATAATGTTGGTTTCAGTGTTGTATGACACTTTAGATACACACATAATGATAGGGTAGGCTTTATTGCATGCAATGATAGGTAACCACATGATATGATTTAAGAACCACGAGATGCTAAAGGTGAATAAAAATTTGTTCGACTAATTTTTAATTGGTATTCTCAGACCCATATCATATTGGGTCAAATTATTGTTCATCACTTTATTCCCAATGCTGCTAAAATAGTATCATGTAGAAGATATAGGTAAATATACAGTTTAAGACATCATATTTCTCATATTTTCAGGTGATATATGATTTAGCATCTAACAAACTATATTTTAAAATTTTTCATCATTCCATGAATTTAACCTAGTTTTATTTTGTTATGAATTATTATCCTTGTCATACAAATATTTAATGGTTAACCTTAATCATTATATTTTAATGATATTCTCTTAACACCAGATTATTCAGACTTTTTTTAATAGGGTTTCAAAATATCCACTTTATCCTTCCCATTCATTATGTAATTAAAAACTTATGTTATATTTTTAGTTAAATTTTGATGCTATGGGATAAAAACAGATTTTTGAAAATAATGTATTGAAAAAATATTGATAATTTCATTGAGTCTGTTTGATTGTAATGTGTTTGATGTAGAAAATGATGTTGGGGGAACTAATTTTACAAAGGAGTCCAAGCGTATCATATATTTTGATATAGTTAAGGATATGGCGTGGACTAAAAAATGATTCCAAGAGTTATATATGGTTCCTATAAATAATGATCCCATCACTTTTTAAAGTTATAATACAATAGTTGAGGATATTTTAAAGGAGTGAATGTCACACTAACATATGAAGTTCTTCAGAAGTGTTATCTCTAAAGATGATTTTCTTTGAGAGTTGTTTTCACGGAAATTAGATATACATTACAGGATGAATTGAATAACATGATGGATGAGGACTAATCTCGATATAATAATGAATTTAAATTGAAAACAAGAAGATTTTAAATCCTTGTAACTTGGTCATGGGAAATTAACTTCCTCTTCTTGTTTGGGTCCCAGAACCAGTCACATAGTAATCTAAATGAGCTATATAATCAAAGATCAAAATTTAAATTAATTTCTTATCACATATGTAGTATTATTATATGTAAAATTCTATTGATAATGACATATATCAATTGTTTCATTGAAAAAATCATAGAATTTCTATAATATGATCTGAACCATAAAGTTATATAACAATATTCATAGTGGCCGACATTATTTTGATAGAAATTTTGACACCCCTTACATGGTTTGTTAATTTATAATTAATATTTTAATAGATATTAATTTTACTAGGTTTCCAATAGAATACATGGGTATATTCCACCATGATCAATTTTATGCATTTATATTACCACGCTTTTCTATTGAAATATGTTTATATATGGAATGCATTTCATTAAAATTTATAAAAATTGAATCATAAATTTGACTAAAATATATTTCGTTAATTGCAATCTTCTTTAAGTTGGCTATTTAATATAGGAAAATCCTTATCAATATATTTTTCTAGATATTTTAACAAAACCCTTTTGGTTTGACTTTTTTCCATAGGTTTTCAACTTATCTATTTTATCATTCTATTAATACATGAAATAAATAAATCATTATAAACATTATATGTGAATGTGAGTGTGTATTTTTGAGACTAAAAATTAGTAAAGTTCTTGTATAAGATGAAAATTTACAATTTATAAAAATATTATTCTATAATTTTATTAAGTGGATAAAACATCATTTATTAGCAAGACAGACTTCCTTCCCCTTGATTGTTTTTTACTAACTTGAAATAGTGATTTTTAGTGTTTGTAAATTTCCATAGACATTGGGGTAATTTATAACCCATTTAGTATAATTATATTTTCATACATGAAAAGGATAATTAATTTAGAAATAAATGATTAGGAAATACTAGAGTGTCTGTCAACTTTGGAAAATATTCCAAAGAGACATGAAAAACACCATAATGACCACGAGTTTCCAATTTATAACCATATTCTTATATATTTTGACCAAAGAGAATGAGAAATTTTAAAAATGGAGGCTATCAGAGTGAATATTTAAAACGATCTGTACAAATAAATATATATGAATCTCTAGTGAATAGGTATAATTGATAATGATTATCCAGACTGACTCCAAAATGATAGAGCTCTATCCTATCTCATTATCCATTTATATGATAACAATAATGGATTTAGATTCTTCTATACGACCAAAATAGATTGATGTTTTTTATTATGGTGCTAAATTAGAGTTGAAAGAAATTTAGTAACTATACCTACCTCAACATAGACTCTGTAAGATCAAGAAACACCCATATTGATTTTTCACACCCATAAGAGGATGGTTTTTGCTATATAGATCAAACCATTCTCTCGGATTATTATGGCATATTGCATACTTCTTCAATGTAGTTAACTAAAAATGGTTTGTTCAACATAGATGAATCTTGACGATGCAAGATGATTAAATATAAGGTCATTTATTCTAAGACAAATAATCTACGATATTATACATAGAGAACTCAAATCCTCTACATAGGGAGATTATGTCTACTTCATCATATACCATGTAAATCCAGAAGTAATTTAAATGAACTAATTAGTGTAATTTTTCTACGCATTCCAAATGGCCCCAAACTCAATGAAATTAAAGAGTGCATGTGAATATGATTCTGATGTTAATATATAGAGCGTACAATGAAATATCATAGGTCACACAGTGGAAAAAAAGTAAATTAATATAAGGGAGGATCCATAATCAAACTTTAGACTATATGTACCATTCTTGGTTGGTATTTAGAGGTTCCAAAGGATTATCCAATACATAATAGCACATGGGTTTTGTAATCACCGCATCATCCTATAACCATAATTTATTTCATTTACACCAGAACACTCCTTACTCTTGTATAACTATTCCGGTCACAAGTCCCTCACACCAGGGATTCACAGAATAACAATATTATTTATTTCCTTAATCAATGAATCCAATTTATCCACGCCCTATCCATTCTGAAAATAATTAAATATTTGGATTGTCCTAGTATCTTATAAACTCAAAATAATAGTGGATGTTTCCATAGAACCACCACAACAGAAAAACAACAGATCTCTCTCAATCCCCACATAATCCACATTTCAAATTATACAATAAAACACATAATATAGAATATCCTACAAACAATATATGATTCAGTAGAAAAAATCAGGCATGGTCATAAATTATCACCAAATATGTATATGGGAGGATAATATTTAATCCATAGGACCATAACACACAAAGTGTCCATGGACATGACTAGTTGATTACCCCTATTAGTAAGAAGATCATCCTTAAAGTGAAAAATATCCCACAATACTGCACATACGCATAATTTAGAGGGGAATATCTTGTCCAAAAAATCCTAATGTATTTTAATCTGCCTTTTATTAAGTCCGAAAAAAATTTTAGAGACACATGAGTGGAGATGGTCAATAAAAAAATTGGGTAGTTTCCAGTGGGATATCATATAAGTCAGAATAAAATGGTGAAACTATCGGGACAAGAAAATTTTTCATAGAAGATCAGAATGATTTGAATCATTTATAAGGGATATAATAAAATAATTTTATCTATTTTATGAATATTTTATTAGTAAATGATGATTTCACAAAGACAAACTATCATTTAGATGGGATACCTTCTATGAAAGTCTCTGAAATTCATAGCATTTCAGTGTGGTGCTTCTATAAAAAGATTTCATATTTATCTTCCACAAATAAATTTTCATTTTTGGGGTGATGTGTGACATTTAATCACCCATAAAATTGATAAAATTTATAGGGTAATCCATAACCTCAAGGCCCCCACAAACAAAAGGTCATTTTTGTGGTGATATGTGGCATCTAGGAACCTTGAAAATGAATATTATATTGTGGGGATAGGTTTGACTTATCCCCAACCAGAACCTACAAATGATAGTTCATTTACGTGATGAGATATTATCATCATTTCATTTAAAAATAGAAATCTTTCACCAGTGTTAGTTTTCATTATTTCTTGTCAAATTCGAATGAAAATTACATAAGAACCATATAAAAACACCACACATGGATGGATGGTTGGATAAAAAATAGAGACTTGGGGGAAAAATATGAAATATGTAAAGAAATAGGTGAAGAAAGTGATTGTAGTAAGAAATTATTTATTGAATATCATAATGTTTAATATGTTATAAGCATCCATCCACATTGGAAGAATACCTTTGTAGACAAACCACCACATAGAGAAGTACTTTTCAGATAACCTTTCTGCAATCTATATATAGATGGAGTCTTTAAAAACCACCACCCCATAGAGAAAATCGTTCATATGGTTATGGTACCCTTTCATGTAGTGATTGGCCTTAAATCGACCCTTTTGTGAACTATTAAAATAACCATCTTCATTAACCACTCTAATGAATCATAAGTCTGGATATAAGACCCTTTTTGAACCAATAACGATTATCATCCACAGATGCTTGTTGACATTAATGATCATGTAAAAAGATACAATAGCATCTCCCCCATTAGAATGTGCATTCTCTTGTAAAATTTTGCTCTATACTAATCCAAGCTAATGGGTAAAGTCCTTGGGATGTCCAAAGTTGTGCATACACTCAATAAAAAGGAGTCCAACCTTGGTGGTGGTTCTTGGGACCTCACTATATTAGATAGTATGGGAACTACACTCCTTTCCATTTGATGAGGGATAATGCTTGATCATTATCTCATCTTCTATGAAATCAGTGTTAGGGAATACCACCAGGAGTTAGCCCATTTTCTTCCAAGTGGGCATTATCCACATGGGTACATAAGTCTGATCTTTGGTTATGAAAGAATGTGAAGAGATGATAACATTAATAATCCTTCCCACTACAACATCCCCAACATCATCTACCCTCAGATGAAGGATATTTTGTGGCTTGAAATATCATCCACATCAACTTGTTTCTCACACAGAGCCTGAATCATGTGGTCTTGAATGATAGTAGTGGTCATGACATCAGCCTGACGAAATACCTATATCATGAGGATCGTTCTCTTTTAAATCTTCATCTCAACTATCAGTAAAGAAATCCTATTCTTTGTAATCTCTATAAACCTATCACCATCTTATCAGTGAGATATATTACCTATGAGACTAATTTTTGTTGCGCCTCCCCCATAGGTGTATTCTTCTCCAATACAAACTTTAGGGGCCTTGATTTCTATCATAATGTGATATATAAGAAGCCTCTCTGAGCTCCAAGACCAGCACCCCAAATTCCCTACAATTCTCTATAGTTCATATTTACAGTTGGGTCATATCCATTCTAGGAGCAAACATACCTCAAAGATATCTTTGGATAATTTGAAGTAATCCCCACTCCATTCATGAAATTGAACCAATCACTTAGATGTCCTTGCCACATGATTTCAAACTTCATTGAATGGCCCATTTCACAATAACATAAAAAACGTTTTGTGTCTTTTCAAGTAGCATCGAACTACATGGGTTTTGATTACTATTATAGGGATATGTGGGAAGCTGGTCTCATGAGCGTGATCAAGATAAGAACACTTCTTGTTTCTTCTTGAATGATGTTAAATTCTAGAGTGCCACACTATGTTTCATAAAACCACTATCATGATAATAAATGACATAATAATATTTAAGATGTTTACAAAAGGGTACCATTAATAGAGAACCTCTAATCTATACAAATAAGTTCATCAATGAAGAACATCATATACATAAATAATATTATAATGTTAATAAATACTAATACTTTACATTTATAAAAAAGACATGTGCCATATTTTTGATGTGATAAATGCATAAAGAATATATTTTAAATCTATAAGAGAGTCCCTAGGTAGGTTATAATTCCCCCAAAAAAGTGTTTGATGAGTTCAAACACCCATCCTCTATAATAATTCATTTTCTAATATGAAATTTGAATAACCCAACTGACTATATGCCTTTTGGAAAGAGGTAAAAATTATCTCAAAATAAATTAGGGTTTGAAACCCATTAGAAATAATGGTTGAAAATATTTAAATCCATAACAAAAATGACATTATCTGATAGATATCATGCCCATTTCATGCACAATATTAAAGAAGTAGAAACATGGATCCAATAAAATTAATTATACACATGCCAATTTTCTTAAATACAACATTTTTTGAGTTTTCTTGTTATTTTTCAAATGCATCAAGTCTATTTTGAAATGATCCCCTTAAATCCAATAAAGTCCTTCTAGCAATCATAAATGTACACATATGATACTATACAAGTAGCATTCTCATCAAATAAAAGGATGTTGTCACCGAAACAATATCTTCAATGATAGGTATAAATTCCATTTGTTTTGGAATACTATCTCAATGGTTCCATCATAACCCTAGAAGAAATTTTCATGCCATTTTGAAAAATAATCTCTGCCATCCATCCAATCAATAATGGATAGAGGCCCAAAATCCAATGACACGTACTTCGATGTCCAATCATTTTGGAAGCCTATCCCTAGAACATAAAAACATGTTACTCACATATAATATAGAGGATTGTTAAGAGATCCCCAATGGGCTCACACAGATAACATAGGGGTCCATCTAAATGGATCGTTCTAGCAGTCACTACTACCAGTGCCACTCAACAAAAAAGACTCAACATGATGAGTGTGGTACCCTCAAGAGTCTGGACCTGGTCACTCATACTAAGGTACACAAGATAGAAATTTGAGGATAGTTTTGGGTGAACTGGAAATATGATATACCTTTGTTCAAATTATACAATTTTTCTAGGATATAATGATTTCATTGTAGTTGAATAGAAGTCAGACACACAACCCCACCTCTTATTTTAAAGTGTCCTATTATCATGATATGATTTTCACATAGGAAAATATTCATATTACTTATCCCATATAATAGGTTAACAGATAAAATAAAATGATAAATGGAAATATAGATTTTGATAATGTCTATGTTCTAACTTTTAGCTATCAGTTTTCTATTGTGGCTATTCCCTGAAAGCCACAAACCCTAATAAAAATTATGAAGAACAATCATCATATTTAAATTGTGAAACAATATCTGATAAAATATTTCAACATAGTATTTCTATACCCCAAGGCTAGTGTCCCCAATTTTAAGTGTAAATGAATCTAAAAAAATATCACCAATGGCGATTAGAAAACGAAGATCTAGTCCAGAACCCTACCTTCTTGAATGATGGTTTTATTGAAGCCGACCTACATATATCTATCGAATCACAACACCCTAAAGCATTTGACCAAATTATATAGATATTATAGGAGATTTTGAAGGTCCATCGTATAACTATGTTTTGTAAATTCTATAGGTATTTCATATAAATAATTCAATGAATTCAAACATAATATGTAGAATCTGACTGATCCCATGATATCATCTATTGATGATTGTTTCAGATTCACTTCACATGTATAGAATCTTAAATAAAAATAAGGTCCTCTACATGAAACTATCTTCTTTAAAGTTCCATCCAAGAGTATACACAATAATATTTTTCAATGATGTTTGTAATTAATCCATGATAGTGTTCCTCCCCACGATGGCTTTCACTCTAATGTTACTCCATAAAATAAAACGTCATTTCATTAAGAGGGTCCACCCATTCAAAAATACTCTCTCTGAAATCCCACCTATCGTAATGTGATTTATAAAATGAGTTCAGTCATGCTTGATGCCACGTCATTGACAAGTGGTATTTTTATCGCATACCAATGACTTAAAGAGTATTTTTTTAATTCTCAGAACGGTCCTAGGATCACATACCATTTTATATGATAGATTAACTAACTTCTAGAAAACATTTTATGATAAAGAAAATTGTAGGCACCCACATTTGTCTGATCTAGTTGAATATACTCGTGCAAATGATAAAGAAGCCATATTTATACTGCAGAGACAGTTGGGTGAGGATGACATAATGGCGATGTTCTAGCCACTACACAATCCCCAATTCAAAATACATGAGGCAGAATTGGAAGAATTTGAGCACAAATTTCACCAAAATATATCTGTTGTACTTCATTACTTGAATACAAAAGTCTTAAATTTTGAATAATCCCCAAATAACTTCAAATTAATGAAAGATATTCGTTGAAAAATCATATTAAAGACCCTAGAAGTTGAAAAACACCCAATGTTGGGAAAACAATAAGGATTCCTTTAACACTCATTTTTCAATGCAATAAAATAATTAGGTTAGCTAATCATTGATACCCCATCCATTGTTATAATCATAGGATGTTTAAAAAACAATGCACTAAATTTTACAAAGCTCCTTGATAAGAAAAAAAAATATGACCTTATAAAATGTCAAAGTCTCATGACAGCTTCATGAAATGATCTCTTCTAATATAAAATGGTACGATCAATAAGATTTGCCCCCTTAAAACACTGATGGTTATTAGTATAGAAAATAAAAATCAATCAAAAGACACTTGTATCAAGAATCTAATAATATTGAGATAACATTCTTTAATTGGCCAAACCCCCTAGTATTGTTCAAACTATTTGTTCATTTGATGCATGACAATAAGACATGGTTAGAAAACATGCACTAGAATAGCTAGAAATAAAATCTATCCTAAAAGGGGTATAAGAGACTCTTACTGTAACACCCCAGGTAAATAAATAATATGTAAATTTCATATTAATCCATATTTGTGAATAAAATATTAATATGACTTTAAAGGGGATGCTATGCTCGATGGCGTACCCAACATGCAACAATGAGTTTCTTGAGAATCTTACGTTGCACTCTAATAATAAAATAATATTATTTTAAATGGTAGTTAACGCCTAGATGTTGTGATGGCGGGAATGAATAGAACTAACAAGAAAATTATTATATATGTTTGTCAAATATTTTTACTTTTTACAATACATGTTAGAGGATTAAAAATCCGAATGAATCCAATTTTAAGTGTAAACATTATAATATTCTTTAAAAGGTCGATTAACCACCTTTTGATGGCGAACCACTTCTAAATCAACATTTTGACAATGGTATGTGTTATATATGACAAAATAAAAATTTTCTTTAGAATCGGGACATCAAAATTTAATTTGTGTAATTTTTTTGGTATCTTTCCGATAAAGTTCATTTTTTAATGAATAGTGTAAAATGTTTTATTTTAATTCAAAACCTCTTTTTAATCTAATTTATTTTTATGATTAGATTATCTTTTGAATTGGTTTTAAAGTGAAATTATAATTTATTTTTACCATTTAATCCAATAGTGATTGTTGGAATTAATTTCACTTCGAAATCGGACTTAAACTAGTGTCAATCTTTTGATACATTTTGTTTCATAAAAACACGCTATTTGTATTGAAAGCTGGAATTAATGATTAAATTAATTAATACAACATATATGTTCTGAATTTTTTAAAATAGAAATCATTTTTGAATTCAGAATATCAAATATAGCTTAGGGTGAGCTTTTGGTAATTTTCTGAAGAACTTCAATTTTTGATGAATAGTGAAACCACTAAGTGGTACATATAAAAACTGATTTTCCGTTTAAATGAAATTTTGACATCATTGTGTTTTGAATTTTAAAAATCCAACATAAATGGTTGTAATTATGAAGTAAAATGTGGTTCAATGGGATTAAAATAATTTTTTTGATGAATAGTAACTTATTATGTTTTTAATCGTGATTAGTGGTAATTAGTGTAGTTTAAGATAAGAATAATGTTTTAATAAAATGAATTGACCTAGACACATGTCCTACCCTCATTGGATGTGTCATGGCCGACCAAGAAAATCCATGGGTCAACTTTGGGACCCCATGGAGCCACTTTGGTTGGAAAATGACATAAATATCTTTTTATTTAATGTTAAACTAAAAATGACACAAACATGAGATGTTTTACTAAGAAAAATTTTACATGGGGTTATATAAGTAAGATTTTTGACTATAAATATTCATTAGAAATATAAAGATATTTCCTACATCATAGTATTTTTTTTATAATTTTTAGACATTATATAAATTAAATTATTTATGACATCATGATGATGCAGCGATTACCTCATTAATAAAGGATTTAAATAAAATGGAAAGATAATGTAAAATCTAAGACCTACACATGTCCAAAAACTATTGGATGGGTGTATTTAGAACCATTATCACCTTATCTTAGAAACACATCAATGTGAGACCTCTTAAATCCGAATACCATTTTAAAATAAAGTGATTTTTCTTTAACTTTCAGGAGTTCCCCTCCTCTCCTCTTATAAAAGGCCCCCACCTCTACCTCCTTACCCACACTCCCAAAGCCTTTTTCTCGTCCAACCTCTGCCCATTTTGTCTCTCCACTTCCCTCTATTACTCCTTGAAGCCTAACTTTGGGCAGAAGGCTCCCCAAGGAAGCCTTTGAGCTCAAACCAAAGGGAGTTACCCGATTTTAAAATAATGTCTTCACTTTAGTACGTTTGTTTTATTTTGCCTCTCCAACCCCCTAAAATATTTTTATTCATTTATTTTGTAACAACTCCAGTATCTTAAATATACTAGGATGTTGTTATAATAAGTATTCGAGCTACAATTACACACACCTACATCTAATGATTAAAGAATATACTGTTTCCGTGGATGGCGAATTGCAGCCTCACGAAATGATGATTGTTCAACTCTCATATAACACCTACAAAGGTGGCCATTAAGATGTAACTATATTTATATATGATATATAATATGTTTATGTTTTACTTAAGCTTCTGTATTTTTCATTTGTGTCTTACCTTTATGGCTTCCATTATGGGTATACGCGATATCTTCATTTTTGGAAGTGCGGACTACCGCCCCCTCAAAGTGATGTGATTCGTTAATGCCATACGTGAGACGTATAAAGGATGGATTTAATGTTATTATATATTATTTTATACTGGAATTATAATATATATCTATATAATTATTGTTTCTTTCCATTAAAGTATGATATAGAAATGAAAGTAGCGTTCATGCGTACGTACGGCTTACCGTCTCCATGAACGGTGCATTTCATTTCTTATCCCCAAATGTAATGTACTATTATAAGTACATGTATATAATGTATATATATGATGAATGATACATCTAAATTATGAATATAATTCTGGAATTAAAATATACATACCTCTCATTTAGTTTTAATTCCATTAATATGACAAAGAAATGAAAGTAGCGTTCATGCGTACGTACAGCTTACCGTCTCCATGAACGGTGCATTTCATTTAATACCTCTAAATGATTATGTGATATTATAAATACATGTATATTATAGATATATATGATATATAAATCAGGAATGTCATTCTGGATATAAATAACCTTTGACCACATGAACAACATGTAATTGTAAGAAGTCCACTTTCGACTTAAGAACCAAATATCGACAAAACAAAAATTATTAACTTAAATGATTACATAATGTTTATAACATGGAAATAAGTTATATAAAAGGAGTAATGAACTTGAAAAAGGTTCTTAAGCAAATATAAATTAACTCAAGTTTATTATTCAGGACGATAAAGAACGATCGAGTCATGTCGGACCCGAGGTAAGGGATCGTACTCCTCTCTTTCTTTTTAAGTACGCTCTTTTATGTCATTCCTTTTAAAGATCATCTTTATTATTATTGGGATGTTCTTTTATATTACTCATACTGTAATTTTTATTTTTCATATGATGATAGACCCTATCCTCTCTCATCAATCCATTTTGGACGTTTTGGGTGGCACTGTTTGGCTGCCGAATTTTCGTAAGAGATCTTACCCCTCTCTTTCTTTTTAAGTACTCTCTTTTTTGTCACTTCTTTTAATATACTATTTGTTATGTTGGGGGATGATATTTTACATTCATCTTTCTGTAAAAATTTTGTTAATATGATGAGAGACCGCAATTTCTCTCATCAATCCATTTTGGACGTTTTAAGTGGCGCTGTTAGGCTGCCGAGTTTTCATAAGGGATTTTTCATCTCACTTGTATTCTCGTGAGATTTATGCTACATTTTCCACAATTTACTTTGAGTGTTGTATGTAATTCCCATTATTCTACTCTTTGTGTAATATAATTTCGTTTATGAGTATTTACATCAATGATGTATTGTCCTTCTTTTATGGAGTGCATGTCTCGAAAGATACCCATGTCGGTAAGGGAACCTTTCACCCTCCTCTTTTTGTAAAAGACTTATTTTTTTATGTCTTTTAATTTACATAATATTATGTTGGTATATGTTCTTCTATATCCTTATTAATATTAATTTTATTTCCAGGTGACGAGATACCGTTTTTATCTCTCATCAACTCTTTTTCTGAATTTTGAAGTTACGCCGTTAGGCTGTCAATTTTTTGCAAGGGGAATTTTTAACCCAAATTTGATTCTTTGGTATCAACTTGTACTCCTTGAATATGTCGTTCTATGAATATGTGCGAATAACCTCTTATTGTTTTACACTTAATATCCACTTATATTTGGTGTATTCGTTAGTCACACATAATTATGCAATTGATTTATCCTTAAACCAAGGATACCATCATTGTAAGGGTCTTCGTCTCAATCTCCATTAATTGAGACATATTTCGTTTTATACACAACCTTCTATTATACGGCGTATAAACCCCTTTAACATTTACGTTTATTCAAAAGGAATCCTTTTTCTATGAAGCATTTTACAAAACGACAGAAAGGAATGTTTCTTTTTACGTACATGGTGACAACGACCCTTTCTGCCACCGCGAGTATTATTTGATCTTTGGCTTCCTCAACAAGCCCTAATGTTTTTAAAATAAAATAAATACCATATACTTTTTTTTGTATTTTGGTATTGAAAATGGTTTTGATAAAGGATTCTATTATGTCAATATATTTAAATGATATATTGTGATTGAAATGTGGAAATGTTATCATTACTTTATGTTGGTTTTATGTGTTATAATTTTATAATGGTACTTGGACATTTTACAGGTGGTTATGTGATAAACAATATGATGGGTGGTGCCATGAAAACCAGGACGGGTGGTTACGTTATAACCTCAAATGCATTGGGTATGGAAGTCGTCCATATGTCTATTCCATTAAGTATGTATGGAAGTTTTCCATATGGCTATTCCATTAAGTAATATGTGTGGAATTCGACCGAATGGTTATTCCACTTACGTATGTTTATGTCCCAAGTTACCTTTATATGTTATGTGTTATTTATATGGGTTTTATGGTAATATTTTGGTTACAGAAGGTTAAGTAATGAACTTTTATTCAGTGAAGAGTTTTTTACTACTTCGAAAAGGTGAAAAGTATTACTTTGTTAAAGTATACATGGTTTACTCGTTGTTTTAAAAAACTAACCGTTTTCATTCTTTGTGTATCCCTTACTGAGATTTTTATGCTCATCCCAAGTTTTTGAAATTTTTTTCATAGGATTTAACATGGAATAGGGTCAAGGATGTGATCAAGGGAATGTCATGCAACCTAAAACATGGAACTAGAAATGTTTCTTCTTAAGTGATTTTTTTTATTCTATGGAAACTTAGTAGAAGTGTCTACTTTGTAATCTTTTGAGATGTAATAGTTATGTCCTAATTCTCTAAAACTCTAAACCTGAAAATATCCTCAATGTGAATTATTCATTTAATTCAATATTAAGTAAGGTTTAAGGCCGGGTCCTTATAGTAGGTATCAAAGGTCGGTTTAGATAACTTTAGAGGTGAAGGTATTCTTTAAGTATAAGTGATATGACCATAATGGATAAGATTTCAGAAAGAGTCATAGTTTTTAGATAAAGTGAATGAGTAAGTATATCTTAGTGTTTATATTCCTCTTTAGTACATGATGGTTTTGTTGATATACTCACACAGACCTTCTTGGTTTTAGTAAATGGCTGGATCTAGCAGGCACCAAGGTAACGGTGGATGTGAGGGAAACTGTGACAGTTTTCTAAGCGAGCAACTGAATGATATGGGAGCTACAATGAGAACTCTTGTGTTTATCCTCAACCAACTATCTGGAGTCATGATTGACCACCTAAACCTTGGTGAATTCTATAAGTCATCATATATGCAAGAAACAAATCCCTACGAAACTACAGGTAATAATCATAAAGGTAAGTGTGTCCAAAAACCTTTGTGTCATAGATATGGAAAGAAAAACATAGGAAAATGTTTCAAAGGGACAAAAATATGCTATATATGTGGAAATGAAGGTCATAAAGCATGAACCTTCCATGGAAAAAGGAAGCATCCAGTTGACTCGAGAAAAGGGAAAGAAGTTCTTTCTAAGGGATCAATTGAATGTTTTAAATGTGTTGTGCATGGTCATTATGCAAACACATGTCCTATGAAGAATTTTCTTGAATGGGATCACCAAGATCATACAAATACATGTTTACCAATACCTAATTCCATTCTTATTGAGGATAAAGAAACTGACAATGACCAATCAAACACTACTGGAAAAACAGGCTATACCCACGGTTCAAAACCGTGGGTACAACCCCCAAAACCGTGGGTATAGGCTATACCCACGGTTCTGGGAACCGTGCGGCTGAATGGCGTCGAGATAGGGGTCTTGACCTATACCCACAGTTTGGTTGAACCATGGGTATAGGTGTGTTTACATCGTGTCAATGAAGGGTACACATGGCACACATCAAAGCCCACAGTTCTTAAACCGTGGGATTAGAAGAATTTAAATTAAAAAATTCTGCCGCAGGTGGGGTTCGAACCACTGTCTCCGCCGAGAGATACTGCGCGCTGCCCAACTGGGCTACATTTTGTTTTACTATATAAGCTAACAGTTTATTAAATATATTAACATATACGCGGCAGGATTAAAAAACCCTTCTGGTGAGAGTCAAACACCGGACTTGTCAAAGGAAGACGAACGTCGCTAACCAACCGACCTATTTGAATTTTGTTATTTTTTTATTACATCTGTCTATATATATATTGATAATTATAATATATTATAAAAATATGTTTCACCAGTGATTTGATTAGGTGACGAAAGGCCTATGAACGAAGTCACATTCCCACCAACGTAGAAGCAGTTTATTGAAACATATTTATATCTTTTTAAATATATTAAAACAGAACATGAAATTTTTTTATCCCGCTAATTTATTTTCCATTTCCCGCCTAAATTTTCTTTCCTGCTTTAACCCGGGAAAGCTATACCCACGGTTTTCCAAACCATGGGTATAGATCTTCAAAAAAATATTCCAATACCCACGGTTTTTCAAAACCGTGGGTGTAGATCTTTGAAAAATGACCTATACCCACGGTTTTGGCCAAAACCGTGGGTATAGGTCTTCAAAAAAAATACACCTATACCCACGGTTTTGCAGAACCGTGGGTATAGGTCTTCAAGAAAAACTATACCCATGGTTTTGGGAAAAACCATGGGTATAGGGTCCCATACTAGCCCTATACACACAGTTCCTCAAAACCGTGGGTATAGGGTACCCTATACCCACGGTATTTTCCGGAACTGTGGGTATAGACCCATTTTCCAGTAGTGAAAGGTATGGATTATTTCTTAACTTTTGTTTTCTATTTTCGAATCATTGGATATGATTCATGATTTTGTTTGTAGGAAAGAAGTATTTTAGAATAAGTTGGAAAGGAATTGTTAATGGATTATGAGGAATGTTGAATGAATAAGAAGTCAACATATAAGGGCTTCAAGAGTTATGGTGAAATTCTTAAGAGTATTAAGTGTCTTTTGATGATGGGATACATTAGAAGACTTTTAATAGTATGTGTAACACTGAAGTTTGATATATGAAATTTTTTATTCAAAGAATAGCAATCTGTTCTTTTGTGGACATAGTTATAAAGAACCATTTGGGTTTATATGATCCTTACTTTTGAGGTAATTATGGGTTATTATATGTTATGATGAAAAATGAAAGGCTTGAGATAAACATGAGGTTAAAATATGTTATGATCATTTTTGATGATTTTACCTCGTTTTGGGGAATGTTTTAAAACTATATAGTTTTGGAAAAAGGACAACCCGCAGACTGTGTGACAACCCGTCGCGTCGGACAAAGCTGCGAGAATCGAACCCACAACCAAAGTGCGACTGGTATTTATCACCTACCACTGGACTACGTAATTCCCTGGTTAGTTTGACTGATTCTTTTTTAGGTATATGATTTTATGAATTATGAGTAAGTTGATTTTGGGTTATTTATGAAAATGATTAACCTATCATGGAGAGTATGTGATTTGGTTAATTATTTTTCAATACCAGACTTTGAGAGTAACTGATGTTATTTGGGGATAGGTGTTAATTTGTACCTTCGAAGACTATGCGACTAAATCCTTCAAATATTTGGGTTTCAATATTAGTTTGCTTTACTTTGAAGTATTTTATGGACAATTTGTTTATCAAATAGTCCTCATTGGACATTGGGTTTTGTTGGACAAATTTTGGAGATTAAGCATAGATTTTATTTCTAAAGGGTTATCCTTTTCTGGATTATATGATCTTGTACTAACCATTTTGGTTTTGGTTTTGGTTAAATCCTAAAGACATGGGAAGTATGTAGTTCTCTTTGGTGGATTAGGTGATTCTCTAGAAGTTGATTATAGTACTCTTAATGCAAACAAGTCTTCCTAAATACTCGTCTTTTGGAAAATATATGAGTTTGATTAAGGAATCTAGGTTAAGTTGAAAGTCAACATGATAAGTGATTATGTTTCCTTATGAATAAATTCCTCAATAAAAAGTAACTTAAAACAAAAATGTTGTCTACTAACATTTCCTACTGGGGAATTGAATACCGTTTAACCCATCACAAGTTTGTGATTTTCTTATGGTTAACTTTCTCCTAGACATGTTTACTATCACTCTCCCTCAAGAACATGGCCCATTGATTTTTCTTCCATGTCCATGTTTTCCTACACGGAATACTATTATGGGTTAACTCGGGTGACCTCTGATCTTATCTTTCTTTATTTTAATGTGATTGTTTTACCGACTCTTATTCCGATGTGGTACGTTCAAAGATGTTTCCAAGATCAATTTTAAAAATTACGAGGATGAAATTCCCAAAAGGGGGGGGGAAGGATGTAACACCCCAGGTAAATAAAGAATATGACAATTTCATATTTATCCATATTTTTGAATAAAATATTAATATGACTTTAAAGGGGATTCTATGCTCGATGGCGTACCCAACACGCAACAACGAGTTCTTGGGAATCTTACATTGCACTCTAATAATAAAATAATATTATTTTAAATGGTAGTTAACGCCTAGTTGTTGTGATGGAGGGAATGAATAGAACTAACTACAAAATTATTATATATGTTTGTCAAATATTTTTACTTTTTACAATACATGTTAGTGGATTAATAATGCGAATGAATCAAATTTTAATCGTAAGCATTCTAATATTCTTTAAAAGGTCGATTAACCACCTTTTGATGGTGAACCACTTCTAAATCAACATTTTGAAAATGTTATCTGTTATATTTGACAAAATAAAATTCTTCTTTAGAATCGGGACATCAATATTTACTTTGTGTAAATTTTTGGTATCTTTTCGATAAAGTTCATTTTTTAATGAATATTGTAAAATGTTTTATTTTAATTCAAAACCTCTTTTTAATCTAATTTATTTATATGATTAGATTATCTTTTGAATTGGTTTTAAAGAGAAATTATAATATAGTTTTACCATTTAATCCAATAGTGGTTGTTGTAATTAATTTAACTTTGAAATCGGACTTAAACTAGTGTCAATCTTTTGATACATTTTGTTTCATAAAAACACGCTATTTGTTTTAACAGCTGGAATTAATGATTAAATTAATTAATGAAACATATATTTTCTGAATTTTGTAAAATAGACATCATTTTTGAATTTGGAATATCAAATATAGCTTAAGGTGAACTTTTGGTAATTTTATGAAAAACTTCAGTTTTTGATGAATAGTGAAACCACTAAGTGGTACTTATAAAAACTGATTTTCCGTTTAAATGAAATTTTTCCATCATTGTGTTTTGAATTTAAAAAATCCGACATACATGGTTTTCATTAATAAGTAAAATGTGGTTCAATGGGATTAAAATAATTTTTTGCTGAATAGTAAGTTATTATGTTTTTAATCGCGATTAGAGATAATTATTGTAGTTTAAGGTAAGAATAATGTTTTAATAAAATGAAATGACCTAGACACATGTACTACCCTAATTGGATGTGTCATGGCCGACCCAGACAATCCATGGGTCAACTTGGGTACCCCATGTAGCCACTTTGGTTGGAAAATGAAATAAATATCTTTTTATTTAATGTTAAAGTAAAAATGACACAAACATGAAATGTTTTACTAAAACAATTTTTACATGGGGTTATACAAGTCAGATTTTTGACGATAAATATTCATTAGAAATCTAAAAAGATTTACTACATCATAGTTTTTTTTATAATTTTTAGACATTAAATAAATTAAATTATTTATGACATCATGATGATGCAGCGATTACCTCATTAATGAAGGATTTAAATAAAATGAAAAGATAATGTAAAATCTAAGACCTACACATGTCCAAAACCTATTGGATGGGTGGATTTCGAACCCTTATCACCTTATCCTCGAAAAACATCAATTTGGGACCTGTTAAATCCGAATTCCATTTTAAAATAAAGTGACTTTTCGTTACCTTCCAAGAGTGCCCCTCCTCTCCTCTTATAAAAGGCCCCCACCTCTACCTCCTTACCGACACACCCAAAGCCTTTTTGGCGGCCAATCTCTGCACATTTTGTCTCTCCACTTCCCTCTATTACTCCTTGAAGCCTCACTTTGGGCAGAAGTCTTCCCAAGGAAGCCTTTGAGCTAAAACCAAAGGGAGTTACCCGATTTTAAGGTAATGTCTTCACTTGAGTCCTTTTGTTTTATTTTGCCTCTCCAACCCCCTAAACTCTTTTTATTAATTTCTTTTGTAACAACTATATTTTCTTAAATATACTAGGATTTTGTTATAATAAGGATTCGATCTACACTTACACACACCTACATCTAATGGTTAATGAACATACTATTTCCGTGGATGGAGAATTGCTGCCTCACGAAACGATGATTGTTCAACACTCATATAACACCTTCAAAGGTGGCCATTAAGATGTAAATATATTTATATATGATATATAATATGTTTATGTTTTACTTAATCTTCTGTATTTTTCACTTGTGGCTTACCTTTATGGCTTCCATTATGGGTATATGCGATATCTTCATTTTAGGAAGTGCGGACTACCGCCTCCTCAAAGTGATGTGATTCGTTAATGCCATACGTGGGTTGTATAAAGGATGGATTTAATGTTATTATATATTATGTTATACTGGAATTATAATATACCTCTATATCATTAGTATTTTTTTCCATTAATGTATGAGATAGAAATGAAAGTAGCGTTCATGCGTACGTACGGCTTACCATCTCCATGAACGGTGCATTTCATTTCTTATCCCCAAATGTAATGTACTATTATAAGTACATATATATAATGGATATATATGATTAATGATACATCTAAATGATGAATATAATTCTGTAATTAAAATATACATACCTCTCATTTAGTTTTAGTTCCATTAATATGACAAAGAAATGAAAGTAGCGTTCATGCATACGTACGGCTTACCGTCTCCATGAACAGTGCATTTCATTTCTTACCTCTAAATGATTATGTGATATTATAAATACATGTATATTCTAGATATATGTGATATATAAATCAGGAATTTCATTCTGGATATAAAGAACCTTTGACCACACGAACAACATGTAATTGTAAGAAGTCGACTTTCGACTTAAGAACCAAATATTGACAAAACAAACATTATTAACGTAAATGATTACATAATGTTTATAAAAGGGCAATAAGTGATATAAAAGGAGTAATGAACTTGAAAAAGGTTCTTAAGAAAATAAACATTAACTCAAGTTTAATATTCAGGACGTTAAAGAACGATCGAGTCATGTCGGACCCGAGGTAAGGGATCCAACTCCTCTCTTTCTTTTTAAGTATGCTCTTTTATGTCATTCTTTTTAAAGCTCATATTGCTTGTTATTGGGATGTTCTTTTATATTACTCTTACTATAATTTTTATTGTTCATATGATGAGAGACCCTATTATCTCTCATCAATCCATTTTGGAAGTTCTGGGTGGAGCCGTTAGGCTGCCGAATTTTCGTAAGAGATCTAACCCCTCTCTTTCTTTTTAAGTACTCTCCTTTTTGTCACTTCTTTTAAGATCCTCTTTGTTATGTTGGGGGATGATATTTTATATTCATATTTATGTAAAATTTATGTTAATATTATGAGAGACCATACTTTCTCTCATCAATCCATTTTGGACGTTTTAAGTGGCGATGTTAAGCTGCCGAGTTTTCGTAAGAGATTTTTCATCTCACATGTATTCCCGTGAGATTTATGCTACATTTGCCACAATTTTTTTGATTGGTGTATGTAATTCCCATTATTCTACTCTTTGTGTAATATAATTTCGTTTATGAGCATTTACATCAATGATGTATTTTACTTCTTTCATGGAGTGCATGTCTCGAAACATACCCATGTCGGTAAGGGAACCTTTCACCCTCCTCTTTTTGTAAAAGACTTATTTTGTTATGTCTTTTAATTCACTTAATATTATGTTGGGATATGTTCTTCTATATCCTTATTGATCTAAATTTTATGTCCATGTGACGAGATACCCTTTTTATATCTCATCAACTCTTTTTCTGAATTTTGAAGTGACGCCGTTAGGCTGTGAAATTTTTGCAAGGGGACTTTTTAACCCAAATTTGATTCTTTGGGATAAAATTTTACTCCTTGAATATGTCATTATATGAATATGTGTGAATAACCTCTGATTGTTTTACACTTAATATCCACTTATATTTGGTGTATTCGTTTGTCACACATAATTATGCAATTGATTTATCCTTAAAACAAGGATACCGTCTTTGTAAGGGTCTTGGTCTCAATCTCCATTCATTGAGACTTATTTTGTTTTATACAAAACCTTCTTTTATATGGTGTATAAACCCCTTTTACTTTTACGTTTATTCAAAAGGAATATTTTTTCTACGAAGCGTTTTACTAAACGACAAAAAGGAATGTTTCTTTTTTACGTATGTGGTGACAACGACCCTTTCCGCCGCCGCGAGTATTATTTGATCTTTGGATTCCTCAACAAGCCGTAATGTTTTTAAAATAAAATAAATACCATATATTTTTTTTTTCTATTTTGGTATTGAAAATGGGTTTGATAAAGGAGTTTATTATGTCAATATATTTAAATGATATATTTTGATTGAAATGTTGAAATGTTATCATTCTTTTATGTTGGTTTTATGTGTTATAATTTTATAATGGTACTTGGACATTTTACTGGTGGTTACGTGATAAACCATGTGACGGGTGGTGCCGTGAATACCAGGATGGGTGGTTATGTTATAACCTCCAATGCATTGGGTATGGAAGTCGGCCGTATGGCTATTCCTTTAAGTATGTATGGAAGTTGGCCGTATGGATATTCCATTAAGTAATATGTGTGGAAGTCGACAGTATGGTAATTCCACTTAAGTATGTTTTTGTCCCATGTTACCTTTATATGTTATGTGTTATTTATATGGGTTTTATGGTAATCTTTTGGTTACAGAAGGGTATGTAATGAACTTTTATTCAGTGAAGAGTTTTTTACTAATTCTAAAAGGTTAAAAGTATTACTTTGTTAATGTATACATGGTTTACTCGATGTTTTGAAAAACTAACAGTTTTCATTCTTTGTGTATCCCTTACTGAGCTTTTTATGCTCATCCCAAGTTTTTGAAATGTTTTTCACAGTACTTAACGTGGAATAGGGTGAAGGATGGGATCAAGGGAATGTCATGCTACCTAAAACATAGAACTAGACATGTTTCTTCTTAAGAGATTTTATTTATTCTATGGAAACTCAGTAGAAGTGTCTACTTTGTAATATTTTGAGATGTAATAGTTATGTCCTAATTCTCTAAAACTCTAAACCTGAAAAGATCCTCAATGTGAATTATTCATTTAATTAAATATTAAGTGAGGTTTAAGGTCGGGGACTTATAGATGCTATCAAAGGTCGGTTTAGATAACTTTAGAAGTTAGGGTATTCTTTAAGGATAAGTGACATGACCATAATGGATAGGATTTTAGAAAGAGTCATAGTTTTTAGATAAAGTGAATGAGTAAGTATATCTTAGTGTTTATATTCCTCTTTAGTACATGATGGTTTTGTTGATATACTCACACTGACCTTCTTGGTTTTAGTAAATGGATGGATCTAGCAGGCACCAAGGTAACGGTGGATGTGAGGGAAACTGTGACAGTTTTCTGAGCGAGCAACTGAATGATATGGGAGCTACAATGAGAACTCTTGTGTTTATACTCAACCAAATATCTGGAGTCATGATTCACCACCTAAACCTTGGTGATTTCTATGAGGCATCATATATGCGAGAAACAAATCCCTACGGAACTACAGGTAATAATCATAAAGGTAAGTGTGTTCAAAAACCTATGTTTCATAGATGTGGAAAGAAACACCTAGGAAAATGTTTCAAAGGGATAGAAATATGATATATATGTGGAAATGAAGGTCATAAAGCAAGAACCTGCCATGGAAAAAGGAATCATCCAGTTGACTCGAGAAAAGGGAAAGAAGTTCTTTCTGAGGGATCAATTGAATGTTTTAAATGTGGTGTGCATGGTCATTATGAAAACACATATCCTATGAAGAATTTTCGTGAATGAGATCACCAAGATCATACAAATACTTGTTTACCAATACCTAATGCCATTATAATTGAGGATAAAGAAACTGACAATGACCAATCAAAGGTATGTATTATTTCTTAACATTTGTTTTCTATTTTGGAATCTTAGGATATGATTCATGATTTTGTTTGAAGGAAAGAAGTATTTTAGAATAAGTTGGAAAGGAATTGTTAATGGATCATGAAGAATGTTGAATGAATAAGAAGTCAACATATAAGGGATTCAAGAGTTATGGTGAAATTGACAAGAGTATTAAATGTCTTTTGATGATGGGACACTTTAGAAGACTTTTTATAGTATGTGTAACACTGATGTTTGATATATGAAAATTTTTATTCAAAGAATATTAATCTGTTCTTTTGTGGACATAGTTATAAAGAACCATTTGGGTTTATATGATCCTTACTTTTGAGGTAATTATGGGTTATTATATGTTATGCTGGAAAATGAAAGGCTTGAGATAAACATGAGGTTAAAATATTTTATGATCATTTTTGAAGATTTTATCTCGTTTTGGGGAATGTTTTAAAACTATATAGTTTTGGAAAAAGGACAACACGCAGACCGTGTGACAACCCGTCGCATCGGAAAAAGCTGCGGGAATCAAACTCACAACCAAAGTGCGACTGGTATTTATTGCCTACCACTGGACTACGTGAAGTCCCTGGTTAGTTTGACTGATTCTTTTTAGTTATATGATTTTATGAATTAAGAGTAAGTTGATTTTGGGTTACTTATGAAAATGATTAACCTATCATGGAGGGTATGTGATTAGGTTAATTACTTTTCAATACGAGACTTTAAGAGTAACTGATGTTATTTGGAGATAGGTGTTAATTTTTAAGTTGGAAGACTATGTGACGAAATCCTTCAAATATTTGGTTTTCAATATTAGTTTGGTTTACTTTGAAGTATTTTATGGACAATTTTTTTATCGGATAGTCCTCGTTGGACATTGGGTTTTGTTGGACAGATTTTGGAGATTAAGCATAGATTTTCTTTCTAAAGGGTTATCCTTTTCTGGATTATCTGATCTTGTACTAACCTTTTTGGTTTTGGTTTTGGTTAAATCCTAAAGACATGGGAAGTATATAGTTCTCTTTGGTGGATTAGGTTATTCTCTAGATGTTGATTATAGTACTCTTAATGCAAACAAGTCTTCCTAAATACTCGTTTTTTGAAAAAAAATATGAGTTTGATTAAGGAATCTAGGAAAAGTTGAAAGTCAACATGATAAGTTATTATGTTTCCTTATGAATAAATTCCTCAATAAAAAGTAACTTAAAACAAAAATGTTGTCTACTAACATTTCCTACTGGGGAATCGAATACCGTTTAACCCCTCACAAGTTTGTGATTTTCTTATGGTTAACTTTCTCCTAGACATGTTTACTATCACTCTCCCTCAAGAACATGGCCCATTGATTTTTCTTCCTTGTCCATGTTTTCCTACACGGAATCCTATTATGGGTTAACTCGGGTGACCTATGTACTTATCTTTCTTTATTTTAAATTGATTGTTTTACCGACTCTTGTTCCGATGTGGGACGTTCAAGGATGTTTCCAAGCTCAATTTTAAAAATTGCGAGGATGAAATTCCCAAAAGGGGGGGAAGGATGTAACACCCTAGGTAAATAAAGAATATGACAATTTCATATTTATCCATATTTTTGAATAAAATATTAATATGACTTTAAAGGGGATTCTATGCTCGATGGCGTACCCAACACGCAACAACGAGTTTCTTGGGAATCTTACATTGCACTCTAATAATAAAATAATATTATTTTAAATGGTAGTTAACGCCTAGTTGTTGTGATGGAGGGAATGAATAGAACTAACTACAAAATTATTATATATGTTTGTCAAATATTTTTACTTTTTACAATACATGTTAGTGGATTAAAAATGCGAATGAATCTGATTTTAATCGTAAGCATTCTAATATTATTTAAAAGGTCGATTAACCACGTTTTGATGGAGAACCTATTCTAAACCAACATTTTGACAATGTTATGTGTTATATTTGACAAAATAAAATTCTTATTTAGAATCGGGACATCAATATTTTCTTTGTGTAAATTTTTGGTATCTTTTCGATAAAGTTCATTTTTTAATGAATAGTGTAAAATGTTTTATTTTAATTCAAAACCTCTTTTTAATCTAATTTATTTATATGATTATATTATCTTTTGAATTGGTTTTAAAGTGAAATTAGAATATATTTTCTCCATTTAATCCAATAGTGGTCGTTGGAATTAATTTGACTTTGAAATCGGACTTAAGCTAGTGTTAATCTTTTGATACACTTTGTTTCATAAAAACATGCTATTTGTTTTGACTGCTGAATTAATGATTAAATTAATTAATGAAAATTATATGTTCTGAATTTTTTAAAATAGACATCATTTTTGAATTCGGAATATCAAATATAGCTTAGGGTGAACTTTTGAAAATTTTCTGAAAATTTCAATTTTTGATGAATAGTGAAACCACTAAATGGTACTTATAAAAACTGATTTCCCGTTTAAATGAAATTTTGCCATCATTGTGTTTTGAATTTCAAAAATCTGACATACATGTTTGTTATTAAGAATTAAAATGTGGTTCAATGGGATTAAAATAGTTTTTTTGGTGAATAGTAACTTATTAAGTTTTTAATCGCGATTGGAGGTAATTAGTATAGTTTAAGGTAAGAATAATGTTTTAATAAAATGAAATGACCTAGAAACATGTCCTACCCTCATTGGATGTGTCATGACCGACCAAGAAAATCCATGGGTCAACTTGGGGACCCCATGGAGCCACTTTGGTTTGAAAATGACATAAATATCTATTTATTTAATGTTAAAGAAAAAATGACACAAACATGAGATGTTTTACTAAAACAATTTTTACATGGGGTAATACAAGTCGGATTTTTGACTATAAATATTAATTAGAAAGATAAAACGATTTACTACATCATAGTATTTGTTTTATAATTTTTATACATTAAATAAATTAAATTATTTATGACATCATGATGATGCAGCGATTACCTCATTAATAAAGGATTTAAATAAAATGGAAAGATAATGTAAAATATAAGACCTGCACATGTCCAAAACCTATTGGATGGGTGGATTTAGAACCCTTATCACCTTATACTCGAAACACATCAATTTGGGACCTCTTAAATCCGAATACCATTTTAAAATAAAGTGACTTTTCTTTACCTTCCAAGAGTTCCCCTCCTCTCCTCTTATAAAAGGCCCCCACCTCTACCTCCTTACCCACACTCCCAAAGCCTTTTTCTCTGCCAACCTATGCCAATTTTGTCTCTAAACATCTCTATCTTACTCACTGAAGCCTCACTTTGGGCATAAGTCTTCCCAAGGAAGCCTTTGAGCTCAAACCAAAAGGAGTTACCCGATTTTATGGTAATGACTTCACTTGAGTCCTTTTGTTTTATTTTGCCCCTCCAACCCCATAAACTCTTTTTATTCACTTCTTTTGTAACAAATTAAGTTTCTTAAATATACTAGGATGTTTTTATAAAAATGATTCTATCTACACTTACACACAGCTACATCTAATGGTTAAAGAACATACTATTTCCGTGGATGGCGAATTGCTGCCTCACGAAACGATGATTGTTCAACACTCATATAACACCTTCAAAGGTAGCCATTAAGATGTCACTATATTTATATATGATATATAATATGTTTATGTATTACTTAAGCTTCTGTATTTTTCATTTGTGGCTTACCTTTATGGCTTCCATTATGGGTATACGCGATATCTTCATTTTAGGAAGTGCGGACTACCGCCCCCTCAAAGTGATGTGATTCGTTAATTCCATACGTGGGACGTATAAAGGATGGATTTAATGTTATTTTATATGATTGTATACTGGAATTATAATATACCTCTATATCATTATTATTTCTTTCCATTTATGTATTAGATAGAAATGAAAGTAGCGTTCATGCGTACGTACGGCTTACCGTCTCCATGAACGGTGCATTTCATTTCATATCCCCAAATGTAATGTACTATTAATAGTACATGTATATAATAGATATATATGATGAATGATACATCTAAATGATGAATATAATTCTGGAATTCAAATATACATAACTGTCATTTAGTTTTAAATCCATTAATATGACAAAGAAATGAAAGTAGCGTTCATGCGTACGTACGACTTACCGTCTACATGAACGGTGCATTTCATTTCTTACCTATAAATGATTATGTGATATTATTAATACATGTATATTCTAGATATATATGATATATAAATCAGGAATGTAATTCTGGATATAAAGAACCTTTGACCAAAGGAGCAACATGTAATTGTAAGAAGTCCACTTTTGACTTAAGAACCAAATATCGACAAAACAAACATTATTAACTTAAATGATTACATAATGTTTATAACATGGCAATAAGTGATATAAAAGGAGTAATGAACTTGAAAAAGGTTATTAAGAAAATATAAATTAACTCAAGTTTATTATTCAGGATTTTAAAGAATGATCGAGTCATGTCGGACCCGAGGTAAGGGATCCTACTCCTCTCTTTCTTTTTAAGTACGCTCTTTTATGTCATTCCTTTTAAAGCTGATATTTCTTGTTATTGGGATGTTATTTTTAATTACTATTACTGTAATTTTTATTGTTCATATGATGAGAGACCCTATTCTCTCTCATCAATCCTTTTTGGAAGTTTTGGGTGGCGCCGTTAGGATGCCGAATTTTCGTAAGAGATCTAACCCCTCTCTTTCTTTTTAAGTACTCTCATTTTGTCACTTCTTTTAAGATCCTCTTTTTTATGTTTGAGGATGATCTTTTATATTCAACATTCTGTGAAATTTATGTTAATATGATGAGAGACCCTACTTTCTCTCATCAATCCATTTTAGACATTTTAAGTGGCGCTGTAAGGCTGCCGAGTTTTCGTAAGGGATTTTTCATCTCACTTGTATTCCTGTGAGATTTATGGTACATTTGCCCCAATTTCCTTTGAGTGGTGTATGTAATTCCCATTATTATACTCTTTGTGTAATATACTTTCGTTTATGAGTATTTACATCAATGATGTATTGTACTTCTTTCGTGGAGTGCATGTCTCGAAAGATACCCATGTCGGTAAGGGAACCTTTCACCCTCATCTTTTTATAAAAGACTTATTTTGTTATGTCTTTTAATTCACATAATATTATGATGGGATATGTTCTTCTATATCCTTATTGATATAAATTTTATGTCCATGTGACGAGATACCCTTTTTATCTCTCATCAACTCTTTTTCTGAATTTTGAAGTGACGCCGTTAGGCTGTCAAATTTTTGCAAGGGGATTTTTTAACCCAAATTTGATTCTTTGGGATAAACTTGTAATCCTTGAATATGTCGTTCTATGAATAAGTGTTAATAACCTCTGATTGTTTTACACTTAATATCCACTTATATTTGGTGTATTCGTTTGTCACACATAATTATGCTATTGATTTATCCTTAAACCAAGGATACCGTCTTTGTAAGGGTCTTCGTCTCAATCTCCATTCATTGAGACATATTTTGTTTTATACACAGACTTCTTTTATATGGTGTATAAACCCCATTGAATTTTATGTTTATTCAAAAGGAATATTTTTTCTACAAAGCGTTTTACTAAATGACAAAAAGGAATGTTTCTTTTTACGCACGCAGTGACAACGACCCTTTCCGCCACCGCGAGTATTATTTGATCTTTGGATTCCTCAACAAGCTGTAATGTTTTTAAATTAAAATAAATACCATATAATTTTTTTTGTAATTTGTTATTGAAAATGGTTTTGATAAAGTATTCTATTATGTCAATATATTTAAATGATATATTGTGATTGAAATGTGGAAATGTTATCATTCCTTTATGTTGGTTTTATGTGTTATAATTTATAATGGTACTTGGACATTTTACGGGTGGTTACGTGATAAACCATATGACGGGTGGTGCTGTGAATATTAGGATGGGTGGTTACGTTATAAACTCCAATTCATTGGGTATGGAAGTCGGACGTATGGCTATTCCATTAAGTATGTTTGGATGTTGTCCGTATGGCTATTCCATTAAGTAATATGTGTGGAAGTCGACGGTATGGTTATTCCACTTAAGTATATTTATGTCCCAAGTTACCTTTATATATTATGTGTTATTTATATGGGTTTTATGGTAATCTTTTGGTTACAGAAGGGTAAGTAATGAACTTTTATTCAGTGAAGAGTTTTTTACTACTTCGAAAAGGTGAAAAGTATTACTTTGTTAAAGTATACATGGTTTACTCGTTGTTTTGAAAAACTAACAGTTTTCATTCTTTGTGTATCCCTTACTGAGCTTTTTATGCTCATCCCATGTTTTTGAAATGTTTTTCACAGGACTTAACGTGGAATAGGGTCAAGGATGGGATCAAGGGAATGTCATGCAACCTAAAACATGTAACTAGACATGTTTCTTCTTAAGAGATTTTTTTTTTATTCTATGGAAACTCAGTAGAAGTGTCTACTTTGTAATCTTTTGAGATGTAATAGTTATGTCCTAATTCACTAAAACACTAAACCTGAAAAGATCCTCAATGTGAATTATTCATTTAATTCAATATTAAGTAAGGTTTAAGGCCAGGGCCTTATAGTTGGTATCAAAGGTCGGTTTAGATAACTTTATAGGTTAGGGTATTCTTTAAGCATAAGTGACATGACCATAATGGATAGGATTTCAGAAAGAGTCATAGTTTTTAGATAAAGTGAATGAGAAAGTATATCTTAGAGTTTATCTTCCTCTTTAGTACATGATGGTTTTGTTGATATAATCACTCTGACCTACTTGGTTTTAGTAAATGGATGGATCTAGCAGGCACCAAGGTAACGGTGGATGTGAGGGAAACTGTGACAGTTTTCTGAGTGAGCAAATGAATGACATGGGAGCTAAAATGAGAACTCTTGTGTTTATCCTCAACTAACTATCTAGAGTCATGATTGACCACCTAAACCTTTGTGATTTCTATAAGGCATCATATCTGCGAGAAACAAATCCCTATGGAACAACAGGTAATAATCATAAAGGTAAGTGTGTTCAAAAACCTATGTGTCATTGATGTAGAAAGAAACACCTAGGAAAATGTTTCAAAGGGACAGAAATAAGCTATATATGTGGAAATGAAGGTCATAAAGCAAGAAACTACCATGGAAAAAGGAAGCATCCAGTTGACTCGAGAAAAGGGAAAGAAGTTATTTCTGAGGGATCAATTGAATGTTTTAAATGTGGTGTGAATGGTCATTATGCAAACACATGTCCTATGAAGAATTTTCGTGAATGGGATCACCAGGATCATACAAATACTTGTTTACCAATACCTAATGCCATTATGATTGAGGATAAAGAAACTGACAATGACCAATAAAAGGTATAGATTATTTCTTAGCTTTTGTTTTCTATTTTGGAATCTTTGGATATGATTCATGATTTTGTTTATAGGAAAGAAGTATTTTAGAATAAGTTGTAAAGGAATTGTTAATGGATCACGAAGAATGTTGAATGAATAAGAAGTCAATATATAAGGGCTTCAAGAGTTATGGTGAAATTCTTAAGAGTATTAAGTGTCTTTTGATGATGGGATACATTAGAAGACTTTTTATAGTATGTGTAACACTGATGTTTGATATATGAAAATTTTTATTCAAAGAATATTATTCTGTTCTTTTGTGTACATATTTATAAAGAACCATTTGGGTTTATATGATCCTTACTTTTGAGGTAATTATGGGTTATTATATGTTATGCGGGAAAATGAAAGGCTTGAGATAAACATGAGTTTAAAATATGTTATGATCATTTTTGATGATTTTATCTCGTTTTGGGGAATGTTTTAAAACTATATAGTTTTGGAAAAAGGAGAACACACAGACCGTGTGAAAACCCGTCGCGTCGGACAAAGCTGCGGGAATCGAACCCACAACCAAAGTGCAACTGGTATTTATCGCCTACCACTGGACTACGTGAAGTCCCTGGTTAGTTTGACTGATTCTTTTTTGTTATATGATTTTATGAATTAAGAGTAAGTTGATTTTGGGTTATTTATGAAAATTATTAACCTATCATGGAGGGTATGTGATTAGGTTAATTACTTTTCAATACGAGACTTTAAGAGTAAATGATGTTATTTGGAGATAGGTGTTAATTTGTACCTTGGAAGTCAATGCGACTAAATCCTTCAAATATATGGGTTTCAATATTAGTTTTGTTTACTTTAAAGTATTTTATGGACAATTTGTTTATATAATAGTCCTCGTTGGACATTGGGTTTTTTTGGACAAATTTTGGAGATTAAGCATAGATTTTCTTTCTAAAGGGTTATCCTTTTCTGGATTATATGATCTTGTACTAACCTTATTGGTTTTGGTTTTGGTTAAATCTTAAAGACATGGGAAGTATATAGTTATCTTTGGTGGATTAGGTGATTCTCTAGAAGATGATTATAGTACTCTTAATGCCAACAAGTCTTCCTAAATACCCGTCTTTTGGAAAAAACATGAGTTTGATTAAGGAATCTAGGAAAAGTTGAAATTCAACATGATAAGTGATTATGTTTCCTTATGAATAAATTCCTCAATAAAAAGTAACTTAAAACAAAAAAATTTTCTATTAACTTTTCCTACTGGGGAATCGAATACCATTTAGCCCATCACAAATTTGTGATTTTCTTATGGTTAACTTTCGCCTAGACATGTTTACTATCACTCTCCCTCAAGAACATGACCCTTTGATTTTTCTTCCATGTCCATGTTTTCCTACACGGAATCCTATTATGGGTTAACTCTGGTGACCTTTGTACTTATCTTTCTTTATTTTAAAGTGATTGTTTTACCGACTCTTGTTCCGATGTGGGACTTTCAAGGATGTTTCCAAGCTCAATTTTAAAAATTGTGAGGACGCAATTCCCAAAAGGGGGGAAGGATGTAACACCCCAGGTAAATAAAGAATATGACAATTTCATATTTATTCATATTTGTGAATAAAATATTAATATGGCTTTAAAGGCGATGCTATGCTCGATGGCGTACCCAACACGCAACTTCGAGTTTCTTGGGAATCTTACGTTGCACTCTAATAATAAAATAATATTATTTTAAATGGTAGTTAACGCCTAGCTGTTGTGATGGTGGGAATGAATAGAACTAACTACAAAGTTATTATATATATTTTTCAAATATTTTTACTTTTTACAATACATTTTAGAGGATTAAAAATGCGAATGAATCCAATTTTAAGCATAAACATTCTAATATTCTTTAAAAGGTCGATTAACCACCTTTTGATGGAAAACCTCTTCTAAATCAACATTTTGACAATGGTATGTGTTATATTTGACAAAATAAAATTTTTCTTTAGAATCGGGACATCAAAATTTACTTTGTGTAAATTTTTGGTCTCTTTCCGATAAAGTTCATTTTTTAATGAATAGTGTAAAATGTTTTATTTTAATTCAAAACCTATTTTTAATCTAATTTATTTTTATGATTATATTATCTTTTTAATTGGTTTTAAAGTGAAATTAGAATATATTTTTACCATTTTATCCAATAGTGGTCGTTGGAATTAATTTCACTTTGAAATCGGACTTAAACTAGTGTAAATCTTTTGATACATTTGTTTCATAAAAACACGTTATTTGTTTTGACAGCTGGAATTAATGATTAAATTAATTAATGAAACTTATATGTTCTGCATTTTGTAAAATAGACATCATTTTTGAATTCAGAATATCAAATATAGATTAGGTTGATCTTTTGGTAATTTTCTGAAAAACATCAATTTTTGATGAATTGTGAAACCACTAAGTGGTAATTATAAAACCTGATTTTCTGTTTAAATGAAATTTTGCCATCATTTTGTTTTGAATTTCAAAAATCCGACATACATGGCTGTCATTAAGAAGTAAAATGTGGTTTAATGGGATTAAAATATTTTTTTTTGGTGAATAATTACTTATTAAGTTTTTATTCGCGATTAGAGGTAATTAGTGTAGTTTAAGATAAGAATAATGTTTTAATAAAATGAAATGACCTAGATACATGTTCTACCCTCATTGGATGTGTCATGGTCGACCAAGACAATCCATGGTTCAACTTGGGGACCCCATGGAGCCACTTTGGTTGGAAAATGGCATAAATATCTTTTTATTTAATGTTAAAGTAAAAATGACACAAACATGAGATGTTTTACTAAAATAATTTTTACATGGGGTTATACAAGTCAGAATTTTGACTATAAATATTCATAAGAAATCTAAAAAGATTTCCTACATCATAGTTGTTTTTTTATAATTGTTATAAATTAAATAAATTAAATTATTTATGACATCATGATGATGCATCGATTACCTCATTAATAAAGGATTTAAATAAAATTGAAAGATAATGTAAAATCTAAGACCTAAACATGTCCAAAACCTATTTTATGGGTGGATTTAGAACCCTTATCACCTTATCCTCGAAACAAATCAATGTGGGACCTCTTAAATATGAATACCATTATAAAATAAAGTGACTTTTCTTTACCTTCTAAGAGTGCCCCTCCTCTCCTCTTATAAAAGGCCCCAATCTCTACCTCCTTACCCACACTCGCAAAGCCTTTTTATCGGCCACCCTCTTCCCATTTTGTCTCTCCACTTCCCTATCTTACTCCTTGAAGTGTCACTTTGGGCAGAAGGCTTCCCAAGAATTCCTTTGATCTCAAACCAAAGGGAGTTAGCCGATTTTAAGGTAATGTCTTCACTTAAGTCCTTTTGTTTTATTTTGCCTCTCCAACCCCCTAACCTCTTTTTATTAATTTCATTTGTAACAAATCAAGTTTCTTTAATATACTAGGATGTTTTTATAAGATGTATTCGAGCTACAATTACACACACCTACATCTAATGGTTAAGGAACATACTGTTTCCGTGGATGGCGAATTGCTACCACATGAAACGATGATTGTTCAACACACATATAACACATTCAAAGGTGGCCATTAAGATGCCACTATATTTATATATGATATATAATATGTTTATGTTTTACTTATGCTTCTGTATTTTTCATTTTTGGCTTACCATTATGGCTTCCATCATGGGTATACGCGATATCTTCATTTTAGGAAGTGCGGACTACCGCCCCCTCAAAGTGATGTGATTCATTAATGTCATACGTGGGACATATAAAGGATGGATTTGAAGTCATTATATATGATGTTCTACTGGAATTATAATATACCTCTATATCATTGTTATTTCTTTCCATTAAAGTATGATATAGAAGTGAAAGTAGCGTTAATGCATACGTACGGCTTACCGTCTCCATGAACGGTGCATTTCATTTCTTATCCCCAAATGTAATGTACTATTATAAGTACATGTATATAACAGATATATATGATGAATGATACATCTAAATAATGAATATAATTCTGGAATTAAAATATACATACCTCTCATTTAGTTTTAATTCCATTAATATGACAAAGAAATGAAAGTAGTGTTCATGCGTACGTACGGCTTACCGTCTCCATGAATGGTGCATTTCATTTCTTAACACTAAATGATTATGTGATATTATAAATACATGTATATTCTAGATATATGTGATATATAAATCAGGAATGTCATTCTGGATATAGAGAACCTTTGACCACACGAACAACATGTAATTGTAAGAAGTCCACGTTCAACTTAAGAACCAAATATCGACAAAACAAATATTAATAACTTAAATGATTACATAATGTTTATAACATGACAATAAGTGATATAAAAGGAGTAATGAACTTGAAAGAGGTTCTTAAGAAAATAGAAATTAACTCATGTTTATTATTCTGGACGTTAAAGAATGATCGAGTCATGTCGGACCCGTGGTAAGGGATCATACTCCTCTCTTTCTTTTTAAGTACGCTCTTTTATGGCATTCCTTTTAAAGCTAATATTTATTGTTATTGGGATGTTATTTTATATTACTCTTAAGGTAATTTTTATTTTTCATATGATGAGAGACCCTATTCTCTCTCATCTAACCATTTTGGAAGTTTTGGGTGGCGCCGTTAGGCTGCCGAATTTTGGTAAGAGATATAAACCCTCTCTTTCTTTTTAAGTACTCTCCTTTTTGTCACTTCTTATAAGATCCTCTTTGTTATGTTGGGGGATGATATTTTATATTCATATTTCTATAAACTTTATGTTAATATGATGAGAGACCCTACTTTCTCTAATCAATCCATTTTGGACGTTTTATGTGGCGCTGTTAGGCTGCAGTGTTTTCGTAAGAGATTTTTCATCTCACTTGTATTCCCGTGAGATTTATGCAACATTTTCCACAATTTCCATTGAGTGGTGTATGTAATTCCCATTATTCTACTCTTTATGTAATATAATTTCGCTTATGAGTATTTACATCAATGATTTATTTTCCTTCTTTCATGGAGTGCATGTCTCGAAAGATACCCATGTCGGTAAGGGAACCTTTCACCCTCCTCTTTTTTAAAAGACTTATTTTGTTATGTCTTTTAATTCACAAAATATTATGTTGGGATATGTTATTATATATCCATATTTATCTAAATTTTATGTCCATGTGACAAGATACGCTTTTTATCTCCCATCAACTCTTTTTCTGAATTTTGAAGTGACGTCGTTAGGCTGTCAAATTTTTGCAAGGGGGCTTTTTAACCCAAATTTGATTCTTTGGGATAAACTTGTACTCCTTTAATATGTCGTCCTATGAATATGTGTGAATAACCTATGATTGTTTTACACGTAATATCCACTTATATTTGTTGTATTCGTATGTCACACATAATTATGCAATTGATTTATCCTTAAACCAAGGATACCGTCTTTGTAAGGGTGTTCATCACAATCTCCATTCATTGAGACATATTTTGTTTTATACACAACCTTCTTTTATACGGTGTATAAACCCATTTGACTTTTACGTTTATTCAAAAGGAATATTTTTTCTACGAAGCGTTTTACTAAACGATAAAAAGGAATGTTTCTTTTTACGTACACGGTGACAATGACCCTTTCCGCCGCCGCGAGTGTTATTTTATCTTTGACTTCCTCAACAAGGCGTAATGTTTTTAAAATAAAATAAATACCATATAATTTTTTTTGTATTTTGGTATTGAAAATGGTTTTGATAAAGGATTCTATTATGTCAATATATTTAAATGATATATTGTGATTGAAATGTGGAAATATTATCATTCTTTTATGTTGGTTTTATGTGTTATAATTTTATAATGGTACTTGGACATTTTACGGGTGGTTACGTGATAAACCATATGACAAGTGGTGCTGTGAATACCAGGACGAGTGGTTACGTTATAACCTCTAATGCGTTGGGTTTGGAAGTCGGTCGTATGGCTATTCCATTAAGTATGTATGGAAGTTGGCCTTATGGCTATTCTATTAAGTAATATGTGTGGAAGTCGACCGTATGGTTATTCCACTTAAGTATGTTTATGTCCCAAGTTACCTTTATATGTTATGTGTTATTTATATGGGTTTTATAGTAACCTTTTTGTTACAGAAGGGTAAGTAATGAAATTTTATTCAGTGAAGTGTTTTTTACTACTTCGAAAATGTGAAAAGTATTACATTGTTAAAGTATACATGGTTTACTCATTGTTTTGAAAAACGAACTGTTTTCATTCTTTGTATATCCCTTACACAGCTTTTTATGCCCATCCCATGTTTTTGAAATGTTTTTCATTGGACTTAACATGGAATAGGGTCAATGATGGGATCAAGGGAATGTCATGCTACCTAAAACATGGAACTAGACATGTTTCTTCTTAAGATATATTTTTTATTCTATGGAAACTCAGTAGAAGTGTCTACTTTGTAATCTTTTGAGATGTAATAGTTATTTCCTAATTCTCTAAAACTCTAAACCGGAAAAGATCCTCAATGTGAATTATTCATTTAATTAAATATTATGTAAGGTTTAAGGTCGTGGCCTTATACTTACCCAACCTAATTTTGGAAATTCTATATTTCCATCATTCAATGATTCTTTTGATTCAATCCATCTTCTGAAAATTTATGTATCATGGTATGGCCCCATGATGAGAAAACAGTTTAAAAAAGGCCACAAAACACTGGGGTTTTTTGAAAACCTTCTATGTACTAGCCTTCATATGGTACACTATTTTTCCTGTAGGGTTGATCAATTATGGGAACATATTTTCTAGAAAATTCATTATACGTTATTCTTGACACAATGGAAGATAATGGTCCTCGATCTCTCAAATTGGAAACAATGTGGAAATGAGAGTTTATTAGACAACATTTCTATAAGTATGTTTCTAAATTAATTCATAAATTTGTAGTTTCCATAGGATGATTTTTAGGGTCGTTGCCTAGAAATTCCTATTGATGAGTTGTGGACACTATTAAATCCCTTTAAATACATGGGTGGGTTGTAGGACAATATTGATGTTAGAAAAAGAATAAAAGACTTAATCTTATGAGAAAACCCCATTTTCAAATCATTATCGGTAGTTCATGGAAAGAGTGATTCAAAAGAATAAATTGCAATCATCAATCTAAAACTATTTCCAGCACCATCTCATACTATGGAGCTAACACCATATCATATAACACCCCACTAGAGTAAAAATATTAGAAAAAATAACCTCATCAGAATTAAAGGAGAGTGTTAAGGGGATATTAATTTTATGTCAATAAATGTAGTATCTCTTTATTCTGAGAGGAATAGGTTCTTGGAAACCTATTAATGCATTGGAAAAAAGTCTGCTATCTTGATCAGTTCCAGAAATATCTAATTAAGTAATCCATTAGGATCACCTGAATTATTTTTCCTTTCACTGAATCTTGGTCAAAAAAATCAAATACTATTTTATTTTCAATTATAACCTACAGAAGATGATTTATTATGTGTAGGTGAACTTTGGAAAACCATTAACACATGTTGAATTTTATTCTATTGCTTATCTGGAAGAATGTGGTACATTATAATATGTTACCTAAAAAATAGCTCCAAATTTCATTGATTAGATGACTAGAAAAAAATTATCCAGACCCAGGATATCCCCTAACAACTCTTAAATAACCAATTAGTCTCCAATTAACTTCTACTATGGCACATTCGACTACTTCAACCAAAAAACCATCCTATGGAAAATCATAGAATAAATGGAATATATGGAAGAATGTGAATAAAACACAAAAGGATGAACCCATAACTAAGATGAATTTTTCCATAACTATCTTGTACTCATGCCCACAGTCCGAAGAAATCATGCATTTCCCTACAAAATTATATAATGGGAGCTACAGAACAAAATTATACAATGGGAACCAAACCATCAAACTGAGTCCTCATTAGATAAAGGATTTATATTTGTAAAAATTAATGCTATTAGTTTTATGGATCACCTATATGATTATGAGTGTTATTAGAAAACTGGGTATATGTAAATCGAGGCCACATGAGCCACTGAAAAAGATGGTGGAGAAACAATAACCAAACAAAATATGAATCGGTGTCCCTGGTAAAGTTATCTACATGATAAAACCCTATAGGAAATCCCTTGAAAAGATCATAATGAATATGTATATGCCAGTACATGTGTAAAATGAAATCATATCCTTTCATTTTGGATGATAGACTGATAAATATGAAAAATCCTTAAAATCCCATGCTTGTGGGCCAGCCACAATGGTTAGAACAAGATTTAGGCAAAATGACCCATATATCTACATAACAACCTGACTCATATGCCCAATAAATTTAATCTCCAAAAATAAATATGAGGGAATCGATACCTATTGTGCAATATTAACCCATGACCAAAAAATATGAAATCTTGAAAAAATTCATCCTAGTTCCTATAAGGATTTCGATTCTAGATACTCTTAATCTATTGAAGAATATATGGGAAGTAGATGTAGACACATTTCAATTAAGAAAATATTTTTAAAATGAAGTCCATTTAACCATGTTATATCATCTAGTGGTTGACCATATATAATGAAATTTAGGTACCCCTTTCACAGAACAAGATGGAGATGATGTTATACATTGACAAATCTGGCCCCTGTACATATCCAAAAGATTAGAAAACATTTAAACCCACCGAAAACTCATTATGAATAGATTTTGAATCAACCTAGTTCCATTAAAAATTCTTCTCCAATTAAGATACACTGAATCTAATATACCCCCTTCTCCTCTAACACTACAAGGATATCATAAATGTTAATAGAGACCCCGTAGATTAATTAAGCTTAGATATCAGTTTTGATATCTGGTTCACATGTTTATGTTCATGGTTGTCCCATAAGACAAAAAATTCATTCTATTGCATAGAAGGAATTGGTTTAATTAGCATGAATTGATCCCTTCATCAAACCATAAATTCCATATGTACTATAGAAAATGGACGATTGGGTCATTGCATGTTGTGAAATCTCTATTTGAGTCTTGTGGACAGTAATATTATGATACATGATACCACTAATTAGAAAGGAAAAAACCCAAAACCAATGGCATCGTTGTGGTTACTTATCTATATTATGTATAAATGACCCCATATAACCTATTCAATGACCTAACTAATGAATATGTGCTTCACATAATTCAGGTAAAATAAATAATCTCATATTTATATATGTGAGGATTAGTCATCATGGTATTATCCATGACTACTGAACCTGAAAGAAGTAAAGAAATATTTGATTCTTATATTGGTGGAAACACCACCAATGGATGAACACCAACCGTATCAACTAATGTTTTGTACCAATCTTCAACCTTCAATAAACTATTGAATGTCTTGATGTCACCACTATAAGTTAGTTCATAGAAAACTAACACTTTATCAAAACTTAAGGACAACCTTTTTATCTCTTAAATAATAATATGTTCATTGAGGAAGATTAAGTGGAAATGTAATAAGATGATGAAAACAAACACATTGATTCTCCACCATCCTTCAAGGAAGGAGTATCTACCATTATAGCTGAACTCTGATAGATAAACTTGTGTGTATTGGAAGATCTACAACAATCACTAATCAGTACCACTATGCCCCTAAAAAAAATATTAACATATCTTTTCAAAATTTTTACTGGGACATGTTTTCTTGAAATTAAAAATACATGTCAGGACCTTATCATAATGTTTCTATCCATTACATATGATTTCTAGGTGACCACCATGGTATCAAGTAGGATGCTAGAAGGAAATATATTACGGATGATTCCAAGAAAGAATCTAGAATTTAAAAACTCATAAAATATGATTTTATTCTAGATGTAATGTAACAAAAATGGATCACAATAATTTTTACCATATAGAAATTGAATGGGATGATCAGGGTTCCAGCAATTTCAAAGACCTTATCCAACATTGTTAAAATGACGAATTCCCAGTTATGATGACAAAAATTATGATCAATGAAACATGTGGATATCAGTCCCTATACTTCATGGATGTATTTTTAATGTATAATAAAATATGAATATACCCATAATATTAATAATCCACCACATTAAAAGCCCCTAAGGATAATTTTTCAATTGGGTGATGCCTTTCAGTTTAATTAATAAAGGTTATACAAATCAATGCACCACACATCACATCTTGAAACATTAGTCAAGTGTTATGTCGGAAATTTTGTGTTAAAATCCTAGAAAATTTATAATAACCATGAAAATTTCAAAAAAATATTTTAAAAACGTCAACACTACTATATGAAGAATAATCCCTTGAAATGTTCTTTCATTGTTACATCGGGAAAATTTATTAGCTTCGTCGTATGCCATAATGGAAACTATGTTAACTCTAAAATACCGAGGAAGCCCTAGGTATTTCACCTTTGAAAAACCTCAATGATTTATGAGGGTTTTAAGGGTATATTGGTTACATTACAGGCTTCAACAAAAACCTACTAAGAATGTGTTTTTCCTCACCATGTTGATGTAGGGAGGGGTTTCGTTTTAGTGGACCAATGACTTCCATGAATAATACAATAGACATAGGATGTATCTCATGATCCAATAAGTTTTTATTCCTCTATTCATATTAAATACACTCATCATGTACATGGAACCCTTGGAATGATTAGTTGGTTACTTCCATGCAATAATAAATCCTTCTAGCAGAGAAAACAGTCATTATGTTCTCAGTCAAACCATAATTGACACGAATATTTGGTATTTAGATAAAATAAAGAGATGTATTTCATGGATTTTATGAATTCAAAAAGTAAGATATTACATTCAATTCAATGAGTCCCATATGATCTCTCAAAATTACCCCTCAGGTATACCCTCATTTATCCCATGTTGATTGAATGTTTGCCTTGATTGGTAGTCAATAATAATATTTTGACAACTGGTTTATATAATAGATGGAAATTGAAGGATACACCTTTGAAAATTTCCTAACAGAACATCCCTATTTTTAAGAAGTTACAATGTGTACCAAACATATATATGATGGAATATTCCCTGTAAAAGTTATTACAAAGATGATGAAATGTACTATAATGGTGAATCCATTATTCTATCCAGAAATCGAATGGATAACCCCAAGCTAAAAAAAGTTGTTTTGGGAATAATTTTCATTTATTTAACAATTCTAGTCCTTCCATACACATTTCATCTATTAGAAGTCTACAATAATAATGAGGGAGAATTCCAAGAAATTATTTTTGGTTTGGATCTATCTTTGAAAATTCTGATGACCCAACTAAGAATAAAAGGTCGATTCAAGTTGGTATTTATATAGATCAATGATGATTACTCTATTAGGAAATAATATTTGATCCCACTACTAAATTATCTTTATGGGCTGATTGTAGAATTATGCTATGATACAATAAAAACTCATTAACCAAATTCACTAAATTCATAGTCATTTGCATTAGAAATGGGTATTGTTACAATGATAGGTATAAATTAGGATGAAATAACAATCCACATCTCCCATTATAGAACAATACATTCGTTAGTTCTATGTTCCCAAAAATAGATCTATGTGATCAGTTCCCCCTTTGAACTAGATATTTCTTTAATCATGATGAATACATACATCCTAGAATACCCCCAAAATGGGTTCTTTCTCCCCAATAGGGCAAGGAAATAATAGATCTTATGAAGGCTACTTATTTTCATCCTTTATGATAGCCCAATCCATCTTATGACTCTTTATAAGATAATCGTTGATGGAAATATTAAAAAAAATTAGGTACAACCGCGAAAGCGGCCCACACGCAAGGAAGAAAATTACATTAAATCGCAAGCCCGGGGACTTGACCCCGTGACCTGCCCCTTACCCCCCCAAACCCTTACCACCCCAACACCAAGGGTGGGGCTCGTTGATGGAAATATTCTCCGAATAACAAACTGATAGGATATGACAACCCCCATGAATGATGTTTATAATGGATCTTATTGTTCCCATAATTCAGGAACCAATATGTTTAATCAAATCTAGAGGGTGGGATATTTTTAGCTTTAGATGACACATGATTACACACAAATTGAAGAAAAATAGTTCATTCCTACCAAATACATTCCAACTTTATCCATCATCTAATTGAGTTAAAACATACATATAAATACTCTGTGCTGTTCTCTATATGGTTAATAGATGTTTTAGGGTCTTTACCTTGAGTTATGTCCATGAAGTTCAAAAGCATCCTTACTACTACCAACATCCTTTAACAATGGGTTGATTCAATACCAATTAAGGTATACACGACCAAAAGTATCATCAATTTAAAGAATTTAAATATCATCATCCAATGTGGTTTCCCTCACACAATATTAAATCCCACATTTATTTATACTAATTGAATAATATTTTCTATAATAATACTCGAATAAATTGATACATATCACTATGACATAGTTTAAAAAAGAAAGATATAGTCTTTTAAAAAAAACTATCATAAATTCTCTAGATAATGTCAGATAAAGAATATAAATATTGTCTCTACAAGCTTCTGCATGGCTTATGGTCCTACCAAACCACTACATACACCACTAATCAAGAAACCATGCATTATTTTTATTATAGAATATATAGATTTCTACCCATTTATGTCCAATTTCTCCCACTTTGAATAGCTATCTGTTAACATCATTCATTTACGGGAAAATCATTTAAGTGAGTTAAAATGTTTGGGAGACGTGATGAGAATAGGGTGCATACAATGCATCTTTTGGATATATTCCAAATCATGATAGCATGATACTTCAATAAGAATGTTCGTATCCATTCATTCTTCAAGGTGAATTCATTTTGGCATTGAAGATTATAATTATAATTGTGAAGAAACCTCCAATGTTTTCGCTAAAGTGGGGATGAATATACATCATACATAAATTATATCCCAATGGATCCTACCCATTAACCAAAATTAATTTGAGACAAACTATTCCCCCTAAGAATATATAATTTCATAAAAAATTAATCATGTGATAAAGTAACATACATTAGTCTTTTTCTCATGATGTTTATGTTTAGAGAAATATACTAGTTGCATGATGTTAAATTGGGTAGCATTATTGGTCCAAAATGCATGAAATTGAATGGCACAAAAAATCTGTAGTCATATTGGCTAAAAATTCAAGGCATTGTGGTTTGGGTTATATGACTCTGAACATCATGGCCTAACATCCTAGTCAAATGATCATAATCTGTATAAAAATTTCCCTCCAAGATGACAAGAAACTGTACAGTTCATGCCATCATTCTATATCATAAAATTGTATAACATTTTTCTCCATGATTGAATGGATCTAAATCCTTGGTTTTGGTCTCCTAATTTACATCCATTATAAAACTACATGTGGGTATATTATCATTTCAATTTGATATGTAGAGATTCCCAGACCTTATGTTGAGGGCCTAAAAATGAAATAATGAAATTCCCCCCTCTACTATATATAAATAATGATATATGATGGGTAATCCAAAACCCATTTCCAATGCTTATTGTACCTATTCCTTTGTGCATTGATAGATTCCTTATGTATATTATACTCCTTCTATTTAAATAATTTGGATTTCAACATGATTTGCATGGAAATCGGTAATAGAATATCATATTCTTAAGAACCCCATTTTTTTATGCATAATATTACTTAGTTTGGCTTTTCATAAGTCCCATTCAAATGGATGATCAACCAGATGAACGTATATCCTAAAGAGTTTTCACTTCTATCTCTATAACATAAATAAAAAAGCACTTGAACTACATTTTGAACATGGTAAATGGATATTCTTTACATACATGTCCAACATCACATCTCTTAATCTAAGAACCACTATGATCATTGTTTACAATATCCATTCTCATTAAAAAATCATGTTAGAAAAATTATGGCGCGGTAAGACATGTATCACTTATAATTCCCTTGATAATGGGTAAGATTATTCCTTGATTTTTTATGTTAACTAGCATGGTTTCTATGAAATATTTACTACAGTATTCTCTTCATACTAAGATACATAGAGATTCTAAAATCCTATATTATGAACCATCCAACACCTCATAAAAATCCTCTATCCTTTATTTTAATATCCATTCTATGTTGAACGGTTCCTTTTCCACTCCTTATTTATCGCACTAAGAAAATATCTCATGGGCTTAATATAATTGGTAATGGCTTCCATGCATGGTCTAGACATATTTTTTCATCATGGTTTATCTTTTTCTAGATAAAAGACCTCAAATGGAACAATAAAATTCTACATAGTTTAATGTTAAATTACATGGTTGATGTTTCTTTTTGGATGATCAAATTTCCATCACTGTGGACCTCAACCAAGAGGACTGCTATGTTGTGTTTTGGTCTCCTATAACCACTACATCTTAGAACTATGTGAGCCTTAATTCTTTCATTTAATGAATAAATAGTTATTCTTGAATACCAAATCATTTTCTCGATGAAACATAAAAATAATACAACCATAATATCTTATGTATGAACTATATCTTCATAGGAGGTACCAATATTAGTTTTCACCCCACTCACGAACCCATATTAAAAAAAACACCTTATCTAAAAAAATCACTCATTGTGTGGAATAAATATAAGAGATACTTCTTGGTTGATTCTCACATTTAAGAGATATATAAAAAATTCTAGAACCAACTCCTTGACCACATCCATAGTAAAAAATAAATTTCCCCTCCCTTTGTATGGTTCAACCCTTTATAGGAGACATCTCTCCCCATTCATAAGTGATTTTGACAGGAAATTATCCTCCCATATTAAATAAACATGCTTACACAATTCAAATTCAATGTATAACCCAATACATATGTACATAATGTTCCGAATCCATCAGTGATGGGGTATTATATTCTAAAGGAAACCATTGTCTTGACTACGAATAATATAATCTAGTTTATCAAATCATATCTCTCTATCAAAATTTATGTCAATAAGATGCAAATTTTTTCTTATTAGGAACCTCTTCTATCTTTGTAAAACTAGAAAATATTATGCCAAAATACACTTTTCGAATATATTCCATGGTAAATACTTTCATACTTATCCCATATCAGTTTTTAGATCAGGAATCACCTAGTTTAATGAGTATAAATATCCCATTTTATGCCTAAAGGGTGTTTTATCATTCTTGAGGGGATCATCATGGAATGGGAAATCGTCAATATTTTTTTCATAGCTATGCGAACGTAAAATAAAATAGTCATTTTTCCCTATAACATGATGTTAAAATATGTATCCAATGTCCTTGTCATAATGAAATTAAACTTTCTGACACTCACTCAAGACATAAGACATTAATAAGTAATGAATGGACTGCATCACATGACATAAATTGTATAACATTTATGTCCTTTTAACAGACATTAATCTGCATGAAGCATAATTATTTTGTATGACCCATTTTCTACTTGAGATCTGGATCCATGAAAAATAACCCCATACCATCTTTCAAGTCTCAAATTATTCAAATCTCATAATTGAATAAAATTTGAATGTTCCCTTACCCAATAAAGTTATTCAATCTATATAGAGAACCCATTATTTTTTAATGATTCATTGGTCATGGATATCACTCCCAACCATTCTGATTAATTTCCTTCAATCAGGTCCCTCTTAAAAATCTGATAGTGGTGAATATTTTTCTACTTGTTCCCTATCTTTAAGTCCCATGTGGATTTAAATAAATTAATATGATTACAATTGCTTCTCCTGGTGAGCATGACTCATTCGAACATAGAGGACATATAGAAGACACCATATTAACATAATTGAGTTGTATTTACTATTCAAAAATTGGAAATATATCACCCTAATCATGAACACAAAATGAGAGGTAAAATCAGGCCCAAATGACTCAAAACCACGTTGTTGGCCTATCTTTGGTGGCATCATTCTTCAATACACTAAAGATTAACCCTTATAGTAGTTATTCGAACCCAAATCAGACATGCCTCATATTAGTAATATAACTTTTACTATATATGAATATGATATACATAGAATATTCTAAATAATGTTATATTATGTATGGACATACACTAGGAATAAAATGCCCCACTAGCTTAAGACAAGCGAAATCTATTTTTGGAGTTTAATATTCATGGGCCGCATGCCTTGTTTAGTATTATTTCTCTCATAATTATTAGTCATTTATGTTCATATTAAAACACATATTGCATTGGTTTTTCATGAAATACTCTAAAACTACCAGTGAAAAAATAAGTAATAATCATTCTTTTGAAAACACAGTATGTGTGACATAGGAAAATGCTTACTCTTAAGTCCCTATTTCATTTAAAATATGAAAAATTTAAGAGAACTCTTGTGTTCCTATTATTTCATGTTATATAGACTAATATATGTATATTCTAATAATAAAGACAACATTTTTATTACTATTAAAATAAAAATGGAAATTCATAATGAAGAAGAAAACAATTGGAAAAAAAATTCCATTCATAAACAAAATTGTGGAGAAATATCAATATATTGGATCCTCTCTATGAATTTATGGTGAAATGAGATGAATATTATATGAATAAAGTTAAATTTGAAATTATTTATTCAACATATTTTCTATTTCCAAATTTGAGGCATCATGTGCCTACTGGACATTGGTTCTCCTAATAGCTACTGATACCTCTAAAAACTGCATTTTCATCACAAATGCATATATATCATGACTTTACAATCAGATGGATTATAGCCATATATTATTCAATAATAGTTGTTCATTTTTTCATCCAAAATACACTCACATTCTCTTAGATGCACTTAATTTACAACGATTCAATCATGTAGTTGTGCTTCCTCAACGACTAAATTATGTCATCCAGTAGAATAATACATTAATGGTTCTTCATTATGAAAGGAATGATTAAACTAGATAATGTCCTTTCTAGTGAAATAATATCCTCCCCCAATATATGAAATTGAAAAATAAGTTTTTTCAAATGTCATTAATCTAACCTATCTATTCATTCTCCAAGTAATAGTAAATGAATGTTGTCAACTTTATTAGTTATCTTTTATAAATGAATTTTAATGATGTTCATGGAAAATTATTACAAAACCATATTTGAAAATATAATTGTTAGATGATAACACTAGGGTATAGGCCCTATTCACCTACAACTATAGGTATAAAATTTAGGATCTCATTTTATGTGAACATGGTTCCTCCAAATTGTTAGAAATTTGTCGGAATGTCCCACACATGTGCCTTTTTTAAATTTGATGGAATGAGTTGGGAAGATTTTATTATATTCGAGAATCCAATTCTTCTATTCTCTAGGGACCAAATATTTGTGGGATAACTAATAATTTAAACAAAAAATGTAGGGTCTTCCCCTACTTCCAGCATGATGTGATCCTAAAGTGGTAGATTCCCATGAATTATTTCAGTATATGGACCTACAATTTTCTTCTTTTGAAACTGATCATGGAAACATAAAAGGAAATGATTTATGGGAGTACAATGGTTTAATCACCCATCATATCAGTTTCCCTAACAACCCATCGTGATAGTATTCCACCACCATTTTATTATAACCCCAAGACATATTTTTTGGATCATCAATGGAATGTAACAAAATTTATATGCCAGATTCATCATGCATCAACATCAACCATAGATAGTGAACTATGACTAGGTATTATTTCATCTTAATCATAACGAGGGATAAATAATTCACATGATAGAGATTTAAAAATTTTTGTGAAAAACTACATGTAGTATAATTAATGATAATGGTCACCCCATATATCTGAGAAACTAGAATCCCATATCGCAATGAGATAATATCGGAGTGTTCTTCTATACTACCTAAATTTTTTTATAACCAATCCATAATGTGTTGAATAATGTTTGAAAAAATAGGTCATATCCTTTAACAACTCCGAACAAATATTGAAATAAAAGGATATGATAATAATAGTTGAAATATAGATAAGTGTATGGAAAAAATAGAAATAAGGGATCACCATGGTCTACTAATATCATTACCATTAAAAGTATTTGACATCCCATATATATAGAGATTAATTTTTTTTATCAGGGTGATGTGTGTGTCTTACATCCTGTATATGACCCAAAAACTCGTAAATACCATTGTGGATGAGTACATATTTGTTGATGGGTTGTCATCAACCAATGTGGCTTCCATCACCACGTTAAATACCCTAATCCCAGCAGAAGCATAAATTTATTAAAAGAGAAGTCAAGCCAAAAATATTTCTAATATCCCACCAACCTAATGTCATGGGATATATCTGTCTATAAACTATAAACCCAAGTTGTATGTTTTCATTCTTTCAGTGTGGCCCTGTATGACCATGAAAAACCTTAAGATTTTAGGATCATATGTCTTCTAATGCGTCATACCATTAAACTCGTCCCACTAGCTTGTGAGAATATCTTTATTCAGTAATGAAATGGAATAACATTAAGGTTGTGAAGGGGATGACCTAGTGAATTATCTACCATGATCAGTCAATATCTAACCAATATAGAATCCTTTTTATTTTTTACATGTGTTGGATTTATGAAGGAATCATTATTAATACTAAAAAATGAAATTCAACCTAATTAGAAGATATCCTAAATAACTAATTCCAACATCACAATGTTGTAGATGGAAGGTGTTGGTTCTCGAACACCAATAGTTTATTATTTCTAGAGAAATCCGTGTTGGAAAATACAATGTGAACTAGTAAATACAAACAACATGGTATAAGATAAAGAACTCCAAATATTCAATTGATTCCAAGTAATTCTGGTGCACTAAGAATGCATATGCCTATTCATAAAAAACACCCTCATAACTCAAAATCATAGTAGGAGCTTCTCCCTCCATTAGGATTGTCATGTGAGTGGTTTGAAATGGACGAGTAGACTTGAATAGAAGTCTGTAATGATACATTTTTATTTTATTGGTTGATTTGAGTCCATAAGGATCCTTTAAAAATGGAAACCATTCCTTGGTACGATTCAAGTGCGATGTTTCCAACAGTTGAAATGATCACATGAGCACGATCTGATAGTACATCAAACCAAACAAGTGGAAATTTTTGATTATTCAATGAGATTGGTGCACTTTCTTGAAGCTCAATGTTGTATAGGGGTAATTTTCAGACAATGGATAATCCAAAATATCATGTGAAATTAGACACTTCAGAATACCAACTTGAGGGATGATATGATACCAGTGGTTTATTTATATATTACTGAAATTAGAAATTCTCTACTCATCCATGATCATCGAAGATATCATCGAACAATGTAAATGGTTTTTACTAAGATTCATTATAACATTGGAAAATAAGTAGGATGAAATCAAACTCATCAAAATAAAAAGGCCCACATAGTGTGTTATGTGAACCATTATAGTATAATTTTTTTTAGAGTTTTTAATCACAATTCATGAAAAATTAAACTAAAAAATAAATATATGCACTTTATAATATACCAATTCACAGATGATATTATTCACTACATGGTGAAAAATATCCACAAAGAAATCATTGCACATGAAATTCTGTTTTCAATGGAAAATAATTATTAATAGAAGGATTCTATCTTGGACACATGCAGCAGAACAAAGAGAACATGATTCACCATCTGAAAAATGTGTCAATCCTAAACCATTTTATTGTATTGGGATCTTCTCTATGTCCACATGAAACCCAAAAATAGAATAAAAAAATATTTTTATTAAATTAAATGGACTCCACATCATTCTTATTAAACCACATTCTGACAGGAACATTTATTGAGGCCAAAACATTCCACAAGGAAAATGATACGGCTTTTATGAATTCAGAAGTTCTGTAATAAATTATATTGATCATTTTGATAAATATTAAAATTGGTAAAAATTCAAAGAAAAAAACCCATATATTTCGCATAGATCTCATGTTATTCTAGTATCTTCCCTCTATTGAATTCCCACATTTCATTTCTACATTACAATTTCACTTAATTTCCCAATAGACATGTTTTTTAAGGTTCGAGGCAGGATATTTATTTCCATGAAAATGAAATTTTTCCGCAAGGAATTTTTTCCTTCCCCCACCCCACCCCACCACAAATGAATATTAGTTTTTTTGAGGTTTTAATTTCATGTCCCCATAGACATTAAATCAGTTTTGGGGTGAGGGGTGACTTCAAGGTCCCCTAAAAATCAGATTTCATTTATAGGATGATGCATTATGTTGATGGTATTTTCGATGAAATATCCTTCACATGCCGAGAACTTTTTTATTTCTTATAACCCCTAGATGATTGTTAAATAAAAAACCTACTAAAATCATACACATAAATAGAGGGATGGATAAAAAGTAAAGATATACATGTGGAAAAAGAGATAGAGAATAAAGATAAATAGTCTAAGAAAATAATTTGAGGAGGTCATCATTTACCACAAATGAAAATGTAAAGGAGGTAATATGAATCCGTTAACAAAAAATAATCATTTACAGATAAGAATCCACATATAAAACTCATTTTTATACCACCATTATATAAACTGTATCCAGGTGGTTTCTTTTCAGACCACCATCACACATAGAAAGAAACATTTGTGATATATTCCTTTAGTCTGAGTATCCTTCCTCATAGTGTTTGATCTTACCTTGGCCCCAACAGGAACGATTCAAAGATTCTTCACTATCAACCTCTGTTGTGAAGTGGTAAGCCCCATATTATCCCCTTCATGACGCTATCAAGAATATCATCCATGGAGTCCTCCAAAAATTCATGATTATTGAAACAGATACGTCAATGTGTCGTCCATTTTATTTTTCATTCTTTATATAAACTTTGTCCCATACAAATCATACCAAATTGGGAAGGTCCTCTGGAAGACCCATATTGTGTATCCCTTTAGTAAAAAGGACCCCAAACTTGGTGGAAGTTTGCTGGACCTACCCATTATAGATAGTGAGAGGTGCTAATTTCCTTTCCATTTAATGAGGATTAGTGTTGGATCCTTCAATCATCTTCACTGAATTCAATGATAGTGAAACAATAATTGAGTATGCACATAGTCTTCCTTTCAGGATGTGTCCCCATAGGTTCATATGTCACATCCCCGGTTATAAAAACAATAGAGGATACAAGAACATCAATTCCATTTCTAAATCTAATAGCCCCGATCCCTTCAACTAGGAGATAGTAGAGATTTTTTGTTTTCCAGACCTTCTACTACCTATTGTTTCTCACAACTAGCATGAATCATGTGCGCTTATAGGTTAGTAATGGTCATGTCATCCATATGATCAAATACCACTCTCAGGTTGATATTCCCCTTTTGGATCATCAAGACACCTTACATTACGACTCTTTTATTTTATGTAATAACTAAATTCATGTTACCATCCTATCAATACTCCCTAGTACAAATGAGAAACAATTTAACCAGGACTCCCCAATATGTTTAATCCCCAACTGTCCAAACTATGTGGTCATTTTTTACTATCCAAATGGGATACATATGAATCTTTCATAAGGCCCAAATATGCACAAAAAATTCACCCTAATCATTTATGGGTGCCACATTATTTATACGTTGATATCCCCATAGGATAAAACATCACTTTTAGGTCTCATGGTTATCTTTTTTTAATTCCCATACCATTACTGAGAAGGAATCATTTTACTAAATGTCCTCATAGAATGACAGTAATTTATACAATTTGGTCATTATCCCAATGCCTTAAAAATTATGATGTGTCCTATTAAGTTGATGAAAAAAACATGGGTCATGATTTGTTCCCGAATGAAAAGTAGTAATCCTATCTCATGGGCTCGATCACGACATCAACACCTCTTCCCTTTTTTTTGGGTGACACTAAATTCCATCACGGCCCAATTATTCACTTAAAACATGAACCATGATAAAAAATTCATAAGAATCTATAATATTCCTACAAATTATTACCATTAATAGAGAACCGAAAATATATACAATTTTCTTAAACATTGAAGAACATAGAATTTGTATAGGTGAATACAATCCCCTAAGATGGTTCTAATGTCAATACATGATAATATAGGATTGTTAATATATCATCAACTGGATCAATTTTAGTATCTAATAAATTCTTTATGAATACATTTTAAATATATAAGAGATTCCCAATGTACTAATTTATTCCCAAAAATGGGTGCAATGAGAACAACCACCCATTTTCTTGGACAATACCTTTTCTATGATGGAATTGGAAATATCAAAGTGACCGAAATCCATTTGAAAGATAGTATGCCTTATCTTATAAATAGTGTCGGCATGAAATACATTAGTAACCACCACATCCTTGATGATAACATCATTTCCCACTTTAGAATCCCTTTTAATAGTCTATCCCTCCTTTTTGCCACCCTATCAGAATTCATCATAACTCACCCTTTTTTAATTATTAATGATACTTGGAAGGATGAGATATTTATGATGCTCATCAATGATTGAGAAACAAAAATCATTTTGAAGGTCGTCCTTCCTACTAAATGAAGCTCATAATCTAAAAAATTCATATTTAGTGGAATTGATTGACTACCAAGAATCCATCTTATACCTATATATAAGGTAATTTATGGGACAATATTATTCAAATGTATCCCCCTAGATGTGTATACAATCATCTGCAAAGAATAAATGAGAAATAAGTGGCCCACAGTGATAAAACCACACACCAAGTACAATGATTTCCATATATATAGCTTAAACACTATTAGGGAGAAACATAATCCAGTAATATAAAAAAGGGAATGGGTGATAGGATCTCTAAGATGGAGGCCCAATGAGGGGATACAACTATGAGTAAGGTCACTATTCATTCAAATCATAAAGGAAACTAATGTGACACAAATCATCAAAACCTTAATCCATTTAAAATGAATACATGTATCATTCATAAAAAACATAAGGAAATACCATTATACTATATCAGAAACTTTTATCATATCAAGTTTCCATTCCATAACTCATCTTTTTTTTATAGAGAATATTTACATGCAGTGAAAAATATCATGAGTGCTAATAACATTATCAGAGGATATTATTTCAGGAAAAAAGAATCTGATTATAATAAATAATAGATGAAATCAACATATGGAAACATTTAATAATAACCATTGATAATATTACATACATAACATTACACAAACACATGGGCATAACATTTTAATCTGATGTACATTTTTTGACCATAATGATGAGGGTAAAAAGGGATTGATTAATAGAAGAGAATTCAGTTATAACAATCTAATCATATTTAATAATACCAACGATATTTTGATAGACATTGAAAATTAATATTTTAAATTATACAGTTTGAAAACTTGTAGGTACTAATAATCATATGGGAGATATTTTTCTGATGGATAAGTGTTTTTCTTTATTTGTAATGTCCAGAGAATGATATTTTTTCATTAAATATGTGACCACTAGTCTTATTCAGGTCATGATATTCAATGAAAAGGTAGATTCTGTATCTAAATAATGATATGGTAAAAAATGACTGAGAATAACATGATTACACTTACCATTTGAAGAAACAACACAATCCATGGTAGAATAAAAGGTTGAAATATTCTTGTGGAATCTCAAAAAACATTTTATGTATGTTAAGTGTGTTGCAATCACCTTATTTGACATGGGAATCATGTGCATAGATAGAGAATGAGAATATTTTAATTATCAGGGTCTTATCCTACTCTATATCATGAAAATAAATTATGGATAATAGTACATTTGAATGAGGATGAGATTAGATATCCTTAATTATCCTTTAAATGGTATCATATTGGATTTTAGGTACGATAAATTTATTATAAATATTTATTTTAATCACATAAACAACCTACAATGTGTTTTTCATGATATCTATCTCCCCACCATGACACCCAAATAGATGACCCCATTACTATTATCCTCCATGGCCTAAAAAATTAATGAAGAGCCACTTATTTCTCAGATTCTACCACCCAAAGGAAAAGTTAATTAGGACAGAGTATCAATCTACCATAGTGGAAGAGAGATGTGGAATATATAATATTTTAAATAGGATTATACTTTTGATCAATCCTAATAAACTTCCCAAATTCTGCACTATGTGAGCACATTCTAAATTTGCATGAAACTCAGTAAAAGGGGTACATGAATATATGAGAACAAAACTACTCTTATTATAGACATCTGGTTGGTATATTCAACATCAAATCCCAAGACCTACTAGCATCCAGTTTATTTTCAATTTGTTACATTGTTTTATTAATGTCTCCACAATAAAGATGTAGCCCCTATGTATCTTCCTACAATGAAATGATAAACTGCCATGGTTTCCATTTGTCCTTTGGAGATACCACCCATTTAAACCCATGAATTCCCATGAAAGGGATTCATAACGATGGATATAGGTGTCAATGTTATTCAAAGATAAACTCTTAACCATGATATCAATATTCTCCTCCTAGAGAAAGCATTTCCCACCGGGGAGACCATGTTGATAAACCTGTAGAAACCCATGGAAACCAGATTTTTTTACAATATCAGAAATTTCATAACTATCCCTCTTTGTTTTAGACAAAAAATCCTTTTTGAGGCCTCCTTTCATTCTCTGATGCTGGAAAATACAAATTTGAATAGTTTTCCAAGACCATGTAAGTGGTAGAATAATATTTTCATTATGGTAGGTAGGCTTAGATCACTCCAACCTCTACCTCTATATATTTATGAGTGGATATATCCCCCAAAAGTTTCTACCTTTTATAGTATCCCTTAATGAAATTTGTATCATCCATAATACATTTTGAGTATCTAGCTTCTACAATATAAATATAGGTACTGAGATCCCATTACCCTATCCTCTTCTTTGACATGTTCTTTTTCAGGCCTTCTATCATAATTTAATTATGTTCCTTTCATAACTGGGTGGAGTGAAAATTAGAATTAGAACATGGGGTGAAAACCAAGCGAGAAGGGTTAAAACATATTATTTTTAGTCTTGATATTAGTTTTTAGTCACCCTCATTGGTTTTAAAAAGTATCTAATATATATAGATATATGCATGGGAAATTTATTATAATAATCACATGTCATTATGGAATCACTAGAAACAGTTTGGTAAGATAGAATCACAACTAAAATAAAACAGAATTAATTTTTTTTTAAAAAAATCAGCAAAAGGAATGTGTTGACAACCTAATAGATATTAAATGTTCTGGAACGTTATCAGTGTTAGTAAAATATCTAATACATTAGTCCTTTATCATCACTTTTACCAGTATAGATAATGTTCATGCAGCTGCTACATGATTGTAGCCACCCAACATTATCTTTATAATATAAAAACAAATTGAAATATAAATTGGAAAAAATTACATATACACACAAAATTATATTAAAATAAAAATATAATATTTCACTACAGTTTCAATTCAATATTTATGAACAAAATATTTTCATTGGAGTGATATTTATAATTATTCCCAAAATTAAATCCAATATATAATTATAAAAGTCTAATAGTAGGCTTTCTTCGAAGACCATCATCCAGAAAATTGATTGTTTCTTTAATAAAACCAATGTTGATTTTAGTAAACGTAAATACAAAATAAAAAAATAAAATAAATTACGTATCATTTTTTAATGTTTTAAAAAAATGATCTTTTCATGTTGGTTATGGTTATGTGATGCATGCATTACAATAAAATGGAACTTTTATTTTGAAAACATGAAAGTGAGGGCATATCAACCACACATGCATTGGATTGAAAAGTGGTTGAATCATATATGTCTCAAATTAAAGTCTGATTTCTTTTATATTGTATGAAATTTTTTTGATCTCTTTTTCATTAGTTTGGTTATGTGATACACATTTTAAACAACAAAAAAACTTTTATATTGAATAAACGTATTTTTGGTAAATCCAACCACATAGTTAGTTGACTTGGAATGCATTAAATTGTTACACCTAAAAACATGAAATATGGATCACATTTATGATGTTTTAGAATAATATGATCACTTTCACATTGGTTTTTCTATATAATTAATTATTGTACTAAAATTAAAATTTATATTAAAATCACATACATTAAGTCATACAGAAAACATCATGTGTCATATTGACATGTGACAAATTTCAGTATATAAAAATGAATTATGTTTTTTCTTTCTAATGTTCAAGTCATTTAGATAATTTTTTCTCTATTTGGGATGTGTTACATAGGTTATAATGTAAAATAACACTTTTATATTAAAAACAAGTACTTATAGTCATACATGCCACATCATTTGTTGGATTAATGTACAATCAGTTCCTACACATTACAAAAACATATAAACCCTTTTTATAAGGTTTAAAAAAAAATCCAAACTCTTTTTCCTTGTTTTGGCTATGCGACACAAGATAAACTAAATCAACTCCTTTTTATTGAAAAAAATACTACAGAAAATACCAACCACATCCTTTGTCATATTGATTTGTAGATGATTTTTACATGTAAAAAATAAACTATGATTTTTTTTCTAATGTTTAAAAACTATATTAGATCATCATCTATTTTTTTGGGATATATGTTTTAAAATGAAGTGGAAAATATATATTGAAAACATGAACATTGATTAATACCAACCACATCACGTTTTAGATTGATATATAGTGTTCTCAACCATGTTAAAAATATTTAATATTAATAATTTATCAAAATTATATGAATAAATTTTCTCAATATTCGGTACATCAAGTATATTTTTAAATAAAATTTTAATTTCAGACTAAAAACATATACTTCATGTAATACCAGGAACAATGTGTCTTGAATTGAGGTAAAATTGATTCATACACCTCAAAATTGGTTTATAGATCACTATTATAATGTTCCAAAATAATTTGAATGCTTTTTATAAGTTTTTATTATGTCTTGTGTGTTTTGAACTAAACTATCAATATTTAACCATGAACAAGAACAAAAACTTTTACCTATCACATCATCTATCATATTGATGTGCAGTCATTTCCAACACATCAAAAATGAAATATGGATTTATTTTTTATTGTTCAAAAATAATACAAGATAATTTTTAAGGTGTTTTCTATATGGAGTGTGTTTTATACAAAAATTGATCTTATATATCTAAAACACACAATTTGGGGTATCTCAACCACATCATTTATTTAATAGATGTACAGCCGATTCCTAAATGTCACAAATGAATTATGGATTTTTTTCATAGTGTTTAAATACTAACAAACCATGTTTTTTTCTACTTTTTCAAATGTAATACATGTTTTAGTCTGAAATGATACTATTTTATTTAATGAATTCCCCTAAAGTAATATCAACCACATCTTCTATCAAATTGATCTGATGTGGATTCCTACACATCACAAATGAATTATTCATTGCCTTTGCGATGTTTGAAAACAATCAAATCACATTTCCTCTATTGTGTATATGTTAATTTAGTTTAGAACTTATATGTAACCTCAATATTAAATACATTCATTTCAATAATACGATCCACATCATGTCATATATTTATATGAAGTTAGTATTTACACATAAAAAAAACTTTTTGATCATTTTCCTAATGTAACAAATGATTCGTAATGTGTTTTCCCTGTTTTTAGAAAGTCATTTGTGTTTGGTTCTAAAATATATATTTCAAACTAAAAACATAACCAATGAGTCATATCAGTTACTTCTATCACTATATTTAGTTGTGATTTATTTTACGTGTAAATTTTTTTTATGGTTTAATTATCTAATGTTAAAAAATAATATGAATATTTTTTCTTGATTTTGAGTATAATGTGTCTTATTTAAACCAAACTATCAATTTTAAACTACAAAAATAATTTTTTTATCATACCAAACACACCACATATAATACTAGGGTTTTATCGATTACTACATGTCACAAATGAATTATGAATTATTGTTATAATTTTTAAAAAAAAAATAAAAATTCTTGGTATTGAGTATGTTATTTTTTGTTAACAAAAATATCAATCATAAAATGAAAACACACACTTTGAATTATATCGGGAACAACTTCTGTCTAATTGTGGTCTGGTTAATTATAACACATCACAAATGTTTTAATGATCATTTACCTATGTATCAAAAAAATATGAATACACATTCTAATTTTAGAGTATATGATGTGTGTTTCGATCTAAAATATATATTATTTACTATAAACATAAACTTTCACTCATAGTAGACACATCATGTATTAGATAAATATTTTTTGATTCATACATGTCAAGAATTAATTATGGGTCTTCATATTAATTTATTAAAATAGTATTAATATTATGAATTGGTTTTGGGTATGTGATGTGTGCTTTAGACTAAAATAAAAACATAGATTCCTAAATTACACACCACGTATTAGATTGAGGTTCATCTGATTCCTATATTTAAAAAATTACTTATGGATAATTTTCTTAATGTATAATGACAATCTAAAATTTTCAACATTTTTTTGATACTTGATGTATATGATGAACTTAAATGAATATTTTAAATTAGAAACCTAAACATTGAGTCATACCAAAAACACCATGTATCATACTATGGCTTGGTAGATTTCTATTTGTTAAAAATGACCATTAATTAATTTTTATAATGAATCGAAATAGATTTATTTTGTTTTCTCAATTTTGAGTATGTCACATGTGTTTTGAACTAGTATTTGAATTATAACCTGGAATATTTCCCTTTGACTCATATCACACATAATATATATCTGATTACGATTTGGTTAATTCCATAATTTAAAAAATGATATAGGGATTATTGTCCTAAGTTATCAAAATAATCTAAATGTGTTTGATCAGTTTTGAGTATTTTATTTATTTTTTGATCAAAATTGTAAATTATAAATTAAAAATATACCATTAGAGTGCTTATGAGTGTGTAATTTATTTGATTATGGTGTTTTTTGTAAAAGTATGGTTTCTTCCAACACTATTAAAGTGATTTTTTTATTAAAGATGTCATGGGAGGCCATACTATTACATAAACTGTAGAAAATATTTTGGATGGTGAGATATTATTTTTGAACTAGAAAGTATATTTCAAAAATGAATTGATGAAATATTAGTGTCATCATATATTTTGTAGATGCATCATTATGATTTTATGTTGTTTAATCATCCATCAAAATCTTATATTTTATCACTAGAATAACATATTGCAGATATCCGAAAAAAAGTACAAATTCTAAAATGGTCATTGAAAAAACTCAATAATAATGAGATAAAAATGAAAAGGAAATTAAATTTTAAATACTAGAGAAAATATTAACTAAATTAAATAAATAAGTTGTATGAAATAACAATTTCATGATGTATGTATAAATAAATTAATAATTTACCAAACTCTATTATATCAGTTCCATCTTTGTTGTGTGATCTTTAATTAACTTGAGGAGCGTTGAACATGTTACTAGCTCTATTAGAATCCATTTAGTGTAACCCTCCATTATTCGTATCCTTCCAAAATATATCAAAGAAATAGATAAGAACTAAAATACTAATTTTTCACATCCCATACGTATCGCAAATGTAATAGCATGTATAAGATCAAAAACATAATAAGTAATCAAAAAAATTATTTTAGAAAATATTCATACTCTATATAATATTCCTAATAATCTCTAAAAGACTATGTTTTCTTTTGAAAACATATATGGTTGGAAAATTTGGTAGTACAGTGAGGATATTGAAAAATATGATTAATAAATATTTTTAACAAAATTATTATTCCATTTTGAAATTACATTTTTAGGGAGGTTAGTATTTTTTGTTAATGATATCATTCTGGATTTTAAAAACATAATATTACAATTCGTTCTCATAATCTGGTTTTTGAAACAACAAAACCATAGATCAAAATAAGTAAGTTGTCTCGAAATATTTATTTATAGTAGAATATTTCTATATTCCCCATAATATTTTTTTCATGGGATAAAATCAATAAGGTTTTTACATTAATAAAACGACCTCATAAAATGATTTATCATATATCTATATATCTCAATATCAAAAATGAATTCACATTAAGACATTTTTTCAAAAAGGAAAGCAACATGGACTTAAATATTGGAAAAATATTTAAAAGAGTATAAATGAATGGAATTTACATTTATCCATTTTGAGAATATATATCAGCTCGAAAGGGATACTAGAGTACTGATCAGACATGAAATTGAGGACGCCCTAGTTTGTGAGGTAGTCAGCTGGATGATTAGCTTCATGATAGATGTGTGTAATGATATGATTCACTGAGGTATGCTATTTTAGGAATTTATTCCACTAGATTGTGAGTTTCTACGCTAGATGTAGCTGTCCCATTCTAACTGCATTGACTATTAATGTTGAGTCTCTATCGAACCACACATTGTTCAAATTTATTCAGTGTGTAATCTCAACTGCTTTGATGAATCCCATCATTTTTTCCACAAGGGTTGTGGAAGTACCATATGGGTCATTAAGACCTTCAATAAAATTTATTTTGTGGTCCCTGAAGAAGATTCCATATTTTTTAGGTCCTCTATTACACTATGAAGAACCATCCGTATTGCATTTGATCCATCCCTAAAATGGGAGAGTCCAGAATACATCAATGCTATCTCATGGTTGAGGGTAGTTTCCATAAATCTGTAGCATTCGCAGAGCAACAAGATCCTGGACTGAGTTGTCACATGGATCATTATACAAGTAATTTTCATGTTGCACTGCAAATTGGGTCTCCCAGAGTGTCACATTGAGGTTGAAGGCAGCACCTTAGTGAATCCTTTTGTTTGAGCCTCTCCATACAAGATAAAAAACTATTGCACATGAAACCAAAAAAAGAATGTGTACATGCGGAGAGAGGTGGATAGATAGAAGGTCCACTATAAAATCCGATACTTCAGTATTCTAAAGAGTATGGAACTTAAACCCGTGAAAAATTAAATTCCAAAGAGCATCGGTTGTGTTACTGGATATGATAATAGGATTAACATCATCATGATGCTGTTGGCACAAAGCATGACATGAACAATGGGAGATCCCAACTCACTACAGGTTTTCTATCAACTGGTAGTTCGCTGTGAAAAATCTTCCACATCAATGTGAAGCGAGATGGTAGCAACTATTTTTTATTGAAAGCCTCAATCCCAATTTTTGTTCCTTGATTAGGTGTTTGTAGTTATTCTTGGTGTCAAGAATACATTTCGGACTGGGTTACCATATTAATATGTCATCAGTGTCCAGAAGGTCATAGTTAGAGGCAATGAGTTCAATGTGAGCTGGTAAAATTTCCCTCTGAGCCATCTGGTCTTTAATAGAGGAGCCATAATAAAAATTATGCTAAGTTTCATCAACACAATGAATTAGGGGAGCGCCTGTCCAATTTTCTATCTAGAATTTCTGAGATCAATTAGTAGTCACTAACCAATGAGAGTGATTTCTAATATCTTGAATGGATTTCTTCAGACCAAGATAGATAGAGGATTGAATATGAGCCAGATTTCCATTAATCATCATGTCAAGAAGCTTATCATGGAGAAAGTCCAAGTAGGGGGATTTATCATTAATTATTCTGCAAATGAAGTGTTCCTGTAATGAGCAGTTAAAGGACTCAATTTTCTTGAGAACAAGACCTCCTTTATTTTTTGGCATGTATCATTTTTTCCATGGTTGTGTGATATCCTCCCTTTCCAGAATATTCCCACACCACACTAAATTTCTCCCAAGGCAATTTATGGTTTTAATGTTTGAGGCGGGCCTGGAATAAACCATCAAATAATAAACAATATTGGAGGTAAAAACAAGTTTAATAAGGAACATCCTTCATAACATTGAAATGGATTTTCCCTTCCAAGAGGAAAGTGTTCTTAGAATTTTGTTCATAACCTCCAAAAAGTGGGAGGGGTGAGGCTTTCAATGGAACATGGACCGTCTAAGGTAATTTAAGGGGAAAACCCTTTCTTTAATTCCCAGATCACTTATAATTCTGGATTTCTAGGAGGATGAGATATTTTTTTGAAAACGATGATGTAATTTATCCAATTAAACTCATGTCCAGAGGCTTTTTCAAAATGTAGAAGGACCCTTTTTATGCATGATATGTTTTTTATCCCCATGGGGAAAATATAAGAATGTCATCCGCAAAGAGAAGGTGATAAAGAGAATTAATTCCCTGAGCTACAATGATTTTAGAGATGTCACCTTTGCTGGCCCTATGTAGAAGAATACATATCCAGTTATCCTAAGCTATTGAAAAAATAATACCAGATAGAGGGAATCTTTGTCTCACACCTTCGGAGATTTCTAAGTTTCCTTCTGGGGAACCATTAATATGAATGAATATCTGGGCAGAGCTGATAAGATCATTGACTCTTTGAATGAAGCTCCATTAAAAGCCAAACTCATAAAGAACGCGCCTAGTAAACCCCTATTCAATATTGTCAAAGGACTTGAATGTCATGTTTAATGGAAGTATTTCATCTTCTTGAAGACTTTTGAAGAAGGTTCATGCATTTAGAGGTCGTTAAGAGGAAATCTAGAATTTTCCTCCCTTTAACATAACAAAACTGATTACTTGAAAAAATATTTCATGAAACATGAGAGAGAAGATTATATTGGATTTTAGTGATGATATTATATATAGTATTTAACAATGCTACTAGTTTGAACTTGATGACATCACTAGAAATCTCAACCATAGGGATTAAGGTCATGAACTGGGTATTAAAGAATTGGGAGAGTGATCCATATGTGAAATATTGTTTAACTAATCTTCACACATCAATATTATTGATATCCCAATAAAATTGGTAGATGTGGTTTGTGAAACCATCCGGTCATAGTGAGCTGTACATTTTGAGACCGATGCGTGCATCTCTTATTTCAAAATCATGTGGATCATAATTGAGCAGAATGTTATCAACTTCAGTAATAATATTGGGATTGATTTCTTCCATAATTTCTTAAATTTTTTGGACAAATGAAGATATTCATATAGTAATAGAAAATATACCACATGTATGTAATCACAACTAAAACATCCAGCCTTTCAAACATGTTAATTTCATCTCCACCCTTCAGAAATACCTTGTCTATAATGGTATTTCTAAATATCTTTCCATCATATTGAATGAATGACAATGATTTTTCATTATATTTAATGTCTGAAAAAACATGTAATATTAATGTTAATGATAGTGGAATTGATTTGTATTAGTAAATCCCAGAAGTTTCTTTTGTTCTCTCTATCTTTTCACTATATTTTCTTTATCTGAACCTCTATTTCCCAATTGTTTCATCCAACTATAATACTATAAATCATTTCATAATTTTTTCATTAAATATTAATGGTTATGAATTTGAAAAAAACATAAGGAAATAACTAAAGTATATTTATAATATTATATGGTTATGCTATGAATGTTCAAATTAAATCTTTTACTATTGAAACAACTATATCATAAAATAGAAAAAGAAACTCAATTTTTAGATCATGACCTATTTACATCCCCATTCTCTTGTGATCTTATAGGAGTTCATTGTTTTATAACATGTCTCTTGTAGTATTATAGACCATACACCTTGAAATAATCTAACATATAGGTGTTAATAGATATAAATCACATATAACTTTTCCCTAAATAATATTATTAATATAAAATGATCAGAAAATTTTTTATTTATATTTTGGAGAAAGATCAATGACAAAATTTATTTATTCAGTTATGGTTGGTGGTTGACTAGATTATATTTCCTTAAATATATTGGGGTTGTTTGGATGTTCTTGTACTAAATATAGTTCCACTCTGAGTTCTATGTGATTTCATTTAATATATTGATCTACGATACCATACTGATTAACAATATCTTTTAAATTATCATCCTAGTCCTATAATAATTTTATCATATGATATTTATCTCTAATTGTTTTTATCTTCTTGAAATATGTTCAAGGGGGAACTCCAAAAACAAAACCTCTAAGACGGTCATATTATTCTGGACACATCAAATATAATTAATGTAGTTTTTCTTCAGTTATGTAAAAAAAATTATTTTCTCTAAAATATATAAAAAAATATCAACAAAATGAGATATTTTTATGTAATAATAAAATAAAACATAATTAATTACTATAATATCATACATACACATACCTCTCATAATGCTTACTATTATCATCAATTAGTTTACCCTAAACATTTATAAAGACCTCCTCTATTTGAAAATAACATGGTATAAAAGAAGCATCATATTTTGATTCATAAATATTTATATAAACAATGTGATTATTTATGTTTCACAACATAGAAAAAATTTATTTTATATTTCAAATTAAAAACATTTTCATTTAAAGATGAATATATCTCATCTTTTCATAATGTGAGGGATACATTTATTTGTATATAGGTTTATATTTTCACCACTAATTCCCAATTTTGAAATTAAAATGTTTCCATCAATTTTTATAAGAAAAATATTTCAAATAAAATATTATCAAATATATTTCACATGAAATTATACCTCGTCTATATGAAAAATTAATTTATACCATGTATCATATTTTTTAATCAGATCATACATAACTAGTGGTGTGCCTTTATGTTACCAATAATATCCCTAAAATTATGCTTTTTAAAAATTTATGAGATGCCTCTGTGTGGTTTTTCCAAACCCTACTCTCCTTTGGTCTGTAAGAAACTCTAGCAGTCGCTTCATGTTCACTGATCAGAGGACCTCTACTCTGAATAATCCTATTCTAGCCCGCATTTATGTGAAATAAACAACTCAGGGCCCCACCAGGAATTTTGTGGATCATGATTTTGTTAGAATACATGTATTTACATCCCATTATTTATGAATCATGGGTGAACATTTTCTCTATCTATTATTGGTAGGGCCACTGTCATCTTGATTGTCTCAAAATGGATCTGGGTGGTTCTGCGATCGAACCCGCATTTATGTCGGAAGGGACTATTGCTTTAGTTGCGAATGTTTCATTTGAAGATTGCTTTTATGAGCTACTAAATTAATCGGGGATGTGAAGGTGTGCGGGGAAGTCTCAAGTGGAAAAAGGCTTCCCATGTCACATCTGTTCCCTATTGAGGAGAACCCGGGTGTGTTTGAAGCCCCTGAATCATTGGGGATGGGTTATTCTTCAAGTGGAGTGAAGGATGAATTTCAAAAAGAATAAGGGCCATAGGTTTAGTATTTTTTGTTCATATGAGATAGGATTTGGTTGTCAATCCATTGTCAATTGGATCAGGGTGGCTGAACAAGTGTGTGAGGTTGGTCATGAGAAGAGGCTCCCCCTGGATACTAATTCAGCCATGTAGCCAGACCCCTAATGTCCTACCATTGATTCTATTGTACTCATGGAATTTCTATGTGTTGGAGGACATCCTCAAAGAGTGGGTGGTAATGATACAAAAAAGAAACCATAGTATATGGGTCATGAATTTTAGTAGACTAGAGGTTTAGATTTTCCCAAGCAGGACTGGAAGGCCAATTCATTCTATGCGGATACAGTAATGTTTGGGGGAATGACATCCGAATATCATAATCGATTTTTAGTGTTGGAAGACGAATAGTTTCACGCGGTTGAGGAAGGGGTTGAAGAGAAGTATGCTCATGTCGAGATAATTCTTCTATGGCTGTAGATTTCTCAAGAGGATATGAATTCTGATACAGATTCCCCTGTCAAGTACATGGATGTGTATCCTATAAAGGATTATATCATAATCTTTTCAAAGAAATGAAATAAAAACATTATTGACTCATAGGTGTTCATTAAACACTATTAGAGGCATCAAAAGAAAACATACAACTCCTTCATACCCAACCATCAAGTCACTAGATCCTCAAGCAAAGGTTAGATCCTTTAGAAGGTTCCCAACTAGGTTGTAACAATTTATACAAAGGCTCTTTAATCACTAGTATGAAAATCACATGTCACTGATCAGACTATTATAGGAAATCAGATGATTGAATTAGATCTCCACAATAATAGGAAATAATTGAAAAATGAGATGAGTGGTAAACCATCATTAAGTGCAATGAATAACTCTTAGACAAGGGTTTAGAGGTCATCACTACACAACAGCGGTTTCACAGGCAGGTAGGGAGGCATTTCCAGGACAACCTTAATAAGGAGAAGTGCACTTGGGTCCAAAAAAAACTTGAAATTCTTGCACGTGGATTCAACCTGAAGAAGAAGATAGTGGATGTGAACATACAAAATGGGGAAAAGATGGTTTAAAATTCTGAAAATCTCCTCAAAGACAATATCTATGAAAGTGATACCATTATCAAGTAGAGTATCCACATAGGTAAGGTTTCTAGAAGTCTCAAATTTCAACTCATTGATTCAGCATTTTCATATCACGTTTATTGAATTCATATTTGGGTGCTATATTGGTCACTCCAATTTCCTAAAATTGTTTTCATAATTAAATAAATATAATTTTAGAATGGTTCAATTGAATTTCATCCTCTATCTTGTATCAATATCCCCTATTTTTTGTGCTCAATAACATGTGGGGCATTGTCTACATTGGGAACACCATGTAATTATTGTTATCTCCCAACGAAAGGGTCATCCTAATTTGAATTTTCATATAAACCAACATTTTTTTATGTCTCAAACAGGATAATCGACTAATTATACTTAACTAGACCTATAACATATAATAGTTTCATTTCTTGTGATACATTTATGAAGGGATCATTATTTTACCCTTCTACATTTAAATTCACTATCATTAATTTCATTTTATCAACATTCATTACACTCATATAGTCAACCTTTTCTGAATTGAAATTTGGCCCATGAAATTCTGAATTATGCCACATTTCTTATATATTTTATGAGGCCAAAATGGGACATTTTAGACTAAATTGGATTTTTCCTTGGATCATGATACTTGTATTGCTTCTATCACAAAACTAACTCCAATGTTTTTAATATCATTGTGTTTATATTGTGATTTTTTATATAATATTATGATTATTAAAAAACCTATGTAACATATAAAATTTTCATTTGATTCACTAACTAGACATAAATGTCTTTTAGAAATTGAATTTACATTTCATGATAATAATTTATAAATATTATCTCAGAACCATCAATTAAACTCTCTATTATGTGTATTTTATAACCATCCTTCCACCATTTATGAATTAAACTAAATATTAATTAGTATGTGGGAATCATCATAGGGAGAAACCATAACACTATTATATAAAATTTAACAGTTACCTTGTTCTTAATATAATTGTAATTATAAAAATAACTCTTTATGAAAACCCATCACCCATATGGTGTCCATTTTGATGAGACATTTTTAGTGATGTTGTAAGCATATGATAAGTAATCAGTAAAAGGTTCACTAATTTCTTCAAAAATATATATCAATAAAAAATAAAACATTCCATTCGTCATTGATTCTTAACATACCCATTAAATAAAATCATATTTCATTCAATGTGATACATTAATCTATAATGGATAAGGCCACATTGTTGAACCTATCTATACGATTGATCTATGAGGTGGACCATTTTATCAAATAATGATGATGGGATTAACATATCTAATTCAATATATATGACCTTAATAACCTTTTTCATGATTAGAAATTCCACCGGTTCTATGAATTTACTACATAATGATTTCAAAAAGATTCAATGTCGGGTTAATGTATGTTATATATTATTTATTTGAATTTATCAAAAATTTGAATCCATCAAATCTTGTATCAAACATGAAAATAAAGTAATTTTAGACTCTATGGAATTGAATTATCCATTTACATGACATTCTTGATTTCTGAAGAATATACATTTAGGACTATTACACTATTAAGGAAATTTTCAATTTTCAATTTTCTTCTACATAGATTATTATCTATTGGAGAATAGAAATTTTTCCTTTTTCCCTTAATTAGTACCCACATATCCCTTATTCACATGTCAATCATGTCTAACTAATCCTTTATTCCATCATTTTTGGGACTAGAAATTTTAGTAACATTTCAACAACACAATCAAATACACTTTTTCCACATGAATTACATAAAAAGTATAACCTATAGAAAAATTTAGAGTTTTAATTCAATAATGATTGATAATTCTTTATAATAATATTTTATAAGGTTGTTTTAAATGTGTTTACTGAAAATATGTTTAATATATTTAACATTTTCAAATAGTTAATCACCCATTAGTAGAGATTGTATTGTACATGATTTGGTATTCCCAATGAGTGTTATTTTCAATGAACTCTATTTATGTTTTTAATTTAAATACTATTTATTTCCGAAAATATATTCTTCACGGGATGTTTAAATGAAATTGAGTGTATGAATGATTGAAAAATGAGACATCCAAAAATTTCATTAGTGTAGTACCCAGAAAATTACCAATATGAGTGGAGGTCATTTATATCCCTTTTCAACATTGATTTTAAGGTTAATTTTTCATATGTATGGGAATAATACCATGTAAAACGTTTTCCCACAAAAAAAATTAGTTATATAATTAATGGATCTGAATAGTCATCGATATCATTATTGAGTTATTTTGGTCTATATATAAGCCGTGACAACATAATGTTTTTTCACTTCATGAATAACCATAATGGAATCTACTAATTAGGATAAATAACTAGCCACATAATATGGGTAACAATTTATACAAAAAAATGATTTATTTCATATCAATATAATTCAATATGGATGTTTCTAATGTTATTAATAAGTTCATGATTCTCATAATAAAATTTCTACCACAGAGGAATGTCTGTGTGATGACATAGTTAACCATATTTATTTCATGTATTAAATTTGCATGTCAATTATCTTGTATTTCCATGTAATAAAAATGGTATTCTAGGCCATATAATTATAGAAATTTACTACTCAGATTATGATCGAATTAATTCATATATATTATATAAATCCATGCTACACATAAGAAAATTCCTTAGTGATTCGTCATTATTATATAATAATATATAATCATTTGTATGGGAAAATATTTTATTTACATATCATGACCATTGAATGAGGAATTTATTTTTCATCATATTTTTCACAATGAATTTCATTTTCATTGAGAATAATATCATTATCGGTTTTAAATAGTTCTATAAAGATAATATCACTCAACCCACTTCCATATTTTATGTTTTATAACTTCAATACAACTAACTATGTTTGATATTTAATAAAACCCTTATATTGTGGTATCTTAGAAAAGATAAATATAATCTGTTTATTTTAAAATAATAATGTTCATCTACAAATGCCACTAACACATCAACGATATGATCTTTATCAAGATCTATACTTGTATTCATATAAAATGATCCATAAGCTGTTATATCTTCTCAATAAATAGGTATGTTCATTTTCTACCACTCATTTTTCCAAAACATATATCATTGATCCAATACATGAAAAATAAAATGTTCTTTAACTTCTTAATTAAACTTTTTTTCCAAATCATAAAAATAAAAACATGAAAAAAGGATTTGAGAATGGTTGTATGTATGCTCATTTGAAAACATGATTAACTCTTTAACTACATTCTCATACTATTCTATCATAAAATTAGTGTGCATCAATTTTATATTCACATACATATTATTTGGTTCATGATATATTAATTTTTACATAAAATAATAAAATCAAATGCGATATTAAATGTCAATAGAGAATTTTATACATAATTATATTAAGGGAAAAACAGTGAATGGATGTTATGGTTTATGAATCAAAAAAATTAAATAGTTTACACAAGGGTGAAAATAAAAGAAACAACCTAGGGTAAATAAGTGGCAATTGTCCTAGTTTCTATATTTTATGTTTTTTAGAAAAAAGGTGGTAATTGAAGGTTGTTTTCTTAAACCATCCTAGGTGGGATCTAAATAATAGGTAACAATTGTGTTTTTCATTTCATCCAATAATACCTGGTGAGTAGGGAGCTATTTAATTAATATAGTTATTATAATACAAATATGGTTCTATGTTTTCTCATTATGAAACAATCAACTTAAACAAAAGTTGAATAGGTTTCCCAATATGATTAGTGGAATGCCTTAACTCAAACTAATGATTGGTGCATAAGAATATCCATCTTAGATCACATGGAAATAAAAATCATCCTTAGTGGAACCAATAGATTGATTAAAATCTAAGAAAATATTAGGGGATAAATTTTGAAATTTTTTTAAACAATATTTAAGGAGATATATATATTTTTAATACTCTTTATGATACCTTTCGAATGATTTAAGGGATGTTTGGATTTTTTCATTAAATGGGGGTTTTGAAGTAACATTTAAACATTCAAGAATTTATATAAAATTCTGGGTATATCTTAGTGGGATGAATAGATAATGTGAACTGAAAAAAAGTTCAAAATAAAGATGATATAAAGAAATCCAATGGCGGTCTGAATGAATGCTAGTGAGGAAAAGAGCAAGAATGCATAGAAAAAGAACCGACATACTAATTAGAACTGATGTTGAAATGGATACATATGTTCATGAAGTCAAATATAACATTATTATAAAAAAATTTAAAAAATAAAATATAAACAATTTTTATAAAATGAAAAATAATTTGAAATTTTAAATAAATAATCAGTACAAAAAAATTATTTAGATATAATGATAATCATTAATATATTTGATGAATCTAAATGAGAGGCATTAATTGAGTCAGTGGGAATGAACTAAATATATACTTAACCCTTTATTATCATTATTCACCATACCCAAATACATATCTATACAATCATTAGTATAAATGTATGATTTCTCTCTTGAGATTTTGGGATTCCAATCACCATATCATCTTCTTAGATCATCTATAAACTTAACAAAAAATGATTCCATTAAAAATTAAATAGATATTTTAATTATAGACATAGATACTATATAAAAATTGTCTATAATGAAATATTTATCGGTGAGTAGTCATTTTTAATTTTCATTGTCCTTATTTGATCTGTTAATAAATATAATGTGGAAGAAGATTCCACCCAGTCTGTGTGAAACCCATTACAAAATCACCAATATAATCTAAAGATTTATTTTAAAAAATATTGTTATTACTAAAGAAAATCATTCACATTATCATATCAAAAAATAATATTAATGAATTTCATGGTTTTAGAAAAGATGATAATTGCATTTTGAGTTAATCCATATGGATGATAAAATTTTTTTGTATAAGAAAATATTTTCAATATATTTTGTAGTGATGGGGAAGAAAATTCTATATGTATATAAATAAAAAAAATCAGTTGAATTTAAAACCATAAATATCCATATTAAAATAGAAAAAATTCATCAATAGTTTTTATAAACATTCCATGCTTTATTGATGGGAGAAATTAATACTGTGATACTAAAATATATCAATATATTAAGCGTCCATATTAGACTGATATGGTATTAAAACCATCCCAAGGTATTGATGTTGGGTGTGTTGTTATTTTAAAATGATTATATATATATATATATATGGAGTAGTTTGTATATTTTTTTCTATAGAACTTTATAATGGAAGTTGAAAGAAAAATGTGACACCATATTAATGATTAAATATTTTTATTAGGTTAATATTTATAAATCGCTCTAAAGAATCTCATTTCCTGAAGAATTATCCATACTAAATGCCTTTTAAGGATGGGATTACAACAGTGGCTATGCGTGGTGGTTTCTCGTATGCATGTGGGAGGTGGCATGTGTCAAGGCCACATAATAACACTAATAAATGAAAGAGTATTATAAAGAATAAAATTTATTATGTTTTCAAATGATTTTTTTCTTGAGAAGGTTGATAGGGAGCTATGACCTGGGTATCCTTCCACAAGAGGTTGAATAATCCTAGAGAACATGGTTCAGTTAAGGATAAATTCATATGATCACGAAGGATTTTATATGTACATTTAATAAAGCACTGATAATAAGGTGTTTGATCAGTGATAAATATTTATATATCGACCAAATCTCTCTTTATCAGTCCTGAATGTGAACTTATAAAGGATGATCATTTTCACTACTTGTATGTTGTCATTGATAAAGATAACTTTTATATCCACTTTATGTTATAATAAAATTAATAAAATATCATTTTTACTTCTTTTAATGTACTAATAACATCCTATCATAATCAGAACTATTAAAAGTGCTGATAAAAACCCATATAATTAATATTTAACAATATATTTAATAAAATTAAATTTATATAACAGTAAATAAATATAAATATATAAATTTATAGATAATTATTTATATAAATATAAATAAATATTTACTTAATTATAAATACATTAAATGAGTGCAAATACTTATTTAAAATCATATTCGCAATTAAATATAAATATATAAAATTATAAATAAATAATAATTTATATTATTATAAATATATTAAAAAAAATTAAATATGTATTTATAAATATTTATAGATATAAATTTTCAATTTAATTTATAGATGAATATATTTTAATATATATATATATATGTGTGTATAATTATAAATAAAAAATATGTAACTATTATTTAAATATATTTTTTATAATATTATTATTATTTATATATATTTATATAAATAGCATTAAAAATTTAATATTTTTAATTATAATTATAAATATATAGATGTTAAATTACAGTAATTAAACATTTATAAATATATTTATATGTAAATATAAATATATTTAATTATAAATATTTATCTGAAAATAAAATTTTATACATTAACCTTTATTATTATTATAGAATATATAATCATAAAAGCATGAGTGTCAAAAATGACTGAAGATTAATAATTTAAACTAAATTGAATTTTAAAATATTTTAAAATATATATCTTTAATGAATTATAAAAAATATTTTAAAAAAACTAAATATTGCTATAAAATTAAATGAAGAGGGATGCACATGGAAAATATTAAAACATTATAAGGGCAAACTTAGGGGAATATATTTATAATCAATCAAAGTATAATTATATAGCTATTCAGGAAAATGTTCAACAAAAAATGGTCACGCTAATATTTCCTAATGGTAGGGGAATAGTGGGCAAACTGATTTCCTCCCGTCTTATTAAAAGAGAACCTCAAACAAGAGAAATCGTCCAATAACAACTAGATATTTATGGGAATAAGTCTATAATGTTGATAATCCTCTGATAATTGAGAAAAATTGTTAACCACAAAAAAAGGAAATATAATTGAACGATCAATTTATCCCACTCGTTGGAAAGAGCTAGAAGAATTACATAATAAATTAACAACACTTCCACCAAAATGGGATTCCAAAATTCCTAAAGAGACAAACATTGAGGTACCACAATATGCTTATTATTTCCAAAAAAAGATGATCCCAATACCCACCATGGATCCTAAACTAATAGAAGAATTAGTATCAACCTTGAAGAAAACATCAGTTGGAGGATCCCAAATAGCATTTTCTTGGTGAAAATGCTAATTAGAAGAAACATCAACTTTCAGTGTCATTTTGTTCACATTGATTTTCTTAATACACTTGAAAAAAATTAAAACTGAATATATTTCATTAAATTTCTATCCACCACTTAAATGCCTATCATACCATTCAGTTCTCCTCATTATGATGGAATCATATGTTCAATAATAGTTTTGTCATTATTGTTTTCTGCTCCAAATTTAAGAAGGAAAACACATGACTTCTCATTATAATTATTGGAATAACTACCCATCTAAATTATTAATTATAACGAATACAACTAATTGTTTCAACTTATTCAACCACTTATACTTATTATTTTTTATTAAAATTATTATGTAAATATTTAAATAATTTGACATTTTGTTTTACTGAAAACCAACACCTTGGGTATCTCTAATAACAATCAAGTAAAATTTCAAAACCTTCAATGAAATTTAAAACATATGATATGGGATCAAATTTTTTTGTACAACAACATCCTTTTCCACAAACATTTTCTTGAAAGCATGACATTCTTCATGACATTGATTATGATAAAGAATTTGTTTTTCATTATCTGAATTACAATGAAAAGTAATATAACATCCCATACCATTAATAAAATATTCCATTCCAACCACATGAATACTATTGGCCTGAATACGATTAGAAGAACCATTTCTCACCCTTTGTTTCATCAAGATTCCATCACACGTTTTACAACTTACTTATGAGTTTTGGAAAAAAAAAATTAGGAACTAATCATCGTATTCTTATCCAGATACATACTAAATCTGATTATCATTCCTATTATTATCATAACATCATTCAGAACCCAAGGTGAGTTCGATGATCCTTTTATTCTAGAAAACATCTTTTCATTAAGATGATATTTAATAAACATTGTGGGTCCAATTTTATGAATACAATTTTTAGCCTGATTTTTTTGAAAAACAATTTGAGTTGATTTATCCTTATATTTATTTCCTTGACAAGAAAACACAATAATTGAATATGATTATCCTCTTTATCAGCTTAGTTATAACAATATCCCATCTCTATTTTTTTTCAACCATGATTCATTAATCAATAAAATCTGTAACCCCAATAAATGAATTAGTTATCTACAATTCTAATCTTACATGATCTAACTCATCATAATAAACAGAAATCATTAATTGGAAAAACATGTTTCCATAATGTAGTGTCCCAAAAAAACATCTTGAGCTTATCTTCATTACCTTTCTTCCTCATCTTTTCATCATCATATTTCTTCCTCTACTTTCTCCCTAAGTATTTCATCATTTTCTCTCTTCCTTTTCTTGTATCCCCTTATTAAAAATCCTTGTGATACTATAGTTTTATTTCCTACAACAACACAAGAAAATTTAGTATAGTTCATACACTTAATTGTTGGGTTCAGAAGATACCAAATAATCCCACTTTTTTTAGATGCTTTCGTAAGGATACATTTATGAAAATAATTATCCCACTTTGAAAACACTACCCAAAGATATGGTATGAGTGTCATAAAATCACATAAATAATAATTTTATGATAAGGTGGTTGAATTCCCATGTTCAAAATCCATTTATAAAAATTTTCATTTCCTAATGGTTTTGTTTAAATATCAGCAACTTGTTTCGATATAGGAAAATACTCCAGTATCAACTCATTCTCATACAAATGCTTTTTGATGAGGTGGTACATTATGTCTATATGTTTTTAATTATAATTATTTACCATATTCTTGGTATGGTTGATGGATCATTTATTGTCGAATCCCAATAGCAAGGGTCACTTCACATTAACAAGTAAGTATTCTAACTTTGTTTTCATCCACATAAGTTGAGTAACATCTTATGTGGAAGCAGTACACTCAACTTTCGTCATGCTATTAGTTATTGGATTTAGTTTCATTTAATGAAAATAACAAAACACTTCCCTAATAAGAAAACTCCACCTGATGTGGATCTTCTATCATCAACATTCCCTTTCTAATATTTATTTTAATACCAAAAAAATTTTATATGTTTTAATCTGTCAAACCTAATTTCAATATTTTTCATTTTTTTGATATATCTTAGAATAATTTTTTCTATATATATCCTTTGTGATTATTTTTTAAAACTTTGAAATCTTACACATAAGGTAACATCATAATGAATGTCCAATCTTAAGGAAGTAAAATATAATAGAATTCCAATTGGCTGCCGATACTTTTTCTAATCAACTTCTATGACTTCTCGATATTTACTAAATATTTTCACAACGAAATAGCTGTGGAAAATTATTTTTGATTATCTATGCGGAATATCATAATAATTTATAAAGATTAAATTTCATGGGAAATAAATATGTGTTTATTTTGTTGTGATATTTGTAACCAAAGAAAGTATTTCATTTAACTATACATAGAAATTTCAAATAAAATTTGAATCTTCATAGAAAATCATAACAATGTTCATTAATCATCCATAATAATTATAATATAATCAGTATAAAACATTATGATGGAAGAAATCTTTTGACTTTTATTACGGTAAATATTTCAATCAACCATTCATTTCATGAACCACATATTCCTTAAGAATGTTTCCAATTTACAATAGCATGGATTTAAATATTTTTATCCCATGTAAGAATATCATTATCTTTTGAACATGACATTCATCTTCTCCAACAAAAATTTAACAAGGTTGTTCAATATAACTTCCACATCAAGGTCACCATTCAAAAATGCATACATAACATCCATCTAAATTATCGCTTAAATTTATTGTGCATCAATAGAATGAAATATTCTGATTTTTCTAATTTTCCCATAAAAGAAAAGTTTTTATAAATATCAATACCATTTTATTTGTGAATACCATTTACAAATAGTTATTACTTTATTCCTGTTCATTTCACTATCTTTATTAATTTTTTTTCAAAAAAATCCATATTTTACCAATAACGATTTTGTGATCTGGTCTATGTTTGAGTTCCCAAGTATCATTTTTCTCATTCAGATCCAACTCTTAATTAATTTAATGAACCCATTTTGGATACTCAAAATCATCATAAAAATATTTTCGTTCCCTTTTCCAATAAAAAAAGTATGTGTAATAGTATGTTATGTTATTATTATTTTAACCTTAGGATGTTGATCACTAATATTGTTTTGAGAATCATCTTTATTCAACATTTTGGGATGATATATTTGAACTTATTTTTAATAATTGCAAATAAATGAGTTTAACTATTGATTTCGATTAAGAATATTAGTATCCTCATCAAAATAATCATCAATATTTCATTTAACCTATTCAAGAACCTTCTTTGTCTAATCCCTTTTATCTTCTTCATCATGTTCCAAAACATTAACATCCTAGGAATCAATATTTCTCATAGTTTCATTGTTGAAAAACCAATATCCACATTCTTCAAATTCATATCCATAAAAAACATCCATCTCCACCTTTTTTGTAACATTAAATGTTTTCCACCATTCTTCTTTATAATGCATGGACTCCAAAAAAATCTTATGTGTTTCCAATTATGATGTTTTTCATAAAAAATTTCACATGGAGTCATATTATAACATAGATTATAGAATAATTGGTCTAGAATATAAACATTAGTACTCATTTCTTTCATCTAAAAGTAATGAGAAATATCATGCTCAAGTAACATTGTTGTCCCCATTTCCACCAGACATATATTCTCCCTTTTGGTAACATTATTTTATTAAGATGTATTGGGTGGAGTATAATCATATTGAATTGCATTATTATCAAGATATCATTCAAATTATTAATTTCTATATTCACCACCATTGTCAATTTTAAACTACTTCATATAATACTGAGATTCTCAATTAGCTTTCCTCCAAAAACTTTTAAACATTTTCATAGAATATGGTATATGTTTCATATACACAACACAAGTAATGTGAGTAAATTCATAAATGAATATGTTGAAATAAATAAATAAATATATTAATTAGTTTCTGATTGGACAATAGATATTGGAATGGGTAGGTTCCTGGTGTTGTTATAAAAGAATATCAAATTTCTTATGCATAGAATTGTTATTCTTCCATTTTTGAAAAATAGTTCAACACCAATTTCATCTTATTATCATATCAGGAATATCTTGGATACTGTTTATTTCAAATAAATTTCTCATGTTTCTTAAACACATTTTTCCTAACCTTTTATTCCACAATTTATTTTCTTCACTATGCCTATATAAATTTTTTACCTCACCATCTTGGAATATGTTTCCCTTTGTACATTGGCATCTTTTAACTATCTATAAATCCTTCTACCCTTTAAAACAATACATATTTCTGGAAATTTCATTTTTTCCTTTATCACAAAATTTCGGGACACATTGTAAGTTATTTTTCAGCACATCAATATATTATTATTTATTGGATTTCATTTTTTCCTTCTCAATGATTTAAAATCAAATACATTTGATTATTTGTGATTCATCTTTGTCAAATTTCACAGTTAATTAATTGAAGTCATTTAGATTCATGGAAAATTTAATGTCTCATTTCATATGTGCAGTTAATCCCACTATCAAGAATCCAAGGTTGTTCTCCATTAATATCATTGAGGTTGGTTTCAAAAAAAGCAATTTTTCTTTTCCTTAATATGTATTAACATCTTTCTACTAATATTTGTTAATAGTAATTGGTTTTTATGGTTATAACACAACAAAAACCATAGCAGGATGACCTAGTTAATTAAATCTTTCATAAATAGTATCTAATTATTTAAACCTATTACCAATTTATAAAATTTCTTTCTTAGGATTTTTAGTATATCCTTCTCAACCATTTCTTGAACATCCTTATCGGATTTCCATATTTGAGGGAACTAACCCCCCTCAAATCTGGACTTCCAAAACATGATGGATAATATTAATGTTGTCAATCAAACCAACCCATATTATCCATATGTATGAATCCACTAAAATACCAGAAATATCGATAAAAATAGTATTTCCCTATTAAACATACACACTGACTGGTGTTATGAATATTTTTTTCAATAACATTCAAAATATAAAATTATTAATCACCAATATTTATATTTTAAAATGACACATTATTCTTCATCTCATATATCATTTACTCCTTATCCAAACTAGAAGTAATAAGATCATTTTACTACTTCGAAGAGGTGAAAATTATTACTTTGATAATGTATACACGGTTTAATTGTTGTTTTGAAAAACTAACAGTTTTCATTCTTTGTGTATCCCTTACTGAGCTTTTTATGCTCATCCCAAGTTTTTGAAATGTTTTTCACAGGACTTAGCGTAGAATAGGGTCAATGATGGGATCAAGGGAAATTCATGCTACCTAAAACATGGAACTATACATGTTTCTTTTTAAGAGTTTTTATTTAGTAGAAGCGACTACTTTGTAATCTTTTGAGATGTAATTGTTATGTCCTAATTCTCTAAAACTCTAAACCTGAAAAGATCCTCAATGTGAATTACTCATTTAATTTAATATTAAGTAAGGTTTAAGGCTGGGGCCTTATAGTTGGTATCAAAGGTCGGTTTAGATAACTTTAGAGGTTAGGGTATTCTCTAAGCATAAGTTACATTACCATAATGGTTAGGATTTCAGAAACAGTCCTAGTTTTAGATAAAGTGAATGAGTAAGTATATCTTAGTGTTTACCTTCCTCATTAGTACATGATGGTTTTGTTGATATACTCACACTGACATTTCTGTTTTTAGTGAATGGATGGATCTAGCAGGCACCAAAGAGACAACAGGTGTGAAGGAAAACTGTGGTGGTTCTCTGATTAAGATACTAGATAAAATGGGGGATTCAATGAGGAAACCCGTGGTTGTTCTAAACCAACTATCAAGGAGTCATGATCAACCACTTTAACCTTGGTATGTTCTGTGATGTATCATGTATGAGATGACCAATCTATGTGGAAGTTCAGGTAATAATTATAAAGGTAACCATTAGAGTTTATATGATCCTTACTTTTGAGGTAATTATGGGTAATTATATGATTTGATGGAAAATGAAAGGCATGAGATAAACTTGAGGTTAAAATATGTTATGATTATTTTGAAGATTTTATCTCATTTTGGGGAATGTTTTAAGAATTATATAGTTTTGGAAAAAGGACAACACGCAGACCGTGTGACAACCCGTCGTGTCGGACAAAGCTGCGGGAATCGAACCCACAACCAAAGTGCAACTGGTATTTATCGCATAACACTGCACTACGTGAAGTCCCTGGTTAGTTTGACTGATTCCTTTTAGTTGGATGATTTTAGGAATCAAGAGTAAGTTTATTTTGGGTTTTCTATGGAAATGATTAACCCATCATCGAGGGTATGTGATTAGGTCAATTACTTTTCAATACGAGACATTAAGAGCAACTAATTTTGTTTGGAGATAAATGTTATGATTTAACTTGGAAGACTATGTGACTAAATCCTTCAAATATTTGGGTTTCAATCTTAGTTTGCTTTACTTTGAAGAATTTTATGGACAAATTGATTATCGAATGGTCCCCGTTGAACTTTGGGTTTTGTTGGATAAATTTTGGAGATTAAGAATAGATTTTCTTTTTATAAGGGGTTATCCTTTTCTGGATTATCTGATATTGTACTAGACTTTTTGGTTTTGTTTTTGGTTAAAGTCTAATGATATGGGAAGTATATAGTTCTCTTTTTTGGATTAGGTGATTCTCTTGAAGTTGATTATAGTACTCTTAATGTGAACAAGTCTTCCTAAATACTCGTCTTTTGGAGAAAATATGAGTTTGTGTAAGGAATCTAATAAAAGTTGAAAGTAAACATGATAAGTGATTATGTTTCCTTATGAATAAATTACTCAATAAAAAGTAACTTAAAACAAAATTGTTGTCTATTAACTTTTCCTACTGGGTAATCGAATACCGTTTAACCCATCACAAGTTTGTGATTTTCTTGTGGTTAACTTTCTTCTAAACATGTTTTCTATCACTCTCCATCAGAACATGACCCTATGTTTTCTCATCCATGCCCATGTTTTCATACTTGGAATCCTAGTATGGGTTTACTCGGGTGACCTCTGTAGTTTCTTCCTTTATTTTAAAGTGATTGTTTTACCGACTCTTGTTCCGATGTGGGACTTTCTAGGATGTTTCCAAGCTCAATTTTAAAAATTGCGAGGATGCAATTCCCAAAAGGGGGAAGGATGTAACACCCCAGGTAAATAAAGAATATGACATTTTCATATTTATCCATATTTGTGAATAAAATATTAATATGACTTTAAAGGGGATGCTATGCTCGATGGCGTACCCAACATGCGATAACGAGTTTCTTGGGAATATTACGTTGCACTCTAATAATAAAATAATATTATTTTAAATGGAAGTTAACATGTAGCCATTTTATTGGCGGGAATGGATAGAAATAACTAAAATATGATTATATATGTTTTTAAATGTTTTTACATTTATCCAATAAAAGATAAAGGCTTAAAATCCGGAAAGAATTCAATTTTAGGTGTATATGCCCTAGTTTTCACTAAAGGTTCATTTATCACCTTTTGATGGTGAACCATCATTAAATATAGTTTTTTTCACTCTTATACGTTTTATTTGGACCAAATAAAACTTTTTTTAAAATCGGGACATCAAAATTTACTTTGTGTAAATTTTTGGTATCTTTCCGATAAAGTTCATTTTTTAATGAATAGTGTAAAATGTTGTATTTTAATTCAAAAACTCTTTTTAATATAATTTATTTATATTATTATATTATATTTTTAATTGGTTTTAAAGTGAAATTAGAATATATTTTTACCATAAAATCCAATAGTGGTCGTTGGAATTAATTTCACTTTGAAATCGGACTTAAACTAGTGTCAATCTTTTGATACTTATTGTTCCATAAAAACACGCTATTTGTCATGACAACGGAAATTAATTATTAAATCAATTAATGTGACTTATATGTTTTTAATTTTGTAAAATAGACTTCATTTTTTAATTCGGATTATCAAATATAGCTGAGGGTGAATTTTTGGTAATTTTCTGAAAAACTTCAATTTTTGATGAATAGTGAAACCACTAAGTGGTACTTATAAAAACTGATTTTCCGTTTAAATGAAATTTTTCCACCTTTGTGTTTTGAATTTTAAAAATTCTACATACATGGTTTTCATTAAGAAGTAAAATGTGGTTCAATGAGATTAAAATTATTTTTTGGTGAATATTAACTTATTAAGTTTTTAATCGTGATTAGAGGTAATTAGTGTAGTTTAAGGTAAAAATAATGTTTTAATAATATGAAATGAACTTGACACATGTCCTAACCTCATTGGATGTGTCATTGCCGACAATGAAAAGCCATGGGTCAACTTGGGGACCCCATGGAGCCACTTTGGTTGGAAAATGACATAAATACCTTTTTATTTAATGTTAAAGTAAAAATGAGACAAACATGAAAAGTTTTACTAAAACAATTTTTACATGGGGTTATACAAATTGGAATTTTGACTATAAATATTAATTGGAAAGCTAAAAAGATTTCCTACATCATAGAAGTTTTTTATAATTTTTAGACATTAAATAAATTAAATTATTTATGACATCCTGATGATGCAGCGATGACCTCATTGTTTAACGATTTAAATAAAATGGAAAGATAATGTAATATCTATGACCTAAACATGTCCAAAACCTATTGGATGAGTGGATTTCGAACCCTTATCACCTTATCCTCGAAACACATCAATGAGGGACCTCTTAAATCCGAATAACATTTTAAAATAAAGTGACTTTTCTTTACCTTCCAAGAGTGCCCCTCCTCTCCTCTTATAAAAGGCCCCCACCTCAACCTCCTTACCCACACTCCCAAAGACTTTGGCTCGGCCAAACCCTACCCATTTTTTCTCTCCACTTCCCTCTCTTACTCCTTGAAGCCTCACATTGGGAAGAAGGCTTCCCAAGGAAGCCTTTGAGCTCAAACCAAAGGGAGTTACCCGATTTTAAGGTAATGTCTTCTTTTGAGTCCTTTTGTTTTATTTTGCTTCTCCAACCCCCTAAACTCTTTTTATTCCTTTATTTTGTAACAAATAAAGTATCCTAAATATACTAGGATGTTGTTATAATAAGGATTCGAGCTACACTTACACACACCTACATCTAATGGTTAACGAACATACTGTTTCCGTGGATGGCGAATTTATGCCTCCCGAAACGATGATTGTTCAACATTTTTTTAACACCTTCAAAGGTGGCCATTAAGATGTCATTATATTTATATATGATATATTATATGTTTATGTTTTTCTTAAGCTTCTGTATTTTTTCATTTTGGGCATACCTTTATAGTTTCCATTATGGGTAAACACGATATCTTCATTTAAGGAAGTGCGGACTACCACCCCCTCAAAGTGATGTGATTCGTTAATTCCATATGTGGGACGTGTAAAGGCTGGATTTAATGTTATTATATATGATGTTATACTGGAATTATAATATACCTCTATCTAATTTTTATTTCTTTCCATTAAAGTATGAGATAGAAATGAAAGTAGCGTTCATGCGTACGTACGACTTACCGTTTCAATGAACGGTGCATTTCATTTCTTATCCACAAATGTAATGTACTGTTAAAATTACATGTATATAATGGATATATATAATGAATTATATATATAAATGATTAATATAATTCTGTAATTACAATATACATACCTCTCATTTATTTTTAATTCCATTAATATGACAAAGAAATGAAAGTAGCGTTCATGCGTATGTACGGATTACCGTCTCCATGAACGGTGCATTTCATTTCTTACCTATAAATGATTATGTAATATTATGAATACATGTATATTCTGGATATATATGATATATATGATATCCAAATCATGAATATCATTCTGGATATAATGAACCTTTGACCACACGAACAACATGTAATTGTAAGAAGTCCACTTTCGACTTAAGAACCAAATATCGACAAAACAAACACTATTAACTTAAATGGTTACATAATGTTTATAACATGGAAATAAGTGATATAAAAGGAATACTGAACTTTAAAAAGGTTCTTAATCAAGTAGAAATTAAGTCAAGTTTATTATTCAGGGCGTTAAAGAATGATCGAGTCAAGTCGGACCCGAGGTAAGGGATCCTACACCTCTCTTTCTTTTTAAGTACATTCTTTTATGTCATTCATTTTAAAGATCATATTTCTTGTTATTGGGATATTATTTTATATTACTCTTACTGTAATTTTTATGTTCATATTATGAGAGACCCTATTCTCTCTCATCAATCCATTTTAGAAGTTTTGAGTGGCGTCGTTAGGCTGCTGAATTTTTCGTATGAGATCCAACCTCTCTCTTTCTTTTTAAGTACTCTCCTTTATATCACTTCTTTTAAGTTCCACTTTGTTATGTTGGGGGATGTTATTTTATATTCCTCTTTCTATAAACTTTTTGTTAATATGATGAGATACCCTATTTTATCTCATTAATCCATTTTTTTATGTTTTATGTGGCGCCGTTAGGCTGCCGAGTTTTCGTAAGGGATTTTTCATCTCACTTTTATTCCTGTTAGATTTATGCTACATTTGCCACAATTTCCTTTGAGTGGTGTATGTACTGCCCATTATTCTACTCTTTTTGTTATATAATTTCGTTTTATGAGTATTTACATCAAGGATGTATTGTCCTTCTTTCATGGGGTGTATGTTTTGAAAGATACCTAAGTCGGTAAAGGAGCCTTTCACCCTCCTCTTTTTAAAAGACTTATTTTGTTGGGTCTTTTAATTTACATATTGTTATGTTGGGATATGTTCTCATATATCCTTATTGATGTAACTTTTATGTCCAAGTGATGAGATACACTTTTTATCTCTCATCAACTCATTTTGATGTGACGTAGTTAGGCTGTCAAGGGAACTTCTTAACCCAATTTCGATTTCGTTGGGTTCAACATGTAGTTATTGAATATGTCATCCTTTGAATATGTGGGAATGAAATTTGATTATTTTACAATTAATATCCACTTATATTTTGTGTATTCATTTTTCACACATGATTATGTAATTTATTTATCCTTAAACCAAGGATACCGTCTTTGTATGGGACTACGTCTCAATCTCCTTTCATTGAGGCATATTTCGTTTTATACACAACTTTCTTTTATACGGTGTATAAACCACTTTGAATTTTACTTTTCTACAAAAGGAATCTATTTATACGAAGCGTTTTACTAAACGACAAAAAAGGAATGTTTCTTTTAATGTACACGGTGACAACGACCTTTTCTGCCGCCGCGAGTATTATTTAGTCTTTGGCTTCCCCAACAAGCCGTGATGTTTTTAAAATGAAATAAATACCATATACTCTTTTATGTATTTTGGTATTGAAAATGGTTTTTGTAATGGATTTCTTATGTCAATATATTTGAGTGATATATTGTGATCAAAGTGTGGAAATGTTTTCTTTAAATTATATTAGCCTTATGTCTTATGATTTTATTATGGTACTTGGTCATTTAACGGGTGGTTACGTGATAAACCATATGACGGGTGGTGTCGTGAATACTAGGATGGGTGGTTACGTTATAACCTCCAATGCATTGGGTATGGAAGTCGGCCGTATGGCTATTCCATTATGTATGTATGGAAGTTGGCCGAATGGCTATTCCATTAAGTGATATGTGTGGAAGTCGATCGTATGGTTATTCCACTTAAGTAGGTTTATGTCCCAAGTTACCTTTATATGTTATGTGTTCTTTATGTGGGTTTTATGGTAATCTTTTGGTTACAAAAGGGTATGTAATGAACTTTTATTCAGAGAAGAGTTTTTACTACTTCGAAGGGGTGAAAATTATTACTTTGATAAAGTATACATGGTTTTCTTGTTGTTTTGAAAAACTAACAGTTTTCATTCTTTGTGTATCCCTTACTGAGCTTTTTATGCTCATCCCAAGTTTTTGAAATGTTTTTCACAGGACTTATCATGGAAAATGGTCAAGGATGGGATCAAGGGAATGTCTTGATACCTAAAACATGGAACTATACATGTTTCTTTTTTAAGAGTATTTATTTAGTAGAAGCGACTACTTTGTAATCTTTTGAGATGTAATAGTTATGTCCTAATTCTGTAAAACTCTAAACCTGAGAAGATCCTCAATGTGAATTACTCATTTAATTCAACATTAAGTAAGGTTTAAGGCCGAGGCCTTATAGTTGGTATCAATGGTCGGTTTAGATAACTTTAGAGGTTAGGGTATTCTCTTAGCATAAGTGACATTACCATAAGGGTTAGGATTTCAGAAAGAGTCCTAGTTTTAGATAAAGTGAATGAGTAAGTGTATCTTAGTGTTTACCTTCCTCATTACTACATGATGGTTTTTTTGATATACTCACACTGACATTTCTGTTTTTAGTGAATGGATGGATCTAGCAGGCACCAAAGAGACAACAGGTTTGAAGGAAAACTGTGGTGGTTCTCTGATTAAGATACTAGATAAAATGGGGGATTCAATGAGGAAACTCGTGGTTGTTCTAAACCAACTATCATGGAGTCCTGGTCAACCACTTGAACCTTTGTATGTTCTATGATGCATCATGTATGAGATGACCACTCGATGTGGAAGTTCAGGTAATAATTTTAAAGGTAACCATTAAAGTTTATATGATCGTTACTTTTGAGGTAATTATGGGTTATTATATGATTTGATGTAAAATGAAAGGCATGAGATAAAATTGAGGTTAAAATGTGTTATGATTATTTTTGAAGATTTTATACCATTTTGGGGAATGTTTTAAGAATTATATAGTTTTGGAAAAAGGAAACACGCAGACTGTGTGACAACTCGTCGCGTTGGACAAAGCTGCGGGAATCAAACCCATAACCAAAGTGCAACTGGTATTTATCGCCTACCACTGGACTGCGTGAAGTCCCTGGTTAGTTTGATAGATTCCTTTTAGTTGGATGATTTTAGGAATCAAGAGTAAGTTTATTTTGGGTTTTCTATGGAAATTATTAACCTATCCTCGAAGATATGTGATTAGGTCAATTAATTTTCAATACAAGACATTAAGAGCAACTGATTTTGTTTGGAGATAAATGTTATGATTTAACATGGAAGACTATGTGACTAAATCCTTCAAATATTTGGGTTTCAATCTTTGTTTTGTTTACTTTGAAGAATTTTATGGACAAATTGATTATCGAATGGTCCCCTTTGAACTTTGGGTTTTGTTGGACAAATTTTGGAGATTAAGAATAGATTTTCTTTTTATAAGGGGTTATCCTTTTCTGGATTATCTGATCTTGTACTAGCCTTTTTGGTTTTGGTTCTGGTTAAAGTCTAAAGATATGGGAAGTATATAGTTCTCCTTTGTGGATTAGGTAATTCTCTATAAGTTGATTATAGTACTCTTAATGTGAACAAGTCTTCCTAAATACTCGTCTTTTGGAGAAAATATGAGTTTGTGTAAGGAATCTAATAAAAGTTGAAAGTCAACATGATAAGTGATTATGTTTCCTTATGAATAAATTCCTCAATAAAAAGTAACTTAAAAAAAATGTTGTCTATTAACTTTTCCAACTGGGGAATCGAATACCGTTTAACCCATCATATGTTTGTGATTTTCGTGTGGTTAACTTTCTCCTAAACATGTTTTCTATCACTCTCCATCAGAACATGACCCTATTTTTTCTCCTCCATGTCCATGTTTTCATACTTGGAATCCTAGTATGGGTTAACTCGGGTGACCTCTGTACTTATCTTCCTTTATTTTAAAGTGATTGTTTTACCGACTCTTGTTCCGATGTGGGACTTTCATTGATGTTTCCAATCTCAATTTTAAAAATTGCGAGGACGCAATTCCCAAAAGGGGGGAAGGATGTAACACCCCAGGTAAATAAAGAATATGACATTTTCATATTTATCCATATTTGTGAATAAAAAATTAATATGACTTTAAAGGGGATGCTATGCTCGATGGCGTACCCAACACGCAACAACGAGTTTCTTGGGAATCTTACGTTGCACTCTAATAATAATATAATATTATTTTAAATGGCAGTTAACATGTAGCCGTTTTATTGGTGGGAATGGATAGAAATAACTAAAATATGATTATATATATTTTTAAATGTTTTTACATTTATCCAATAAAAGATAAAGGCTTAAAATACGGAGAGAATTCAATTTTAGGAGTATATGCCCTAGTTTTCACTAAAGGTTCACTTATCGTCTTTTGATGGCGAACCGTCACTAAATATAGTTTTGTTCACTCTTATACATTCTATTTGGACCAAATAAAACTCTTCTTTAAAATCGGGAAATCAAAATTTACTTTGTGTAAATTTTTGATATCTTTCCGATAAAGTTCATTTTTTTAATGAATAGTGTAAAATGTTGTATTTTAATTCAAAAACTCTTTTTAATCTAATTTATTTAGATGATTATATTATCTTTTTAATTGGTTTTAAAGTGAAATTAGAATATATTTTTACCATTAAATCCAATAGTGGTCGTTGGAATTAATTCACTTTGAAATCAGACTTAAACTAGTGTCAATCTTTTGATACTTATTGTTTCATAAAAACACGCTATTTGTCATGGCAACGGGAATTAATTATAAAAATTAATTAATGTGACTTATATGTTTTTAATTTTGTAAAATACACTTCATTTTTGAATTCAATATATCAAATATATCTTAGGGTGAATTTTTGGTAATTTTCTGAAAAACTTCAATTTTTGATGAATAGTGAAACCACTAAGTGGTAGTTATAAAAACCGATTTTCCGTTAAAATGAAATTTTCCACCTTTGTGTTTTGAATTTAAAAAATCTAAAATACATGGTTTTCATTAAGAAGTAAAATGGGGTTCAATGGGATTAAAATAATTTTTTGGTGAATAGTAACTTATTAAGTTTTTAATCCAGATTAGAGGTAATTTGTGTAGTTTAAGGTAAAAATAATGTTTTAATAATATGAAATGAACTTGACACATGTCCTAACCCCATTGGATGTTTTCATGGCCGACCTAGAAAAGCCATGGGTCAACTTGGGGACCCCATGAAGCCACTTTGGTTGGAAAATGACATAAATACCTTTTTATTTAATGTTAAAGTAAAAACGAGACAAACATGAAATGTTTTACTAAAACAATTTTTACACGGGGTTATACAAATCCTAATTTTGACTATAAATATTAATTGGAAAGCTAAAAAGATTTCCGACATCATAGTATTTTTTTTATAATTTATAGACATTAAATAAATTAAATTATTTATGACCTCATGATGATGCAGCGATGACCTCATTGTTTATCGATTTAAATAAAATGGAAAGATAATGTAATATCTAAGACCTACACACGTCAAAAACCTATTGGATGAGTGAATTTAGAACCCTTATCTCCTAACCCTGGAACACATCAATGTGGGACTTCTTAAATACGAATACCATTTTAAAATAAAGTGACTTTTCTTTACCTTCCAAGAGTGCCCCTCCTCTCCTCTTATAAAAGGCCCCCACCTCAACCTCCTTACCCACACTGCCAAAGCCTTTGGATCAGCCAACCCCTGCCTATTTTTTCTCTCAACTTCCCTCTCTTACTCCTTGAAGCATCACTTTGGTCAGAAGTCTTCCCAAGGAAGCCTTTGAGCTCAAACCAAAGGGAGTTACCCGATTTTATTGTAATGTCTTCTTTGGAGTCCTTTTGTTTTATTTTGATTCTCCAACCCCCTAAAATATTTTTATTCTTTTCTTTTGTAACAGAATCAGTATCCTCAATATACTAGGATGTTTTTATAATAAGGATTCGAGCTACACTTACACACACCTACATCTAATGATTAATGAACATACTGTTTCCGTGGATGGAGAATTTATGCCTCCCGAAACGATGATTGTTCAACATTATTTTAACACCTTCAAAGGTGGCCATTATGATTTCACTATATTTATATATGATATATAATATGTTTATTTTTTCCTTAAGCATCTGTATTTTTTCATTTTGGTCATACCTTTATGGTTTCCATTATGGATAAACACGATATCTTCATTTAAGGAAGTGCGGACTACCGCCCCCTCAAAGTGATGTGATTCGTTAATGCCATATGTGGGACGTGTAAAGGATGGATTTAAAGTTATTATATATGATGTTATACTGGAATTATAATAAACCTCTATATCATTATTATTTCTTTCCATTAAAGTATGAGATAGAAATGAAAGTAGAGTTCATGCGTACGTATGGCTTACCGTCTCCATGAACGGTGCATTTCATTTTTTATCCCCAAATGTAATGTACTATTAAAAGTACATGTATATAATTGATATATATAATTAATGATATATCTAAATGATGAATATAATTCTGGAATTAAAATATACATACCTCTCATTTAGTTTTAATTCCATTAATATGACAAAGAAATGAAAGTAGCGTTCATGCGTACGTACGGCTTACCGTCTCCATGAACGGTGCATTTCATTTCTTACCTCTAAATGATTATGTAATATTATAAATACATGTATATGATGGATATATATGATATATATGCTATCCAAATCATGAATATCATTCTGGATATAATGAACCTCTGACCACACAAACAACATGTAATTGTAAGAAGTCCACTTTCGACTTAAGAACCAAATATCGACAAAACAAACACTATTAACATAAATGGTTACATAATGTTTATAACATGGAAATAAGTGATATAAAAGGAATAATGAACTTTAAAAAGGTTCTTAATCAAGCAGAAATTAACTCAAGTTTATTATTCAGGACGTTAAAAAACGATCGAGTCATGTCGGACCCGAGGTAAGGGATCCTACACCTCTCTTTCTTTTTAAGTACATTCTTTTAAGTCATTCCTTTTAAAGATCATATTTCTTGTTATTGGGATATTCTTTTATATTACTCTTACTGTAATTTTTATGTTCATATGATGATAGACCCTATTCTCTCTCATCAATCCATTTTGGATGTTTTGAGTGGCGCCGTTAGGCTGCCAAATTTTTCGTAAGAGAACCAACCTCTCTCTTTCTTTTCAAGTACTCTCCTTTGTGTCACTTCTTTTAAGCTCCACTTTGTTATGTTGGGGGATGTTCTTTTATATTCATCTTTCTATAACCTTTATGTTAATATTATGATATACCCTATTTAATCTCATCAATCCATTTTTGTATGTTTTATGTGGTGCCGTTAGGCTGCCGAGTTTTCGTAAGGGATTTTTCATCTCACTTTTATTCCCGTGAGATTTATGCTACATTTGCCACAATTTCCTTTGTGTGGTGTACGTACTGACCATTATTCTACTCTTTTTGTAATATAATTTCGTTTTATGAGTATTTACATCAAGGATGTATTTTCCTTCTTTCATGGGGTGTATGTTTTGAAAGATACCCAAGTCGGTAAGGGAACCTTTCACCCTCCTCTTTTTAAAAGACTTCTTTTGTTGGGTCTTTTAATTTAAATATTTTTATGTTGGGATATGTTCTAATATATCCTTATTGATGTAACTTTTATGTCCAAGTGATGAGATACACTTTTTATCTCTCATCAACACATTTTCATGTGACGCTGTTAGGCTGTCAAGGGAACTTCTTAACCCAATTTCGATTTCTTTGGGTTGAACATGTAGTTATTGAATATGTCATCCTTTGAATATGTGTGAATGAAATTTGATTATTTTACACTTAATATCCACATATATTTTGTGTATTCATTTTTCACACATAATTATGTAATTGATTTATCCTTAAAACAAGGATACCGTCTTTGTATGGGACTACGTCTCAATCTCCTTTAATTTAGGCATATTTCGTTTTATACACAACTTTCTTTTATACGGTGTATAAACCCCATTGACTTTTACTTTTTTACAAAAGGAATCTTTTTATACGAAGTGTTTTACTAAACGACAAAAAGTAATGTTTCTTTTAACGTACGCAGTGACAACGACCTTTTCCGCCGCCGTGAGTATTATTTAGTCTTTGGCTTCCTCAAAAAGCCGTGATGTTTTTAAAATGAAATAAATACCATATACTCTTTTATGTATTTTAGTATTGAAAATGGTTTTTGTAATGGATTTTTTATGTCAATATATTTGAGTGATATATTGTGATCAAAGTGTAGAAATGTTTTCTTTACAATATATTTGTCTTATGTCTTATGATTTTATTATGGTACTTGGAAATTTAACGGGTGGTTACGTGATAAACCATATGACGGGTGGTGCCATGAATACCAGGACGGGTGGTTACGTTATAACCTCCAATGCATTGGGTATGGAATTCGGCCGTATGGCTATTCCATTATATATGTATGGAAGTTGGCCGAATGGCTATTCCATTAAGTGATATGTGTAGAAGTCAATCGTATGGTTATTCCACTTAAGTATGTTTATGTCCCAAGTTACCTTTATATTTTATGTGTTCTTTATATGGGTTTTATGTTAATATTTTGGTTACAAAAGGGTTTGTAATGAACTTTTATTCAGAGAAGAGTTTTTACTACTTCGAAGAGGTGAAAATTATTACTCTGATAAAGTATACATTGTTTACTTGTTGTTTTGAAAAACAAACAGTTTTCATTCTTTGTGTATCCCTTACTGAGCTTTTAATGCTCATCCCAAGTTTTTGAAATGTTTTTCACAGGACTTAGCATGGAGTAGGTTCATGGATGGGATCATGGGAAAGTCATGCTGCCTAAAACATGGAACTATACATGTTTCTTTTTAAGTGTTTTTATTTAGTTGAAGCGACTACTTTGTAATTTTTTGATATGTAATAGTTATTTCCTAATTCTCTAAAACTCTAAACCTGAAAAGATCCTCAATGTGAATTACTCATTTAATTCAATATTAAGTAAGGTTTAAGGCTGGGGCCTTATAGTTGGTATCAAAGGTCAGTTTAGATAACTTTAGAGGTTAGGGTATTCTCTAAGCATAAGTGACATTACCATAATGGTTAGGATTTCAGAAAGAGTCCAAGTTTTAGATAAAGTGAATGAGTAAGTATATCTTAGTGTTTACCTTCATCATTAGTACATTATGGTTTTGTTGATATACTCACACTAACATTTCTGTTTTTAGTGAATGGATGGATCTAGCAGGCACCAAAGAGACAACAGGTTTGAAGGAAAACTGTGCTGGTTCTCTGATTAAGATACTAGATAAAATGGGGGATTCAATGGGGAAACTCGTGGTTGTTCTAAACCAACTATCAAGGAGTCATTATCAACCACATGAACCATGGTATGTTCTATGATGAATCATGTATGAGATGACCAATCGATGTGGAAGTTCATGTAATAATTATAAAGGTAACCATTAGAGTTTATATGATCCTTACATTTGAGGTAATTATGGGTTATTATATGATTTTATGGAAAATGAAAGGCATGAGATAAACATGAGGTTAAAATATGTTATGATTATTTTTGAAGATTTTATCTCATTTTGGGGAATGTTTTAAGAATTATATAGTTTTGGAAAAAGGACAACACGCATACTGTGTGACAACCCGTCGCGTCGGACAAAGCTGCGGGAATCAAACCCACAACCAATGTGCAATTGGTATTTATCACCTACCACTGGACTACGTGAAGTCCCTGGTTAGTTTGACTTATTCCTTTTAGTTGGATGATTTTAGGAATCAAGAGTATGTTTATTTTGGGTTTTCTATGGAAATGATTAACCTATCATCGAGGATATGTGACTAGGTCAATTACTTTTCAATACGAGACATTAAGAGCAACTAATTTTGTTTGGATATAAATGTTACGATTTATCTTGGAAGACTATGTGAATAAATCCTTCAAATAATTGGGTTTCAATCTTAGTTTGGTTTAACTTGAAGAATTTTATGGACAAATTGATTATCGAATGGTCCCCTTTGAACTTTGGGTTTTGTTGGACAAATTTTGGAGATTAAGAATAGATTTTCTTTTTATAAGGGGTTATCATTTTTTGGATTATCTGATCTTTTACTAGACTTTTTGGTTTTGGTTTTGGTTAAAGTCGAAAGATATGGGAAGTATATAGTTCTCTTTTGTGGATTAGGTGATTCTCTAGAAGTTGATTATAGTACTCTTAATGTGAACTAGTCTTCCTAAATACTCGTCTTTTGGAGAAAATATGAGTTTGTGTAAGGAATCTAATAAAAGTTGAAAGTCAACATGATAAGTGATTATGTTTCCTTATGAATAAATTCCTCAATAAAAAGTAACTTAAAACAAAAATGTTTTCCATTAACGTTTCCTACTGGGGAATCGAATACCGTTTAACCCATCACAAGCTTGTGATTATTTTGTGGTTAAATTTCTCCTAAACATGTTTTCTATCACTCGCCATCAGAACATGAACCAATGTTTTCTCCTCCATGTCCATGTTTTCATACTTGGAATCCTAGTATGGGATAACACGGGTGACCTCTGTACTTATCTTCCTTTATTTTAAGGTGATTGTTTTACCGACTCTGGTTCTGATGTGGGACTTTCAAGGATGTTTCCAAGCTCAATTTTAAAAATTGCGAGGACACAATTCCCAAAAGGGGGGAAGGATGTAACACCCCAGGTAAATACAGAATATGAAATTTTCATATTTATCCATATTTGTGAATAAAACATTAATATGACTTTAAAGGGGATGCTATGCTCGATGGCGTACCCAACACACAATAATGAGTTTCTTGGGAATCTTACGTTGCACTCTAATAATAAAATAATATTATTTTAAATGGCAGTTAACATGTAGCCGTTGTATTGGCGATAATGGGTAGAAATAACTAAAATATGATTATATATGTTTTTAAATGTTTTTACATTTATCCAATAAAAGATAAAGGCTTAAAATACGGAAAGAATTCAATTTTAGGAATATATGCCCTAGTTCTCACTAAAGGTTCACTTATCGCCTTTTGATGGCGAACTGTCATTAAATATAGTTTTTCTCACTCTTATACATTCTATTTGGACCAAATAAAACTCTTCTTTAAAATCGGGACATCAAAATTTACTTTGTGTAAATTTTTGGTATCTTTCCGATAAAGTACATTCTTTTAATGAATAGTGTAAAATGTTGTATTTTAATTCAAAACCTCTTTTTAATATAATTTATTTATATGATTATATTATCTTTTTAATTGGTTTTAAAGTGAAATTAGAATATATTTTTATCATTAAATCCAATAGTGGTCGTTGAAATTAATTTCACTTTGAAATCGGACTTAAACTAGTGTCAATCTTTTGATACTTATTGTTTCATAAAAACATGCTATTTGTCATGACAACGAGAATTAATTATTAAATTAATTAATGTGACTTATATGTTTTGAATTTTGTAAAATAGACTTCATTTTTAAATTCGGAATGTCAATTACAGCTTAGGGTGAATTTTTGGTAATTTTCTGAAAAACTTCAATTTTTGATGAATAGTGAAACCACTATGTGGTACTTATAAAAACTGATTTTCCGTTTAAATGAAATTTTTCCACCTTTGTGTTTTGAATTTCAAAAATCCGACATACATGGTTTTCATTAAGAAGTAAAATGTGGTTCAATGGGATTAAAATAATTTTTTGGTGAATAGTAACTTATTAAGTTTTTAATCGCGATTAGAGGTAATTTGTGTAGTTTAAGGTAAAAATAATGTTTTATTAATATGAAATGAACTTGAAACATTTCCTAACCTCATTGGATGTTTCATGGCCGACCAAGACAAGCCATGGGTCAACTTGTGGACCCCATGGAGCCACATTGGTTGGAAATTGACATAAATACCTTTTTATTTAATGTTAAAGTAAAAATGAGACAAACATGAAATGTTTTACTAAAACAATTTTTACATAGGGTTATACAAATCATAATTTAGACTATAAATATTAATTGGAAAGCTAAAAAGATTTCCTACATCATAGTAGTTTTTTTATAATTTTTACACATTAAATAAATTATATTATTTGTGACATCATGATGATGCAACGATGACCTCATTGTTTAATGATTTAAATAAAATGGAACGATAATGTAATATCTAAGACCTACACATGTACAAAACCTATTGGATGAGTGGATTTAGAACCCTTATCACCTTATACTCTAAACACATCAATTTGGGACCACTTAAATCCGAATACCATTTTAAAATAAAGTGACTTTTCTTTACCTTCCAAGAGTGCCCCTCCTCTCCTCTTATAAAAGGCCCCCACCTCAACCTCCTTACCCACACCCCCAAAGCCTTTGGATCGACCAACCGCTGCCCATTTTGTCTCTCCACTTCCCTCTCTTACTCCTTTAATCCTCACTTTGGGCAGTAGTCTTCCCATGTAAGCCTTTGAGCTCAAACCAAAGGGAGTTACCCGATTTTAAGGTAATGTCTTCTTTTGAGTCCTTTTGTTTTATTTTGCTTCTCCAACCCCCTAAACTCTTTTTATTATTTTCTATTGTAACAACTACAGTATAATAAATATACTAAGATGTTTTTATAATAAGTATTTAAGCTAAACTTACACACACCTACATCTAATGGTTAACGAACATACTGCTTCCGTGGATGGAGAATTTATGCCTCCCGAAACGATGATTGTTCAACATTATTTTAACACCTTCAAAAGTGGACATTAAGATGTCACTATATTTATATATGATATATAATATGTTTATGTTTTCCTTAAGCTTCTGTATTTTTTCATTTTGGGCATACCTTTATGGTTTCCATTATGGGTAAACACGATATCTTCATTTAAGGAAGTGCAGACTACCGCCCCCTCAATGTGATGTGATTCGTTAATGCCATATGTGGGACATGTAAAGGATGTATTTAAAGTTATTATATATGATTTTATACTGGAATTATAATATACCTCTATATCATTATTATTTCTCTCCATTAAAATATGAGATAGAAATGAATGTAGCGTTCATGCGTACGTACGACTTACCGTCTCCATGAATGGTGCATTTCATTTCTTATCCCTAAATGTAATGTAATATTAAAAGTACATGTATATAATGGATATATATAATTAATGATATATATAAATGATGAATATAATTCTGGAATTAATATATACATACCTCTCATTTAGTTTTTATTCCATTAATATGACAATGAAATGAAAGTAGCGTTCTTGCGTACGTACGGCTTACCGTCTCCATGAACGGTGCATTTCATTTCTTTCCTATAAATTATTATGTAATATTATAAATAAATGTATATTCTGGATATATATGATATATATGCTATCCAAATCATGAATATCATTCTGGATATAATGAACCTTTGACCACACGAACAACATGTAATTGTAAGAAGTCCACTTTCGACTTAAGAACCAAATATCGACAAAACAAACACTATTAACTTAAATGGTTACGTAATCTTTATAACATGTAAATAAGTGATATAAAAGGAATAATGAACTTTAAAAATGTTCTTAATCAAGTAGAAATTAACTCAAGTTTATTATTCAGGATGTTAAAGAACGATCGAATCAAGTCGAACCTGAGGTAAGGGATCCTACACCTCTCTTTCTTTTTAAGTACATTCTTTTATATCATTCCTTTTAAAGATCATATTTCTTGTTATTGGGATATTATTTTATATTAGCCTTACTTTAATTTTTATGTTCATATGATGAGAGACCCTATTCTCTATCATCAATCCATTTTGGAAGTTTTTAGTGGCGTCGTTAGGCTGCAGATTTTTTCGTAAGAGATCAAACCTCTCTCTTTCTTTTTAAGTACTCTCCTTTATGTCACTTCTTTTAAGCTCCACTTTTTTATGTTGGGGGATGTTATTTTATATTCCTCTTTCTATAAAATTTATGTTAATATGATGATATACCCTATTTGATCTCATCAATCCATTTTTGTAAGTTTTATGTGGCGCCGTTAGGCTGCCGAGTTTTCGTAAGGGATTTTTCATCTCACTTTTATTCCCGTGAGATTTATGCTACATTTTCCACAATTTCCATTGAGTGGTGTACATAATTCCAATTATTCTACTCTTTTTGTTATATACTTTCGTTTTATTAGTATTTACATCAAGGATGTATTGTCCTTCTTTCATGGGGTGTATGTTTTGAAAGATACCCAAGTCGGTAAGGGAACCTTTCACCCTCCTCTTTTTAAAAGACTTCTTTTGTTGGGTCTTTTAATTTACATATTTTTATGTTCTGATATGTTCTCATATATCCTTATTGATGTAACTATTATGTCCAAGTGATGAGATACACTTTTTATCTCTCATCAACTCATTTTGATGTGACGATGTTAGGCTGTCAAGGGAACTTCTTAACCCAATTTCGATATCTTTGGGTTCAACATGTAGTTATTGAATATGTCATCCTTTGAATATGTGTGCATGACCTTTGATTATTTTACACTTAATATCCACTTATATTTGATTTATTCATTTGTCACACATAATTATGTAATTGATTTATCCTTAAACCAAGGATACCGTCTTTTTATGGGACTACGTCTCAATCTCCTTTCATTGAGGCATATTTTGTTTTATACACAACTTTATTTTATACGGTGTATAAACCCCTTTGACTATTAATTTTATACAAAAGAAATCTTTTTATATGAAGCATTTTACTAAACGACAAAAAGGAATGTTTCTTTTAACGTACGTGGTGACAATGACCTTTCCGCCGCCGCGAGTATTATTTAGTCTTTGGCTTCCTCAACAAGCCATGATGTTTTTAAAATGAAATAAATACCATATACTCTTTTATGTATTTTGTTATTGAAAATGGTTTTTGTAATGGATTTGTTATGTCAATATATTTGAGTGATATATTGTGATCAAAGTGTGGAAATGTTTTCTTTACATTATATTTGTCTTATGTCTTATGATTTTATTATGTTACTTGGACATTTATCGGGTGGTTACGTGATAAACCATATGATGGGTGGTGCCATGAATACCAGGACGGGTGGTTACGTTATAACCTACAACGCATTGGGTATGGAAGTCGGCCATATGGCTATTCCATTAAGTATGTATGGATGTTGGACGAATGGCTATTCCATTAAGTGATATGTGTGGAAGTCGACCGTATGGTTATTCCACTTAAGTATGTTTATGTCCCAAGTTACCTTTATATGTTATGTGTTCTTTATATGGGTTTTATGGTAATCTTTTGGTTACAAAAGGGTATGTAATGAACTTTTATTCAGCGAAGAGTTTTTACTACTTCGAAGAGGTGAAAATTATTACTTTGATAAAGTATACATGGTTTACTTGTTGTTTTGAAAAACTAACAGTTTTCATTCTTTGTGTATCCCTTACTGAGCTTTTTATGCTCATCCCAAGTTTTTGAAATGTTTTTCACAGGACTTAGCGTGTAATAGGGTCATGGATGGGATCAAGGGAAAGTCATGCTACCTAAAACATGGAACTATACATGTTTCTTTTTAAGAGTTTTTATTTAGTAGAAGCAACTACTTTGTAATCTTTTGAGATGTAATAGTTATGCCCTAATTCTCTAAAACTCTAAACCTGAAAAGATCCTCAATGTGAATTACTCATTTAATTCAATATTAAGTAAGGTTTAAGGTTGGGGCCTTATATTATTCACTTTCCAGATGGTGGATTCAATGCTAAGGCGGTTCTTTCTCACTTTTCCAATGACTATAATTGTGGGAGACATCATCAAGAATGGCTTGTCCCATTTTCGGCATCTTTAGCACTAGCCTATGAACTACCTCAGTATCTTCTAGAGTACGGGAAATAGGTTAAGTCCATTGTAAAATATCATTAATTGAAGATACAAATCTAGTCCATGTTGTGGGAATTCGTAGGTTAGATCCGTGAGTTGATGACATTATTCCATGGAGATATCTCATTCAACCTCATTTATATTTTGAATTTCATTTCAAAGATTATAGGTTTTTATATGTGGGAAATATTTTTCTAGGAACTCTTTTGAATATTCATACCAATTCATAATTGACCCAGGATAATTAATTTTTAACCAATAATTATTTTTATTGTGTAAGTATAATGATAAAAATCTCAATAAAATGGCGTATGATGATACTTTATGGTTGGGAAATGTGTCACACACCTTGTGAAAATTTGAAATATTATCATGGGGGTTATCACTTTGTATTCTACTAAGCTTCCCCATGTTCTGAATCATATGAGTGGGTCCATGTAAAATATCAAAAGTGTGATTTGAATAGTAAGATGCATAATGTTGGGCATAACACCACTAAGAAACATCATGTTTTGATCCGTTATCGGGCACTCCTACAATGAAGTCATCTAAACATGATTGTTAGTTGAAACATATTTCATTTTTTGAGGGTGTGGCAGTACAAGATCATTAAAATCAGGTTTTTAGAACATCATCATGTATAAAATGTTCTATCATTATAAGGATAAAAAATAATTTGTTCTTATTCATCCATTCTACTTGATTGAGACATTGGTCCCTAGCCCATGCACTATCCATGAAAAAGAGAGATAAAGAGATATAAAGAGTATGAGATTGTGATCAAGAGTGTTATAAAAGGAGAAAACTAAAAGATTAACTAGGGAAGAAAAATAAAAGAAATAAGTGGAGGGTGAGGTAATCTATGGTTTATTTTAATGTCAGTTCTCTTGGTAGTAGTAATCTCCCAAAACATTTAAAATGTTTGATGTTACCACACACAAATTTTAATTTTCATGGTCAGAGATAGGATTATCAATTTATAAGACCAAACTATAGTTATTAGTAGGGTGAATTAAAGTAGGAGTGTGAGTTTTCACCCAAGAATATCATTATAAGGTCATTAAATAATTGAACAAAACCCTTAGAAAAGATTTATCATATTCACTTTTTGCGATAGTATTTTACTAATGATATGAAGTTTGGATAATTTTTTTTAAAAGAAGAAGGGATCAAGGTCGATTTCGAGGCCCATGATAGAAGATAATCTAAGATTTAAATTATGTTACTCCTAAATCTTAGTCATTGAATCGGTGTAAGATTCTTCAATTGGTTTTGGTAAAACTAATTTTATCTAACCATGCTAAAATTATCATATGATAAAGGTATAATTTAAATCCATGGTGCATTACACTTTTATTCAATATAGAAAGTTCAAAGGCTAAAGTTCATATCACTTCTCACCTCCAATAAAAATAGGTTCATTCAACTTCACCTCCCATAGTCAATGTTGTTCAAAATAATGTGATGAACAATTATTATTAACCTAATTTCTATCCATAGTGTTACGAAGGCATAATCGTAGATTTATTTGGCTAAAAAACACTGCTAATCTCAACCCCAACCCTTAGTGGATTTTCCCCACATGGAAATGATGATAAAATGTAATGAAATACTAAAACTACTATGCATAATCCTTAAAAAGATGATAATGAATAAATCTAAGATAAAAATAAATAATATTCAACATAAAATAACTGAAAAAATACAATCAGGAACACACTATACATATAAAAATATTAAGAAAATTATAGTCATCGATGATGAAAATTGTTCGATGATGAAATGGTTGTTGAAAATGGAATTGGACATAGAAAGGATGGCGAATGGGAGTTGAACTAATGTACAATAACAGAAAAATCTAAAGTATTCAATAAAAAAACACGTTTAATGAATTGAAATGGGTTTATATTGATAGTAGATGAAAAGGGAGAGAACTAAAGAAGAATAGAAGAGAAAAAGAAAGTGTGTGATACTCACTCTATATAGAGGAGCGTAGATATATTAATATGATAGAAAAGTATACAAATTGTAAGCCAGGAAAGTTGTGTACTAGCTTATGTGACTTCTTTATCCACATTTTCTCATCATGGATGTTTTATAAAAATAATTTACTTGAGATCCATAATTCCATCAACATAAATGGATCATATCTTTGACTAGGTGACCAATAAATCATTTCAAATAATGTAATCTCATCATGACTAAAATTTTATTTAAATTACGAGGGAAATTTATTATTGGAATATTAATATCATGTAATGAATGTGCACAACACGTATTGGCTTAAAGTCTTGTAAAGGCCTCACAGGATGGTCTATGGATCTAAATGCATTATGTTAATGAGTTATAAACATCTTTAAAGTGATACCTAAAGTATAAATCATATTTTATTCCATTTTTTAAAATTTCTTCCCCTAATTAATTAATTCAAAATTCTAATAAGATCAAACCAAAACCTAAGTTATTATAGAAAACCCATTAATAATAATTATGTAAATAAAACCATACGCTTATATGAATTTATCTTATCAATATTCTATTTGTAATTCATGTTAAATCTATACTTGTATTTTTCACTCTCTAATTCATAGTAGATATTCTGTAATTGCCCCATATTTTTTAATCCTCTATTTTAGAGGTATTTTTCAACCTTAAGTATTTTAATGATGTTTTATTAATTCTATTTTATCTAACATCTATATTTATCCATGAACCCTAAAAGAATTTAATTGTATTTTTATCTCGAGAACATGATTTATTCTTAATAGGTTCATGGTTGGGAAGATGCTAGTGTATTCTCTCTATTTAATAATATAGGAAATGGTTATTGAATCGATAATATATAATATTTATTCAATGAGTGTGTTAGAAGAAAAATATTGTTCATCACCACCATAAACGATATGAGTGAGTAAATATTATGTTCGTGTAAAGAGATCTCGGGAAACCAATCAGTTAAATTAGGGTATAAAATGACACATAAAATGAAAATTTCAAAGGTCATTGTGGTCTGAAAGATATTGTGGTGTCAAAAAATTGCTCCAAAGGTCCAATATCTCTGGTTGCAAATATTTTCTGTCATCCTCTATAACTAATAGTTTCTAACATTTTCCCATGCATCTGAGGACACATTATTCCATTTATGCATGACCGTATCGAAGACTAGTTTCTAGGAAATCAGTTATTATTCTAAATATAGAGAATTATGAAAAAAGTGGGATTATAATATAAATCTCAAGATGGTAACAAATCCTAGGTTCAAAAAACTTTTAATTATGTGTTCATCCACTCCTACCTTGGGGAATGTGGTATAACTTTACACTATGGCCTAGATTATTTGGGTGAGAAAGAACGACCTTATCTCAGCCAACTGATGAGTTTGACTTACATTATGATTGAGTGGGCGAAGTCTTGTTTAGATTCCTACAATCATAATGATGTACAACTTGAGAACCCAAAATAATGTTCATGTATATGCAAATGGAAACCTCCAAAATATGAATATGATGAAGATTAATATTGATGTGGGGTTTTAAAGATGGATTAGTTGTTTTTGGAGATATAGTTCCTAACTCCCTCAAACACTTTGTTGTGACTTGACATTAAATGTGGATTCCCATTGAGATCCACTAGGGAATTATGTACATTCCATTTGTGTGAGAATGAGGATCCCCATCCAGAGATAATGGAAATATATCATTTTTTTGTTAGACTACCCCACCATTGTTAACACCATCCATGAAATTTAATGTGGTCTCCAATCATTTGGTTTGCTGGTGATGAAGATATACTCACTTTCACACCATTTACCTCCATATTCATTCAATTTCATCAAAATATTGTTGAATAGAGAAAAACATTATTTGGAAACCCATTGTCAATAATTTCTTTTACATGTTTGGTTAGGCGATTTCCTATCATGGATGAACTATCCTGCATTTCTAGATTATTGATTTGTTAATTAATGTCATGTTCAAGGAAAAAAAGTGTTAAATTAATGTAACATACTTTATATATATGTTTAATGTTAAGAAACAATCAAATAATTAAAAATCATTTTCTTGATACAATTACTCAATATTTTTAATTATTGTATATTTTTTATTATAAACTCTTTCACTAAAAATATGCCTTATTTTTTATAGAGACAATTATTTCATATTATATAAATCATATTTACGGAAATAATATATATATTTATATTTCAATATATAAATATATGAATATATTTCTACAGTAAAAACACATAATATATTATTGGGTAATTATTTATAAAAAAATAATAATAATGAATAATTTAAAAAATGAATCAATATTTAACAACATTAAATTATAAAATTTTAAACAAACCCATTTCATTATAAATGAATAATTAATATTAAATTAATTCATGATTAAAATGATGGACGTTTAATATTAATATGAATAGAATGAAAAACTTTTTAAAAATTGATTAAGAGATTAATATGTTTTTAATTATTACTTTTATTCATTTTCTATATTAATATTTAATATATACTATTTATAATTATATATAAGTTATATATATTTTATATTTATAATTTTTTATTAATTAATGTTTCATTATTGGAAAAATTTATTTTTTAAATATTTATTTGTAAAAAAAAATTATTTTTTATTAATAATTATAATTTACTCATTTTATATGTTTAAATTTAATATATACGAATTATTATTATTTATAATATGTATATATTTATCTATTAATATTATTCAATTTTTTTATAATTATTCTCATACATAAATCTATGATATTTTTTGGAATTCATTCATTTTAATTGTTTAGAATAATTATTTAATTATTCTAAAAACTACTATTAATTTTTTATTTTATTTTCTGTTGAATTATTTTAAAAAATGTGGATGTTTGGAAACCTGGGGAGTTGGGTCAATGTATAGTCCCATAGGAGAAATGGCATGTGTGAGCCCACATGTAGATGGGTTGACTATACCGACATGGCATGTAGACCAACAACTGGTGGTGCAAGACCATTTGGTATGTGTGTTAGAATTTTCTAATGGGCGTCATTACCAAGAATAAATGGCATGTTGGGATATTGGAACTACCAAGCTTACAAATCATGACCAAAACAAATGAGAATTTATATCTGGGGTAAACCGTGTGGGACAACCCTTGATGACTTCTAAAATAAGCATTGATAAAATCCACCCACTATCAATGCTAAATAACGTGATGATAAAGGGTAGACATTATCAATAGTAATTAAAGGATTCAATTTATCAATATTGTATCTTGTGCTGATAATGATTGTCCCTGTTAATTGTGGGTTTAGTACTAGTGCTTAAAATCCTTTGATTTAACATGAATTTCATGATATATAAATGTAGGTAGCGGTTTCATCCTAACAAATTGATTTTGATTAGGAATAGTTTTTATGTGTAGGAACTTAGTGAGTTTACCTTTGTCCCACATTATTGATACATATTGAACAAAATACATACCAAGAATATATTTTCTCAAAGGCGCAAACCATTCGGTTTGAAAATATTACCCTCTCCATATGCTGCTTCCGAGATACAATATTTCTCAACTAATTCAGCGAATCAACATATGAAACAAAAGATGAATATTTTTTATACAAATATGACATCCAAGAATTTGAGACATTCATATAAATGAATTATCTCTTTATAAGTGGCTGTGTGATGTCATGTAGAACCTAGATCTGTATAAATAAATCCTAGGGAATATGATCTGAGTGATTTGATTACACAAATTCCAAAACAAGATCACCTAATATCTAATATATTTTGTTTTAATCATCCACAAAATGAGTTGAATAAAAGTCAATAAAAAATTGATTCATAAGAATTAATATTGGAATCATTCCCACCATATCTTAAATCCTCGATTAAAATGAGATGGCAATCAAATGGCCTGGTCACATGAGAAGCACTTTTTGTTTCTACAATTCCTCATATAATTATAATAGTAGATTATCTAATAATATTTCTATTATTTTAACCACATACCCTTTTCTAAATATATATTGCATCATATTTTTCAAGGAAATCATATTGAAGGGAAAATTATGGTTTAATATTATTGCTGTTAGGAGAGACATTCAATGCAGAGGGAGGGAATCTTCATATTTTTTTCATAACAAATGGCTATTTTTCATTACCTGTTTTGGATAGATTACTCTGTAACACCCCAACCCCAGCTACCCAGAGTCGGTGCATTACTTCGTAACATTGGCATGATCATAAAATATCAAGTCTCGAAAGACCGATTAGTTTAGTATCCTTGGAAACACTAGATACATTCGTAAACATTACATTACATCATTAAGTGAAAAACTACAATAACAAAGTCTCCATAGTCCACACTCATATCCTCTTCTGACAATCCCTGCAGGTCATTCATAAAATACTTCTTCATATCCTGGAAAATATTAAAACATTGAAAGGGGTGAGCTCAGATACTCAGTAAGGATAACAATATTGCAGAAGCTTTCATAAATAAACATTAACATTTAAGGCAATGTATAACTAAAACAAAAGCCTTTTTAAATTTGAACTTCAGAATAATATGGCAAAAATAAAATTAAATAATGTCATTTACATACTCACATGGATATTATACTAGTCGAATAATCACATGAAATATCAATAACCACTTTCATAATGAGGGAATGTATAATGCCAGACATTGTGAAACATTTTGTCAAGGCCTCGGCCATGACGTCTAAAATGATTAAGGCCTCGGCCAAAATGATAAATCAAATTGGGAAAGGGCCTCGGCCAATTCCATGTCTAGTTGTCTCATGAGACCTACCGATGCATCAAGGATCTATAGCGGGCTCCACCCGTCACTTATTAAGTCCAATACATTCCTCATATGAATAGGTTTAAACATATCATAAACCATAACATAATCGTATCACATAATACATGCATAAAGGAAATATAACATTTCCACATTTCAATCACAAGATATCAGTACAACACATTGATATAATAAAAACGCTTTCAAAACCATTTTCAATACCAAAATAAAAGAAAGTTAAAACTTTGTATTTATTTTTTCATCAAAAAATTGATGGCTTGTAGAGGAAGCCGAAACTCAAATAATGGTCACGGCGGTGGAGAAGTTGTTGTCGCCACATATGTACGGAAAGAAAAACATTCCCTTTTTGTCGTTTAGTAAAACGCTTCGTATAAAAACATTCCTTTTGAATAAACGTAAAAGTCAAAGGGGTTTATAAACTGTATAAAAGAAATTTGTGTATAAAACAAAATACGCCTCAATGAATGGAGATTGAGACGAAGTCCTTAAAAAGATAATTTTTTTATAAAGTATGTCTATTATGTGTATTCACTATAATTACACATAAATAATGTAAAAATACAAGATAGGACATAATAATATCATGACATAATTTGAAAGTAGGAGATTAACCCAAAGAATAGAAATTGGGTTAAGAAGATCCCTTACCTCGTGTCTGACATAACTCAACCGTTCTTTAACCTCATGAATAATAATCTAGAGTTAATATATACCTTAATAAGAACCATTTTTAATTTCATTATCCTTTTTATATCACTTATTACAATGTTATGAACATTATGTAATTATTTAAGTTAATAACGGTCGTTTTGTCGATCTTTGGTACTTGAGTCAACAATAAACTTCTTATAATTACAAGTTGTTTATGTGGTATAATATCCATTATCTCCAGAATTATATTCATGATTTAGATGTCATATATATCATATATAACCAGTATATACATTCATTTATAATATTACGTAACATTTAGAGGTAAGAAATGAAATGCACTGTTCATGGAGACGGTAAGCCGTACGTACGCATGAACACTACATTCATTTATATTTCGTATTTAATGGAATGAAATCATAATTATATAAATGTATAATATAATTCCAGTAAAATATAGTGTATAATACCATTTACTCCATCCTTTATACATCCCACATATGGCATTGACGATTCAAATCACTTTGAGGGGGCGGTAGTCCACACTTCCTAAAATGAAATTATCGCGTTTACCCATAATGGAAATCATAAAGTATGCCATAAATGAGAAATAAAGAAGAATAAGTAAAACATAAACATATTATATATCATATATAAATATAGTTACATCTTAATGGCCACCTTTTAAGGTGTTATATGAGTGTTGAACAATCATCGTTTCGTGAGGCAGAAATTCGCCATCCACAGAAACCGTATGTTCTTTAACCATTAGATGTAGGTGTGTGTAAGTGTAGCTCGAATCCTTCTTATAACAACATCCTACTCTATTGAGGATAATGGTGTTGTTACAAAAGAAATGAATAAAAATAGTTTAGGGGGTTGGAGAAGAAAAATAAAACAAAACAACATTAGAGAAGACATTACCTCAAAATCGGGTAACTCTTTTTGATTTGAGCCAAAGGCTTCCGTGGGAAGAGTTCTGCCAAAGGTGAGGCTTCTAAGAGTAATAGGGGGAAGTTGGGAGAGTATTTGGGCAGAGGTTGGCCGAGACAAATGGCTTGAAAGTGTGAATGAGGGGGTAGAGGTGGGGGCCTTTTATAAGAGGATAGGAGGGGCACTCTTGGAAAGTAAAGAAAAGTCACTTTATTATAAAATGAGTTTCGGATTTCAGAGGTCCCACACTTATATAATTCGATGCTAAGATGATAAGGGTTCTAAATCTACTCATCCAATAGATTTTTGACAAGTGTATGACTTGTATTTTACATTATCTTTTTATTTTATTTAAATCGTTAAATAATGAGGTCATCGCTGCATCATCATGATGTCATAAATAATTTAATTTATTTAATGTCTAAAAATTATAAAAAACTTCTATGATGTAGAGAATCTTTTTATATTTCCAATGACTATTTACAGTAAAAAATATGACTTGTATAACCCCATGTAAAAATTGTTTTAGTAAAACATGTCATGTTTGTGTCAATTTAATTTTAACATTAAATAAATATATATTAATGTCATTTTCCAATCAAAGTGGCTCCATGGGGTCCCCAAGTTGAACCATGGGTTGTATTGGTCGGACATGACTCATCCAATAGGATTAGGACAAGTGTTAGGCTCATCTCATATTATTAAAACATTATTTTTACCTTAAACTACACTAATTACCTCTAATCGCGATTAAGAACTTAAAAGTTAGTATTCACCAAAAATTATTTTAATCTCATTGAACCACATTTTAATTCTTAATGACAACCATGTATGTCGGATTTTTTAAAATCAAAACACAGAAGTGGTAATATTTCATTTAAATGAAAAATCAGTTATTTAACTACAACTTAGTGGTTTCACTATTCATCAAAAATTGATGTTTTTCAGAACAATGACAAAATTTCACCCTAAGCTATAATTGATATTCCAAATTCAAAAATGTTGTCTATTTCACAAAATTCCAAACATATAAGTTGCATTAATTAATTTTATAATTAATTCCCGTTGTCACAACAAATAGCTTGTTTTTAAGAAACAATTTACATCAAAAGATTGATAATTGTTTATGTCCAATTTCAATGTTAAATTAATTATAATGACCACCATTGGATAAAATGGTAAAAATATATTCTAATTATACTTTAAAACCACTCAGTAGTATAACTTATCACTATAAATTATTTTGATTAAAAAAGTTGTTTTTAAGTATTTTTCACTATTCAAAAAAAAATTAGAAGTTCTCAGAAAAATACCAAAAAATCAACATAGGCTAATTTCGATATTTCGAATCCAAAACTAAATTCCATTTTGAAATATAAAATTTCTATAATTTTAAAAAGGTGTTATTACTATTCATAATGGCTACTTTGATTAGTCGCAGTGTTTTAGAACTCGAAATTGTGTACAATGCATGCTATTGCATTATTAAATGAGAAGCGTATCATGGAAGCTCAGGGTGTTACATACTCAATTGATTGACCATATTTTTTTCCATCAACCCACTTATCAATAATTGAATCATGCATCATCATCCTGAAAGAAACACTATAAACAATCGTGATTGTGATGTCACCTACATGGTACCTTCAAAACTATGAAACCACTTAGAATCTCCAAACCCAAGGTAAACCTTCTAACACACTCTCACAATTAGATTTATTTTAGTTGAAATTTATTTTAGGAAAATAAGACTCCAAAAAATATTATAATTCTTTGGTTGATCGGGAGATGGTTTGGTAACACTAGGTTCTACATTATGATTTTATAAAGAGTGTTATAGGTAGAGGAAAATTGATATTTTAAAAAATTATTCATTTAAAAATGATAATTCAAGAAGTTTTTTGATTAAAAAAATGTTTTATTATTAATTAAGATGAATTTTGAAATATTTTATGACCAAACCATTGATCTGGAATTACATTAAATATCGTAGTTTAAAATTTCATTATATTTTAGAGGACATTGAATTTTACAGCATTTAAAAAATTTTCACTAAATATATTTTTATTGATAAATTCATATCAAACATGTTTAGTCATGTTTCCTAAAACAATCATATCTCTTATTTAAATTACATCTATGTCTGGCTACACATAACTATGTGTTCTATTTAAAATCGATGTTAGTTATTTTTTTCTCTCAACCCGACCTCATCCCATTTAATTTGACTATTTATAAAATGAGAGATGTTATCAATAGTTCCCATTTTTCATGTGATTCAAGGAATAAGGATCATATTTTGATAGAGGTGGAAAGTGTATATCCCTCATGGTAGGTTTCCCCAAACACCTCATTCAATATCATTATAGATGTTGTTTATTATTTTGATTAAAATTTATTAGAATCAATTAGCTACGATATTGATTTCAAGTCATTATTTTAAGATAATATCAATATTTATTACAAAATTTTCTAATATGTGAAGAGATTAATTTCCAATAATGATTTTATGTGATGAAAATTGTTCTAGATATAGTGATATCTTGATTGATAAATAGCATCAAACATTGAATTTTGTACACAAATAATTGAGTATTGCATTTCCTCTATGTTAGTTTATTATTGATGCTCATCCATCATGATACGAATCAGTATCACCTTTACCCATAGTGATGGATATATGGATTGTTAAAGGGAATGTATGGTTAGGTCACATTCATTGTAAGAACATGAGGTAGTAATGGCTAGGATTTTGTAAAAGTTAAACTAGATGTGGTGAATCCTTAAACATTAACACCTACTATGCTATTGTTCTGGGATTTGGTATACATTTTTGTACATCATTTTTTATAAATAATAAAAAATAAATTATTAGAAATGTATATATAACTAATAATACTATGGGTAAAATGTCCACTAATTTGTTGTATTTTTTTTAATTTATAAATATTTATATGATGTACATTGAATTGTATAACAATTTCTATATTATATTTTATTTAGAAAATAATTATTATTATTTTACAATTTTTAAATGTTTATTTTCTATAAAATAAAAAAACCTATAAAATAATTTAATTATTTTTTCTTGAAAAGAAAAAGTAAAAAGAACAAGTAACTGAGCCAACTCGCATTCCTGTTGGTCCTGCAAGGGTTGCACTAGGGCCTATGAAATATAATTTCATACATTTCATATTCATAATAATTTTTTGGATTTCATAATTTAATTTATATTTGTAATAGAATGATAAAATCCTATTTATTTTATTTATTAATTTTGTCACATAACAAAATATATTTTACAGGATGATCTATTTTAAATAGATTAGGTCCAATATGGTAAATAAGATTAATAATAAAAATGAAAATTATATATTGATATATTGTTCTTGATTTAACAACTAGATTGAACTCAATGAAAAGCTCAAGAGACCAAAGGGAGATAATAAAATGCAATAAGATTTAAAAAATTAAAAAAACATAAAAACAACATCCCAAATAATGAAAACAATGACTTGTCATAGGGATCTAATTCAACATGGCCTTGATGATTCTGGAGAAGTGGTTGAGGTTGTATAAATGTAAAATAAGTTTCATTGTTATACTCATCTTATACATCAATTAGACCATTCATCAATGTTAAGGTTCCCAAATGTCTAACTCTCTATGCAACATCTTAGGCCTCAAAATAATCTAGGACACCTTTTCATTCATTTTTTACATTGTTTCATTTAATTTCATAATCAACAAATGGTGTCACCATAAGGATATAAGAGGGGGTGGGGAGTAAGAATCAGGTTCTGAATCGATGTAAATGGATTCCTATAATCTCATCCACTTGTTTTCATGTGTCAATGATTGGATAATTGCCTTTATTTTCTAGGAGAAGGGGTTGATAGAAAAAATGGCTACTGGCTCCTCCCTCAATAATGAAATAACATCAATATGAGTCTCCAAAATGTGGTCCAAAAAAGGATTCGGAAGGGATTATTGTTCCTTGAAATTAAGAAGTTTATCTAAAACATAGTAGAAATTAGAAAAGGAAGAATCCCCATTTTTCATATTTTTTTAGTGTTCTTATTCTTTTGTTTCCATTCATGGGGGAAGAACTTGAATTGTAAAAATATTCTATTGTGGGAAAACCCAAACACAATAAATTCACCCGTACATCATTATGATCCACCAAATCCACTAATGATATATCCATTATTTGAATAGGACACGAAACATGTTAGAAAATTCTATGCAGGAGTGATTATATACATACCCACCATGACACCCCAAAAATTATAAGGGTGTAATTTAAATAATAAATGATATTTATATCACCCCAAAGAAATATGTATGAAACTCAACTGATACACATTTATATGCTCATATAGAACTCTTTATGTGAAAAATGGGACCTCTATTTAACAGAACATCCAAAGATGATGAGTAAGGCTATAATAACAATTTTTCATCACCAATTTCAAAAATCAATAAGAACCTTTCAAATATATGTGTGTAGGGACACATTTCTCACTACTATTATATATAGATAAGGGAAACCCAACAACTATGGGGGACCTTCACCTCATCAATGATTGAATATGAGGGAGTACTAACTAAAAGATAGCAAACATGCATATATGGGGTACTTTCTATGTCTTCATAAATAAATGGGGATCCTATTTGATGGTTCATATTTGGAGTAATAACCACAAAATATATCTGATGGTATGGGGGACCCCCAACCTGGTGTGAGATGGGATTATTGTCCCCGATGTATCTCAGATGTTCATTTCTATATAACTAAAGTTGTTTAGAATCACCCAATGAATCATTAGGCTCTGAAAATCTCACATCGTATCTCAGATTTGACGAAAATGCATTCATCATGTTCTACCCTGATGACTACCCTAGATAGGTTACTTACAGACTAGATTCCGAGTTTTTAAGAAGTGGATACAAGATGAATAATTAGAGAATACATGGTCTATATATAGGTTTACATTGTCTACGACCATAAATAATTGCCTTGTTGTGCTCTCCAAAAGACATGGCCTAGAAGACATGTGAAAATACATGTCATCAATGGATATAACACTATGGGATGCAGCCACTCATGACCTACCTATGTCTATTTTACTGTTTTTATGTACCTTTTCAGACACTTAGAAATTTATGAATACTAGCCCATGCTATGGAACTCCGATAGTATAAGATGTTCTTGACCACATGGGTCCTGTACATGTTCCAACTTGAAAACTATCTTGAAAACTTTGAAGGGTCACACTATGTGTGGTTCTAACCACATAATGTGTGATGTTTAATATCTAACAAAACAATGTTTGGATAGAAATTCGGTATCTTGTTGTGTATTCTATTGGGTTACAAAGCATGCAGTTAATATATTCATATAATCACCTAATTCATTACTTATTTTCCTTATTTCGTGATGCCATTAAGGATCTCACCATTTTACACATACAAACTAAATGGGAATACATGGGACAGTCATATCATATAATCTAATGGTTGAAGAATTAAATTGGATGATCTAATTAAAGTCCCACAAGCGTCTTGTGTGTGTGTCCTCCGCTGTCAGAATTTCTGGATCCCGAAACCATGAAATAGCACCCACAATCCATATTGATCCTCCTATAAAACACTGATCCATTTGTTGCTTCCCAAACAAATATGAATTTTGGGGGTTAGTCATATGTTTACCTATGCCGATAATGTCGATCCACAACCACATGGGCTAATGTCATGGACCTCAATGAATTGTTTGGGGAAAGGACAAGGAACAATGTTGAAAATGTTATTGTATAATTTTTCTTGAGTAATAATAATAGGTCATGGATGACATGGTGAGAACATGGAAAAATCAGAGAATAAAATGAAATAAATATTTTAACTAATCTACAAGGACCAGAAAAATAATATTCTATCAAAGAATCAAAAGAACATGGTTAATCAAGGATCAATCATTTAATCAAAATTGAGAAAATAGAAAATTGGCTAGTGCTACATTATTTTGGGATCAATCGTTTTCAAATAACACATTATCTTGTGAGGGAGATGTCATTCTCTATTCAAGGGCACACAATCCACATCAGTTTGATCAACAATCATTCTTCCATATCATTCTTCCAATGAAAATTCCTGAGGTTCCAGTTCAATCTCTCATGGAAAGGTATTCATTCCTAGAGAATTAACAAAATACGGCTATTTAAAGATAAAATTATTGTTTGGTGAAATAAAATATTAAAATTAATTAATTAATCAAATAATCCCCTTAATATACCCAGCAATAGCTACATCATTTAAACGGACAGTGTTGATGAAATATAGGTAATTCTTAGTGTAAACCCCACTATCTAAATTCAACACTAGTCTCATATTTGTAATAAATGAATCTGTTTTGGGAGCTACTTAACTATTTCATTAAAACAATATTTTCATGATATTTATTTAATTAATATTTTATAAAATCTATTTTAGGATAACAAGTCCTCAAAGTCATATACTCTCTCAATTCCCAATTATATAAATATTACATAATACATTTCAATGCCTTACAAGAGAGAAATTGGGTCACTGCATTCTCCCATCCACTATGTATTTTCACCCAAAAAGTATAAAATAAATAACAATGTTTGGATAATAAGCCTGTATCTTGTTATTATACAACCAAGATCTCTCCAGAACACCCAAATTCTACCAGAAAACATAATTTAATTGAATTTTCCTTCCTTATAGGTTCTTATACTCTAAATCCTCAATCACCACCTAGTACTCTATGATAGTGGAACCATGGTTGATGTCCGGATTACCCCACTCAATAATGTTCATTATATCATGAACATCTATCTTTAGATATGACACTTGGAAGACGACATAAACTCATTATAACAATTTGGGTAACACTAGGTGGTACGGATCCCTGATAACCCTCTATAGTATTTTGAATAGCCTGATGAACCTCGTTTATTGATATCCTCACATGCCAAAACATTTTAATCCTCCTTGGAAGGAGACTCTGATTAAAACATTATTTCCCTACTCAAAATCGTTGGGGATATAGTCAAAATATGTGTTTAATTTCTCTCGGCTCCATATTTCATATATATGGTCATAGATAACATGAACTTTCTCTATCATCACATACACCATCTCACACTCAATAAGAGATGTATAGCCAATATTAGTGATATAAAAGGGTGACAGGTAAGGTATCTCATTAATTACCATAAAACATGACATAATTAAGGTATAGTTATATTTATTATTATAACCAAACTCAATCAATTGAATGTTATCCTCCCAGCTACAAATGAATTCCAAAACTAAGGCTCTTAGTATTTTCTCCAATGAAATGATTGTTTGCCCATTTTTTCCATCAATTTGGGATTAAAATGTTGTTATCATACTCATATTGGTGTTGAATTCCACTAGCTGGACTCTATAAAAATGAAGTCAGAATCCTACCTCACAGTCAAAGATGTACCTCCTCAGCACCGCATGGAGTCAAATGATCTCCCATAAGAATAACATTTTCAAGATCTCCATCACACTCTACTCTCTGTAGCAAGTAAGTGAGCCAACTTGGAATGTTTGTTAATTATCACTCATATAGAATCATAGAATCATATTTTCCATTGATTCCAAAACACAATATATGTGTATTTTCTACCCAATTTCAAATATATGATCTCATGAGACTGTATGAAACCTGAGAGAACCAAGTATCGAAGCATCACTTACAATAATTTGAGTCACTGAGAGGTTAAATTGGAAATTCCATACCTAATTACATCACATCATAACTACCACTGAATGTCTTTTTACATCTTCATTGCATTGACATTTCATTTTTAATTAGATTTATGAAACTCCTACATCACCTCATCTCATATCGAGACTGAAACCATTTTTCATCCTTATAAAATTATGACAGGCTCCCCACCTCCAGAAAAACTAGCTTGTACATCTCCAGAGGACATCTGGTTATGAAGAACCTCATAGTTTATTCATACCAAATGGAAAACTATCACACAATACAGATGCTGAAGTGTCAACACTGTTAATTTATGATATGTTATACCCTCTTCCCTACAAGGGTAAGCTTTAATGAATAAAACTTCATAAAAACTTTCTCCACAAATCCTGATTAAAAAATAATACTAAGGGAATCATCAACCACATTACAATTGTTATGATTGTATACCATAATGAAATCATAGTACTATTTTAAATCCTACCAACACCTCTTTCTCATGTAATAATCTCTTTATTTGATGATTTCCCTATGAAACTGGTAGGAATAGTAAAGAAACACTCCATGAAGAAATTCCCTCAACATCCTCAAAGAGAAGACTATCATGACCAACTATAAAAAATGAGTAGAATAGTTCTTTTTATGGGGTCAAAAATTCCTCAACCCATACACACACTCAATTCCTTCCACTATATCAATATATTGCTGATCCCTTCTCCAAATTCATCAAAAAACACTATATAGTAATCCCTTTTATGGTAATCTAAACAAAGTATATTTTTTTAACAATATCCATAACTTCTCAATGTCTATGCACAATTCTAAGTATAGATAAATGGTTTCAAATTTCATTTCATTGTTTTGAAAGGGGCTACTAGTCTTGGTATTTCAAACAAAAAACATTTGTTGTACCCGTTCAATCCATGAATTGTCTGAACCCATTTCCTGGTCTTGGGTGGCTCATATACTAAAACTAAATCATTCTTTAATGGAACCTCAACTAATTTTTTTATAAAAATTAATATTCTTTAGAATGCAAAGATCATAGATAAAAATATAACACTTCATAATCATATAATAAATATTGTTATCCAAAATTAAGTATATTAACAACCTCAAATAACCCTCCTACTCCACTTCTATTGTAGAGTAATGGATTATGTAATCAGTGAAGGAAATCAAAAATCCGTCGGTGAATGTGTTGAAGATCTAGTTCATCAAATCTATAAACAGAATATGGTAATTTTAAAAACCAAAAGGAATCCATAAGAAATCACAATGTCTATTGAAGAAACAAAATTCTTTCTTCAGGATATCAGCAACATGAACCCTCAACTAGTTCTAAAAGACCCAAAATTGATATTCAAGAATCAACTAACCACAAATTATTTGTCATAGAGGTCACCGATCATCACTTGGGAGGACATATTTTCATTATTATTACATACATTATGTAATGATAATCAACAAATATTCCTAATATCCAATCCACATTTTTCATGATTCAATTCAGGTTCCATATAGGACACAATTGGTTTGATGAAACGACTATATATAATCTCTTACATATACACCCTCAACTCCTGGAGATTTACAAGGGCCATCTCTTAGGAATCTAATGATATCAGTGTGTTCCCATGGTTAAATTCATTTAATGTATCATTTTCATAAAGTGATGGTAGTTCTAAAAGAAACCCATTGATGTTTTCTATATAATCATCCACAACCAGTGTAATCTATATACCGAAATATAATGGTATACCAAGGGGTAGATGCAAAAACTAATCAATAATGGTCTATAGACTCTTTATTACTAGGACCAGTCACATATCCATGGGGTTTCTCTTTCCAATAAATGAGAATCTAATCCCATAGTTACATAAAATCCCTCTCACCTAGGATGGACAATAATTCTATACCATAGAAGATGTTATAAGGTAATATTCTGATGACCAAGAGGTCGCATGTGAAAATCTATGCACCAAGATATATCTCTCCATACTGGAAGACAATAATTATCAAATCATTTTTTCTTGTAGAAATATATTGTCGTAGTAGTAGGGGTAATATCACTATAATTAGCTCCAGTTTTCACATCCTGAATAAGATGATGATGTAATGACACACATTGATATCTACTATTATCAATGAAATAATTTAATGAAAAAAATCATACCACAAATAATATCAGGTGCATCCTTGTCATATCCCTCCATATCCTAAAATAATCCATGGCCCCAACCACCAACTCCTTAAGCATGATTTGAGCCTCATGGTGGTGGTGGTGGTGGGATGATGTAACTTTGTCCTCAATCATCTTATCCTCCTTCCAAAACAACTCCCACTCATCTGTTTTCATAGATTCCATGTCACCCACCCTAACAATGTCTATGAGATCCCTAATCATTGTTTTTCATTTTTCATAGTGGTCCATACACTATCTATTTTCCCCACTCAGCAATAAAAGCCTTGAAATCATTAGTTATGTGACCTCTTCAATGTAAACCATTAAATCATCAATATTTAGACTGATTGGATCGTCTATGAAATATCTAAACAAGAGATCATCAAATCAATGTCTAATAATGATAATTAAACATATTCCATGAACTTGATTTACAATTCCTACAACATGTTACAGATTAATCATCCACATGATGGACATTGACAGCTCTAACTGCTTTTGGTCCCTTTTCATTGAAGATTTCATTCAACAGATTCTACTCTAGAACTCCAATATAAGTGTGTAGGAATACAGAAACCAAAAAGTATAAAATGAATCTATGAAGACCCTTATGAAACTTCATCACATGGATAATTCCATCCCTTACAATATCAAGGGACGAACATGTATGATCAGTGAACTTCGTTGCGTACATAGTTAGAGACAAATCACCCAACTGTATATCATGATTCATTGGGATCTAAACTGAGTACCAACATAAAGGGTAATACTACTCACAAAATATCTACTAGAAATTTGTCCATTAGAGTTTCCACTCTTTATGGAAAAGTATAAAAACTCCATGATTAACCAACTGCACCATTGTAAAGAAAGGATAATAGTGTAAAAATCAAATCTATTAGGGTTTGTACGAGCCTAAATACTGAATCCCCCAAACAAAATCCATTTATTTACATACTTAGGATACATATCATCATGAAGCCCTAATAAATTGCAATACTGGAACATGCAGATTAGGGTAATCATGAATTCATTATTAGCCTAAACATCCAATGCTATATACATCATGATATATTGGGATTTGTCTCCTAGAATTATAGGATGAAATCCCTTATGGGATGGCCATTTAACTAAGGCACCATCCCTCATCATATAACCATCAAGATACTAAATCGGTAACCTATTTAGATATCTACATGGTGGAATCATGAAGGAGATCACCATACACCACAAGAATATGATAATGAATATATGTATACACAGACACACACACACATATATAAGGAAATGGCTGAAGAATGATAGTCAAAGGACTCAATCCTATATGATTCTTGTACCACTATTCCATGCAAAACATTTCACTATATGGAATGTTTATATGTAGGTAGTCAGTGTCCTGATGTGTGGATACATCAGAAACCTTACCAACATTTGTTTCCCTAGCATGAAATACAAGCTCAAGAAACATTGAAACTATTTCCCAAAGTCCCAACCAATTATTGTTAGGGGAAAACTTCAAACCCCCATCCCAACAAATTAACTCCTCTAATAGCACTCTGTGACCACTCGACCCACCAAGGTCCTCCAGGACATTGGATGTCTGAGACTTTATATACCAACACCTCTTCAAAATGGCCAAATTTTGAAATATGTTCTAGGTAGGAATAAAATAAAATGGGAGGACTTTTACAAATTTACTTGCATGAATAAATCATACCTTCTCCAAGATGAATTGTAGGTGAATAATAAAATATAATAATTAAAAATATAAATCCATCATGTAATAAACTCTAGGGAATACATCATATATTGATAGAGTAAAGACAAACTATAATGGAAAAAATTAGAATCCCAACCAGAAATGAAGTCTTAAACAAAAAACTAATATCAAAAGAGATTTATTTGAGAATCATACTCTTTATCTCCAAGACCAACCATTATACTAGTCGATGCACTTAGGTATAACTATTTCCCACCAATTTCATAACATGTCTTCCTACTATCTATATATGATAGGTCATGAGTAGGAACAACAAATATAGGGGTAACTATATACATACCTAGTAGGATGTCCAAAATTTCAAAAGGTTGTAATATAATGATACAATAATATTTATCTCGACCCAAATTAAGGGGGAATATTAAACCCAACACACACAGACACACACATATGATTATAAATAATCATATATGAGAGATAAAGTGGATCCCCATCACCTATACCAACCAAAGATGATGATTATTCTTGTATTTCTAGAATTCCATCACTAATTTTCAACATCAAACATAACCTCCCAAGAATATGTGTTGAGGGGGAAACTCCTTGCTACTACACTTCACAGCTTAGGGAGCACCAGCTCCCATGTAGGACCCACACTACACCAAAGCTTAGTGGTGGGTGATTAATACAAAATAGAGAGAGGACCAAATCAAATTTTAGAGGAGTAATTTCTCTATTTTTTATATAGAATATGTGGAACCTATGCATTGGTTCTTTAAAAGAGTAATTACCCCAGTATATATTTGATAGTATAGTGAACTCGTGCCTTCATGTGTCTTGGGGTGGGGGGAGGTACTAACCCATACATATCCCTGATGATCATTTCCTAATATATGACATCATAGATCATAGCCTAAAGAATACCCATGATCAAAACATCTGACATGCACTAAATATTAAACCATAATGTTCAATAGGAAAAACTACTCAGGATAGGAAAAATGGTGGCCAAAATATGAGTTCAAATAAAGAATATTTGAGATAATGATGTTAAAGGAAGGAATACATGACATATATAATGCACTATAAGAAATGTAATGCCAACTAATTTATAAGAATTTTTATCTGTTGTAATCTTATTAGACACCATTTAGTCATACACAACATGCATTGACAAAAAATCGTGTGTCTCAGCCTCTTGGGACATATAAATTTCTTCCTAGTCGTGCTCGAGGATTTGGGCATTTTCCTGGCTATGTACCTAGACATGAATGGATTTCAACCCATGAATGTGTACTCTTTGAGTTGACAAGATGTGGTCCTGGATGTATTCATGCTATAACAAAAACGTGTTACTAATGTATGGTCACCCAACATGCGAATCTAGCCACATTGTGTTTGATTCTTAACTTCACTTGATGACTTAATATTGTATCCAGTGGATACATGTTTTGTGTTCTTCATGGAGACGTGACGAATAGTAATTATTTTCTTAGAATCATCTACTTTTTTAAATGTCTTCCAAATAGTGTCAAAATAGTAAGGATATCACTTGTTTTGAATTCCAAACAAATGGGTAAGGCTACCAACAATTATTTCCTAGCCTCTTTTAGCCATAAAAAAGAATACGGTGATCATATAATGTTATTTCATGCATCTCAACACCCAATGTTCTTATTAGATAAAAGAAACATTATTTATCACCCATAGTTGATCCTGATATTCTTGAGAATCACAGATCATTTCATCATCACCAAACTGCAATAAATATTTGGGTCTAAACATGCTTGATCCCACCCTAAAAATGTAGAATAATGACCCTATGGGCTATTGGTGAATAATGGAATGAAATGGTGGGGGAAAGGCATGAGAACAAAGGTAATTTCTTTTTAGTGAATTGTTAATGTCCAATTACAATAGTTAGTATAAATTAAGTTGAGAAAATTATGTTATTTGAGAATAAAATGAATTAAATATTTTAACATGTCTATAGGGCTTATGTGCAGAATGTGTGGTCACATAATTAAATAACGATAAGATACCAATGCTTGATTTTTTAATCAATGTGGTAAAAAAACATTCCTAAGTCAATTTGAGATGAACCATTCGAAAATAATGTGATCTCCAATGAAGGAGAAGTATAAACCTTCGATCATGATCCACTAATGAAGAATGTTAGAGAGAAATCTCTAATATCCTAGGGTAAATATTATAACCCTTGATAATTTCTACAATGGACTATTTATATAGAAACATTTGTTTTTGGGTGTTATATGAATTAAAAGAATATATTAATTAATTAGTAAACATAATGTACAAACCATTTACTACCTCATCAAAACACCTAATTCTAAAAACCCTTATATCAAACATAGCATTAACCTCATGATCTTGATTCAACCATCATCTTGAATTTATTAATTGAGAAACAATTTTCGGAATTATTCCACTATTTTGAAAAATCTACAGATGTTTGATAGTAATATGATTAATATTTTTATAATATCATTTCTAGTATAACTTGACCTAAAAATCTCATCTAATCATTGTTATTGGCTACAAAAAATGGTCTTTAAAATATTACAAGTTCATATAAGGAATAAATAGTTTCACCAAAAATGTATTGACAAGAATTAAATAAATATCTATAGAAAAACCATAACCAAAAAGTGAAAATTAGATAAATAAATGATGAAATCATACTATTTCATGCCAACGAGCCCTTACCCTAGTGGTAAATGCCCTTTCTTCTCATACAAAGACCCAGGATCAAATCCGGGCAAGGAATAATTTATGGAGTACTATAGCAGGGCACTGTAGTGGCAGTGGAATTGTAGCGACTGTGAAACTATAGTGGTGGAGGCACTATAATAGGAACTGTTGCGGTGGAGGTACTGTAGAAGCCTAGTTACTGTAGCAGCCTAGTTACTGTAGCAGTACTATTCAATAAAGGGCCCTTTGGAAAAAAAATGGGACCTCAAGCCATGTATTTAGGGCACCTGGACATGGGCCTTCAAGGTATGTTATGGGTCTCCCTCTGCCCAATATACAGAGGTCATTTATTTAAATAATAAAACGAGGCTTCGACCCCCAACCTTTATAAAAAAACACTATGTCAATCCCTCTATTATATCAAATCTCATTATCATTAGTCTGATTTATTGAATAAAAATAAAAAATATATATGAAATGAAAATGATATCTTCAACCCCTATTTTATAAAACTAATTCACTAAAAATATTAATATAAAGATAATTCCATAAAAATATATGATATTCATTATAAAGCTTATTATGATAGCCACATTTCTCTACAACATCATCCTTCTTACATAATATCAATGATGTATCTACTTCAATATAAATGGGTCGTTCATAAAACTATAATAAGTGAATCATGATTTACATTCCAGGAATTTTTGACATTTAATTATATCACACTCTACACTCACTTATGAAATAATTAGAATGATTTGGTTTGGTACATCAAAATATGTCACATTTTGAACATTAGACTCATCATTTATTAATATATGAATTTTGTTTTGAAAGGTACTTATTATACTACACAAGACATGAGTGAAAATAAATGTTATCCATAAAGCTAATGTAATTTACTTTAGCATTAGCTAAGAATAAATTAATCACTATGTCAAAATAAATAATTGGATATTACTTCCTTGGATTTATTTAATGTATAAGAAATACACTAGAGTCGAGATCCTGGTTTGGAATAGGTTGATGTTGTTGTCCTCAAAGTGTTATTGGGTAGGTATGTTAATTTGGGGCTTCTCTGTTGGGATGAAAAAAATGAATATGGGAAAGACATTAATTTGTGGATTCTTTTTCATCAAATTAAGAAGAAGAATCATTCCAATCATTCAACTTTTTTATTATGGTGTCTCTATCTCATGCTACATATTATTTTAAGTAAAGAATATATGAGGGTGAAATGAAACTAAGCATAGATTCCACTAGAATCAAATCTTATTACCCGGAATATTTATAAAATGTCCTGAAATGATCACATAAAAAAATTCATGTGGCCCAAACATCTCTAACAATGGTAATTCCCCTTGCAAAAAATACTTTCAAATATAGAATCTGTATTCTCTATTATGTGTGGTGGCTCAAACACAACATCCACATCTTCTATGATTTTTTTACAATTGTATGAATATGTAATCCATAGGATTATGAAATATTACAACTTCAAACACACTTCATGAAAAATTACTGAATATCCTCTATGTCCCTACCACCAATCCATGCATATCACATACTTGATTAACCTCATTAAAAAAGAAAAAAGCCCAATTATGATATAGAGAATAGGTAGATCAATGGATATTTTTTTGTGATACCAGTGAACTATAAATTTATATAAATCCATATAAATGAAAATAATAATGTGTAAACATTATTAGGTCTAGGAAACATCACACTATATATGTACACACAAGTATATTTTGTGATAAATTTACATCCAACCATAGGTCTTCAAGGCCAAAAACATAATACCATCTTGGATTCAATCATAAAACCCATGAGAGATAGCTGGAATTACTAATAAATGATTATATGAGAGGAAATATATATTTTAGAAACTAATATGGGGTTGGGTTTTCTCCCTTCAATCCCCCATCAATCCCAAGAACACACAACTTGGTAATTATTTTCATGATAATCCACCAGATGAAATCCATCATAAACATGAAATGTTTTTTTATCTCCACTATGACATGATAATACCCCATTATTATAAGATTTACTTTTGATACAAGGAAGAATTATGGGACCACATTTTATCATATGATCCATCATTATAATTAACAAACTATTTTTGGTGAATAATCCACCCTATATCTAGTCTGGGAAGTACCTTGACTATAATACCAATTATTGGGACCTGACCTCCCAAGACAATGTATTTGTATAACAGAAACCGTGGGGGTCCATTAATACATTAGATTCCATCCTAGTACGCCACATTGGATTTCCCACTACTGTCACTTATTATACTATTGAATTTCCCCACAAACAAACACATGTTCTTTTAGTGTTATTTTTACTCTCACACCCACACCATTGGGAACATCTGAGGGGGTCACCATTCCTGATCACTAATCCATACAGTGAATACATCACTGTAGAGTTCTTATTCTCCCTATGAATAATACCTTCTAGGGTTACATCCAATAACACCAGGTTTCTTCGAGGAATTACCCATCTAATCTTATATTTGAGACACCATCCTTTTGGGAAACCAACGTGGTATTGAGTTTCAACCAATAGTATACCCACCCATTAATTTTCATGATATAGAGTTACTTTTATAATAATTAAAATAAAATTTATTGAAAAAGCAATTCCACATATTATCTCTTCCAAGAATTGGTAATTTACAATGTTGGGAAACATCAGAATAATTCAACTACCAAAAAATTCATCTTTAGATTTTTTTTCACTACTGGATGCTGATTAAATCAATGTTACATATTTTACATGACGTTATGTGAACAACTATATATTTTACGGGCTGCAATTTTAGTTTTTTGTGGTTTAGCGATGGTTTTAATATGTTTTATTTTTTTTGTTTAAAGCCGTGGTTACTTACTGATTTGGTATAGGTTTTGTTTATAAGAAATTGAAATTAAAATCGGTTAAATTTTCATTAATGAAATTATGTATTGATGTTGTATTTTTGTATAGCGGTAGTAATAGAGAACATCAAAAAAATAGACAAAAACAACTCTATTTAAAGGCGATTTTTAGAAACAACCACCAATGTGTTTAATAGAAATTGTATAATTTATTAAATATTTCCAAAAATCATAAAAAATAATCAATTATATAATAAATTAAACCATAAATGTATAAGAAATTTATCATACGTACAAAATAATGCCTCCATGGTCTTACAAACACACAAACAACTATTATTCAATCCATAACCTCTGTGATCAATATATACATATAAAATCTTACCAATAATCACTATAAAATCATGGTCAATACAAAATTCCCTAACCTCTACTTCATATATCTACCTCCATAAATATAGTAATTATATATGAAATTGTAATAATTATATAATCATATGTAACAATTAAAATATTGAAATAAGAACTAAACTGAATAAATAATAATTATTGATATTATTAAACCATACCACTAAAATTATAAACCATCCATATTCAATATGTATAGTGTTAAGTATCATAATTGTGAATTTCATGTCTACTAATTGTATTTTTCTCCTAAAATATAATCTATAACATTTATAAAATGAAACAAAAAAGGAAATATATAATGAATATATTCAAAATCTTGCACATAATTGTTTTTATTTTGTTAATTAAATAGAATTAAATTTATTATTAAAACAATAATATATCATGATGAACACAATGAATTCATTAAAATTTCCTATTATTGAATTGATTCAACACTTGGATATCTATATGGAAAATCATATAACAATCTCATCAATTTTTAATCTGATGTGTGGGTTACTCAAAATTACTCAACAGGAAAATTTATATATATTTTATGTTTCATTATATCCTATATTTATAAAATAATTTAACGGTTATTTTCCATTAATTTAAAGTAAATATAATATCTCATTCGATGGTTTTGATCGTTAAATATAGTTTTGAGTTTTTTAAAACACTAAAAATAGTTTATTATTGTCCATGGGAAAATATAACCTATATTTACAGGATTCTAATTCATACATTTAAATGATAAATATATAGTCATTATTTGATGATTCCAAATGTATAAAATTTCATTTTTGGGGGTTTACCCCCTAAAAAATATTTTTAAACAATATTATATCATATTAAACAACCCATTGAGTTATTCAAATCACATTACTAATTATATTGACGTATTGTCTTATAATACACATCAATCATAATTTAATGTGTTTTTTCCATTATTTCATATCAACATGATGTCTATTATAAAGGTTTTGATGATTACATGCACGTTTTAGTGTTTTAATACCCTAAAAATGAATTTATGGGATCCATTAAAAACTGTATCTTTGATTGATGTGGTGTGAGTTCCTATATTTAAAAAAATCTATGGTCATTGTCTAATGATTTCATGACCATTTTTTGTCATTTTTTTGGTTTGGACCCCTTTTTGCTCATCCTAATGACATTTACATCATTAAAAATAAATTTTTGAGTAATTATAAACATACACAATATTAGATAGACATGTTATCGACTTATACACATCAAAAACAATATCAGGTGATTTCCCCAAATTTCATAAAAATCCATGATTTATTCCAATACCTTTTATGATCACATGAATGATTTAGTGTTTTAGAACAAAAAACATGTTTATAAGAATATATAAAAAAATAACATGGATTGATGTTGCATTAGTTCAAACATATCAAATTTTAATCAACAATCATCGTCCTATGATTTAATGGCCATTGGATGCTATTTTCCGAAATTCGACTACCAATTAATAGTTTTTGATGACTTTGATATCTCTTAAAATCACTTATTGGCCCTTTATGAGAACATTACTTGTTTTATTGGAATGTTTTCTATACATACATATGAAATAAATTTAGTTGTGTTAGACCATGATTTAACCTGAATATGAGAATGTTTGCAATTATTTTCCCATTTACATAAATGTTTAAATTTTTTTAAAAATAATTTATGGGAATACTAAGAATATTGTATCATGGATTAATGTGGATTGGATTATATTATTTCCCAATTGAATCTATGGACATTTTCATATGATTTAATTCCCATTTTATTTCATTTTTAATGTTTTGTCCACATGATGCTTCTTTTTATAGAATTCAATATCTATTAAAACTAGTTACCTATTATTTCAAAGGGCACCAAACATTTAAGGATTTTATTTTATATTCAACACATACGAAATAATTAAAGGGTGGATTTAAAAATATTTCACATCAATAAAATTTCATTTCTTATGGTTTGACTATTAAACACATGGTTTAGTGTTTTATAACCCAAAAATCATGTTTGTTTGAATCCCAAAAAAAAATTAACTTATATTCACATGTATATGGTTCCTACATTTCCTAAGAAAACATGTGGTCCTTTTCAATGATTTAATGGCCATCTGATGTGATTTTCTTATTTTTACCTATGGTAGCATGTTTATAAATACATTGATGACTTTTAAGACCACTTATTAAGTCATTATAAGAACACAACATATCATATGAAAAACATTTCTACACATAAATGTCATAAATAATCTACCAATTCCTTTTATATGATTTCACATAAATATGAGGTTTTCTACTATGTTTTTTACTACTATACTCACATTTTAATTTCTTAAAACATCAAAACGCATTTATGATCATATAAAGATTAAATTCACTCATATTGATGTCGATTCAACTTGTACATGTCAAAAATAAATATATTACTATGTCTTAGGATTTATTTTTTCTCTAATGTTACTTTATAGTTTTTGAACCCCTGGTATACATTCTTAATGACATTGATATCTTTTAAAACTATTTATTAATCCATTATGAGAACACCACACATCATATAGATGTTTTTTCTAATCATTCAAGTAAAAATTAATTTAACGATGGGTTTCCATTTATTTAGAATCAATGAAATGAAATTTTTTATGATTTTTATAGTTGCATAAATGTTTTAGTGTTATAAAACACTAAAAGCACATTTTTGTGAATCCCAAGCCAATTGTAACTCAAATTTATATAGATTATGTTCCTACAAGATAAAAGTTAATTTTATGTTATATTCTTATGATTTTAAATCCATTTTATGTTGTTATTTGGTTTTTATCCATGGGATTAATTTTTTAATGACATTGATATCTTTAAAACCTTATTTCGAGAACACCATATGTTAGATGGACGTGTTTTCCACAAGTACACAAAAATATTAATTTACAAATTTATTCATATGATTTAAAGTTAATTAGAGAATATTATATAATTATATTTTACCATTAAATGTATGATTTATTGTTTTAAAACAATAAAATGTGTTTTTTCATCCTAGTAAGGCCAAAAATTCAATTAACCAAGGGTCAATTACAACATTTGAAAAATCAACCAGCAGTCATTGTATTGTGATTTCATGGTTATCCAATATCAATTTCTTGGTTTTGACTACCCAGAACATGTTTTTTATTACTTTTTTATCTTTGAAAACCTCTTATATTTTCCTTACAAGAACACTGCAAGTCTTATTAATATTTTTTCTACAAATACAAGTCAAAAATAAATAATGATTTGGTTTCGATAGATTTCAGGGAAATAAGTTGTTGTTTTCTATATTTTTTATATAACACACATGTTTTGTTTTCATAAAACACTACAAATTAAATATTGAGCATCCATTGAAAACAATAATTTATATTGACATGGATTGTGTTCTTACATTTCAAAAATACATCAACAGTTTTTATTCCAGGATTTAATATCAATCCAAAATGACTTTATTATTTTTGAGATAGAAATGAATGTTTTTATATACTTCAGTATCTTTTAATATATCTTATTGAGTAATTCCAAACACACCACTCATTAGAAAGAAATGATGTCCTTTGATATACATTAAATATAATAAAATAGTTTCTATATCATTATTTAACATCAATGAAATTTCTTTTTCATTGTTCTTGACTTTTACACAATTATTTTAGTGTATTAAATCCTTAAAATCTTGTATACAGGAATCCCAGAAGAAATTTAACTTGGATTTACTTGGTGTTTGTTCCTAAATTTCATAAATTAATCTATGGTCATTTTTCGATGATTTAATAGCCATCTGAAAATGTTTTCTTGGTTTTGAAATATGTTTGTATGATTTTAAAAACATTGAAACCTACTAAAATTGATTATTGAATAATGTATTAAAATACACAAACGAAGAAATTATTCAATTTTTGACAAACACATATCATGTTTCATCCTATAAGGGTCATTTGCATTCTAATTTTCCTTCAACCTTGATATCATTCAGTTTGCATCCCGATCAATGAAACTTTTCACACCCACACATGGTGTGGTAAAAATTGATGATGATTCCAAACCAAATATTGTTAATATAGAAGGACAAAAAACTGATCCCTTTAAATTCTTGGGATATTGCTTCCATAAAATAGTAACAATTGAATAATTCTGTTACATTGATGTTAATTTTGAAGTGTTAAAATATGGGGCTTCTTGAATTTTTACATGTCAATACAATAAAATTTAACATGTTTTATAATATTATCTAATGATTATAATATTTTCAATTTTATAATTTTCTAATTACTATTAGATTTTAATTTATTATAATTAAAAACACTAATAAATAATAAATTATAAAAAAATCCTTAATCACAATTAATCAGGGCTAGATACACAAGTCCAACAAATCTAATTGATCTGGATTAAACTTTTAACTCTGGTATCCAGAACTGAATAATTTCATATATGGTTTAACTATTGTTGTGATTTATTTTTCTATATTTTTTTTATATTAATGAAATAAGATTCAATAATAATGAAAAGTACTTACTAGAATTCCACTGGTAGGCTCATTAAAAAAATATCATCTGGTTTCCATTGTATTGTAATCCATATCTCTATCTGAAAAATCGTGTGAAAAAATAAATTAACAATTAAAAAAGATAAATACAAATTAGAAATAAGAAATTCGTTATAAAAAAAATACTATTTATAATAATGGATAGAAAATAACAGGGATTGTTTTATAAAAAAATAATATGACCTAGAAAAATGAATAATTGCTAGATTATCGTGATTAAATATATTTCATTTGATAGTTATTGAATGAAAATAAAAATTAATAAAAATTATAATTTTATTATTTTAATTATATTAATATACTACAAAATGATATATTACTTAATGCGTTGAATCTTTTTTAATTTTGATAATTATCATCCAGTACCTACTAGAGACACCTTACAAAACTTTGTAATGAACATATAATGATATTAGATCTATGTCATTAAACTCATTCCATTATCGCCATTTAAAATCTCTTATTTTCTTTACCAAATTATTTAGATTCCATGGAAGCGAAATACTGTCAGAGACATAAAAATGTAAAAATATAGAAATAAAAAACAAAACACTTTATAGTCATGTAAAATATTCTACTCATGACTTTTAAATTAGTTATCAATGAATTAGGAATTTATACTACCATTACATTGATATCTGAAACAAAATTGTTTCAATTTATGTGAATATTCCTCTAATCGTTATAACTAACGAGAAATCTCACCATCTCACAAGAAAGCTTCATAGGAAAATAACTGCATACCCTGACAGAATTATTAGTCTTCACCATAGTAATTTCAAATTGAATATTAATTTTGAGGTCTTTCGGTACCCATACATCTACTTTTATAATGTTTAGATCTATTATATTTATATCCTTGTTTGTTTCATCAACGAATTAATGTTAATAATATATAATGTTTTTTTCCATTAACATACAAAAAATTAATGGTAATCGTCCAATATTCCAATGATTGAGGGGGTTACCAACTAAACCATCATCAAAGGTGTATTGGGAAATGGGATACAAATAACATCTAGGGAAGATATTTTCTCATTTTAAGTCACTAGTAGAGTGGAATCCCTCAGATTCATCAAAATACATGATTATTGTGTGTGCTATGAGATATTGGTTGCCTAGGAACTCATTTTTTAATTCGTGATATTCATAGAATTAAAATGATTTCGAATTTATTAAATATATAATAAATAATAAGAATAATTATCTTACACAAATGTATGAAATATAAAAATGTATATATGTACAAAACTCTTATAAATGAGAAATTTTTATATATTATTATGACTAGTTTAAATATTCAACAAACTCTATCTTTATTTTATTAATTATTATAAGAAACTATTATGATGAGAGATTCATTTTTACTCCCTCATTTATGTTCTATGGATTAAATATTGTTTGGGAGAAAATTTAAGGGTTTTGAGTTGATGATGTTCAGTGTTATAGTGTGAAAATTTACCTTCATCACCCATATCATAGATGTATATATGTCGTATGTGTACAAAAACTCTCCAACATTCATTTACTTTATTATAAACATAATAATTTATTTATATTTTTATTCCACGATATACTGATCATGCTCTACTCATACACCAATATGGATAATGACGGAGAATTTGAAAGAAGTAAAATTTTATGAATCAATTGTTATACCCCTATTGATGTTAATCCACATCTATTTGAATAAGAAAAATAAAAATTGACCATTATAGTTTAATTTGATTTTAAAAAACATATTTCCACTATATCTCACACATTCATGTGATAATACACCATAATATTGAGTTTTTAAGCTCTCTTCATGATAAATAATATGGAACATGATACCATGTGTATTGTAGTCATATAATCGCTTATCCTACCTTTGAGGACCTCAATCAAATAACAAAACGTTTTTTATCTCATCATGATTATTAACATATATTATATAGTAATGAATGTATATAGTCTTACATGTAACATAGAATTCATAACTACACATAAATAACATGAAGATGAGTATACATATACATGATCATCATACCATTTGAAAATACTCTAATTAATTAATTTTGTTAATTACACCTCATTTTGAGTTCAACCAAAAGTTATATCTTTTTTTGAAATTTCAATTCATCGTTTAATGGATAAATAATTAGTAAATTGAGTAACACATATCTATGAACTTGTATTAAATCTAATTAAGTTAGTGTAAAATTTAACCCCTTTACAACTACTGGTCTAATAGTTGGAAATACAAATGATTTTTTTAGATTGAGAATAAGTGTAGATGTCATATATATGTATAATATGATTTAATAAAATCTTAATTACCTAAAAATAAAATAATAAAAAGGACAATAACACATTCTATATGTATCCATAATCAATAGATACCTCTTGTTGGAATTTATTAATTACACAATAATTAAAATGACATATGTACCAAATAAAGAAAATAAGAATCATATAATATTTCTTAAAATATTATTTGTTATTATATAATTCATAATTTAAATAAAAATAAAACTAATGTACCTCCCAATTAGAAACATCAATCAATTATGTATTGGTTGACAATGATTTTCTTATGCAACAAAATAAATAGTCAAAAGAACATTGATGACACAAAAATGAAAGGCAAATAACTTATCTAAATGAATAAGATTCAAAATATTTATTTGTTGAATTTTATCAAGATAGATATATTTAGAGTTTTTCCAAAAAACTCCATAATTATGATATAAAAATTCATGTAAAATATAGTTACCTCTTTAGGTAATCTATTATTAAATGGAAAAAACAACAAATCCTCCATAAGAAAACACGTGTCATGACATTTCAATTAATTTAACATTCATTGTTTTAATTCTACACACCATGAAATTCAAAATTAATATCAATGTCAAACTATTTCATTCATCAAATATCAATGTAATAACCATTTCCAATTATTTTGATCATAAATTTAGAAATATGATACTTTAAATTACAATTTTCCCACAAAAAATCTATTATACTAATTTGATAAAATAAATTTTGATACATATAGTGATCCTAAATTTCACCACACTCATTAAGTAATATCCAAAATATATAGCTTGAGATGTTCTTATAAATATGTTTTATGTCAAGATTATGTGGAACCAAATTATTCTCCCTATATAAATTCCTGATAATAAAATCATTTTATTCTATTATTGTATTCCAGTTGCTTCACATATTATACCACTTACAATTTTCTCTATTCCATAAATTGATTACATTTTCCAAAAAAATACACTGGTATCCATTAATTGGTTCCTGGTTTATAAACTATATAAGACATTTAGAGACATTATCAATTTAATATATCCTTTGAATTGTGTCTTTTAAAACTAAAATTTTGATAATAATCAAGAAATCACCAAAGACATATAACACACAATTTTACACTATGTGGTAATCATTTAGCTTCAAATTAAGTATAATAAACTGAACATGCCAAACCAGTAGGAGTGTTCCCATTAGGAGAATTTCCTATTTATGAAAATGATTAATTGTCAACATTAAATCAACATGAATTTTAAATAATTTCCTCATTGAAGAATCAGATTTTTCAACAACATCATCACATAATTCATTCAATTCAATGATTAGTGTTTGAAGGTATATATCATTGTAATTTAAAGGATTTATCTTTCGTGGAATTATCATCAAAATAATGAACAGATTACTCTCAATAAAACATATGATGTAAAAATATAGGATATTAGAATAACGGGCCATGTTCTATAATTAGTACATAAACTACATAAAGTGATTAAACTATTAGATAACAATCTAAAAAAACATTTTAGTATCAATATAAAAATCATAAAATATTGAATCATACAACTTCCAGGATATTTATTTTGGATGTGTCATTAATATATCATTATTTCAATCTTCAGAATGTCACTTCATTTCATATACATCGTTAGAAATAATTTATAATCATAGAATGTGTTATTTCTATGAAATGTAAGGTAATAAATTCATGAGATTTTTTTATTCTATATCTTTCTAGTGTTAGAAATAATTATTATGCCCATTATTAGCCATTTACATTTATATTATTATATGAAATCTTATTAATTCAACTTAATTAGACTCTTAATCTAGTAAATAATTTAATAATTACGGTATGCATGTATCATTGTACAATCACAACCAAGTCTTGTGATGAATTTTTTATCAGTAGTTATGGTGATGAGATATTAGCTTTACTAAATGTATCATGAAGATACAAAAAAATGATGGAAAATTCAATTTTTATAATTACATGTAGAAATATGATATAGTATAACTTTAGTGTAATTGGTAACTTTAAATACTTAGCGCATCCAATAAGGAGTTCTTGTTTCTAAAATTTAAAAAAATTCAAAAATAGACATTATTCTTGTCAATAAAGTTCAATGTATGACTAACTGGATCATGATTAACAGACAATTTTATTAATCTATTAAAATCATGAATATTTTATCCTAAAAAAAATTCGTCATTTTCCTTAATTCAAACCTAATTCTCCTATACCAAGTCACTTTGACTTTAATTAAAAGGATGTTTAATGGTTTTAATTTATCCGTAATTTTATTTTCTATTTAAAATCAAATATATATATCGATTAGGAGACTACATCAATTCCATGTGTTCATTTAATTTGTTCTTATTCCTAAAATGAATATAAATGTACTAATCAGTTGATAAAGAGGCTAATTGAATTAGAAATTCATATAGGTATAGTTTGAGTCACTCAAGAGTATTCATGTTACTATAAAATTATCCATACAGATGCAGATTTATTATGAAAAATGAAATCAGGTAAATGTACAACTCTACCATATAAATATCCATACTGGTGTGGATCCCCTAATGGACGCATTATTCATTATAAAACAAAATATTTTATAGAATGAATTACTTTTTTATATTTTTAGAGAAAAAGGATATAATATTTTTCTATGATTTATTTATTTTCATGTAGAATTAATTTAAAATAGGCTTATACTAGTGTTTTTACAATTTTAAATAAGCTGAATGAACATATTCATACTTTATGTAAATAGTTATAAGTAATTTTGATCAATGTATCTATAATATATGTGTTATCTGTCTGTAGTGGATATACCTCAACATTTATTAAACACACCAGAAAAACATTAATTTTAGATGAAAAAATTCTGGGGAATTTATATAAGTTGTGCATGTATGTTGATTTATAATGTATATATATTTCCAAATGTGATCAATATTATGTAATTTCAAAGAATATATACATACTCTATATAAAAATATTTATCTAATTAAAAAATATGTATTCGTAAAACTTGTGAATCATTATCATAGTGAAGAACATTGCTGTCTTATTTAGGGGTGTTTCCCTAACTGAAATAGCTTTTATATAGTTTTCATATCAGGTTATTCAAACTAGTATTATTTTAAAATATAGTGACTTAGCTACAGGGAGCCAAGATCTAATGTCTCATACCAATTACATCGACATTATTACTAAAAAATCAATCCTCTGAAGACGGATTAGATTAGTAGTTTTGGTAGTCTAGATACATGAAAGAATATTTAATTGAAAATGAATACACTAATGACAAAAAAATTTCTTTTTTTAATAACACGATTCAGGGATAACTCTAATCCATTAACTAGATTCATGCATATCATTCCTAGTATTCTTTGTGGATTCCTGGGGATAGAAAAATAATAAGGGTGAGATCAAATGCTTGAAAAGGTAAAAATATTGAAGAATGAATAATGAATCAAGGAGAATAATCAACATGGAATGGTAAATAACTGAACACACATTCCTTGTAATCAATAAACAGAATGGAATAACATAAGAAATATAGAAAGGTAATAACTAGTAACACATGGCATTTAAATATCTAAATAAGTAAAATGATATATTTCAAGGTGAGAAACCGAAACACATTCCCTCTAAATAACTAAATAATGAAATGTATCAATATATAATTTTTTAAAAATATCCTATATGAATAATAAATAAATCATAAAAATGAAAAATGAATCCATATATATTATAATGAACAATATCATGGATGAATAATAACTAAATATAAATGGGGGAAATGATTAATTATTGGATACCATGTTTCATAGGTATATGGTTCTTTTACCATCAAGATCATTCAGAAGATGGTTTAAAAATATTGTGTAAAAAACCATCTAAGGTTCCTATCTAATTGAGTCATCCCATGAGACTACTAATTCCTCAAGGGGATACAGTAGGCCATTCTTGTGTTGTAATAGTCCTAAACCATTGTCATTCATTTAATAATTTATTTAACTTTGTGTCTTAGAAAATATCTATATTGAGTTAGAGATATGGATTTATTAATATTTACAAAAATAATCAATTAATTTTCAAAGTATATACTCTATGTAAAATGGTATATAGTTTAGGAAATAGTAATATCCCTTATAAATGAAATGAATAAATATGGGAAATTCAATGTTCAATTATTATATTATATTGAATAATTCAAGGGAAAATGAAATCAAGTGAATATGATTACTATCCTTAGAAAAATAAATCATAAAACATGTATAGGATGATTAAGGATGGTATCAATACAACATACCCACAATGATTTAAATTAATGGGTTGTTTCCTTTGATGAATATAAATATTATATAAATAACTTTTTAAAAAAATCATTGAAGAAAATATCTTGTTTTTGTAAAACCTTTTGAAAAATAATTTCGTTGAAAATTAATTTCCAAAACATATTCTTTTAAATTTTACCTTTTAAACATTAAATTTATTATTCAAAGACGAGGGTGAGTAAATTCTTAAAAGTAATATGAGGTAGAATAACAATAGTTTTGCATGGTTAAATGTTAGAAAGATTCCTTGTTTGGAAAGAGACGACCTGATTCCCTTGAAAACATTGGAAAAAATGATAAAATATTCTTTCATAAATAATTTTAAAATCATTTTGAAAACATTTTATAAAAAATGGGTTTTAAAAGAAAAAAGGATCCCTAACTAGAGAGAGTAATAATGTGGGGTTTTCTTAAAAACATTTTCCAATTTATTTTACTAACAATGTGTTAAAAAATGGAACTAATAATTGAAAATGGTCATGAATTACTATATAGGAATGAAATGTTTTATTGAAAAAATGGTTATGTAATATCCTCGATGGGATAATCCATTGAATGATCATTGGGATTAGTCTTGTGAAATATAAACACTAAGCATTATAATGTGTCCCATACCACATTGAAAAATTTTAAATCATAAACCTCATAAAAGAATAATATTAAATGAAATTTTTAAATAACAATTTTTGAATAGTATTACTGACATTATATAACAAAAGGGGCTACATAAACGCCTCACAAAATGTTTAATAGGTGAACATGACATTAATCTCATGAATATAAAAAGTGAGATGAGAATCCCTTCTTAATGTAGTATCAAATGAATTGGAAACCCAAAGGTAATAATATTTAAATAAATATTTGAAACACCATGAAGGTTATATAATCCATGATATTATATGTAAATATGGATTTATGTAAACCATATATAATAAATTTTGTGCACAATAATTATCTATGCATCATAGTATGAAAATGTGTCAAGAATCCCTTACCTTGAGTTTCTGTTGGGGTGAAATTCTTGTAACATCATTTATAATAAAATTATTTCAATTTTATAATTTATTGAGAACTTTTTTCATTTTTAAAATTACTTTTATTTCACTTATTACCATGTTTTATTCAACTAATTAAAAAACTATGTTTACATCGGCTGTTTTGACCAAATTCTGTTTCTATGTCAAAAACAAAATTTGTAGGTCCACTATGGTCAAAGGGGTCATTATATAACTTATGAAAAATAATAATAATGTAATAATGATAATATTTATATGTCAATTATACTTTTAAATTCAATATTTAAATATGGTTATGAAAAATTATTCAAAGATATAATCATGGAGACGATAGGTTGTACATACGAATGAGTAACATTCCCATTTTTCAATGGTCATTTTAGAAATAAGGTATGTAAAATCATATATTTTCAGAATTATAAGTATATAATAAATAACATATTATTTAGTCATACATTCTTATATATATAATTCATGCAATGAAAAAGTAATCACATCATGTAGAGGAGGCGGTAGTCCACACGTCCATGGATAACATTATTAGTTTTTAAATATTTGAAGGGGTAATAAGGAAAATAGTATAAATATATTAATAAAAAATAAATTATGTTTTTAATATCATATAGATGTATTTTATGTTTCATAAGTTTTTTTATAACAATAATTTATTCATTCCATGTATCTTGTGAATGATCCACATCACATTAAAGGGGTGGTAGTCCACATTTCCTCAAAGGATGGTACCATATTATCGTAAAATAAAATTTATAAAAATAAGTCTTATAAATGTGATTAAAAAACTATAAATACATAATAAATATCTTATAAATATCAAAATCATATTTTAAATCAAAATGTACACCATGAGAGTTGGTAATATTAAATTGACCAATCATCATTTCATGACGTAGAGGTTCACCTTATATAAAAATAGAATGTTCTCTTCTATTAGATGGATGTGTGTGTATGTGTTGGTCATACCGTTATCATTAAAATACTAGTATACGAATGAAACTGGTTTTTTTGTATAATATAATAATAATAATAGTATAGGATGTGGAGAGTGGAAATAAAACTAAAAAGCTTGAGAGAAGGGGTTACCTCTTAATCAGGCAACTTCTTTTTTGTTTGGACTAAAATATTTCATGTATATCTTCTTGAAAAAGGGGAGGCTTATAGTTATTTGTGACAGGATTGAGATAATATTTGGTAAGAGATTTTCCAAACCTATAATTTTTGAGAGGTGTGATGTTGTGGGAGAGGTGGTGGCCTTTTATAGGGAAGGAAAAGTACTCACATAGAATTTTTGGAAACAAGTAAGGTGTCCACATGTTTGTACCTAAGAAAAGACATAAAAACCATAAAATTTAAATAATGTGAGGATAATGGATGAATTCCTTTTATAAAACGGGATTTTGAAAAGTGACTAGGTCATTTAGGCCCTTATGATAATTGTTTTGTACTTTATTAACCTCAATTTTAACTTAATAATCACAATTACTTTTAATCACTTATACTAATCATTTTGTTAAAAAACATTGTTATCATTTTTGGAAATTAAAAATTATTCTGATTACAAATATGAGATCTATTTTTCAAATTTAATTCATATAATTGGTTGATATTAAATTAAAATTCATCATGAAGACGGGATGACAATACGAGGTTTTAGATTAAAATTTTCCTAGCATTTGCTATGATTTTATAATCAATTTCATATGAAATTGATTAAAATGAAGAATTTTTTTTAAATGATAAAAAATTATCAAATTAAACTAAATAAAATTAAAGTTATAATTTATCCCTATAAATAAGTTATATTAAAAATCGGTTTTGAACCTAAATTCAGTATTTTTAACTATTCATTAAAAATTGAAATGTCCCAAAAAAATATTAAAAATTTACACTAACATAATTCTTATACATCTATTTCAAATATTATGTTTATTTTAATATTTCAAATCAAATAATTTTTAAAAATTTATATTTAAAATGTGTATTCCATTAAAAGTCGATAAAATTGCCTTTAAAAAATTATAGGTTTTTATGTGTTAAACAAGGTTTGTTCATATCGTATACATATCTGACCTAATGAACGAATATAAAAAATATTTTATTTAATATATAATGTACTTATTTCATTAATATAAATTACTAATTTTAATTAATTATTTTTTTTAATTTAAAACTCCATTGGAATCATTAAAATAAATATATTTTTTATATCTATTTTTTATTATTTTCGTTTCTCAAAAATAGGTAACCCATGAATTCATTTTATATTTATACAAACCATATATATTAATTAAATTTTTAATACTATTCATAATGTCTAGTATATATCTTCTTACACTAAAAAAATATTTTAATAATATATCATTACTTAGTGAAACATGGTCTTACATATAAGAAAATATTTTGAGGAAGGTGGATTTTGGGTGTAACTCAAACTGTTGAGGAAGGTTTTTCTTGCATGTAACATATATTAACTTGGAGTTCCATGCATTGAAATATATATAATCTATTTTAGTTACTAAATATATTATATTACCATATGTGGTTGGTGACTCGTGTCACACAAGCTATTGAATACAAGGTTCATACTTTAGTTTTTCGGGGCATCACATTCTCCCCACCTTATTCATATATCATCTTCACAATTTAGACTTGATCACTGTGATATTTTTATTGATACATCCTATTATTGAAATCCCAAATTATGATAAGGGTTTTTAAGTAATTCTCTATAAAAAAGAATATTTAAATTATAATGGTCACACAGACTAACATGTAACTAGTTGTCTAAGTAAGATAGAATTAGTGGAATGTTGAGATACATACATGGAGGGAAAGTGGAAATATTTATAGAGAGTGAATGAGGTCATAAATCAAAAACAATTTAATGATAAATGGAATGTTTAGGGATAAAAATGCATAAATTTTAAATAATTTAGAAGACCAATGATTCTATAAAATTCATTGTATTTGGATAACATTTTATTTCGAAGTCATTCTCAAATTTTTGGAAATTCTTTTACTGACCAATAATATAAAATAATATTTTTACTCAATCTGTTTAAATTTCATATGAAAAATCCTAACTTTTTTTTTGATTTGATTAAATTCAAATACATTACTTTTATATGAGAAATTAATAACCAATAATTCATGACATATTCTAGAAGCACTAAATGAAACATTAAAAGGATCATAAGGCCTATAATGGACTGATAATTAAAACTATTCATAATTAAATAGCTTCAAGAACATATATGTTTTATAGATTAATCCCTAATCCTAAAATGTGATACTATTAGTTTATCATTAACAATTATTCATCAAATTTTTTACAACAAATAAAAAAAATAACCAGGACATTTCCTAGGTCAGCTGTTGTTGTGTAACTATTACTATACTTTTGTCACGGGTTCAAGACACACATACATACCTCATTTTATTAGTTGTGACTAGGAATATAAACTTTTCATTATAAAAACCAAGTGAATAAAATTTCTTATATAAATATGATGTACATACATGATATTTGGTTAATCACTAAATAGATGTTTTAATATGGGTTTCAATACAACCTCAATACTTCATACATTTTATTTCAACATAGTTCCTTTATTGGTCAATGTAATGCCTATAATATAATTTATATGATTTCAAATCATGAAACCTTATCTTCATTATAAATGTCCTTTTGTTTAACATATAATATTCAGTATCATTATGTATTCAAATCCTTCTTAATTTTATATAAAGAAAATATGAATTATCCAGAGCGTATCGCCCAAGAGTGTCAAAATAGGACTATAGTAAGTCTTATTGTCATGTACCATGTTACCCTGATTTAGGTCCATAACACATTATTGGAGTTGTTACTCCAAGATACATCTATTCTATAACCACTTTTTCGTGTAGTATCCATAATTGGATGAATTTATAGTAAGAACCATATAAGTTATACATTACAAAATATCGATGGTGTTCTTCAATAATTTTTATCAAATTCTACCTCAGGGTTATGTTCTCTAACCTACATTTTTCTAAATATAGTTCCCAAGGTTTCTAAAAAACATTATTTGATACCAACTATAGAAGAAAAAAACTATATATCCTATATATAGTATCTACTATCAATTATTTTATAACAATTACAAGATTCAAGACAGGAAAGATTGATCAGTTTAGTAGTCTTTGTTAACTAGATACATAAATGGGAAATTATTTACAATTTAAAACACTAATTCAAACATATATGTTTCTTCATTATAAATAAAAATCATCAAGGAGAACTCTAATCCATATAATAAATTCCTTTATATCATTAGTTGTACGCTTCATTGATTCATTGGGAATGAATCATAATAAAGGTGACCTCAAATTCCATATAAGAAAAAATATACCAGAAGAAATAAGTATCATTGGGAATAGTCAATATGGAAATGTAAATAACTAAAAACACATGCCATGTAATCAGTAAACTGAATGGAAGTAAGTATGCAATAATGAATGGTAATAACTGGAAACACGTGAAATTAAAATAACAATATAAGGAAAATCAAAAATGGAAAGCAATGAAACTTAAACACGTGCAAACTAAATAACTAAAAAATGAAATTAATCCATACATATCTAAATTCAAAATCTCATGGTTGAATAATAACTAAAACATAAAAACTAAAATGCATCTATAGATATGTTGATGAACAATCTCATGGATTTATAATAACTAAATATAAATAATGGAAATGATTAATTATTAGAAGCCATGATTCTGTGGTAAATGGTATGTTTACCATAATGACCATTCACATTACTGTTTAAAAACTATTATATAAGAAACTATATAAGGATTTTATCCAAATGACTCATCCCATGAGACTACTGATGTATCTAGGTGCTAATGTGGGCCCCACCTATGTCATACTGATCCTAATAATTCCTCATATATCGATTAATTGATTTAATAATGTAGCTTATCAAATATCATTAAAGAGTAAAAGATGAACATTTATCAATATTTACCCAAATAATTAAATAATTGTCAAAGTATACACCATATGTAAAATGGTATATGGTTTATCCAATATGAATATCCATGATAAATGAAATAAATAATTATGGGGAAATTCATTGTTCAATGATCATAACAGATTCAATATTTGAAAAGAAAAATAAATCAAGGAAGTGAATTTGAACACTATCCTTGGAAATAATCAATCATAAAACATCCTTTGGATGATGATGTATAGTATCAATACTATATAAACCATTTATTGTAAAATAGAGGGTTTTTTTCTCTAAATATAATTATTATAAAAATAACATTTTAAAAACATAATTCAGGAAAATATCATTTTTTTGTTAAACCGTTTGAAAAACCTTTTCATTGAAAATAAATTTTAAAGACAATTTATTTTAAATGTAACCATTTAAAAATGAAATCTATGCTTCAATAAAATGACAACAAGTAAATCCATACAGGCCGTAAGAGGTAAAAGAAAATTCGTTTTTCATGGTTTAAAGTGAGGAAGATGACTTGTTTGAAAAGTGACAAGAAGAATCCTTTCAAAACATTAGTAGATGAAAAAATGTGTAATAATTTATTTTCCTAATCTTTTGATAATCATGTTTAATAAAATTTTATTAAAACATGGCATTATAAGATAATAGGTTCTCTCAATAAAGAATGAAATAATCTCGGGTTTTCGTAAAAACAATGTCTAAAACATTTTTTCTATAAAAGAGTTGAAAAATAGAATTAATAATTTAATATGGTCATTAATAACATGGTAATAATTAAATGGTTTATTAAAAAATAGTTATATAATTTCCCCAAAAGAAAATTACATTGAATAATCATTAAGATTAGTCTTTAGGAAGTAAATATTTATACATTCCAAAGTATCACATACCACATTGTAACATTTTAAATCAATAACTATTGAAAAAATAATATTAAATAAAATTATTAAATACAATGAAGTTAATAGAATATTGATATAATATAACATAAGGGGTATTCGATACACCACATAAAATATGTAAGTTGTTAACATTATATTTATGTCACGAATGTAAAATGTGAGATAAAAATCCCTAAATAGTGTAGTAACAAATAAAATGATATCCCAAGGGTAATAATACGTAAATAATAAATTTAAATAAAATAAATATAACATAATTCATGATATTATATGTAAATGTGGCATTATTTACACCATATATAATATTTTTGGTGCACCATAATTAGGAATTCCTTAAGGAATGAAAATGAGTCAATAATCACTTACATTGAGTTTCCTTTCAGGTTAATGCCCAATACATTCCTGTATAATATATATATTTTTAATTTCATTCTTATTTTATAACATTTTTAATGCTTATAATTACTATTATTTCACTTATTGAAATTTTTTATACAACTACATAATTAATTAAGTTAACATCGGGTGTTTTGAACAAATTCGGTTTGTGCAAAAAATAAATTTTGTAAGTAAACTATGGTGAAAGGGGGTAATTATATAACATATAAATAATACAAATCAGGGAATAATTATCAATTTTATACACCAATTATTATTAAAAATAAATAATTTTATGTGGTTATGAAAAATAAATCTACTTTATAATCATGGAGACGATTGGTTATACGTATGGATGAGTAACATTATCAATTTTCAATGGTCATTATGGAAAGAAGGTAAGTAAAAAACTATATTTATAGATTGATAAATATATAATAAATGAAATATTATTTAATCATACATACTTATATATATATATATATTATGATGAAAAATGAATCACATCGTTTCGAGGAGGCAGTTGTCCACTAGTCCACGAATAGCATTGTCAATTTTTAATTGTGTGAAAGGTTAATAAAGAAAATTTAATTATTATATTAAATAGAGATAATTATTTAAATAATATAATATATATATTTTTCTGTCTAATATTTGTAATTATAATCATCACTTATAAATTCTATATATCGTGGGAATGAATCAAATCGCTTTGAGGTGCTGGTAGTCCACATTTTCTCAAAGATGATATCTTATTATCATAAAATGGAAAGTATTAAATTTATGAGTTATAAATGTTTTAAATAAGTATAAACAAATAACAAATATAATATATAACATTATAAAGTACATTTTCCATCATAATTTACACTATGATACATGGTAAATTAAAATTGTTCAATCATCATTTTGTGAGGTAGTAGTTCACCGTACACAGAAACAATATCTTTGCTTACATTAGATTTAGGTGCTTCTTTGTTTTGATAATAACCATATCATAAAAAATCATTGTATTTTTAGGAAATTTTTTTTTTGTTATTTAATCACATGATATGAAATATATAGGAAGTGGATAGTGTAAATGAATCAAAAAAGCTTGAGAGAAGGCGTTACCTCTTAATTGGGCAACTTCTTTTAGTTTGAACCCAAAGCTTCAATGTATTGCTTCCTAAAAAAGGGAGTCTTATAATTCAAGAAGATCTATTTTGTGATACTATTTGGGCAGATAATGGATGAGCCTAATTTTTTTTTAGGTGTGATGAAGTGGGAGATGTGGTGGCCTTTTATAGGGAAGGAAAAAAAGACTCACTTTGAATTTTGGAAACATGCCAGATGTGCACTTGTTCTAACATTAAAAAAGTCATAAAAATCAATAAAAAAAATATTTAAGAATTAATGTCCTAATTATGTACATATTATGGGTTTCAAATATGTGTATAGGACATTTGGGACCCTTAGATAAATGGTTTTGTCCTTTATTAAGCTCAATTTTACAATAATAATTGTGATTAATTTTAACCAATTTCACTAATAATTTTGGTCAAATACAATATTGGTTTTTTTATAAATTATAAATTATTCTGAATCCAAATATGGGATATAGTCTTCCAAATAAAAATCACATAATTTTATGAAATTAAATTAAAATTCATCCCACAGATAGGATGATAATGGCATTTTTTAGAGTAAAATATCCTAAAGTTTTCTGTGTTTTTTTAATAAATTTCCAAGTGAAATTGATTCCAATGAAATAAATTATATTAATTGATAATAATATTATCAAATTAACCATAAAAAATATTTCAAATTATAATTTATACTGATAAATAAAATATATAAAAAAGAAGTTTTGAACATAAATTTAATATTTTATCTATTCCCAAAAAAATGAAATTTCGTAGAAATATATCCAAAATTTACCCCAACTTAAATATTATGTTTCCCTATAAAATAAGAAGTTAAATTTTACATTTAAAATAATTTATTTTCTAAAAAATTAAATTTAAAATTGTTTCTTTATTAAATGGTGGTAAAATTTCATTTATAAAAATATAAGTTTTTATGTGTCAAATATGGTATGTTCTTATCTTATGCATATAAAACCTAATGGATGAATACAGAAATATTTTTTTTGAATATAAAACTTATATATTTCATTAAAATCATTTACTAATTTTAATTAATCATGTTTTTTAATGATAATACACCATTTGAACCATAGAAATAATAATATTACATTTGTATCCAATTGGATGTAATTTTCAATTCTAAGTAATTAGTAACCCATTAAATCATTTTATATTTTTAAAGACCATATATATTCATAATTTATTTAATAATATTCATAATGGTTATTTTATATCTCATTATATTACATATTTATATTTTAATAATATATCATTTTTTAGTGAAACTCAGTTTTGCATACAACACAAGCTTCTAAGGAAGGTCGCTTTTACATGCTTCTCAAGCTATTGAGGAAGTTAACTCTTATGAGTTACATAAAATGACATGTAGATTCAGGTGTTTAAATATATATAATCTATTATAAATAGTAAATATATTATATCATCTCCAGATAATATATTACCTTACCCTCTTGGTGCCGCGTGTTATACACGCTATCAAATTCAAGTTTCATACAATAGTTTTTTAGGCAGTCACATTCTACAAACCATATTTATATTTTATCCTCGCAATTTAAACTCGATCATAGGGATATATTGATATATAAATCCTATGTATGAAACCCCACATCGTGAGAAGGGTTCATAATTAATCCTCTATAAAAAAAATAAAATTGAATGTACAAAGGCCACATGTAATAACATGTTACTAGGTCTCTATGTTGTTCAACATTAGTGTAATGTTGAGATAAATACTTACTGGAAAAGCATAAATATCATTAGGAATTCAATGGGGAGATAACTCAAATACAATTGGATGATCAATGTAAATTTTAGGGACTCAATTCCATTGATGATTGATTATTTAAAATACCATTGGTTTAACATAAATTAAGGAATTTGGATAACCGTTTATTTTGAAGTCATTCTAAAGCTTTTGGGTAATTATTTTATTGACCATGAATATAAAGAAATATTCATACATGGATAGTTTCAATTTCATATGAATAATCCAAAATTTTGGTTGTTCTTCGATCAAATTCTAATCCATTCCTTTACAATGATAAATTAATTACGAATAATGAGTTTTTTATTCTCGATGCACTAAAATAAACGTTAAAATGGTCATAAGGCCTATAATGGAGTAACAATTCTCTCTATTTGTATTTAACTATCCTCAAAAACCAATATAGTTAATAGATTAATTTTTAATCCTGAAAAGGGATACTATTGGTTCATCATTAACATTTACTCATCAAATTGTTTAACTAAAAAAATGAAAACATTAACCAGGAAATTGTGTAGGTCATTTGTTGGCATGAAACCCTTAGAATCCTTTTGTCATGGTTTTAGGACCCATGGCCTAAGTATATCTGATTGGTTTTTACCCGAATAAATTGTTATCCTTTTCTAATACCAAATAAAGATAATTTCAGAAATAAATATTATGGAAATCCTTGATATTAAGTCAATCAATAGATTCCCTTTTAACTAAGATTTTCAATACAACCTGAACACTTATATCCATTTTATGTTGACATTGGTCCTTATTTGGTCTAATTATATTCAATAATATCGATTTTTTATTTCTAATCATGACATCTTATCTTCAATGAAAAATTCCTTAGGTTTAACCTGTGATATTCAATATCATTATCTATTCAAATCCTTCTTAATTATTTGTAAATAAAATGTGAATTATCCTATGTGTATCCCCTAAGAGTGTCAAACGAGGTGTATAGTATTCCCCACTATCATGTAACAAGTTACCTCGAGTGAGGCTTAAAAGACCTTATTAGAGTTGTTACTCCATGGTATATGTTATCCAGAACAATGTCCTTCTATAGTATAAATAAATTGATATATTTATAGGAATACCCACAAAATCTATACTTTACAAAAAATATATGGTGTAATTGTATACTTATCGTAAAATTATAAATTAGGGATACGTTTTATAACCTACATATTCTTAAATCTAGTTCCCAAGGATACTTCTAAAAATACTTTGATACCAACTATAGCAACCCAGCCCCAAATATCCAGGAGGTGGTGTATGATATCTGTTACATTGACATGATTACAAGGAATCAATCTCTAAAGGACGGATCCATTTAGTAAATTTATTAAACCGGATACATAAATGAATATTTAATTAAGAATGAATCTACTAATTACAACATATTTTTTCTTTGTTCTAAGTAAAAAAAATTGGGATAACTCTAATACATCTACTAAAGTCATGCAAGTCTATCATAGTGTGCTTATTTGATTCATGGGGAAAGAAACAAAATAAAGGTGAGATCAAATGTTATATGAGGAAAAAATATAGTGGAAGCAATAATTAATCAATCAGAATAGGTAATGTGGAAAGGTAAAGAACTGATCACACATTCCATGTAATCAGTAAACTAAATTGATGTACGTAAGAAATATTTCAAGTTAGTAACTGGAAACACATTCCATTGAAATCACTAGATAAGGAAAATCAAATATGAAAATGTGAGAAAGTAAAACACATGCCATCTAAATAACTAAAATATAAAATGTATCCATAGATATTTCAATGAAAAATCTCATGGATGAATAATAACTAAATCTTGAAAAAAAAATCATCCATAGTTATGTCGATGAAAAATATCATGGATAAATTATTTAAAATATATATATAATGAAAATTATTAATTATTTGAAGCCTTGTTTCCAAGGTACATGGTACCTTTACTATTAAAATATTTCAGAAGACAGTTTACAAAATTGAATGTAAAAATACATCCAAGGCAACTATCCAAATGACTCATCCCACAAGAGTATTGATGCATTTAGGGGCTATAGAAGGCTCCACAAATGTTGTATTATTCCAAAAAATTCGTCATATATAAAATAATTGATTTAATAACATTCCTAATAAAATATCTATACGGTGAAAGAGAAGCCGATTTAAAAATATTTTCCCAAATAATCAAATAAATATCAATGTATAAACCATATGTAAAATAGTATATAATATACGAAATAGTAATATTCATGATACATGAAATAGATAATTAGGGGGAAATTCAATGTTCAATGATCATATGAGATTAAATATTTCAAGGGAAAACGAAATCAATGAAGTGAATGTAAATACGATACTTGTAAAAATAAATCATCTATCATCCATAGGACGATTAATGATGGTATCAATACAACATACCCCAGGTTGAGTAAAATAATGGGTTATTGTTGTTGATGACTATAAATATTATTAAAAATAACATAAAAAACATTCCTGAAGAAAATATATTTTTTTATAAGAAATTTTGAAAACCATTTTGTTTAAAAATCACTTTTTCAATATATTTATTTAAAAATTAACCTTTTAAACATGAAAAGGATGCTTCAATGATATGACACTGTGTAAATTCGTACAAGCCATATTAGGTAAAAGAAAATTCCTTTTTCATGGTTCAAAGTTAGAAAGATACATTGTTCAAGATGTGACAAGAATATTTCCTTGAAAACATTGGTAGAAAATTGAAAGGGTAAAACAATCTTTTACATGTAATTCTAAAATAATTTTTAAAAACATTTTATTAAAAACTGGTTTTTAGAATAAAATTGGTTCTCTATCTAAAGAGATAAATAAAGTCAGTTTTTTTAAAAACATCCTCTAAAATATTAGGACTATCAAAGTGTTTGAAAATGTTACTAATACATGAAAATGGTCATGAATAACTAGATAATAATTAATTTTATTATTTAACTATGGTTTTATATTTTACTTGAATGAAAATTAAATTGTAAGATCATTAGGTAGAGTCTTGATGACGATACTCATTAAACATTCCAATGTGTCCCATATCACTTTGATTCATTTTAAATCATAAACCAAATAAATGAATAATATAAAATTAATGTTTCATATACAAATAAATAAATAGTATTAATGAGATAAAGTAACATCCTCGACCGGAATCCACTAAACCGATGCTCCTAGTTGGGAGGTTACATGACCTTAAGCGTGCCTCCCTGTACACTAAAGGCTTCCGACTTGCAGTGGTGGTCTATGGGGTCGATTGGGGAGACTATACCCACTTTTTATCAGAGTAAGAACAACAGAAATACCAAATAGTTGAATCAATAACCAATAAACAAGGAACATGTATAAGAACCATTTCCAATAATAAATATTCCATGTCATACTACAAGTGCCATAGTGAACAAAAACCCAAAATAAGGACAACGGCCAAAATCCCCAAATGGTCCCGACTCCAAATCTGGATCCTCCACCAAGTGATAACCATGTACACTCACTATCTAGCAAGGACCTTTTCCCTTCTTCTATCCTGCCAACATGAAGTCTGATCGAGTACCAAACGACGGCCGGAGCAGGGTGTGAGTACAACTCAGTAGGCCACCCCCAACGGTGTCTACAAAATGTCTAGTATGAACATGTAGTGCATGAAAAAGGAATATGAATGATAATTGCAATGTAATTAATTAATGTTCCATTAACAAGTTCATATTCAATCAATTTCCACTTCCATTACCATTCTTTCACACCATTTATCATCACTTACCATTTCATCAGATTTCCATGGGTCAATCACATACATTATGTTACGTGGGTTTAAGGCCATAAATCACGTGCAAGTGGGTAAACACATCATTATCCTATCTTAGTAGGAATAACCACCTCATAGAAACCATAACCTCACCTCGAAGCCTCAGTCTGAGTGGATACAACCATTAGGAGAATAGACCCTCAGTCCCCTTTCCTAACCTGTGCATTTAGGGTGGAGTTTAGAACCTCAGTCTTAGCTCAACCCATGGGTATAGATCCTCAAGTCAATACCCACTCTACCAAGCCATGTGAATATTCTTATATATATAAGTAACCATCATCCATCCAAACCCTTGCCCTTCAACAACACTATTCACAACAACCCACTTGGGAAATCACATTATGCCTTAACCCGTTATCACATTACCATTTCACATCATTTAACTATTCTCCCAATTCCCATGTATTATTCCTTTCTCACTAAGAATTTATCATTAAACCCATAACCTATCTGGTTATGGTCTTAAATCATTTTACATATTAACCCATTTAACCCATTCTTCATCCATGAATCAACCATTCATGCCAACATGTTTATCAAGGCTCTATAATTCATTACAAAAAGGTCACTTGATTAATATCAATCCCTAAGTTCGGGAAAAACCAGAACGTCCCATGGATGGCCCTAGATTAGGTCAATTCAATCCCGACACATTCCATGGGGATCATGAGGGTTTCCATTTTCCACTTTATATATCATTATTACCAAACATGCCAAGGTTATTCAAAACATAACCAAGGAGAAACACGAACATAACTAAACATGCACAAATGCCCAATTAACTATGGGATATCACTTGTAGACCACATACCTTGAAACTACAGTTGAACTCACTCTCAATCGAGTCCTTGGACCTCGATATGACCAACCTTTGGAACTTCAACCTAATACTCACCCAAAAGATAGAGTTTTATTGCTTCAGAATAAGAGGGAGAGAAGATACAAACCCTAATCCAAAAAGATAAGAATGGATGGAATTAGCCTTACCTGGAGATTCGATCTGCAACCAAAAACACCAACAATTCCTTATAAAAGAGGGAGATTGATCTCTTGGATCTCATGGGTGATTTGGTTCATTCCAAGGGAGATGAAGGAGGAATGGAGAGGAAATACCAAGTTGGGGTTTGAAATCCTGGAGTGGAAAACTTGTAATTTTTCCCAACATTAAGTGGCCGCATGGTTTAGCCACATGGTTTGTCAACCCGTGTGAAAACCTTGCGCATGCTACTGCCCGGAGGAGAAGGGTCACACAGTTTTGCTGGGGCAGGCCGCACGGTTTGCGCTGGTCATGCGCAGGCCGTACACCCTGGCTTCTCTTGCCCAGATTTCCTTTCATTCATGCCCCGAGCCCCCAGAACATCCCCAAAGCCTCTCAAACCTTCAGAAGACATCCCTTGAATCTTGAAACAAGGGATTAAACCAAAACATAACAAAAAATGTACCTTTCCAAAAACCGTGATCTTACAATCTCTCCACCATATTACGGCTTGTCCTCAAGCTGAGATTCCAAGCCTCATTGATCCACTGAAGATAAGAGTTCGGGCCACTAAGCCCGCATATCCGATTCCCGCTCCCATGTTTATTCCTGAAATTTTCCATTCTTCCATATTACTCGCACTAATGGCACTACCTTGCCTCCCAAGACCTTTTCACTATGATCTACCACACGAACTAGATGCTCCTAAAAGGAAAAATCAGCCTCAAGCTCCACAACCTCAACATCCACCACATGAGATGGGTCAGGGTGATACCATCGAAGCAACGAAACATGAAACACTTCATGCATCCCACCATACTACTGTGGAAGAGACAATCAGTAAGCCACTGGTTCGATCCTCTCCACAATATCTAGAGGGACCACATACCTGGGCGCCAACTTACCTTGCTTCCGAATTTGACAGTGACCCAACCTTGGAGACACCCGAAGGAACACTTTATCACCCAACCCAAACTTAAGGGGTCTACGCCTATGATCTGCATACAACTTCTACCTACTCTGAGCCGTACCAATCCGCTTCCTGATCAACTTAACATTCTCTGAAGTCTCTTGCCTTATACTTGGACCCAATAACTCGGATTCACCAGCCTTTAGACAATACAAAAGAGATCTACATGGTCTCCCATAGAGTGCCTCCAATTGCGCCATCTGAATCATTTCTTGAAAATTCTATTGTAGGAAAACTAAACTAATGATAGGTGCATCTCCCATGAACTACCAATGTCCAAGACCCAAGCTCTTAATATGTCTTCCAACACTTGGATCGTACGTTCCGAATGCCCGTCCTCTCTTCAGGTGGAAATTTGTACTCAAAAACATCTGCGTACCAAGTGCCTTCTACAACCCTTGCGAGAAACACATTGTGAAATGAGGATCTCGGTCCGAAACTATGGTACACAGAACACCATGAAACAACACTATTTCCTGAACATACAACTCACCCAACTGGTCAACTATAAATGTCTCTTGAATCGGTAAGAAATGAGTCACTTTCGTTAACCGATCCAAAACCACCCAGATTGCATCATTCTTCCGCAGTGTCCTCGGAAGAACAAAAAAAATACATTGTTACATCATCCCACTTACATTCAGGAATTGGAAATGGATGCAAAAAACCAAATGGGCATTGAGGCTCGGCCTTCACCTGCTGACGGGTAAGGCACCATGCCACAATGCCCGCAATTTCCTTCTTTATTATAGGCCACCAAAACTGCCTTCAGAGATCACGATACATCTTGGTCAAACCAGGATGCACTACCCAATTTGATCCATGGAACTCACACATCAACTCTTCCCATGGACAGTTTGGCACAACCAAATGATCACGAACACGAACAACACCATCCAGGCGGACGACCCCGCCAGAAGGTAGCTCCCCACATTTATGATTTTCCTTCATGATCAAAAACTCATGATCATCCAGCTGATCTTCCTTAACTAAACTCAAAAGTGTCGACTCCATCTCTAAGGAAGCAAGAGGGACCTAGAAACTATCCTCATGCACCTCCAGGTGAATTTCTGCAAACAAATCCATCACCTTACACTCAGTGATGGACTCCTGAACCACTTGATTATGAACCTTTCTGCTCAGAGCATAAGAAACACTATTTCCCTTTACCGGCATGTACTCCAACTCAAAGTAAAAATAGTGGAGGTATTCAACCCATTTTGCTTCCGAAGATTCAGATCCTCCTGTTAGAAGATGTACTTCAACTCTTATGGTCGGTAAACATGGTAAACCGTTCTCCCAACAGATAGTTCCTCCAGCACTTCAAGGCGTACAAAACTCCAGCCAACTCAAGATCATGAGTCGGATAGTTCCACTCATGGGGTCTCAACTGCCTCGATCCATAAGCCATAAACTGCTCATCCTGCATCAACACAGCCCAAAGTCCGACTACATACACATTACAAACACGATGTACTTCTTACCCGGCTCAGGTAAGATCAAGATAGGTGTGGTCGTCAATCGCGTCTTTAACTCTTTAAAGGCATTCTCACAGGCCCCTATCCACTCAAACCTGATTCCTTTCTTATTCAAGCACGAGAGTGGTGCTGCCATGTGAGAGAAATCATGAATGAACATTTGGTAATACCCAGCCAAACCCAAAAAACTCCGAACATCAGAAACACCCTTGGGATGCTCCCAAGACACAACTTCCTGCACATTCTCTTGATCCACATACACACCTGCCTCTGAGATGATGTGACCCAGAAAATTCACCTCACCTATCTAGAATTGAAAAATTGATAGCTTGGCCAATAGTTGATGCTCTCATAGCGTACCCTAGACGATTTCAAGATGTTGGGCATGATCGTTGTGAGTTTTAGAGTACACTAAGATATCGTCAACAAATTCATCCATGAATAGATCTAGATAATGATAAAATATTCGGTTCCTCAAAGCCATAAACACCACTGGTGCATTGGTCAAGCTGAAAGGCATTACCACAAACTCAAACAACCTGTGCCGGCTCTAGAAAGCTATATGAGGTATGTTGGAAGACCTCACCCTCAACTAGTGATAACCCAACCACAGATCAATCTTAGAAAAGAGCAATGTACCCCTCAAATGATCAAATAGGTCATAAATTCTCGGAAGAGGGTACCAATTTTTCACCGTCATCTGATTCAACTTTCGATAGTCAATAGACAGCCTTAATAACCCATCGTCCATCTTTTCAAAAAGAACGGGAGATCCCCTAGGAGACTTACTAGGACCGATAAACCCCTTACGCTCTAACTCCTCAAGCTGAAACTTTAGTTCCTGGAGTTCTTCCGGTGCCATTTGGTATGGCGGAATAGAATCTGGCTCCGCTCCCAGCATCAACTCGATCGTGAACTCAACATACCTCCTAGGGGGTAACCCCGAGAAATACTCAAGAAAAATTTCCTGAAATTGATCCACCACTGGAGGGAAAATAGACTGATCCTCTATTTTATAGTCCTCAATCATGAAACATGATACTCGAGCCATGAGTCCACTCAACCACTGACCAAACGGTCCTACATGACCAGCTCGAAAATCCCATTCACCATATTGGACATAAGTGTCACCCTCAAGTGACCTGAATGATACTCTGTGATGATAACAATATTTGTGAGCCTGATATAACACCAACCAATCCATTTATAAGATTAGGTAAAACCCTAACATCTTGATAACGAACATGTCCCATAGAAAACGATACCCACCAACTACCAAGGAACATCCCTTGCACTGCTTGATATCCACAACCCACACCCCCTACTGAGTGTCAACTGACATAACTCTACACACCCTCTCTATAGGTAATCCCAGCGCTACCACAAGTTGAGCAAACATAAAAGAGTGCGTACCACCTATGTCAAAAAACACACTAGAAAATGTAGAGGCTACATGGATCATACCTCGAACATTCGATGGTCCAGCCTCACCATCACCAGGCACAAACTGAACTGCTTGAAGTAGACATGCCCCTCTACCTTGGGATCCAGCCTGAGTACTCTCTTCTACACTACCCTGTTGGTGTGAGTGATCCTTCAATGGAGTTCCACATCCACCGTCTCTGCCAGTACGACCCATGGAGCTCCAACTGCCTTCCTGATACGGGGAAACTAGTCCCATTCCCATACTCGGGACCTGCTTTTCACCATCATGCTCACCTGCCTGCCGAGGGTTCCTACAGAACCTCTGCACATGCCCCATCTTGCCGCACGAACGGAACACAACTGGAGGATGAGGACACTAACCACACGTATGCCCCGGCCCACCACACTGATGACAGAACACCTGATTCCCACTCTGATAGGCTGACCCTCTCTGCCAGCCACTTTGCACATTTCTTCCATGCTTTGAGCTCTCATGGAATCCCTTCCAACCTTTGGTAGCTGCACCAATATTTTATCCTTATGAAACTAAAAGACCACTACTTGAAGCTCCCTTTATGTTTCCTTCCAAGATCAGTGCCTGATCTATTACCTCTACGAACCTCTTCAAGCTGAAGATATTTACTTGAGTCCTGATCTCATGTATCAGCCCATCCTGGAAATTCTTTGCTACTACTGCCTCATCCCCAGCTAACACTGGGACAAAGCGTCTCAAATTAGTTAATATACTAGCATAGTCCATCACCGATAGCGATCGCTGAGTCAGGCTCATAAACTATGCAGCCCGCTCCTACCTCAAAGTCTCTGGGTAGAAATGCACCAGAAACTTTTCCTGAAAACCTTCCTTTATATTCCATCAACCAGATCGTTTTGAGCCTGAATGTCCCCCCAACGCCTAGCCTTGCATCGCGATATATAAATGGACAGTTTTAATTGCTTTTCAACAGGTGTCTACAAATGGTTCAGTATCGTCTGGATAGACTCTAACTAGAAATCTGCTCCCTCTCGCCCACTGTATTCAGTGAAGGTCGAGGGGTGTTGCAACTGGAATTCCCTGGTCAGCTCAGACATACATTGTTTAACCCTTCCCGGGTCCTGATCCATCATCTGCATTAGGTGAGACAATTTCTCCAGAAACTATTCTTCTCTTCCTTCATTGATCACCAAATTTGGTTTCTCTTCTATCGGTGGAGTGTTTTCAGCAATATCCTCTTGTTTCCCAACTGGTAATCGACGTCTTGGTGGCATTTCTCTATATTTCCATGAATGAGATTTAGCACTCATACCATAAAACTTTCACGACTTCATCAAAATCTATTTACTCGCTACAACCACCAAATTGTTTTATTTCATTCTTCTCATTATTTCATGGTTTCATGAAATGCATGATGCATCATACTTTCCTACCTCACGCACCAATCCCGTGCATGTGCATAACACAATGCATGTCACCAATCTCCCTAGGTGCCTACAATGATGCATGAATGTGAATCCTCAAGCCGTTAAGGCCACATGCCAAATATCACAAAACAGTCACATCAAACCACATGTTCATCACCGAATAGTGACATATCATCAATTGTAACATCACACAATCAAGAACAACATTTCCCACCCATGGTGAATTGGGTTTTCCCTCGTACAGGGGTTAGCTACTCCCAAGCACGAGCTCATTACCAAGGCCCGACATGTCTTAACCCTTGGCTACCAATCCCCAAATAACAAGACCTAAGAGAAGGAGAAGAAAGAACTCCTTTGATACCACTTTGTAATGTCCCCAACCTGAAAGCCACTAAACCGCTACCCGGAGCCTGGTGGTTAGATGACCTTATACACACCTCCCCGTATGCCAAAGGCTGTCGACTAGCAGCGGGGGCCTATGGGGTTGAGTTGGGATACTATACCCCCTTTTTATCAGAGTAATCACAACAAAAATACCAAATTTATGAATCAATAACCAAGAAACAAGGAACATGTGTGAAAACCATTTCTAATAATAAATATTCCATGTCATACTACAAGTGCTAGAGTGAACAAAAACCCAAAATAAGGACAATGACCAAATTCTCCAAAATGGTTCCGACTCCAAGTCCGGATCCTCCACCAAATAATACCCATGTCCACCCACAATCTAGAAAGGACCTTTGTCCTTCTTCTTACCTACAAACATTAAGTCTGCTCGGGAACCCAACGGTGGCCCGAGCAGTGTGTTAGTACCACTCATTAGGCCACCAGAAATAGTGTTTACAATATATCTAGTATGAATAGGCAGTGAATGAAAAAGAAATATAAACGATAATTTCCAAGTAATTAATTGAGGATCCATTAACAAGTTCATAATTAATCCATTTATTCTTTAATTACCATTATTTCACACCATTTATCATCACTTACAATTTAATTTTTGGAACCACTTTGGGTATAAGGTTGTATTTATTGTCAATAGTTATCAATGAAGATCAAAATGAAGGAGATCAAGATGTACTCCAATGAAATGGAGGAATGGAAGATCAAAATGAAGGAGACAAAGAAGTACTCCGATGAAGTGGAGGAATGGTAATTTAGATGATTTTTGTACCGATCATAAGTTCAAAGAACATGTGTCAAAGGTGACACATTGTTTACAACAATGAAGAATGTGAGGTATAATCCATCTGAGGATGATTAAAAAAGAATGGGGTTTTGATGAAGACCATGAAATTCATCATGATTGCATGAGAACCATGCAAGAGTCTTCTTGAAGAATTGAATCATAGGTTTTTCATGAAGTAGATAATCAGGGTTGAAGAAGAAGACAATGTGCAAGGGATTGTAATTCTGAGATGGCCATGCACATCAAATTGTCTCAGAATTTGATGATGCTAAATATGTTCCTTCAAAGAATACATATCACGATAGTGGAGTTTGTGACAAAAGTTGAAGAGTTTTTGAAGAAGTAAAATCACCAAAAATACCAATGAAGGTTACGACCGAAGCATATATTGAAGGTGGCTCTGTTTCCCAGTGTTTGCCAAATTTTTGGGCCTGAAAACTGAAAAATGAAGACCTGAATTTTTTGAAAAAGGATTTGCACACAAAGAGGATGTGGTGCGCATAAAATAAGGGTTGTGCGTGAAATACATGAGCTGGGAACGAAAAACAGCGTGGTGCGCGAAATAGTGGAGCTATGTTTTTCACGCAAATAATGTTTCAGAATCAGAACATTGAAAAATGGTAAAGGCATGGCTGTGAAAAAAACCAGAGCTGTGCGTGGAAAAATAGGAATGTGCACGAAAAAATGTTGTGTGAAGAATATCCGGGTGAATTTTTTGCACAAGGAGTGTATCGAATTAGAAATACAGAAAATTGGCAAAGGCAAAAGGCGCACGAAAAATCTAATATTTTCGCGCCATCTGTGCGGAAAATCAAACTGGTGGACGTAATGTTGGTTATGCGCAATATGTGGGTTTGATGTTTTACGCGCAAGAGAGGAATCATGTTCAGAATGATGAAAAATGGAGAAGTAATGAGATGCACGAAAAACCATGGTGGTGCGCGAGAATAAAAGGAAGGTGCACATAATTAAAAGAACTGAGAGACAGTTTTACACACAGGAAGGGGTTTTACGCGCAGGATTAAAAAAACCTATAACTATGAGGTGAACCCCTCTCATTCAAAGTGACTCGACACATAGACAAATCCCGAGCTCTGGCGCACTGAAAAATTGAGGTATAGAGTGGTGCACGAAGAGAAGAAGAGTTGCATGAAAATGAAGGTGTTGCGCGAAAAAGGGATGTTTTGGGGGAAAAAGGAGAGTTGCGCGAAAATCCTTTTACGCGCCAAAAGGTATTTTTCCGCGCATGGTTTTAATTTTATGCGCAAGTCACCAGGAAGGGTGCACGAAAAATTTAGGGGTCCCACAGGCCTTTTACAGGTGCTTAGCACTCTCAAATCTGCTTTGCGAAGATGGAATAATAGTGAACCATTTGGTTTTACGAAGAGAATTAGTACATCACACACAAGACTAGTGTTTAACACCCTCGTTGTGCTTTTCTAAGAGAAGAGGAAGAATTCATACAACTAAACACAGATCTTCTCAGAAAAAGAGAAGTATAAAGATACACCCAGGTGTCGGTATTGGTGATTACCAGAAGAGAAGATGGGCATTTAGTGCATTCAGTTATTGCATTAAAATAGAAGATTGAATACAAAAGAGAATCAATGCAAGGCTCTGATTCAAGAATTGTCTCATGCAGAATATGAGACAAAGACTTCAATGAGAATCTGTTGATGAGACCTTCACGTCTATAAAATGAGTGTGACTTCACCAAGGGCAGTGAGCCAGGGGGAGTCAACGGGAGTGACCCGAGGGAAGGAGAGAGCTATCCCTGATCCTTTGTAAAGGCAGTGAGCATGGGATAGAGTGACTGTGCCCAAAACATTGTAATCCATAGCTAGTGAAGATTAGTGGAATTGAGTACGACCAGAAACTTTTCGTGGTATGCTCCTTGGACGTAGCCCTTAGTGGTGAACCATGTAGAATTGTTGTGTTATCTCTTTGCATTTGAATGTTTCATTGCTGATCATATCCATCATACAGGTTTAAGTAGTTCCTAACAACGTGGGGAAAATATCCACAACTTTAAAAAGAAAAATTTTACACCTTGATTCACCCCTCCCCTCTCAAGGTGTCCCGGGGTCCTACAAGTGGTATCAGAGCGAGGTTAACTTACTTTGGATATTCTCCAGTAATTATATTGAAAAGAGTATTTGAGTTTCTTTCATAAAGTCAACAAAGAAGAGAAGTCTTGATGAAGATTCAATAATTTTTTAGCAGAATTCTACATCTAACAAGACCATGACAAACAAGAAAAAGAAAGAGAAGAAGCATCTAAAGAAGTCATACATATCCAAATAAGATTCTGTGCCTTGTTCTCCATGCCATTCCAATAGTGAAGAAATATCAGGCTTGGAATGTATCGAGCAGGTGTCTCATAATTCTTCTAGAGGAAAGGATGACATCCCTAATTCATGCTTTCAGGAAAAAATCAAAACGTATCTGCATGATATTTCTGAAGAAAGGGTTGCTATTATTTGTAGCCTATTACAATCTATACAGGGTGAGATCACTCGATTAGAAATGGAAGGTGAAAATATGGATGAGGGGTTGGAAAGAAGATTTATGGAATGTATGAAGCTCACCAAATAGGTGGAAGTCATTGAAGAGAAAGAGGAAGTCAATAAGACTCTAAAAGAATAGATCCATGCACTTAATGCTGAGCTAAAGAAGAGAAATGAATTGATGATTTTTTTGGAAGAAACTTCCATGAAATTTAGTGAACTTGAATCTTTGTTACAAAACAAAGTTAAGATGCATGAAGATGATTTTGAAAGATTTCAGAAGACTCATGAAGAGAAGATGATCACGATTGAAGATCAGAAGATCATCCTCAATATTGAGGGTCAAAAATTGGAATCCCAGTTGACCAAGATTGAGAATACACATATTGAGACATCACAAAAGAATGAAATGATTGATGCTTGTACTCAATGTTCATGGGAGGAATCTAATGATGAAATACCTCCAACATGTGACAAGAAGATTATGACAACTCTTGATTATCCACATCAAGAATCAGTTTCTTCTGGTACTCAATGCTCACTGGAGGATTCTATTGTCGAAAGACCTCTTACACGTGATAAGAAGATCATGACTTCACTCATAGATCTATCACATGAAACTGATAAAGTGAAGGTACCATCCAAACCATCTTGTAATCTTGTTTATAATTGTGTTCCTACAATCAGTGCAGGTTGGAAGAAAAGTTATAAACATGTATGGATGAGGAAACGCGAGAAGAAGAAACCTTCCACCATGGATAGGGTGGATTAGAAGAAAAAGGAGGAAGTTGGTTCCTCAAATAGATCACAAAAAATTAAGAAGAAGGCCCAACAACCTCATATAGAAGATACAAAGAAGAAAAGATTTGTGGGTCAATGTCGGTGCTGCAACAGATTTGGGGATTGTGTGCTGGATTGTTGGTACAATCCCTTTAATGGAAAAGCACAAAGAAAGCATGTGTCAAAATGAAGAAATCCAGAGAAGAAGAAGCAACATCTGCATGTCCAGAAGCATCTGTCTACAACAAACAGATTTAGAATGCTTGATAACATCTGGGATGTATACAGCGGCAGTGGTCACATTAATGATGCATTACTATGTCAAGAGATATCCAGAGATGATAACAATAGAATACCACACAATCCAGCTAAGAAGGAAGAATATTCCTTGGGAAGAAATCAGAAGAATAGTGCGAACACACATTTCCCAAAGAATATCTCAAGTAGGGAAGCTGAGAAGACCCATGATTTTAGTTCCATGAAATTGAAGGGTCATTCATCCAAAATAAGAACTAAGTGGGATGAAACTCAAATGAACCCATGTGGAAGACCCAAACCAGCTGTAGCAGTTCCAAATTACATATTGGTCATCTGGCCCGAAGATTTGAAAAGAATGCGGAAACATGAAGATGAAAAGGCCAATGCTGGTGACAAAGGAAAATAAAAACATTCACATGATGAAGACACAGTGCATGAGAGATTGCAAACTAAGAAAAACACATGTGTCAAATATGTTCTGTGTGATAGATGCAAGTAATTTGGTCACATTGCAAATGGTTGCCTATCCTTAATACCAGATCAATAAGCAGTCCATAAGAGGAGTAAGAATGTATCATTCATGATGGCTGTTAAGCAGAACAATTACTCACACAAAGTATAAGAGAATGTGAAGAAATCCATGCCACATCAACAGATGTCAGAACATATGTTTGAAAGTGCAGGCCGGAAGATTGGAGTGAACAGAGGAACGTGGTTGAGAAAAGAACCTCAACCATGCAGCTCACGTTGATGAACCTAGGAGGAACCACCTTATTCCTATAATCTTTTGGGTATTATATTTGTGCTAATAATATAGGGAATTGAAGGTGAAGCATACTCTCATGGGGAGATCCTGAGAATTATTGAATGTTGTCATCTCTTGATAGACAAGCTAAAGAAGTTTCCAACTTTGGTAGATTCTTCAATTGATATTAAATGATTTAGATAACGAAGGATCACTCTTGATGAAGATGATGAGGATTTTTTCCCATGAGGGGGAGAAAAATGAAGAAGCTTCCAAAATCATTTTTTCAATCAATATCAACTCCAGCTGGTATCAAATGCAGTTATATTAGGAATTTCTTGAAGAACATGTCAATGGATAAGGTATGTCATTTTTCAATATCTATCCATTGGTTACTCAGATCAATGATCATTCTACAAAGAAGGAGTAACTGAATTGATGAGTGAAATAAGAAGAATGGATGTGCCCCAAGGTCACTTATCCTGCCGATTGCACTTGAATGTTTTTGATCTATTTAATGATGTGACTGCAGAAGTTTCAGGTTGATTATTCCCTACCACATTTGTTTTTCTTCTAACTGAAATAAAAGTGGTAAACCCTTGAAGAAAAAATACATGAGTTCTCATCTCATGTTGGTATCATGATCTGTGAATAATGGACAACCTTGCTGACTTAATCAAATCCTCTTGTTTTCTACATCGAGCATTGTTCAAGTATACTTAGTGTGAAATGATTAATGAAACATTGATTAAGTACGGATTGATACCCTCTCTACCATGCGATTTTTATTTCTATTCAATAAAGGGGAGAGAATATTCTCATTTTGACATTGACGAATTCATTTCAGAAGATGTATAAGGTATTGACAACAAAATACAAAGGAGGAGATTGTTGGACCCACATTGCGTATAAGGTTGTATTTGTTGTCAATAGTTGTCAATGAAGATCAAAATGAAGGAGATCAAGAAGTACTCCAATGAAATGGAAGAATGGAAGATCAAAATTAAGGAGATCAAGAAGTACTCCGATGAAGTGGAGGAATGGTAATTCCGACGATTGTTTTACTGATCTTATGTTCAAATAACTTGTGTCAAAGGTGACACGTTGTTTATAACAATGAATAATGTGAGGTATAATCCATCTGAGGATGATTAAAGATGAATGGGGTTTTGATGAAGACCATGCAATTCCTCATGATTGCATGAGAAACATGTAAGAGTCTTCATGAAGAATTGAATCATATGTTTTTCATGAAGTTGATAATGACAGTTGAAGAAGAAGATAGTGTGCAGTGGATTGGAATTCTAAGATGGACATGTGGAGATTGAAATTCCGAGATGGCCATGCAAATCACATTGTCTCAGAAGTTGATGAAGCTAATGTTGTTCCTTCAAAGAATACATTTCACGATAGTGGAGATTGTGACAAAAGAAGAAGAGTTGTTGAAGAAGTAAAATCACCAAAAAGAAGCATGAAGGTTAGGAATGAAGCATATATTGATGGTGGCATTGTTTCCCAGTGTTCGCCAAATTTTTTGGCCTCAAAATCGGAAAATGAAGACACAAATTTTCTACAAATGGAGGTGAAAAAAAAGAGGATGTGGTGCGCGTAAAATAAAAGTTGTTCATGAAATACTTGAGTTGGGCACGAAAAACAGCGTGGTGCGTGAAATAGTGGAGCGATGTTTTTCACGCAAACAGTGTTTTAGAATCAGAACGTTGAAAAATGGTAAAGGCATGGGCTGCGTGAAAAACCAGAGCTGTGTGTGGAAAAATGGGAATATGCGCGAAAAAATGTTGTGTGAAGAATAGCTGGGTGAAATTATCATGCAAGCAGTGTATCGAATCAGAAATATAGAAAGTCAGAAAATGCAAGAGGCGTGCGAAAAATCAGAGATGTTCACGCCATGTGCACGGAAAATCAAACTGGTGTGCGTAAAGTTGGTTGTCCGCCACATATGGGTTTGAAGTTTTTCGCGCAAGAGAGGATTCATGATCATAATGATGAAAAATGGAGAAGTAATGAGATGCGCAAAAAACCAAGGTGGTGCATGAGAATAAAAGGAAGGTGTGCATAATTCAAAGAACTGAGTGACACTTTTACCCGCAAGAAGGGGTTTTTTGTGCAGGATCAAAAATCCCAATAAATATGAGTTGAAACCCTCTCATTCGGAGCGAATCGACACTTAGAAAAATCTCAAGCTCTGGTACATCGAAAAATTGAGGTATATAGTGGTGTGCAAAAAGAAGAAGAGTTTCACGAAAAGTAAGGTGTTGCATGAAAAAGGGATGTTTTGCGGGAGAAAAATGAGTTGCGTGAAAATCCATTTACGTGCCAAAAGGTATTTTTACGAAAAAGTTTTGAATTTTACACGCAATTACTCGAGAAGAGGTGCGAAAAATTTGGGGGTCCCGCGGGCCGTTGACAGGTGCTTAGCACTCTCAAATCTGCTTTGCGAAGATGGAATAATAGTGAACCACTTGGTTTTACGAAGAGAATTAGTACCGCACACACAAGACTGGTGTTTAACACCCTCGTTGTGCTTTGTGAAGAGAATAAGAACGATTCATGCAACTAAAATCAGATCTGCTCAGAAAAAGGGAAGTATAACGATACATTCAGGTCTCAGTATTGGGAATTACAGGAAAAGAATAAGGAGATTTAGTGAATTATGTTATTGAATTAAAGTAGAAGATTGAATAAAAAAGAGCATCAACTCAAGACTATGATACAAGCGTTGTCTCATGTGGAATATGAGACAAAGACTTCAATGGGAATCTGTTGATTATACCTTCACGTCTATAAACTGAGTGTGACTTCACCAAGGGTAGTGAGCCAGGGGGAGTCAACGGGAGTGACCCGAGGGAAGTAGAGAGCTATCCTTGATCCTTTGTAAATTTAATGAGCCTGGTACCGAGTGACTATTCCCGAACCTTTATAATCCACAGCTAGTGAAGATTAGTGGAATTTGGTATGGCCGACAACTTGTCGGTGTATGCTCCTTGGACGTAGCCCTTAGTGGTGAACCACGTAAAATTGTTGTGTTATCTCTGTTCATGTGAATGTTTCATTGATGATCATATCAACCGTGCAAGTTTAAGTAGTTCCTACCAAGGTGGGAACTTTATCCACAACTTTAAGAAGAAAAAGTTGACACCCTGATTCCCCCCTCCCCACTCAGGGTGTCTCGGGGTCCTACATTAATCACATTTCCATGGGTTAATCACATACATTATGTTGCATGGTTATAAGGCCAAAAATCACTAGCAAGAGGGTAAACACTTCATTATCCTATATCACTAGGACTAAACCCCTCATAGAAACCATAACGTCACCTCAAAGCCTCAGTCTTGGTGGATGCAATCGTTAGGAGAATAGACCCTCAGTCCCCTTTCCTAACCCGTGCATTTTGGTGGAGTTTAGAACCTCAGTCTTAGCTCTACCCGTGGGCATTGATCCTCAAGTCATAACCCACTCTACCAATCCATGTGCACATGCTTATATATATAAGTAACCATCAACGAACCAAACCCTTTCCCTTCGACAAAACTATTCACAGCAACCCTCTTGGAAATTCACATTATGCTTTAACCCATTAACACATTACCATTTCACATCATTTAACCATTCACCCAATTCCCTTGTGTTATTCCTATCTAACTAAGTATTCATCATTAAACCCATAAAATATACTGTTATGGTCTTAAATCAGTTTATAAATTAACCCATTTAACCCGTTCATCATCCATTAATCAACCATTCATGCCAACATGTTTATCAAGGCCCTACAATTCATTAAAACTAGGTCACTTGTTAAATATCAATCACTAAGTCCAGGAACAACCGGGACATACCATGGATGACCCTAGATTAGGTCAAGTCAATCCCGAAACATCCCACAGGGAATGTGAGAGTTCCCTTTTTCAATTTTAAACATCATTATTACAAAACATGCCTAGGTTATTCAAAACATAACCATGGAGAAACAAGAACATTACTAATCAGGCAAAAATACCCAATTAACTATGAGATATCACTTATAGACCACATACCTCGAAACTGCAGTTGAACGCACTCTCAATCGAGTCTATAGACCTCGATCCGACCAACCTTTGGAGCTTCAACTTAAAACTCACACAAAACATAGGGTTTTAGAGCTTCAGAACAAGAGTTAGAGAAGATACAAACCCTGAACCAAAAATAGAAGCATGGATGGGATTATCCTTACTCGGAGCGTCGATCTTCAACCAACTGCACCAAAAACACCTTAGAAACAAGGGAGATCAATCTCTTGGAGCTCTTGGGCGATTTGGATCATCCCAAGGGAGAAGAAGGAGGAATGGAAAGGAAATCCCTATTTGGGGATTAAAAGCCAAGAGTGGAAAACTTTTAATTTTTCCCAACTTTACGTGGCCTCGCGGTTTAGCCGCATGATTTGACAAACCATGCACAAACCGTGCGCATGCTACTACCCGAAGGAGAAGGGTCGCTCAATTTTTCCTGGTCAGGCCGGACGGTTTTCCCTGGCCATGCGCAGGCCATGTGCCCTGGCTTCTCTTGCCCAGATTTCCTTTCTTTCGTGCCTCGAGCCATCGGAACACCCCCATAACCACTCACACTTTCAGAATACATCTATTGAAACCCGAAAAAAGGAATTCAACCAAAACATAACGAAAAATGTACCATTACAAAAACCAGGATCTTACACAAAATAAAAAAATTCATTAGTCACAGAACACAAAATATGTATGTGGTGAACATGACATTTATCTCATAGATGTAAAAAGTGAGATGACTATCCCTTACTAATGTACTATCAAATGAATTGGAAAACCCAAGGTAATAATACATAATTAAAACATTTTAATATGATTAATATAATATTATTCACAAAAAAAATTTCCATTGTGGTTTTATGTGCACCATATATAATAAATTTGTTGCACAACAATTAAGTATGCCCCACAGAATGAAAATGAGAGAAGAATACCTTACCTTGAGTATCCTTTCAGGTGAACGTATTTTAACATGATGTATAATAAGATTATGTTTATTATATTACTACCTAGAAACATGTTTCATGTTTATAATTAATTATATTTCACTTATTACCATTTTTTATACAGTTGCTTGATCAATTATGTTCATATTGTGTGTTTGAATAAAATTCAATTTATGTGTCAAAAATAACATTTGTAGGTCAACATTGTTCAAAGGGTTCATTATATAACTTCTCATGAATAATAATAATGAAATAATTAACATATTTATGCAACAATTAGACTTTTAAAATCAATAATTAAATATTGTTATGAAAAATGAATCAACGTTACAATCTTGAAAACGATAGGTCTCACGTACGGATGGGTAACATTACCATATATCAATGGTTTTTATTGAGTGAGAGTATTTAACTAAAAATAATTCCTAAAAAATAATTATATTGAAAATTCCATATTATTTAATCATATAAGATTATATATATAATTCTTGTGATAGATAAGGAATCACTTCATGTCGAGGAGGCGGTAGTCCCCACGTCCACGAATAACTTCATCACTCTTTAAGTGTGTGAAAGGGTAATAATGAAAATAAAATTTTTATATATTAAAATAGGTTATTATGTCATTAATATCATATGTATGTTTTTTAGGTATCATATTCTTAATTTACCCATCATTTATATTCCATGTATCATGTTAATGAATCAAATCGCTTTGAGGGGGTGGTAGTCCACACATTCTCAAACAAGGTTATCTTATTATTGTAAAATGGAATATATTATGTGAATTATTTATAAAATTATTAAATAATAATAAATAGATAAAAAATATAATATATGAAATTAAAAAAAATTATCATAATGACCACCATGAGATGTTGTAAAGTAAAATTGAACAATCATCGTTTCTTGAGGCGGTGGTTCACCATAGAGAAAAACAATTTGTTCCTTTCAATTACATAGAGGTTTCTATATGTTTATGTCATAAAAATAGCATAGAAACATACTAGTATATTTATAATAATTTTTTGTTATTTATTTAACTAATAAGAAGATTATAGTATGTGTAGAGTATAAATTAAACTAAAAAGATTGAGAGAAGGCATTGCCTTTTAATCGGGTAACTTCTTTTCGTTTGAACCAAAATCGTCCATGGATGAATTCTTGCCAAAGGGGATGATTCTAGGTATATGGGAGGGATGTTAAGACTCTATTTGGGTAGTTATTGGCCGATCCTAAGAGGATTTATATATGGGAAGAAGTGGGAGAGGTGGTGTCCTTTTATAGGGTATGAAAATGACTCATTTGGAATTTATGAAAAAAAGTTAGGTCTACAAAGGTTATTACATATACAATTAACAAAAAATAAACATAACCCTACCCATATAGGTCCATGGACGAATTAATTCTGTTAAATGTGTTTTGTAGAAGTTTCTATGTCATTTGTGCCTTTATGATAATTGTTTACTCCTTTATTAATCTACATTTTACCAAAATAATTGTAATTAATTTTAAAAAATTTCACTAATAATTTCAGTAAAATTACTATATTTTTATTATTATTAAATATATATTATTATTATTCCCAATAGTTTATCCATTTTTTCAAATTACAATCTCATATGTGGCAAGAATTTAGTCTAACATTCACCCCTCATACTGTGCGACAATGGAACTTTTTAGAGTAAAAATGTCCTCATGATTTATATATTATGATAATCAATTTCATACATATATTAATTAAAATTATTTTTTTATTAATTTATAAAAAATTTATCTAATAAAACTTGAAAAAAATTAATATTCTAATTTATCCTTAAAAATAAATTTGATTTAAAAGCAGTTTTGAACATAAATTCAGATTTTTAATAGTTCAATATAAAATGAAATGTCTCAAAAAAATAAAAAATTTACCCTAGACTAATTAATTTGTTTCCATATAAAATATGAATATTATTTTGACATTTAAATGTATTAATGAGTCAAAATATTGAAATAGAACCCGTTCTCTATTAATATGTGGTAAAATTGCCTCAAACAAAATATAGTGTTTTATGTTTAAAACATGGGTTATTCTTATCGAATGTATATCAAACCTAATAGATGAATAACAGTAATTATTTATTCAATATATAAAATTTATATTTCATTAAAAATGTTTATTAACTTTAATTAATTATTTTTGTTCAGATAAAACTCCATTAGAAGCATAAAAATAAAAATATTTCTTTTTTATATACAATCGGTTTTCATTTTCATTTTTCATTTATTGGTAACACATGAATTCATTTTATATTTTTTAAAATAAAATATTTTCATATGGTATGTACTAATATTCATATAATCTAGCATATATCTTATTATATGAAATAATAACATTTTAATAATATAGAGTTGTTTGGTGAAGCTCGGTCTTGAGTATAATGCAAGCATTCACGGATGGTCACATTTGCATGTAACATAAGCTATCGAGGAAGGTTGATATTGAATGTAACGTATGCTAACATGGTGTAGCATGTGTTTAAATATATATAATACATTTTAAATAGTAAATATATTATAATGTATCCAGATATTTTATTACCTTACATGCATTCTCTCGGCTGTCATACACGCTATTAAATACAAGGTTCTCAATTTATGTTTTCAGGGCGTCACTGAAAATGATCATTGTATGAATAAAATGTCAATAGTGGTTTTATGAATACTAATGTTTTATTAAATGTTATTAATGTTTATTATTGGAGTTTCAGGCATCATTATGGTATCTAAAATCTTCTGGAATGACTATGATTCTCATGTTTGTTTTAACTCATAAAAGTAAAATTAGATATTTTTGTGAAAAAAATTATATGAGTTAAATATTAATTGAATGAAATTGGGAATTATAAAATATTTATTTTATCCAACTAATTATAAAAGTTATAATTATTTTATTTTAATATTAATAAATAAATTAAATTCATTGAGGTGAAACTATTTCAAATCTCATAGAAAACGTGAAAGTGCTTAGAGTAATGGGGTATGTACTAATAATTAATAAAGTTGAGGGATTTGTTTCTGATGTTAGTGGTATGAGTATTTTAATTTTAATATTCACCAGTGCCAATATCTTAGAAAAACAAAATATTGTTTGTTTACACGATATTATCAGAATATATTTTTGGTCTTTCCTGTGTTAGAATGGGCAACAAAATTATTATAAACTGTAATTAAAATAATGAAAAAATTGATGATAATGATCCATCATGTAATATACAATATCTAATTTGTCACTAATATTTACAGAAAAAGTTCTCAGGTTTTTTAAATTAGTTCATTGGACATCTCATGATGAAAAAGAAACATTAATCAATTATTTTTTAAACATTTAGAAACATTAACATTTATTTGTAGTGTCAATATAATTGGAATAATTAATTAACAGAAATTTTTATTGTAATAACATTATTTAAATGTATTTTTATAGTATATAAGATAATAGTTATGATTTACGAATAATTTAAATTATCATATAAGTTGAATCAAAAGAAAAGCATTTTATTTAAATCGAATAGAAAATGTAAGATATTGTGATATACATTTATGTGGACATTGTTTCATGGGAAATTAAGAAACATAGAGTGTATCTACTTTATAATAATATTAATTTTAATATATTTTTAATTAAGTATCACCATTGGAGAGTGAGATCCCAGAATCATTTTTAATCTTTACAAACTCCATTGATGGAATATAAAAAATAAATATAACATATCAAATAATAACTAAGTATTCCTTTGAAAATATTTAATTCGATTCCTCGTTCATTTATAAAAATAAAAAAATTATCACGATGAAAAATATATCTTTAATATTGTATTTTCTACACAACAACAAATCATAGTGCCACCAACAATAATTTTCTTATAACAATATAGAATAAAATTAAATCTTATTATTGTACTAGAAACCCAATATGTGAACCTCCCTATCCTTTATCTCCACACAATGAATTAAATTAGTGAACCATATAAATTCAATTAGCCACAAACTGAATTTGATCTTCCAAAAACCATAAAATGGTGATCCATAACCTTCATCATCATAAATGGAATTAAATTATCCTAGTTAAACTCTACCTTTTAATTATGAAACAACATTTTTTCACAAAGAGTCAATAATTTTATGGAATTATATCAATTAATATACCCATTTTCTGAGGTTAATAATGTTCATAAACATATTTTTATATGTTGTCCCCACAAGAAAAATATTTGATTCCATTAAAAAATGTAAAAGGAACCTGAATCCAATAAAAATCAATTTTAAATTTTACAGTACACTACAAATCCCTCTAAATTTAATCAAGAATCATGAAATGTCAAAAATAATGTTATAGAAAAGTATAACATAAATTACCTTCCACTAATACTTATTATTTTTTTCACCCACGTTCAAATACACGTTAATTGTAAGCTAAAAACAAGAAATATCCTAACATACATGAATTGAGGATTTGATAATAGATTACCACATCAAATTATGATTTGATATCCCGAGTACTAATAAAGTCACCAGGATATGAGGTCATAATGATTTTTTATTGAAAATGTCGAAATAATTTAACAATTAGTTATGAATAAAATAAATATGGGAGACCTTTTTATTTTAATTTCGTTGAAATTTATATTATTATTATTTTATAAATTGAGAAGTTGAATGATAAGAAATATAGTTAATGTTAATGGTTATATCAAATTATTTAGTAAAATTTATCTAGAAAATAATATATACATATATATAGTATATACAAAGTATTCAAAACCAACTATAAAAAAATAAAACATTTATATTTATATCATCCAAGATATCATAAATTATAATCACACAAAAAAAATGAAAGGAGATAATTACATGAATAAAATAATATGTCTCTATTTAAAATAAAACCAAAATATAGAATAAAAACATTGTACACATAAATTGAAAATGAAAATTGAAGAATGAAACCTTTTCGGTGAAACCATTATATGTGAAATACGTGTCATTGTTAGAAGAGTTTCTAAATATTATTTTCCACACATGTATTCCAATATATGGGTCATAAAATTATAAAACATATTTTAAAAGGGGTTGTTTTTCTATAAATATTATATATGTACTAATGTAATAACACATACAATCCTTGATGATGATATATATGGTTGAAAAAAGGGTTTATAGTGAAAAAGACAAAGCATAAAATAAATCAAGAATAATCTTGGGGAACATAAAAAAAGTAACAAAAACATAATACCATAGTGGTGGAATATGATTTTTTAATGTGGAACATTTGTTAATTAATTGATTGAAAGAATTATCAATTTTAATTGAAATAGATTCAGGAGAACAAAATTAATTGGATGTCAAAAATTACATGAAGGAAAATAGAACAAATAGTAATTATTTGGTTTCATAAATTTTAGTTACTTTTTATATTAGGTATTTGATGACCCTACTATAGGATAAGGTATGTGACTTCTTAAAATAAAGAAATAACGTTTATTTTGAATTAGCTGACAATTTTTCTTGATTGCTGCACCTTCAGTCTAGGGTTTACGTTACCAATGACATAAAGACAAAATATGATTTTCTGGTCCACTGATGATTAATGAGAGATTTGAAGTGTTTCTAGAATTTACAAGGAAGAGATATTTAGTAGAATATATTTATGTGGTGATATAGGGAGGATTTATAAGAATCTAGATCTCATTTTATCAGGTCACATTGACAGAAAATATGTAACTATGGAAGAAATTGAATTGGTTGATAACATTAAAATGTGATATATTTGGTATTTTTGGAAGATTAAGGATAGGGATGAAATGATTTGTGGATAATGAATTGTTATTTACCATAGAATGTGAATAGGATGAAGAATCGTCATTTTTCAAGTAAAATATAAAATATGATGAATATATTTGATTTTATGATGCATTAGAGGATATATGGGCTGGAGATATAGATAGTTTCAATGGAATTATAGCAGGTGAATCAGCATTTTTCGAGGAAATTGAATACGGAGATGTATTAGTATTTATTAAGGAAATTTATAAATAGGAGGCATAGAATTATTTAAGATAGTTTGGAGGATGATGGAATCTATAGAGGTGAAAAAGTATGTGTAAAGGTTGTGGCACATGCTCATTTCCATAGTAGGCAAGATGTTTAATACATGACGCACATTTCTACATATTTTATATTCCCTAGATGAATAAATACCCTAGAAAATTGTAGGATAATAGAATGAGTTTTCTTACCATTCAAAGTAAATCCTCCCTCAAGAGTAGGGAGAAGAGATATAATATTCTTATGGAATATCCTGAAATCCTTTTGGTGTTAGTAAAGAAATTTTTAATCACCTTATTGATCAAATACATCATGTGATGACATAGACTGAAGGATTTTCATAAATTTTAGAGTCACATCCATCTATTATTTGTGGGACGAATATCTAGATGACACTTCATTTAAAGGGTCACGTGTAGTAATCATTTAGACCTATTTGGATGGATTCATATTAGATGTCGGGTTTTTTGGATTTTTTATGAAATTATCTTTTTATCATAAAATCCACATGATTGATTTTATTCTTTACTTTATACTAACCTACTATCCATCCTGAATGGACCACCACTTCCCAATCCATGTTAATAAAAAAAAATAATTTAATCTGGAATATAGAATCATGTCTAGTATATCTGGACCCTGGGAAAATTTCAATATTGATGGGGATGTTATCTGACATAGTGGTAGAAATAAAGTACACCAAAATTAACATAAATAGGTCAATCTATTCTCTCCAACAAATCAATATGTACAAATCCTCTCCTATGATAGTGCATTATTCACATTAATATATTTAAAATGGTAAAATATGTATCCTAGATAAGAAACCACTATAGTATGTGATTCTTATAAGAAATTAAGAAACTATGAATAAGATAACTTTTCACTCTCTCTCTTTACATTTTGAATATTTATTGCATTAATGTCCCCACCTATCAGTAAATCATAGATAGACTCTCCTATAATGACCTATGAATACCCTAATAAATTAATTTACTATTTTAAGATGGACACCAATAGAAACCCACAAAATCACATGTACAAGAACCATGATGTTGAATGTAGGAAAAAATTAGAATTAAATATAAATTTATTACACTAAAATCCACAAGCTCCTTATAAAGAAGTCAAAATACACTAGAGTGACCATGTAAAGAAACTAGTAGAAACCCATGGAATGAAAAAAAACCACACATCTCATTAGTAGAAATATGTTTTTAAACATAAAATTAAAAAATGGCTATTTTCATTGCCTAACATTAGAGAGTCTGAAAAATAAATTGGTTCATATTCCCATGAACATTCCAAAATAATATTTTCATCGGGGTGGGAGGGTCTATATCATCCAATCATTTACTTCTACATATTAAATAAAAAATCAATTACCCACCGTTTTACAAATGTTAGTGTTCCATTTAATAGAATGTTGATCCTTTATATATTTTTGGGGGTATTAGGGTTCCACTAAAAAAATATTAGTACTAAGATCCCTTTGACCAATCATCTCTTACATCTGATGATTTTTCACATTAGCCATGACAGTCTCTTTATGAAACCCACCATAATGGGAGGAGTGAAAAAGAGGATCAAAACTGAAATTGAAATACTATTTTTGAGGTATAGAATTTATCCTTTTTATATTAATGGGATTTCTAGGTTAACCTCAATGGTTGTAAGTAAGCATACAGTAAGGTTGGTGATCACCATGGGAAATTTAACATTGTCACCAAAGGTCGTCAAATAATATATAGAAAATGTTTATGAGGTTGAAATATAAAAATAATTTAATCATATATTAATTTTTTGTTATATAAAATAACTCAGCGGTCCAATCCTAATGAGATTATTTTGATTTGTAATAGATTGTTTAATACGGGCCTAGATGAGTTTATCTCTATCCCTTTGTATCTCCACATCTGGCTTCAAATACCTCCCATGAGTTTTCCATAATCCATGGAACCTGATAAATTAAAATATTACCCTTTTTATACAAAAACATTAGAGACACAATATTTCTATGAATGTATAATTCATCTATAGATGAAAAAAATATGGGTTATTCTTAATATAAAAATGATATATAATCATTTCAGTAATCCATATAAGGGAATTTTCCCCTCATAAGATGTTTCAAGACATGAAACAAAACCAAGATATTCTCATATGACACCAAAATTATGGTAAATGAGTTATCCAACTCAATATATTACCTAATATGGCCTCCAATACCATGTATAATTCATTCAAATCGTCTATAAAATGGTATGTCTAAAAGTAAAACATAAAATCATGAATTAGAGAAATTGATATTTTAATCATACCAATCATCTCTTAGATACTCCATTATATTGATATAATTATAAAAAATTCTGTTGTTCCAAAGATCAAATTTTTATTTATCCTTTACATTAATGAACTCAAAATCATATTCTAGTATCAAATTTGTCTTATTGGAATGTTTCCATCTAGAAACCATATAAATTTCATTTTATTTTCAAAGGAAATTTGATTGATGGTATAATTGGTGATGAAATTTTTATAGAATATTTATAGTGAACCATTCCTTTTAAAAAATATAATTATATGATTTTAAATTAAATAATATCCAACAAGTATGATCCCAAATATCATAAGGTATAATGTCCTCGGATGAATATTGTTATGTTGCAGCAAAGGGAATATAAATCATAAAATCCTTATTTTATTATTCAAAATGATATCCTAAAATACATTTTTCAAAAAAAAAATTGTGGATCACCTGGGGGATTTATAAATAATTTTGTCAACTAAAAAACCCAGAAAGGGGATAAACATGACTATGAAACATAACATATGAGTCAATAGTGTAACATTATTTCATAAAAGTGTGGGATCATGAGAAATAACATGGATTTATAACAAAAATACCATGATATAATAAGATCGGGTAATCATATGAATTTTTTTAAAATCAAATCACAAGATATAATTCCGAGATAAGGATAACTTCCTAGAGAATATCACATTGGGGAAAAATTCACAAAATGGATTAGGGTTTCTTCTTAATCCCATACATGACAACTCATGAGACTAATTCATCACCCAATACATTGTAGAACTATATGGGTTCACCTATCATAACATAATCATTATATATGTGTTTGAGATACGGGATTCAGTCACAAGTTATAACATGATAATAATTCATGGAAATAGAATGGGATTCGTAATCATTATAAATATCACAATCAATGTAAATGTTATAATAAAGGAATTTTAAAAATGATCATAGGGTGTATATTTTCACATAAATAGAAGTAGAATAAAATAGGCATATATGATCTAAACACACACACAAATATATATTAACTGAACAACATTAAATAGAGAAATAAAGGATGTTAAGGAGATAAATATCACAACGAGAAGAGAATGTTGGTTTTGGAGGGATACCCTACATTGAGAATGATTTTTAATGTGTGTTAATTATCATCCGAAAAAATAAAAATATGTTAATAATTTATTCAACTAAGATCCCTTATCCTTTTCATTATTCCTTCTTCAAAATTTTTTACTATGCATTATTCAACTACATGACCATTTACTTCTACGTCGAATGTTTAAATAATAAATGGATTATATTTCCAAAATCACAATGGTATATTAAAGAATGTTATGGATATTATCATTTAACCAAATCTATAATGTTAATAATAAAGTTATTTATAAAGTTTTACATAATTTTTTTTATTTTAATCCAACCCTGAAATATGATTATGAAAAATAAACTATGATACAATCAGTGAGAGAGTAAGTGTGTATACGCATGTGTAACATTTCCATTTTTCAATAATCATTATGTAAATAAGATAAGTATTATTTTATATTTAAGAAATTATATTTATATCATAAATAAAATTTAAATTCTTTAAATTATCCTTCCACATTCCATCTATGTGTTGTGGTAATAAAAAATAATCATATTGCTTCGCAAGGTGGTAGTTCATCGATCACATGATCAATATTATCATTTATCATGTGGATAGTAATGTTAAAAATTAAATGATATATTTATTTTCCCTAATTAATATTATCTCATTATTATTATGAATCAAAATAAATGTAATCCATTTTACCTTCTATGTAATGAATAACTCAAAAGTGAATCACATCACTTCGTGAGCAAGTAGTCTACCATACACACGATTGGTGTTATCATATTCCATATAGAATGAAAATTAAATTTCTTATTAAATATAATAATTAAATAACTCTAATTCTAACATATTTATCATATATAAACATTAAATACACTACTATATTCAGACGTAATAAGTGGTGATGGAAAATGAACAAAATCGGTTTGCGAGGTGGCAGTCCTTCGTACACACAATCAACGATAAAGTATCCCATTTGAGGAAGAAGGAGGTGGATGTATGTAATTACCTTATCTAAAAAATGTATATATTTCATATATTGTAGTTATTATATCATATTTATTTAATAACATATTAAGGAGGAGAAATTAAAAAAACAAAATGATTGCTTAATGACGTTACACCATTTTTGAACAACATCAATATGATTGCATCAAAATACATGTTAGGATAAATTCTATATCCATATCATGGAATACAGATTGAGGTAATTAAATTAATTATTTTCTTTTTATAGGTAATTTAATATCCTTTTGGTTTTTTAAATAATCAACTAATAGGATAGTGGGTGGCCTTTTATAAGTGGGGGAGAGGACACACTAGAAAATTTATAAAAGGAAGAAACACAACCATGATTTTATCATTCCACAATGATCCTAAATAGACCATTATAAAATATTTGAATATATAATGAATAAATATGACCATAAATTAGTATTTATATATTTTTAGAATCATTTTTTACACTTATACTTTTATTTTATCCCCTAGTAAAATTGTTTTTACTATAACTATTATAAAAAAGTTTAATTTTTTCACTATTTAACATGGTTAATAAATAATTTGACCATATTAGATGATATCAATTATGATGATTAAAAAAATTGAAACAATTTTTCTATATAAAACTTTTATAATTAGATGAATTTAATTTAAAATTAAATCCCCTAACGTGTTAGTAGACATCTTTTCAAGAAATGCAATTTTTTTAATAAAAAGATAATCTCATATTTACCTTATCAGATGTAATCATAATCAAATTAATATAAATTACTATATATATATATAAATATTCAATAATTTTCATTATAATTATTTATTAGTAAGTTTTATTTTAATTATTTAAATGGAGGAACATTTACCACATTAAAACAGTTTTCAAAATAATATTGTTATAAAGAATAAAACATAACTTTTACTAAAACAAGAATAAAGATATTTTTAATGCATTTTATTGGGTAAAATATATTTAAATAATTATTTATTTTAACTAAAATATAATTAAAATAATAAATTTTTCTTAGCCTTTTAAAATGAAATGACTATTTAATAAAAACTATTATTTTCACTATTCACTGAAAAATTATTATTTTCTAATCAAAACCTATCACTTTTTGTCAGAAAATATATTCATTATTATTTTATGATTTTTGTTCATTATATATATATATTATTTAAAAATATAGAAAAATAAATTATATAATATTCTCATAAAAATATTTAATTTTTTTTATAAATGAATTTTTTTATTAAAATAATTATCATCTTGTTCTATTGTGTTTACAAATTCATTTATTTTTATGTAGTAAATATATATAAATTATATATATTTTTTAGTCTATTTAGTACCAAATAATTTAATAATTATTTCATAATAGACTTATTTAAATAATAATGGTTCATTTGGATGTAGTGTTTTCTACTATATACACTACCAATAATAGTTTTCCCTTTAAAAAATGTAGTGTTTTTCATTATTTCCCCCATAATGAATATATTTTTTGAAATTTTATATTACATGACTAGGTGAGAGTAGGTTATATTATTTCCCCTTAATCTTTACTTTTTCCCATGATTATTTCTTAATCTTTTTCTATCTTCAAAACAATTCTCCAAGGTTAGTTGTTTCATTTCGTAGAACATTGTCCCTATAATATAAGATATCCACGGGCTATTCCTCATTTGAAATATATTTCAATAATGGGATCATCTATAAGATATATACATCTGATGTTTCTTCTATTTACATACTAATGCGGGATACATGGAAAAGATCATGTACTTGGGATAAGTTTGGTTAGAGTTCTAGTTGATAGGCCACTATAACAATGCAATAAAGGATACTAATGGGACTGATGTATCTATGACTAAGAGTTGACTTTTAGAAAAACATATTGACTTTATTCTATGGGGACATAAGAAAGAAAAAAGTATCTCTAAAATCAATATCATGGACTTATTAATAATTATTTAATTGGATATTCTTTTAGCATTTCATGGATATCATGTGATGTTGAATTTTTTGATACTTCTATATCATATCAGGGAAAATTTTATGTTTGATTAGTTTGCACTCGATTAAATTATCTCAAAATATTAGAGTTTGGAACTACATGTAAAATAGATCCTCATATATGGCCATATTAATACTATAAGTGTTTTTTTATTATATGATAATTCTACAAGGGGAATTTGTTAATCTTGAAATACATGGAAACCCAATGAGCAAGATCATATCATTTCCATTATTGTTTATATGGTTCTCGTAGACTGGTAATTTTTCTAAGGGTGATCATAAATGATGAAACATGGTTATATACATAATTATTTCAGACGTCTTATTGAGAACCACGATGTAAACTTCAAATATAAATTAAAAATTTTAAAGAGTGGGAATCCTTGAAATCATACCACATCTGTTATTTATATAATAATATTTTAGACAAGAGGGAAATATTCTATGATCTATATGAAATTATGTTGTCTTTTTAAAGAGATCTACAACCACCTATATGGCGTTATTACCTATAGGAGTATTTGTGAGTCTTAGGATGAAATCCATGATTGTGTTTTCGGATTTCCATACTAGTATAATTTTTTTTAATTACATCCTAGGACTTTTGTCATTCTTCCTAGACTTCCTAGCATAATAAGCATTGAGATGGAAATTTTTCCATATCCCTCTCATGCTTCCCACAAGTAGACTCACTTTACATCACTATACACAATATTTCATCACATATGAGTATAAAATGTTGAGTTATATCCGTCATCTATAATCTACCTTATCAGCAATGGTGTTGACAAGACACATATCCGGGTTCTAAAACGTATAAATACATCTCTAGAAAAGTTGATCTCAAGAGTGTTCACTACCTTTTTCTATATAACATCATCATCTTTCCGATCCTCATTGATCTTATTAGTAATGGATGGCTATGTAGTAATTTTTCCTATGTAAGATGATAATTATTTTAATATTTTGACATTTATCCTATGTGCATCTCGGATGATTGGATGAGTCACAATTCTTATCATTTATAAAATCATAGGATCCTTTGTTCATAATGCATCAACCACCATATTTTCATCCCAATAATGGTTATATATTGAGATTTAATACACCATTATCAGTTATTACAATATTCACTAGATCATGTGGACATCCTTCTATGAGATTATGTATTTTAGGCTCCTGTTTTCTTTATATATTACACACTTCTATTCAATAGAGTTAATTTTTTATGACAATCTATAACATTTTCACTTCAATGTTCTCTAGGCCAGGAATGTGATTGTTCTGATCATGAATTTACAATTTCAATGAGTAATAGGCTATTAAATTATCATTCTACTTTAACACGCATCCCAACCCCTTATTTTATTAATTTCAATAATAAAAATAAACATCACTATTTTTTGGAAGTATATAGAATGGTGAAACGATAAGACACATTTTCAACTTCTTCTGTATTTTCTAAAATTCATTGATATAGAAAAACAATACTCTTTTTTGAGATATATTTTTCATGATAGTTTTAAAATCATTAAAAGTTCGTAAAAAATAATCAGTATTACTGAGATAATCTATGGAAACTTTAGATATCTGTTACAGTTGTTGGTCTAGGCCAGTCCTCGATTTACATTATAATATAATGTTCCATATATATAATTTATCTAGTTGTAATAATCCCCAATAGGGATAATTAAATTTAAATAACTCATATTTATTGTATATTTGATATAGATGCTCCTTTCTCAATGACATTAAAAAAGTATTAAATGGGTCTTGTTTCTCCTCATTGATTTGTTTTCAGAGAATCACTATGTTATATATAAATAACACATCAAATTTATTAGTTTAATTCCAAAATCTTGTATTCATTAATTCCATAAATATCATTGAATAATTAATGAGTCCAAAATTTTTCACCATGAATTCATATTGTCAATAAATTGTTCAAAATTCATGTTTGGGAATATCATCCATACATATAATTACCTAATTATAACTAAGTTGAAGATCCACCTTAAAAAAAACTTACCTCACCTCGTTGACTGAACATGTCATCAATCCATGGAAAGGGATACATTTTCATTATTTGGATTTTTTGAGTTCACTGTAGACAACACAAATCCATGTTGACCCATCCTTCTTCTTGATAAAGAGAATTGAATCACACCAAAGTAATGAACTCAGTAATTTAAAAAACTTTTAAATATTATCATATAACTACTTATTTAGGTCTTCCAACTTGATGGTATCCATCCTTTACGGATTCTATAATATGGGAAATTATACAAGTATATGTCTGTTTAAGAATTTAACCTCTCAATTGCGAGGATGTCCTAGTAATTCTTTTGAAAATACACCAATATAATCCCTTGCATTTGGAATTCATTTATGAATTCATTTCATATTAACTCCACAATATTTGACTATGGATGATTTATATAAATAAGATCAAACCATCAAAACATTTTCTATTCGAATATATCTCTCAACACTCATGTTTTTAGGTGGTGTTCTTACAATTCTAAAAAACATATAAAAAATGAAACAATGAATACGATTAGAATAAAATATTTTTCTCACAAATCTAGAATGTATTACTTTTGTATTTTTTACTACATCCTCATTTTCATCCACGACAACCACAGTAATGTAAAATAGGTTGGCCTAGGTGGGGTGGGTGCAACCCATAACGGCCTGAGCCCACATGGGTTTATCTGCAAAATAAAACATTTAATTAAAAGAAATCATTCCTGGCCCACCCCACTTAAGCCCCTATGTAGCCCATAGTATTCCATTCATTTAAAAAGAATATAATATTTATAAACATTAATATATTTTATTATTATCACATTTTAAATGATGGATGTATAGGGAATTATAGATTAACAATATATACAATTTTATGGAATGTGATCGAACATTTTTTGAGGTGTTACTAGTGTCATGTGGTGATGCCGATGTGGTGGCGAAATGTTGAGATACAATGTAGGTGAGTGATCCATTAAGGGTTATGAATGATGATTTTTGTTGTGCATTGATTACAATATCTAGACCTATGAAAAAATGATTCTATAGGTACTCATCGATTTCAGAAGAGTCTATTTAGTTCCCATGAGGTCCTTTCCTATTTTTATCTAACAACATAATATTAAACATTTACAATAATAAATCAACCAACAAATTATTATGATTATATTAAATCATTGAGAATAGAAACCATATGCAAGGGAGATGAGTTCTATTTATTGAGAGGTGGTATGAAAAAAATCTGAATAAGAATAAAAATTACTCTATAATTATTATAATATCATATTGAAACAATAAATACAAACCAATTCATAATTTACATGTTAGATAAATCTAGAATATAATGACTATTATGGTGAAAAATCATATCAATGTTTAGTCTTTATTTTTTTTAAAAAAAATCTAAAATATAAAATAATAATATATTGAAAAAATAATAATAATTTTTATGTTATCTTTTATATTACCAAACACGCATGTCAGCTCAACCTTCCTTAGCCCATAACCATGTGGGCACAACCAGAATTCCCAGGTGTTCTTAATGGTAAATTGTTTTAGGCTAACCCTACCGCACATACACCACATATATGTGAATCCCATGGGCTGCATGCCCATATTTCATTATTAGACATCCTTAATGACAAAATATTTCCCTCCTAATTTTCATGGAAGTTTTTCTTAATAAATGTTTAAAAAAAACCATTTTCATAGGGAATTGGATTGTTTAGTACTCTGGTTCCTTGTAATTAAATCATTGTAAGGAATTCATGGTGTTTATTTGAGCCTTTTATACTTCTTACTTGTTATTGGTATTCTCAATTTCTATTCAACGTAGATTGACCAGATGTCTTTGTATTCAATAATTGAAAAATATTTTGGTTAATCTTAATATGTTTTAGTAATTCTTATTTAGACATTTTTGAAACATGGTATGATGGGTATTATTTCCTCGATGTTATTTATCTTTTGATACCACTAAATAAAAAATCATTTTATGATATTATATTCAATCTAATGATACCGATAAATGACTTATATATCCATATCTACATAGAGGTAACAAAATATAGTCTTTTTATAGTTTTAAAATTACCTATTTGAAAATTATTTTAATAGACTTAGAATTATCCCAATAATTAAGAGTTCCACCGTATATTCAATATTGATGAAAATGATAGAGGACTATTTTTAAAGCCTTATGATGTTTTTCCCATACTCCCCCATAGACTCATTTTCCTTTTGTTTCAAGAGAGGAACTCCCTCCCAATTTTTCAAAGAAGTTTTTTCGGGAAATGTTCTAGAAATTTTTTATCTTAATGTCTTATAAACCCATTGGATCGATATCCTATTAGTAATTTTTGTTCTTGATAATATTATATAACTTATATGCTTCACAAAAAATGTGAAAAATGGCCATCACAAAAATCTCATTCTTTATGCATTGAATGACATAGAATATCTTCTTAAAAGGAGTTAATTAATTACTGTATGATAAAGAGGATCAAAATTTCAAATAAATGTTGTGGGCCACTATCCCATAAAATACTTGACTATAACTTGATCGTTCTTAAGAGTAGTAGGGAACTCTACTAGATTCATGTGATTATTCATAACATGGTCTTGTTGAGCTAGAAAATCCATGAAATCCACAACATGCACTAAACAATTATTAGGTATATAATTGGAGAAATAATCACATTTTTATCATGTATTTGGACATTTTTTCTTATATTTTCTTCCATTAACTAGAATAAATATTAGAATACCTTAACTAATAAATGTAAAGAAGGTAAACTAATAAATAGGGAAGGAATGAATTATAAATGATAAGTAAATAAATCCTTATGGATCTCTTGGCTTCATCCATGGTTATCAATAGTAATTTATCTATTATGATTTATTACAGAATAATTTCTTTTTGTTCATCGAAATGGTACATGAAGATTTAGTAAATTTCCGAAAAAATCTCTTCGGAGTTTCAAACCAGGTGAAAAGTAAATCCTTTTTTCAGGTACATGGTTATGACATAGGTATGATTAACACCAATTTTATAGAGATATTTCCCCTAGGTAAATATGTGTCAGTACCACATCTACATGTAGGATCTGGAAAAGGATGTACTTACCCAAAAACCACTCACACTATAGTTTACCAATATTTTTTGATATTTTTTAATACACAGTTCAATCCGTTGACTTATACCTAGAGTTCTTAATAGTTTTTCGTCATCCAATTTCTAAAGGATAACTGAAATTTCCCTTACATACCAAATATAGAAACCCATGAATTTTAGAAATAATATTACATGTTTTGTTAAAAAAATATCTATCATGTACAATTTCAATGATCACGATGCCTAATTTCTTTGGAATAAAAGATTCACATTATTTTAAAATGATCATGAAAAAAGTAATCCTTATTTTATTATTTACAATGAGGTCTAAAATTCCACTTAAGATCCTAAACCAGAATTGGGTAATCTCAGTAATACATAATGAAGGGGAACGGATAGAAATCCAATGGATTAAATATGATAATGAAACAAAAAATGCGAATCATATGTTTGATATGATATAATAAAATATAATTACCATGAGTAACTCTAGGTAATTATAAAATAAATAACCTTGTATCATAATTTCATGTCATCATAAAAAATTTCAAAGTAGTATATACCAATACATAAACATGATTCTAGGAAAACTACCTAGAAAATATTACATTGTGTTAAAATTACCATAAAGGATTAGGTTTACTCCCTAATCCTATACACGATGCCTCATGATACATAATATTTAATGAATTCGTTGTATAACTATCTTGGTTCACCATTCTTTAAAATTTACCGAATTATGTGTATCATATAAGGGAATCAATCATCTAAAATATAAAAAAAATTACCCATGGAATGAAAATGGATATCATAACATTATATCACACCATAGTCAAAATAAATTACATAATAATGGAATTACAGAAATGATCATAAGGAATGTATTACCCCATAAAATTAAGGTATAATAAGATGTGTATATATTTTAGAGACATAAATACAGAATTTATTAGGATTTTATTACATTATAGAGTGATATACAGTGAGTTAGAGTGGGAAATTCCATTATCGGGAGGAAAGGGCTCTTTATAGATATCAACTTCCCCAATCCCAGTTTGACATATGTGTTATTTATATATATGAATAATAAACATAAATTAATTATTATTTCTCTTAATAGCCTTTTAAACATTATTATTACTCTTATGATATTTTTTCCTTTACAGATCAATTACTTAACCAACTAATTTCATCTTAGACATTTTAATGATAAATGGATCATGTGTCCAAAATGACATTGGTGGGTAGAATATTCTAAAATTGATTAATATTTAACAATATATTTTATTTTAATAATGATAAAATTGTTATTTTTATGAACATATAATACTTTTTATAATACCTTTTAAATATGGTTACGAAAAATTAATTGTGTTATAATCATGGAGATCGTAGATCATACGTAAACCTGAGAAACATTTTAATTTTTCAAAGATCATAGTGGATTAAAGGTAAATGTTATATTATAATTAAATTATGATCATAATATCAAAAATAAAATATTATATCTCAAAATAACCTCAAAAATAACATTATTTTTATGAGGTAACAGAACATAATCAAATCGCTTCACGAGGTAGGAGTCATCCGCACATACGAACGAAATAGTCATTTATTCAATGGATGTTATTTTATGAATGTTTATGATATATTAATTTTGATAATATATTATAATTAAAATAATAAAATATATCAATATCAAAATTATCCTTTTTACATTACATGTAAATCATAAGTGAAAATAGATCTCATCCTTTTGAAAGGTATTAGTCTGACACACACACAAGTGATGTTATTGTAATCCTTATAGAATGTAAACTAAGGTTGTGTATGTGATATTTAAGTACATAAGTATAATTTCATAATATATATAATATAAAATAAATATATATATATATATATATCACTATATCCATCTTTTAGAATCTATTATGGTAAATGAATTACTTCTATTTAGGAGGTCGTAGTCTGTCGTACACATGATCAGCAGTTTCATTTCACATTTGGGGTATAATGAGATGAATGAAAGTCATTATCTTAATATAACAACATATATATATATAATTTATTATATCATGTTTAATTTTTAATAATTAATGTATGTGGATGAATAAATAAATTAAAATTCTGTATTAATGTAATTACTTCTTCTTCAGAAAATAATATTTGGATTTCACCAAAACCTTACTGTGTTGCATTTATGATAAATATAAGGACTCTAGGATAATGAAATGTAATGAATGAATATATTTGGTGATTATTTTGTTGAAACAATGGGTTTTTGAAGTTTGTAATGGAGGTGATATGGTGTGGCCTTTTTTAAATAAGGGAGAGGACACACTTGGAATCTTTGAAAATAATGGCTTACTCTGACAATTTTCTCCTGAAACAAGTATCTAATATTGAAATTTTTACCATTAGAAGATATAATTTCAAAACATTACTATAAAATTATAATTATAAATTTTGTTTGTGATTTTAACCCTTATTGTTTAATTTAAACTACCTGGTAAACCCTTATTTATGAGAAATATGACAATCAATTTTTTAAATTTTCACTATTCACTATGGTCAAAAATTAATATGAAATAATATTAATTACTTTAATTACAAATATTTATTTCATATTTAAATATTAAACTAACAAATTTTCATTTATTTTATTTAAAATTATACTCTTAAACAAGTCAGATAAATGATTTTCATGAAATATATATTTTAATAATGATACTTTCTCATATTAAATATATTACTAGTAATGATAATTAAATTAATTTCAATTAATATTTATTTAAATATAATAAATTAATTTAAATTAAATAATTCACCATTAGGTGTTATTTTAGTTATTTAAAAATGTTAAAATATATGTATATTAAAATTGTTTTCAGAAAAAAAGTTTCTAAATCCTAAAAAATTCTTATAATTAAATGTTGTATAATGTGGATTTAAATTTATGTATTTATATTTTATGAAACAAAATAATTATTATGATAATTATATATTAAAAAAATTAATAATGGGACTAAATTTATTAAGTAGATATGATAATTTTATAAAATTTTATTTTTCATTATTCTTGGAAAAATTATTATTTTTTAAAAATTCATAAAATCTTTCCATATGTTAATTTAATCATGATTATTTCTCATGTTTATTTAATTTAATAAAAAACATTTATAATTTTTCAAAAAATAGGTTATAATATTTTCTAAAAAATAACATTCAGATTCAGATTTCAATTTTTTTTAAATAATACATTATTCTTAAGTGTTTACAAATATATTTATATTGGGTAGTAAGATTAAAAACATTTATGGATGTAGTTAGTTTTATTTATTCCCACCAATTTAGAAGCTCGGTTATATAGAACGTTTTTTTAGTAATAAATGTTTTTATGGGTTTTAGTTTGTGTTTCACATGAACTATTGAACATATTTTTATCTTATAATAACGTATAGAATTACAAGATTCATCACCATCCCAGTATATTCATTCACAACAGAAAATTCCTTCTTTGGATCAATCCTAAAACTAATTGTGGATATGAGCTTTTACACTTTTATAATTATGTTTTTGATGCTACTCCATCTTGAAATCGATGTGGGATTAATTTTTCATCAATAAATCCTTATGTAAAATAAAATATAACAAAAATAAGTAACCCTTTAAACTATAATCCATTTAACAAAAATCATCTTTCGCATTAAACACCATTCTTATCATTAATGATACATTATTCCTATCATATATTATCATGTATAATTTCTACACAAGGCACCACTAGGAATTTACATGATCCAAAATGAGACATCATTATCATTAGTAAATCAGTTTGGGGGAACGCACATAACACATTGGTTACACAAAAACAATTTTACAACTTGTTGAGACAGATTCAAAAATAAACCCAAAGAATCCAAGAAACCCTTTTGGTTTCTGTCAAAATCCTAGTTGTTATAGGTGTACTATCCCATCCAATCCTATATATCACCCAGCACTCTATATAGAAAGTAATTTTGGATTGAATTTTCACCCAAAAGTTTTTTCCATGGTGTGGAGATACATTTGATGTACTTGGATAAAATATTCATCCATAATAATAATAATACTTTTTTTCCTTATCCATAAGTGTGATATTTCTCCATTTATTCTCTATATAATTTTCCATCATGGCACTCATCTGGAAGAGATCCATTCAATAACATCAGGAAAGAAACACGAATAAAAATAACAATTTTCGTGTCACCACTGTAGTACCAGAAATCCTTGAGAAACTCCTAGAATCACCAAGTCATAAAAATATCTATAAACATTCTATAACATATTAAATACTAGTATTCTTATCCTTCTCAAAAATCACTTATGTTTTCTTGAATGCTTTGTGTCTCTTCCCCAAATCCTTTACATGGATACTTGTCAGTTTCCTCATTGTTTGGTGTTGAAGCTCAATATGGGTGGCTCAAGTATTTCCGGTCTGATGTGGGGTGTAGGTATTGTGAATGTTGGAAAATGATCTATTATTTTTTCTTTCATAGCCTCCTTGAGTAATGGAAAATATCTATAGTTCAATGCCAATGTGCTGCTTGTTGGCCTTGAATAGTTCAAGGAGAAGAATATCAATCTTGCTATGTTAGAGACTGACACATTACTTATTTTTAACTCCTTACATGGTTATATCTCTATACCATAGCCAATATTTTACCATTTCTATAGGTTTAGGAAAATAATTAATAGAGAATAGATCATCACCCACACTTGGTTGAGGGAAAAAAAGTGGTCGATTATTTATCCTCCTAAGCGATGCTTTCTAACTCTTCTCTTTTCTATTTTATTGGATCCTTTCCTTAGGCTGGTGATATTGTTTTCATCAATGATTCTCTTAAGATTAAGTTATATAGGCCCTCATTATTTTGTGTCCCCCTAACTAGTGACATTTTTTGGGGATATTTTCCCTCTTCTTGAAAAAAATTATTGTTGTTCGTAAGGATATATCATAACATAATAGATTTTCCATATAAAACAATTTCATTGGTTGATCATGAGATGTGGATGATACAATATCTTGGATCTTTTGTACGTATTGGGAGTTTTTTGAGTTGTAGAAAAACTAATAATTTTAAATAATTAATTATTTAAAAATTATCAACCATGTGATTTTAAATTTTAAATAAAATGAGTTATTTAAGGAAATGTAGATCTTTGAAAACTATTCGAAAAAATATAGTGGTCCAAGATTATATCATCTAATTTAGTGTAAAAACTTGGTGATTTTTGAAGGATATTGGTTTTTTTTGAATTTTAGTAATTTTATTTTTATATTCATTTAATTAATAAATTCGAAATAAAAATGTTTTCATATTTATTACAAAACACGTGTCTGATTTGAATCATATTTGTGTAAATCTTCTTAGTATATATTGTTCTATATAATACCAATGTTAGTTTATTTTATCCCCTCAAACAAACCGAAGATCATTACTTTTTTGATAAATTGATAGAGATCAAGAATATATCCCATTTTGGAACATGATTCTAGGTACATAGATTATAAGATGATATAGAGAAAAAGAAATCTTCTATGAGGATTGATTACTCCAAATATGAAATAAAATTTCATGGAATATGTTGTTAATTTCATTGAATAATATTTATAATAATCAACTAGTTTCCATATTGATTTTAATTCATGAATATGAATTATTTTCAATATTTTTATCAAAATTCACAATATGTGAATAAATCAATTTACAACTATTTTAAGCTATGATGAGTAGTTTTCTGGAGTTATAGATATTTCTCTTCAGAATCTGGCAACTATATTTGGAATTTTTTGATCCATTAAATGGTTATTGTATTTTATATAACATGATTGGTTGCCTATGCGCATCCACATAGTCAACAATACAGATCAAATTTATCCATAATAAAGAATATATGGAGAGGTGAGGTCAATGGACTGTCAGTTTACATAGTTTCGTCAGTCATGAGGGAGGCATGGATGGAATTTTGTGAATGTGGAAGTGGATTTGGAGAATCATTAATCTAGTACACTTACTTCCCAACTCATCACAGATTTGGTATATTATTAATAATTATCTGATTATCAGATAATTATAATTCATGTAATATTATGGGTTATTAGTACTCCAAATTAATATATTTTTTTTAATTTATATATACTTTTAATCTTTATGTATAATTTTATTGTAATTTCTATAATGTATAATTTATTTATAAAATACTAAATAATTTTTTTACATTTCATTAATGTTTATTTGTTATTATAAATAAATTAAACCCAATAAAAAGAAATAAATACCATTTTCCTAAAAGGAAAAATAGAAAGAAGTAAGCAGGTTTTCCCACATGCATGTGGGATCGAAAGAGTATGTATTGGGACTATGAAATATAATTTTTTTCATTATTTATTAAATATAATTTTATAAAACAAACTCTTTTTTTATTACATCGAAATGAACATTAATCATTAGATCCATAATTTATTATTAAAAAGGATTGCATAAAAACCATTTGACATCTGAAAAAACATTGGATAAAATACGGAATAAATAAAGAAAGTGTTGAGATAGAAGTCCTAGTAATGGAATAATCAAATCACGGAAAAAAAACATATGACTCAATCATATGAAATAATAAAATAAAATATAATCCTCTTGAGTAATCACATGGAATAATAATAAGAATAAAATCATATCATAGTATCATATAATCTTAAGAAATATCACATTTATATATAAAATTACATAAACATGATTCAAGGAAAACTACATATAGAATATCACATGGAGGAAAGCTTCACATAATGGATTTGATTTACTCTCTAATCCCTTATATGACATATCATGAAACTAAATATTTATCTCTTTCATTGGATTTCAGTTTTGGTGAACCCATAAAATAATTATCATTAAATATGTGTGCCATATATTAATATCAATCATAAATAATATCATAAAAATTACCCATTAAATGAAAATGGGTTTCGTAATATTATTTCATATCACAATCAAATGGAATTTAAAAAGAAAGTCATATGGGAAATGATGATACATAGTATATTTCCCAATAAAAGAAATATAGAATAAGATATTTATATATTTAAGGGACACATATACCGAATTTAGTAGTATTCTATAAGAGATAGATTAATTGAGTTAGAGAGATCAAATTCATAACATCAATGAAAGGTAGGTTTAGAGAGATCCCTTACTTAAAGATTGATTTGTCATGTGAGTTATTTGTCATCCTCAATGATAAAATTAAGTTAATTATTTACTCTATAAATTACATTTTCAATGTTTATTATTACATTTATTTTATTTTTCACCATCTCATATTCAATTACTTAACAAATTAGCATCACATTGGGCATTATAATTATAAATGGATCATATTTTTAAAATCTCATTTGTATGTTTAATATGTTAAAAAATATTACAATTTATTCAAATATATAATGGTAATAATAGAATATTTTTTATTTTTAAACATAAATAATAATTTTTAAATAGTCCTAGAAATATTTTTATGAAATATGAAATTTATCCCAATATGGAGACAATATGTCATATTTACTAATGTGTAACATTTCCATTTGTCAATGATAATGGTCAGATAAAGGTAAGAGTTATTTTCACTTTCCAGGATGATAATTATAACATAAATATAATATTATTTCTTTAAATACCCTTAAAAATATCATCCATGTTATGATTAAATAGTAATGAATCACACCGCTTCATGAGGTAAGAGTCATCCACACACATGAACGATGTCATTGTTTATTCAATGGAAAATATGTTATGAATGTAGATGGAATACTTATTTTAAATTTCAATTAATTTCTTATATATAACATAAAAAAAACAAATTCATCCTTATTATGATCCTTGTAATTCTTAATTTAGAAACAAATCACATCGCTTCGTGAGAAATAAGTTTGTCATACACACAAGAAACATTATCTTTTTACCTACTAAATGGAAGGAATGATGTTGTATGTGATATTATAACTAAAAAAGTATAATTATATAATAAATATCAAATATATAAAATAAATAATCCATTATATATAATTGTGATAAGTAGTTATGGAATACCAAATATTTATATTCGGGAGGATGTATTCTTGCTTTTAAACGATCAACAGTTTTATTTCACATTAGGGGGAGGTTGAGATGAATGTAAGTCATTACCATACCATAAAACATATAAATACTTTTCATATAGTGAGTTTATTTTATCGTTTTTATTCTATTAGATTTTAATTATGTAGTTGATGAAATAAAAAAAATTCTTGGTTAAGGACATTACGTCTTCTTCGGACAACTTCACTAGGTTTTCACCCATGGCAGTAGAGGTATGTATTTCTAATCAATAAAAGGAATCTAGGATGACTATAGGGATTTAATTATATTAATTTTTAATGTATTTTCCAAATCAATTAGTTTTTTTTGTTTTTATAGTACATGAGAGGGTGTGGGAATTTATAAGTGGGGGAGTGGGAAAACTTACAATTTTTCAGAAAAATGAATTACACCGATATTATTTTCAAAGAAAAATTTCTAAAATTGAATATTTTAAACAATAGAAGATATAAGGTCTATATGTGACAATAATATATTAATTAAAAATGTTTTGGGAATGTTTTTACAACTATCCTTTTAGTTTAACACCCCTAAGTAAATCCAATTTTACCACAACTACGGTAAATATTTTTTTCAGTGTTCACTATCAATTATTGTATAAAATTAATTTGACATATTATAAAATATTATTATTCCAAATATTCATTTAATAATAATAATTTTAACTCACTATTTAGTATAATTTAATTTAATATTAAACTCTTTGACATGTCGAAAAGGCGGTTTTGAAGATATACAATTTTTTCAAGAAAATATTATATCACATTACCTATATAAAAAATAATCATAATTATATGAATTTATATTCATATAATTATGTTATAAAGTATATAAATATATTTTAAATAATTTATCTTTAGGATTTATTTTAATTATATCAAATGAAAAACATTATTCCTAGAAAAAATATTTCTAGAGAAATTTTTTTTAAAGCATAAAAATATAGTTATACTAATGTATTATATAAAGATTATTTAAATTTATTTAAATGGGTTTTATAAAACTAAAAAAATTATCTACATTTTAAATAAAATAAATAAAACAATGGGACTTAATTTATTAATTAACAAGTTCCTATTTTATAAAAATATGGTTTCTCTACTATTCATTGAAAAATAAATATTTTCAGTGAAATCACAAAATATTTCCATAAGATAATATAAATATGATGACACAAAAAACGATTTCCAATTTATAAATAAAGATTAAAATAGTTTCAAAATATTATTGATAATATTTTCCCACAAATAGTTGTTAGTATAATTTATGAAATTAATGGTTTTTAAAAAATGATCCATTATTTTTAAGCATTTGAAAATAAATTGATATTGGGATGTTTCATTATATAAATTAAAAAATTTAGTTATTTAGATTAATATATGAAAATTTAATAGCTAGGTTATAATGGTGTTATTTAGATGATCATCATTTTTTGGTTTGAGTTTTGTGTGTCACATGCATAGTTGAACATAGTTTTCTCGTATAAAACGTTGTGGTGTTAAAATATTCTTCACTAACATAGTATATTTAGGCCAAACATATAATCCATTTTTGGGTTCCATCCTAAATCCTATTGGTGATATGAAGAAAAAATCATCCATTCTTATATATGATCCACCAATCCTTGTGGATACATGGAACATGACCACTGTTATCTGGTCGATTTAGGATACATGGAACAACCACGAATCACCAAGTTCCAAAATGATCCATCGATATAAATATCAAACCATTTTTGGGAAACTCGTATCACACCTGGGTTACACCATGAATATAATACCATTTTTTGCGGGAGAGTCATCACCATACTATGTTTTCCATGAAAAATCTATAATTCAGTCAGGGGTTCCATCACAGAACAAATTTTCAATAGTAAGAGTGTCCAATCCAAGATTATATTTCATCCACCCACAACTTATGGAAACTAAATTATGATTTTGTTTTAACCAAAAATGATTTTCCTATTGTGAGGAGGAGAATTCGATGCACCAGACAACATCATAATACATTTTCATAATAGTATTTTTATTTTTTCTTATTTAAATGTAATATATTGTTATATTGATTCACCAGATCATTTTCCATATCTCCACACATCTCAATGACAATCATCCTCCACCGGAAAAAAAAGAAACATGATAAAAAATATCAATTTCACCACCACCTACACGGTACCTCCAAAACTAGGAAAACTATAGGAATCAAACAAACCCAAAATAAACATTGATATTTCCCTAAAATGGCCATACAAGTGGAGATATTTTAATGGAAATGTATTTTAACCTAACATATGTGGCAAAAAACTAATTATTTGGTTGATCATGGGATTGGATGGTTACACAAGGTTTCACATTTTTTATGTAGTGTTTTGAGTTGTGGAACAATAAAAAATTTAAAAAAATTAATTATTTATTAATGGTTATGATGGTGATAATCATATTTTAAATAAAAATGAGTAATTATTAGGAATTATTATTTTTTAAAAATAATTGAAAACAAATCATTGTTCTTAGAAATCATAATTTACCTTCGAGTGCAAGTTTTTTTTTAATTTTGTGGGAAATTAATTTTTTTTCATTTTATTAAATTAGTATAAATATTTAGTTAATTAATAAATTTATAAGAAATATGTTTATTTATATTTAATATAATGCATAGCTCTTATTATAATTACATTTAGGTTATGCTTCTAAGGATGTGGTGTTTTATTTAACAATGATGTTAGTTTATTTTAGGCTCCCAACCAATCCAAAGCTTGTTCCATGTATCTATTGATAAATTGATAGAGCACCATAAATGAACTCATTTGGGAACATTATTTTATGTATAGAATATATAATATTAGAGAGGGATGAAATGAATCTCCCTCAATGTATGTTTACCCCAAATATCTCATTCATTTTCTTTAAAAATATTCTAAATTGTGATGATTAATATTTAAAAAATCAATTATTTATAATATTTATTTCAATTAATTAATATAAAAAAATTTCAATATTTTTTTAAAAAAATCTAAATATTTGAATTTATTAATTTCCTACTATGTTTATATATGATCAAAATTTTTCTAGATGTATTCATATTTCTCCTCAACATCTCTCATTCATCTTTTGAATTTAGTACATCATTCAATGTGTATTAGTTTTTCTGTAACTTGGTTGGACGTCAATGGCCATCCATCATGATAATAATAAAAACAACCTTTAGCCACATTGAATGAGATACTATGTTGTTAGGGTCAATAGAAGGTTTGTTCTCATATATTTGAAAAACATGAGGGAGGAATGACTAGGTTTTATTGAAAGTGAACCTTGATTTAGAGAATAATTAATCAGGTACACCTACTACCATACTATTCATAGATTTGAAATATTAGTATGAGTTACACTATATTTAGATAATCACAATTTATTTAATATTACGGGTCTGAAGTACACCATCTTAATGTATATTTTTTAATTTACATATATTTATATGGTGTATCATCAGTTGTATTATAGGTTTTATAGAATTAGATTTTATTTATAAAATAGTGATTATTTTTTAACATTTTTTAATGTAGTTTTGTTTTAAATAAAATAAATCCTAAATATTTAGATAAATATTATTTTAGAGTGAATAAAAAAAGAATATGTTAATGGGTAAACCTATATGTATGCAGGTTAATAAGAGCTGGGAAAGGGAAATGGAAATATAAATTTATAAATTTTTTATTATATATCATTTTATAAAATAAAAAATGTTTTCCTATAAATTAAATTAATATTTTTAATAGTCTAAGATTCAAATTAGTTTAATTATTAAATTATTCCATAAAAATATATAGTTTTTGGAATTTTTTTTATATAGATATGGTTAAACATGTGAAATAAATCTAATAATAATAATGAGAAATATATAATAACATATATTTTTTCATGGAGTTCATTTTATATAATCTGTTTTATTTTAGAGTATAAAATACTACATTTTTCTGTTTTGGTGAAAGACATCGTAAACTAAAAATGTATCTGGAGATAAATTATTCAAAAACTAAAATAAATCAATATAATGAACCCATCCTTGATTTTTTTACATTATATAAAACTGGCATGAATATTCCCATTTCCAATGAATTATGTAAACTAATCCCATTGTAAAATAATGCAAGCCTTAATAAGGTGAAAAAAACAATAAAATTAATCAACTGGAAACAAAATCCTTAAATATAAAGAAAATTTACAAATAGGATATTTTATCATTAATAATAGACATTAAATTTTTTTAAGGAAATACCATAATTTTTTAAATAAATATAATAAAATAACATCCCAAATCAGGACTACCATGTATCATCAATGGGATCTAATCTAACACATCTTTGATTGTGGCCTAAAATTGGGAGGGGGTTCAAATTGAAATTGTTTGGGTTAATTATAGTCATATTATACATCTGATTGAACATCTTATATATTTATCATGCTCCTATAAGTATGAAAATTCTTCCATCATTTGAGTTCCCAAAATAATCGATGATAGTTTATGAAGTTTTTAATTCAATTAATTTAATTGTATAATCTTATAATGGTGTGGACACAATGTTGTAAATGTGGTGGGGTGTAACATTTAGGATCTCAATCAATGGATTGGGATTACATTAATACTTTATACTTATTTCTTTTGTGTCAGGTCTTGATAGACATTCTTGTCTTTCTAGGTAAAAGGGATGTTAGAAAAAATAATGGAACCTCCTCAGTAATTGATATGTCCTGAATTTCAATCTGGGTCTACAAACTAGTGTTTTTAGTAGGATTATGGATGCTTCAAATTATTGGACATTAACATTTTTAGGTGACATGCATGAAGAATGAGAAAACAAATATTCACAGATGTTCATTAGTTGGATCTTTGTTCTTCTCATTTTAATTCAATTTTGGTGGAAGAACACACCCCTTGAAAATTTTCTAGGATAGTCATCATGTTGGAATAAACATGGTGTGTATATGACGATGGAAATTATGATGATATCCCATGACATATTTTAGAGAACTGTAAGCCTCTATCGGTTTACATAATAAATTAGATGTTGGGTAATAACATGCAAAAATTTTAGGATACGAGAATGATTTGACGGAACCATATGGGGTTGGGGTTTTTGTTACTAATATTTGAGATAAAATCACCCCAAACATAATGGTGGAGAGTTAGATGTGACAATGATGGAATAGAAATCGCAGTGGGTATGGAAATTCTAGAGCATGTTCATGAGGTTTCAGAAACTAAAACCCTAATCTTGAAAAAAAATGTCAATATAAGAAACATTCTCCCTAATTTATATAGAATATAGAGTATATTACCATATTATTATTTAATGTTTTCTAAATATTAATTTACTGTTTACCAAATATGGATTAGTTTTCTTTTTCATTATGTTTCAATATTAAAATTAATATTATATAGACATTACGATCACTGAATTAAGTATTCTGTTATTTCATGTGAGTGATAAAGACATAATTTTTACACATTAAATGATATATCTTATATATAGTAATTAATTAGTGTATTACTAAAATTATTTATGAACAAATATTATTTATGGAAACTATTTAATCCTAATTGAAAAATAAAACCAAAAAATAAATATTATAATATAAACTATTTTCTTACATAATTATTCTCTTCATCGATAACTATGATTAAAAAACTATTGATATTTACATTTAATTAATAATTTTGTTGGAGTCAAAATTTATTCATTAAAATTTTACTATTAATATTTTTGACAAAGAAAATCGCAATTTTCTATTTATTGAATCCCATTTGAAAAAATTATTTAATAACTAGTTCTTATTTTTTATTTTTATTTTTTATCATTAGCCCAAAATTCATAGGGGGGGGGGCTAAATGACATTATGCTCAGAGGGAGGTCTAATAATATTTCATTGGATTTTTTTCAATTCATTAACATAGGAGGGTGGTACGAATGTCCATTTTCATTTGAATAATTGTTAGGAAGTGATGTCTATGTTGTCTCATATAAGTGATAATATGCTTAGTAATTACAATAAATTAAATGAAATGTGTAATATATTGAAGTTACTTGTTGTTTTATTGAAATAATTTAAGTTCATTTATTATTTATGGAAACTATTTAATATTAATTTATTAATCAATTCTTTAAAATGGAGATGTTAAAAGAAACTATTATCTTAGTTAATTATTCCATTAAATAACAACTATTATTAAATAACTAAGACTCAAGTTGTGAAAATCACGGTATGAGCACTAAAAATATTTCAATTGTTTTAAATGTGGAATATATATTGGTAAGAGATCATTTTCTACTGGAAAAACATTTTACACACATATATATCACTGTAAATAATTTTTTTTTAAAAAATTAAATCACTAAATGAAATTTCAATGGATAAATGTATTCTATTGGAATTGTAATAACACAAAATGATACTCTATATTTTGTTAAAAATTTCTAGAAATAGATTAATAATTCTAGTATATCTATAGATAATGTTATTTAATTTTATAAATAAAGCAACCAATTTATATCCATTTTAAAATTATGTTTTAAATGTTAGTATTCAATTATTTTTTTTAATTTTTGTTAATGTATTTATTTATATAATTATATATTATATATTTTTATATTTAATAAATGTAATGTACTATTATATTTATTACCAAAAATTTACTTCTATATTTAATATATAATAATTATAAAACTAACATATATGAAATAGAAAAATAATAATATTTTATTCTATGTTCTAATATAAGTAATAAACATGGGGATCCATGAAAATGATAGAATATAAATGAAGTTCTTTGAAACAAGTTTAAACATAAAGATACTTTACATTGAACTCGGTTAAACATCTTATAAAATCTATATCTCAAAAATATGGGGACTTACTATCATGGATTCCACACCAATTCACATGAAATATTCTATAATTTAGTTTATCTGAACAATAACAACACCATCATCATATAAGAACATCCTTCAAGGATGGAATTTTCACATTTTCCATCTTGGATTAGCTGACACACTTTGTTTTATTGTAATGTACCTCCATCATCTGAACACATACATCTTCTATGTTTTTTTGTTGTAGACCACCAACATGCTTGATCTGATAGTCCCGACACATTTCCCAACTTCACAATAATATCACCAAAGTATGACCTTTCCAAACACCCATCAAAAAACAAAATTTTCAGAAGAAACTATATAAATTATATCATAAAGTGAATAAAAATATAAAAAAAATTACTCAAATTTCTATAAACAACATATAGCACAATAAATATCTCCCCCAATTTATTTCTAGAAAAACATTTATTGAATAAGAGAAAACGAAAAGAATTAATACTAAATTCCTTTAACCCATTAAATTCATATAGAATGTTTCTTAATAATCTAAATGAATGTGTTGGGTCTTGACCAAAAATTGATATTTTATTATTAAAACATTTAACAAAAAATGAAAATATGTTGTCAAACTAATGGAAATTATACAAAAAAAATAAAATGAATTAAACAATACGCATGATATTTATCTAGGTGTTAATGATACCAAACACCATAACATTTTATATCACCAAAAAATAGGATTCAATATAGTTTGAAAATCAACCATAATGATAACAGGAAATATATATTCCAAATGAAACTATATGAAATACTATAATAGAATGGGGGAACAATTGCATTGGTTTCCCAATTTATTTATAATCCGGGAGAGGTAGGTTCTTATACATGAGTGACCATGTGTATTTTCCCCATGATAAGGGAATTATTTTACAATTTATAATGATATTTTTTTACCATACTAAGTTACAAAGGATAATTGACCTATGATTTTTCATATGTGTGTTTCATCAATACTTATTCTACACAGCAGTAATGAACAAATATAATGTCGTATAAAAAATATATAATTATGTAATTGAAATATTTTAAATATATGTAGAATGTTTTTTCGACGTAAAAAAAATGACGATGATCCTTATAATGATATAATTCAAGTGTTCCATAATAGTACAAGATAAATGTGGTTATGAGTGTTTTAGGAACATAGAAATGTTAATAGAAAAGTACCAATGTGGGTATTGGAAAAAATATATATTCAATTTTGGTAAAATCTAAAATTTCTATGAAATTATAAAAGACTAGTTTGGGTCAACCATATCTATCACATAGTTCAGCCAGTCCAGGGGTGGGGTAAAACAAAGATAAAAAACCAGACTCATATTAAAGAAAAACGTGACACAAAAATAGAGAACAAAGATGAAACAACTAGATATAAAATAGATCCAAGCAGGCTAAACCCGATTGAAATAAATCTCTAGAATACAAATCTCAATGTGAAAAAACGTCACCTCTACAAACTATACAAAATTACATAGCTACAATAATAGAATCCTTATAGCTACCAAATAATCGTTATGTGACCTAAATATAGAAAAACAGTCTACATCTACACAAAAATGGATTTTTTGTGTTAGAAACAAATCCCAACATAATACCACCAAAGACTTTATATTAGTTCTAATGATATAAATAAACAAGAACAATCTATAAAACAAAAGAGTTTTATAAGAAATTTTATAAATAAATATCCTGAAATACATTTCAAACAATAATTGAGTTGTAACAAATTGAATAAAATATTTCCATATCTAGATGAAAAGTAGGTAAATATGCATTATATAAGATTAATATTGGGACAAAATCATTGAAATAAACTATTATAAAACAAAAAACTATATAAAAATACACCTTCCAATAGAGCTATAGCATATGGAAAAATACATTGTAGACACTCATAATGATAAAAATACATATGTTTGGATCCTAAAAACATCAATGCATTTCATAGACCATCGACATTGAAGAGATTAATTACCCAATAGTGTCACTCACACTAAGGAAAATCATGACTCTATCTCAATATTCTTAGGGTTTTGACTATGAAATGCTTTCCAATTTAGTTTTTAAATTTGATGATAAAATTTTTATAATAATAATTTGAAATATAATATAATTTTACTCATGTTTTTAAAATCTCTATTTGATTTAAAATCAAGGAAATTATATATTCAAATAAAATATCCTTTAAATATAAAATTTAAGAACTTTTCAATTTAAATACATGTAGTTTCATTTAAAACATCAACGAATAAATAATAACAACAAAAAAATCAATAAATTATAACAAATAAACATATAAACCTCTCTCAATATCATTTAAAATCTAACCAACATAAAAAATCAGGGTTAGAAAACATAGGTTCTACCTTCGGAAGACAATGCAAGAAAAATTGACTGAAACATATAGATTGAAATCAAAATCAGATTAATAATACCAAAAAATGGTTCCTAAAAAACAAAATATTGAAAAACTAAGATGAATTCTTACCTGGGGAGATAAGGTACCATACCATGTTGATCAATTGCAAAACAAGTTGATCCGTACAGAAGGGCGTCACCCAAATATCTCATAGGGTAAGAGCACTGGTTGAATGAAGAAGGTTGAAAAATAAAATAAAGCATAAAACATATACATGATAGACTAAAAGTAGTTAAATGGGGGATTAAAAAATGTGTAATATTTTATAAATTGTTATTCCATTTACTTTCATGTTATGTTAAAAATTGTGTCACTTTGAATTGAAAACATAATTTTCCACATTACCCGATGTGAAATCTTATGAGTCGGGTAACATTTTCACAATGTGTAATCAAGGTCAAGACATCTTTCCACTATCCATTAAACATCATGAGATCCCATTATACCTAGTGAAAAACATAAATGTAAAGGAAAAAAATGAAAATCCATCATATCCTTGACTTCAACACTATTCGAATCGTCCCAAAAATCATTGTTGATAACACATGCTTGATGAGAAAATGGAACCAATACAAAATATCATTGTTGGATTTGGTTCTCTAGATCCATCTTCTATTTACTTTTTGATAACTTATATTCATGGTTTTTATTATTAATAAATTCTTTATCACATCATTACTATTATTCTATGTGACATTGTATGAGATAACGTCCCAAGATTATATGTCACATTAATGTTCATAGAAGTTCCCCGCTATGATGAGAACTTAGAAGTTCTATGGCACTATTTTTCAATATATGTTCAATGGATGAATGATATCAATTGAAGGACACAAATGATATATGCTATTTGGGGTGGATACTCATGGGTCTTTTAGGCACATTTTCATGGTGTACGCACTTGTTAATATCTGGTAAGATATTATGAGAACGAGACCCAACAATAGAAATCCACATTTATTAGTGTCATTGGATATTACTATCTAAGAAATTTTTTATTAATCCATAGACATTATGATTATTATTAAATGTTATTATGATTCATGTACTATGATTAATTGAATAAAACTATAATGGTAGAAGTTCTTTGTGAGTTAGGATACATTGGGTGTGTCTTGAGTAATATTTCATTAATGAATAATGTGAGATAGGATATATCCATTATATTCATTGAAAAAAGTTAATATCCTAAAAGAATTGATGTAACTGATATATCATATGTAAATAAATTTCCACGGTGCTCTCTAGGGATGATTTATTTCAATAAAGACAATGAAAGAGATATCGAGCACCTATGATGATGTCAGGGAATGCAACCTGCTCGATTAGAGATATTTTAGAAAAGGTATTATATTCGATGGTAAGCATTCATAGGAGGTGGAATTTTGTTATGAAATTATCTTCATTCTCTATGGGTACCATGGAATGTTCCTAGAAGCTAATCCTGGACAGTAGGCAGGATCACCTAATGCCATTGAGAAAGAGGCCTAGAGGGTCAAACCCCAAGTGCAACCAAAATCATAGTAAAATAATTTATTATTTAACATGTTGAATAATTATTAATACTAATCATGATATATTATTTTTTCATGTATAGCTATTCATAATTATTCCATCACTAGATATTTGAGAGAATATATTGTTGATGGAATAATTAATAAATACTTATTATATATTTTGGGGAATATAATATTTATTTATTTATTAGTGAATATTGCGATAATATTTATTTAATAAATAAATAATCATTATTCAGTTCTTAATATATATTGAGTAGGATTGGTGGACCGAGTTAAAGAGTCTAGTAAGAAAAAATAATATTGAATATTATTTGATTAAATAATATTAATTAGAGCTCACAAGTTAAGTTCTTGTCATGAAATAATAATATTACTATTATTATTTTACATGGGTGTTTCTATGGAATTAATAAAAAAAATAATTTCACATGTTAAAATTATTTATTATTACCCCAGTGAAATAAATACTCGGAAATATTATTCTCATAATATCCAAATGCTGGAAAAATGATCCCAATTGAGTGTTGAACAAAATTTGGTGAAAACTTCTTGAGCCGACATATTTCTTCACTCTTCAAGAATACTCTCAAGAATGAGAGTGAAACTCCTCCACCAGATCAAGGAGAACAATTTGGAAGTATTTTTTAAGGTTATTGAAGGTGGACAAAGTAAGTTCAAGGTTCGTCCACGCTCACGCCTGGGTTCTCCTTCGGCGACGTCCGGAGATTCGTGGAGCATGTTTAGATCACCGCTAGAGGAGATCCAATCTTGATATGTACAACACAACAAAAGTGAATTTCATATTTGGGTTTGGACCCATGAACATAGAAAGAAACTCCGTCGATGTAATTATATTAAAATAAATTAATTATAACAAAATTATTAAAAATAAATTGTTAAGAACCTTGCCTAAAAGGCTTCTTATATGATCGAAACCTCCGTGTGGTGTCAGAGAGGGAATATTTTTGTTTGTAATTAATAAAATCTTTGAATATTTATGAATTAAAATTTTATTTTTTCAATTCATGTTTAATCAATATTTTAATATGAATGATGAGATCAATTTCTTCAACCACCTTTTCTTATAGATCAAATATAAATGATTAATTTTATGATTAAAATTAAATCGAGGAACTCAAATAGAGGTGTAAAGGATTCATTCTGAATGACAGACAAGTACACGCCGTGTAATCAGAAATAAACGACGTGTAGTTGGGTTTAATGTATTTCATGTAATTCATCAATTACTCAACCTGTGGGCACTAATGAAACATGATGTAGTTAATAATTACAACACCCGCTGAATTAGAAAGACTATATGACAGTTACCAGACTACATTCCATGTATCCCACTAGACCTGGCATGTTGTCCCTTTTGGTTCAGGTCCAGGCCCTGTATACCATACATGGCTTAGCCGACAAGCTATGGTGTATCTGAGAGTCAATATGGGATTAGGACCACTGGATTTCCATGTACTCATAGATTTTGGAAGTACACCACACATGTCGAGTCCCAAGGCGTGTACTTTGGATAGATAGTGAAGGGTGTACATTCTATGTAGATTAGATCTATATGCAGTGTATTGTTACCAAATTACAGAGATATAAAAAATTAATTTTTGTGTAATATTCAAATTATTATATCTTTTATAAGACATATTACATGTTCATACTCTATTTGCATTGAAGTATAACATGTCGCCAAAAAACTCATTTGATTTGTGTAATCATCTATGAAGTACACGTTGGGATAGTAAGAATTAAATATTTTATTCCAAATGCCACAAAATTAAAACAATATATGAGTATAATATATGCTGGGTATATTTTAATGGTTATTCACCATGTTACCTCCAAGGTATATTTTTGTTAAAGGATAAATTTAAAACAATTTATATAATTTTTTTAAAATTATTATGGATGAGAATCTGAAGGAAATTATGAAAACGATTAATATAAAGTGGTCTATTAATAAAAGATAATAATTAATCGATTGGAGCACAATTTATATTAAATAAGAATGATTAAATAATTTAATGGTAGTTTTATTAAATGTGTAATGAATTCCATGTCTGTAGATGATCATGTTCTAGTCAAGACCTTTATATATGACCGGTTTCATTATAATTTATTATTAAATTATGTTTGTGGTTTATGTACCTTCTCTCGTCATTAATATGTTGTGAATGAATTCCCATGGTTTCTTTTATATAAACCACTTTCTAACCCTCGTCTACGTGTGATTATAAGCATCTGGAATGTATAGATCTCCCAAACTATTGGAGGTGGTTCAAGTTTGGATCTAAGTCAAAACCAATCCAAGGAGATACAATGGTGGATAGGTGGAATGCTGTAAACAGAAACCTCATATTGGGTCAAGGTGTTTCTCCCCTTGGACAAATTTTAGTTTATTAACCACTAGATAAAATAACCATTATAACAAGATCATGACTATACCATTTATTTTATTTCTATAAGTTTTATAGTTATTAATTATTGTTATATTGTCACGATCACATAATTAATGAATTAACATGAATGCAAGATGGTATAAAAATAAATTGGCTTATCTATTAATATTCTAAGGCATTGTTAATCACTTAAGTATATTCCAATTAATGTTAACAAGAATGTGAAAATTTAATAATTGTAAATTTATACTAAAAGGATAAATTATCTCAATAAAATATTAAGTCAAAATTGCTTTCCATTACTTCGGTTAGAATCGAACAAAAGTTCGAATTGATGGACCTGCCAATGTTAGGGGGCATTCAATTACCAGAGAATAATAATTTGAGTTTTTGGGTCAACATAACTTGGTTGAAATCAAGGGTTGTCTTCTAAACAGGACATGGAGTAATTAAGAGGCAAAGGCTGAGGAAATATAAAATTAATGATTTAAGAATTGGTGAATCCACTCAATATATTAAGAAGCAACAAATTAATGATGTTGGAATTTGGAATGCCTATCTAAAACCATTTGATTTTAATGAACATACAATGATGGGTTAATGAGAATGGTATATCATTCATTTGAACTAGAATTTTAGAGCATTGTGACATTCTAAATTCAATGGTGAGTTGAATATGAATCGATAAAATACTGAGAGACTAATAAATAAATATATATTTATTTATTTGTCTACATTAATTTATATAACGTACTAAATTTTTTCTCATCTTAATTGTAGAAACAACATAAAAAAGACATAAACCATATTTTTACATTCCATACATAATAAGGAAATCCATATCACTATAAATATCTTCTAGAAGTGGAAAAGGCACCTATGGGCCATCCTTCTCCATAAAAGGAAACTGTATGTCTGGGAAAAAACTTTACCAGTTGTGTTTGGAAATGAGGCTAGTGATGAGGAGCTATCTATGTAAAAGAAATTTCTAGAATATTGTATGAATGTTTAGTGCATCATGTTTTCATCCATGTCCATTAATCTATTGAAGAAACCTGATGAAATGGATTCTTATAGATTGATATCACACCTTTAGGATCTCTATCAAGAGAAGGTGAGACAGGAGATATAAGGGACCTCCAATGATTTTTCCCAATTATGCTTGGAGATTTTGTGCCATATGGGCCTCATGTAGTCATTATTATTGGTGACATTGAATGTCTAGAAATCCTAGGGATTAAATTATGGAATTTGTTTCATATAGACCTCATAATTTCATCACTAAACAAGAGATTATGTAGTTTTATTTTGAATTATAATATTATAAATAATGAGAAGAACATGTCGAGAGTTATGGACCTCATTTTCCATGTGGATAAGGGAATGGGGTGTGATAAACCCAAATTCATAAAGGTTAATAGGAATAAGGAGGAAAAGGTAAAGGGTACTATGACATATGAACAATTTAAAGCCCCGGAGCACTATTCAACCATAAATATGAAGATCTAAAGGCAAGGAAAGGAAAAGGAGGCAGCATGTTTTTCATGTGAAATGTGAGGCATGTGGAAGAGGAACACCAACTAGGGACAAGGGAAAGTAAAAAGTGTGATCATTATTGAGAGAAATATTTCCATTTCATCAAATTGGGTAATTGATACAGCTTGTAGTTCTCACATCTATATCCAAATGTAGGAACAAAGTATAATTTGGAAAATTTACAGAGGAGAGGTGTATCTGTGAGCGTCCAATGGTGTGTGGCTGGCTGGTTTTGCCAATGGTGAATACCACCTTTCGTTGAAAACTAGGATGATTTTGGTTTTATGTGATTGATATTATGAACCAAATGTTACCAAAAACATAATTTTGTGTCAATTCTATATTCATATGGGTTTATTTTCAATTTAGGAAATAATTTTTTTTCTTTTATAAGGACAACAAATGTTATGGTATGGATCATTTAAATAACGTTCTTCATGTATTAAATTACAAAAAAAGTGTTGAATATCAACAATGAATCTAGTTCACGTGACTCATATAACACCACGTTATCAAATCACATTCATGGATATGTAAATGAGAAGCGTTTGACAAAGCTCTATCAAGATGGATATTTAGACTCATCTAAGATAAAACGACTTGATATATTTGACACCTGTTTACAAGGGAAAATGACCAAACATCCAATTTTGGGATAAGGTAAAAGGGAAAAATAGTTACTAGGATTGGTAGACACTGATGTGTGTGGAAAATTTACAGTAGAATCTAAAGGTGGATATTCATACTTTATAACTTTTACTAATGACATGTGTAGACATATCTATATTTACATGATGAGGTATAAGTCCAAGTACTTTATGAAATTCCAAGAAATAATTTATTATTCATACAATAATCGTGGTAAGAATATAAAAAATATTTGATTAGATCGATGAAGAGAATATATTAACCAAGAGTTTATCATATTTTTATGAGAGTTTGGGATTCAATTTCAACTCACTTTAACATATACACCAATGTGGAATTGTGTTAGAAAAGGGAGGAACCATACCTCGTTGGAAAATGTAAGGTTGATGATGAGTCATGTAGATATTTTCTTATCCTTTTGGGGATATTCATTACAAACTAAAGAATACACATTAAACCAACATAAAATTAATAAGTAAACAAAATCTCAGTCGAGTTACAGAGTTGAAAGAAAATTATTGTATCTAGACAGGCCATCGTTATTTTTAGGATATCCTAACAAGATGGCCTGTCTAGATACAATAATTTTTTTTGGGATAGCGTAACTGATACGCAACAACAGGTTTCTTTGGAATCTTACGTTGCGCACTAATAATATAATATTATTATTTTAAATGGTAGTTAACTCCTTGCCATTTTATTGGAAGGAATGAATGAAACTAACTACAATATTATTATACATGTTTTTTAAATGTATTTACATTATCCAATATAAATATAGAGGCTTAAAATGTGAATGAATCTAATTTTAGGCATAATTTACATTAAAAGGACTATTTATCGCCATTTAATGGAGAACCCTCTTTAAATATAGTTTATGTCACTTTAATATATTCTATATTACCAAATAAAATCATTCTTTAGAATGGGGACATCAAAATTTACTTTTTGTAAATATTTCGAATTTTTCCGATAAAGTTATTTTTTTAATGAATAGTGAAAAATATTGTATTTTAATTCAAAAGTGCCATTTAATTTAATTTATTTATATGGTTAGATTATCTTTTTAGTTGGTTTTAAAGTGAAATTAAAATATAGTTTAACTATTTAATCTAATGTTGGTCATTGAAATTAATTTCTCATTTAAATTGGACATAAACCAGTATCAATCTTTTGATAGTTATTGATTCTTAAAAACACGTTATTTTTATTGATAATGGAAATTATTTTTAAAATTAATTAATTCCAATTATATTTTTAGAATTTGAAAAAATAGACATCATTTTTTAATTCGGAATATCAAATATATCTTAGGCTGAATTTTTGGTATTTTTCTGAAAAACTTCAATTTTTGAGGAATAATGAAACCACATTGTGGTAGTTTAAAAAACTAACTTTTTCAAATAAATGAAATTTTATCACATCTATGAATTGAATTTCAAAATTCCTAAATACATGGTTATTATAAAGAAGTAAAATGTGGTTCATTAAGATGAAAATAATTTTTGGTGACTAGTAACTTTTTACTTTTCTTTACCACGGTTAAAGGTAAATAGGGTAATTCAAGGTTAAAAGAATACTATAATAATTCCAAAATTACCTTAACACTTGTCCAAAACTTATTGGATGAGTACTTTCTGACCATGGCCATCTTTGGGTCGATTTTGGGTCCCCATTTAGCCCTATGGGAGTGATAATGACAATTTAGATTAATTAATTTAATATGAATACAAAATTGACATTAACAAAATTCTTTTATTAATTAATTTTTATATGGTTATTTATAAGTCCTATTTTAAACTATAAATATTAATTGGAAATATAAAAATATTTCCTATATGCTATTATTTTTTTGATAATTTTTATACATCCAATAAGTTAAATTATTTGTGACAAAATAATGATGCAGTATTTACCTCATTAATAAATCATTTAAATAAATAAGATTACAATGATTAAAATATTAAACAAAACATGTCCAAATCTGATTGGATGATTTTATTTCTACCATGGATCATCTTATCTTCTACTATAAGGATTTCTGTACCATTATAAATCCAATATCATTATATTATAATATAATACTTTCACTCATTCCTAAAGAGACCCTCCTCTCCCTTATAAAAAGAGACCACTTATAACCAATTCCTCGCACATCTCGAGACATTTGGCTCGTTCAAACTCTGCCCAATTAAGATCCCTACATACCTATACTCCTCATAGAAGCCTTACCTTATGCATAAGTTACTTCAATATGTCATTTGGTTCAATCCAAATGGAGTTACACAAATTAAAGGTAACAGTTTCTCTTAAATTGTTTTCATTTATTTTAATTCTCCAACCCCTAAAATATTTTTATTCCATTCTTTTGTATCTACAACAGTATCCCCAATACACTAGGATGTTTTTAATGGAATTATTCTAACTATATTTCCGCACACCTCCAACTAATGGATGAGGAACATAATGTTTCTGTGGATGGAAAACTAAGGCCTCACGAAACGATGATTGTTCAATTACATCTTACCACCTCTAATGGTGACCATTATGATGGAACTGTATTTATATATGGTATATATTATTTTTATTATTTCCTTATTTTTATTCACTTTCCATTTATATCATGACATTATGGTTTTCAAAGTGGGTAAATACGGTAATCTAATTTAAGGAAGTGGGGAATACAGTCCCCTCAAAGTGGTTAGATACATTAATGCCTTATGTGGGATGTATAAAGGATGGAGTTAACTAAATTATATATGGTATAATACTGGAATTATAATATAACTATGTATCATTATGTTTTATTTCCATTAAAATATGATATATAAATGAAAGTACCATTCATGCGTACGTACGACTTACCATCTCCATGAACGGTGCATTTCATTTATTACCTCTAAATGTTATGTACTATTAAAAACATGTATATAATGGATATATATGATATCCAAATCATGATTATCATTCTAGATATAATTAACCTTTGACCACATGGACAACTTGAATATATAAGGTGTTCATTTTTTACTCAAGTACCAAATATCGACAAAATGAACGTTATTAACTTAAATGAATTCATAATGTTTATAACAAGGTAATAAGTGATATAAATGGAATAATAAACATGAAAAAGGTTCTAATGCAAGTAGAAATTAACTTTAGTTTATTATTCAGGAGAATAACGAACGATTGAGTGAAGTCGGACACGAGGTAAGGGACTTTGTCTCAATGTCCTTTCATTGAGGCGTTTTTAGTTTTATACATGATTTTATTTTATATGGTATATAAATCCCTTTTACTTTTCATTTTATTCAAAGTGAATCTTTTTATACGAAGTTTTTTACTAAATGAAAAAAGGAATTTTTTTATAACGTAAGCGGTGACAACAACCTTTCTACCACCGTGAGTATTATTTTATCTTTGGCTTCCTTAACAAGACGAAATGTTTTTAAAAGGGAAAATAAATACCATATAATCTTTTTACGTATTTTTGTATTGAAAATGATTTTGAAAATGGATTTATTATTTTAATATCTTGAAATGATATTTTATTATTGCAATATGGAAATTTATTCTTTTCATTATGCTTATGTTTTGTGTTATGATCATGTTATGGTTTATGGGAATTATTTACGTATATGGGTTGTTCTGTGATAAACCTAGGGCGGGTGAGCCCGAGATAGCTCTCAAATGCATTGGGTAACATGATGGAGGTAAACATGAATGTTTATCTAAATAGATTTATGGAATATACTTTGATGGGTATTCCAAAGTAACTTCCTATGTAGCAAAGATATATAGAAAGTAAGTCTGATATGGATGCCACAAGTTACCTTCATTATTAATGATTTCTATGTGTATTTCATAAATCTTATGATTTCATGAGGTAAGTAAATTAGTTCATGTTTTGTATATATTTATGAACAAATGTTATCATTATTTGGTTTATAACCCTTACTAATCTTTTTATACTCATCCCAAGTTTTGAAATGTTTTCACAGGACTTTAAGATGAATAGGGTCAAGGATGGGATCAAGGAAAAGTCATTCTGTCTGAAACATGGAACTAGACATGAATCTTTTTTTCAAGAGTTTTTAATTTATAAAAAAATGGAACTTTTTAGATATTACTACCTTGTATTCTTTTGATATGAAATAGTTATTTCCTAATTCTCTAAAAATCTAAACCTGAAAAGATCCCCAATGTGAATAAATCATTTAACTCAATATTATGTAATATTTAAGGTCGGGTCCTTATAGTTGGTATTAGAGGTCGGTTTAGATAACTTTAGGAGTTAGGGTATTGTTAAATTAATATCTATAATGTAATTTATGTTAATATTAAAATCATATATCATTTCTAGATTACCATGTTACTTCACCTACGATATTTTTGTGTTCATAATGGTTTTCTGTAGAGGAAACATGGAAGCGATGTTGGGATGACATCAAGAGGAAGGCAACCTTCCAAATCAGCAAACTGAGATGGTCGGAATCGGAACTGAACAGTTTTTTGTAGTGATGGCATAGTTGACTCAGGCTATAAATGGTGGTGGTATCCATGTACAAGATCAGCCAAATCAACCACAGAGGAACATGTCAGTAGTAGAGCATTTCATGAGGCAACATCCCCCATCATTTTGAGGATCATCTAACCCTGTGCGGGCTGAAGGGTGGATTAATGTACTAGAGAAGATTGTAGATGTCATGGGTTGTTTAGAATATCAAACGGTTAGTCTCGATTTTTACCATTTTGAAGGTGAAGATGATCATTGGTGGTCGATGGTGAAAAATATCAGGGATAGTGAGGATATTAATGCTCTGGATTGGGATGAATTCAAAGGTATGATTCCTGCGAAATATTTTCCTAGGGTGGTTCATCTTAGAATTGAAAAACAATTCATAGAATTGTGGTAGGAGGGTGACTCAGTGGCTGCTTATGAAGAAAAATTCACTGGATTGTCAAGGTGTGCTCTAAATTTCATACGAGATCTTGATAGTTAAATCAACCATTTTTACTCAGTATTAAAGCCAAAGTATCGAAGGGCTTTATCTTCTCATGACTTCAAAAGTTATGAATAACTTGTTCATTGTGCAGAGGTGGGAATTGATTTTGCTGATGATCATGTATTCTTTGTCAAACAACAAAATCATAGGTCGAGGTTGTAGGCGAAAGGGAATATCTCTTCAAAAAAGTCTGATGGTAAGAAACTTAAGATTACAGTTTCGGAAAATTGTGGTAAAAAGCATGCTTGTAATGTCTTTTAAATTCCGTTAAGTGATATTGATGTGGTAAAATAGGACACAAGGCTCATAATTGCACTGAAAAAGATCAGTGTAATGGTATGAAAAAATCTGATTTACATTCAGTAAAATTTTTAAGTGCAATTAAATGGATCATTATTCAAATGAGTTTCTAACAAAGAACTCAACTGAAGGAAATAAACCTGAATACTATCAAAACAGGGTGGTGAAATCTTTTGTAACTACTTCAGCAGAAGTTGGGCCATCAAATGATGTTGTATTAGGTACATTGTTTTTTTGTTCAGATTATGCCAATGTGTTGTTTAATTCAGGTTCTACACATTCTATCATTTCTACAAAGTTTTCTACAAAATTAGGAATTCCATCTCATGATATGAATACTAAACTTATGGTAAAAAAACCTGGAGGAAATTTTGAGTCAAAAAGAAATCATCAGAACATTATTGTCCTTATGTGTGGAAAAAATCTTCCTGCAATGCTTATTTTTTTGCCAATAGTAGAGTTTGATGTTATATTGGGCATGGATTGGCTTTCTGTTTATCATGATAAAATTGATTTTAGAGATAAAGAGGATTCTTTTCAGAATGATATTCAGTTTGCATACCAAAATGAACCCTTTCTGTTGAGAACATATCAGGAAGCTGAGAAACTAGTAAAAGATGGAAAGGAATGTTTCCTTGCACATATTGTTGAAAACAAAAGAACTATTCAGATTAATTATGTGTCAGTGGTAAATGAGTACCTTGATGTTTTTCCTGATGAGTTTCCAGGTATTATACCTGATCGGGAAGTAAAATTTACTATTGACTTAGTTCTATATGATTAGCCAATTTCAAAACCCCCTTATCAAATTGCTCAAATTGTTCTTTTAGAGTTAAAGAAGAAATTGTAGGAGTTATTAGATAAAGGTTTCATTCGACCTAGCACATCACCATGGGGTGCTCCTATCTTGTTTGTTAAAAATAAATATGGTTCATTGAGACTTTTCATTGATTATAGAGCATTTAATAACATCACTATTAATAATAAGTATCCATTTCTTCATATCGATGATTTGTTTGATCAGCTCCAGGGAGCGTAGTATTTATCAAAGATTGACTTGAGGTCGGGGTACCATCAGTTGAAAGTAAAGGAAGAAGATGTTCTAAAGACTGAGTTTCATACTAGATATGGCCATTATGAATTTGTAGTTACGCCTTGTGGTTTAACCAATCCACCTGCTGTATTCATGGATCTTATGAGTATAATTTTCCGGGAGTTTTTGGATAAGTTTGTGGTTGTGTTCATTGATGATATTTTGGTTTATTCTAAATGTAAGGAGGAACATGAAATTAATTTAAGGGATATCTTGAAAATCAAAAAAGAAAATAAACTATTTGGGAAATTCATCAAGTGTGATTTTTGGTTAAAACAAATTTCATTGCTTGGTCACATTATTATAAAAAATTGCATAACTGTTGATCCTGTTAAAACTAAAGTTTTTTTAGAATGGAAAAGACCAAAAAATATAAACGAGATCCGTAGATTTCTTGGTTTGGTAGGTTATTACCAGAGGTTTGTTGAAACTTTTTCACGGTTATCTAGTCTAAATACTAAGTTAACTCAAAAAGGTGTTACATTCATCTGGACAAAAGAATGTGATTATTATTTTCAGGAATTGAAAAGAAGATTGGTGAATTATCTAGTTTTGGAACTACCTTCCAGAAATGGTGAGTTTGTTATCTACAGTGATGCTTCATTGAATGGTCTTTGTTGTGTCATAATGCAAAATGATCAGGTAATTGCTTATGCTTCACATCAGTGAAAACCACATGAGTAAAATTAACCTACACATGATTTGGAATTAACTACTGTTGTTTTCGCTTTAAAAATTTGGAGGTGTCATTTGTATGGATTTAAATGTGAAATATATACAAACAAAAAAAGTTTAAAGTATATATTCACTCAATAATAATTGAACCTGAGATATAAGAGATGGTTGGAATTAATTAAGTATTATGATTGCAGGATCCATTACCATCCGGGAAAAGAAAAGAAAGTGGCTGATGCTTTGAGTCAAAAAAGTAATTTTTAATTTTCCATGCTACGTTTGGAACGAGATCCTTTAGTTTTTTATTTGATGAACTTTGGAATAGAAGTTTTTGGTTTAAGAAATTCTTCTGTTTTGTTTCAGGTGTCAGTGAAATCATCTCTATCAGACAGAATTAAGCAAGCGCAGAAAGAAGACAGTGAGTTGCAGAAAAAGGTTGTGTTGGTTCAGAAGGGTAAGTTTCCAGATTTTAATCCTGATAATGATTGTGTATTTAGTTTTTGGAAAAGATTATGTGTACCATGTTGTTCACAGTTGAAGAATGAGTTGTTATGTGAAGCTCATAGTTCACCATTTTCAATTCATCCTGATGGTACTAAGACTTACAGAGATCTCCGTGAGTATTACTATTGGGATGGAATGAAAATAGATAATGATGATTTTACTGAGAATTGTTTGACTTGTTAATAGGTTAAAGCAGAGAAATAGTTACTGAAATGAATGCTTCAACCTTTACTGATGCTATAGTGGAAATGAGAAAATATATCCATGGACTTCTTTGTGATATTATCAAAGAAATCTCGAGGTAATAATGCAATATGGGTTATAGTTGTTCGATTGACAAAATATTCTCTTTTCATTCCTATTAGAGATACTTTGTCTCTAGATCAACTTGCTCGGTTGTATGTTAAAGAGATAGTCATGTTTCATGGAGTTCCCCTCTCTATTGTATCTGATCAGGATCCTAGGATTACTTCTAACTTTTTGAAATCCATTAGAATTCATTGGGTACTAACTTAAACATTAGTATAGATTTTAATCCTCAATCAGATGGGCAGTCAGAATGAACAATTCAGAACATGGAGGATATGCTACGTGCTTGCTCGATGGATTACTAGGGAAGATGGGACCAACATCTTTATTTGGTTGAATTTTCTTATAATAATAGCTTTCATTCCAGTATACATATGGCTGCATTTGACTCATTATATGGAAGGCATTGTAAAACTTCAGTATTCTAGGTTGAAGTAGGTGAAAAGAAGCTGATGGGACTATAATTGGTAGATGAGATGGTAGAGAATGTTCAGTTGATTCAGAAGCACATGAGAACATCTCAGAGCAGACAAAACGTTGTGCAGATAACCAGAGGAAGGATCTTTACATTGAGGTAGGTGATCAGGTCTTTCACAAAGTTTCTCAATGGAAAAGTGTGATGTATTTTGGTAATAAGGGATATTTGAGTCGGAGGTTCATTGGACCTTATGAAATTCAAGAGAATGTTGGATCTGTTGCGTATAGAGTGGCTTTACCTCCATGTTTATCGCAGGTACACAATTTTTTTCATGTTTCGATGTTAAGAAAGTATATACCAGATCCATCTCATGTTTTGAGCCTAGAGATAGTTCAGTTGGAGGATAATATCTCATATGAAGAAAAAGAAGTCCACATTTTTGACCTTAGAGATCAAGTGTTGTGGAATATGTTAATTCACCAGGTAAAGGTTTTTTGAAAAAACCATATGTTTGAAGAGGCAACGTGGGAATTTGAAAATGCTATGAGGGATAAATACCCCCACTTATTATGATAAGTGAATAAAAATTGTGAGGACGCAATTCCCAAAAGGGGGAAAGATGTAACATCCCTGGTACATGATGAATAACAAATAATTCATATTTATTAATATTTGTGAATTTAATATTAATTTTAATTTAAAGGGGTTGCTATGTTCGATAGCGTACCCGATACGCAACAACAGGTTTCTTTGGAATCTTACGTTCTGCACTAATAATATAATATTATTTTTTTAAATGGTAGTTAACTCTTAGCCATTGTATTGGTGGGAATGAATAAAACTAAATAAAATATGATTATATATTTTTGTTAAATGTATTTACATTATCCAATAAAAATTTAGAGGATTAAAATATGAATGAATCTAATTTTAAGCGTAGTATACATTAAAAATATGATTTATAACTTTTTAATGGAGAAACCTCCTTAAATGTAGTTTTTGTCACTTTAATATATTTTATATGAACGAATAAAATCCTTCTTTAGAATGAGGACATCAAAATTTACTTTGTGAATTTTTTTGGAATTTTTCGAATAAAGTTCATTTTTTAATGAGTAGTATAAAATATTTTATTTTAATTAAAAATTGAATTTTAATATAATTTATTTATATGGTTATATTATCATATTAGTTGGATTTAAATTGAAATTATAATATATTTTTACCATTTAATTTACTGTTGGTCATTGGAATTAATTTCACTTTAAAATTGGACATAAACGAGTATCAATCTTTTGATAGTTATTGTTTCTTAAAAACATGCTATTTGTTTTGAGAACATGAATTAATTTTGAAATTAACTAATTTAATTTCTATATTTTAAATTTGAAAAAATAAACATCATTTTTGAATTCGGAATATCAAATATCGATTAGGCTGAATTTTTGGTATTTTTCTGAAAAACTTCAATTTTGGATGAATAGTGAAACCACTTAGTGGTAGTTAAAAAACGGACTTTTCATTTAAATGAAATTTTACAACCACTGTTAATTGAATTTCAAAAATCCGACATAAATGTTTTTTATCAAAAATTAAAATGTGGTTCATTAAGATGAAAATAATTTTTGGTCAATAGTAACTTTTGACTTTTATTTACCGCGATTAAAGGTAAATAGGGTAATTCACGGTTAAAAGAATATTATAATAATTCAAAATTACCTTAACTATTTTCCAAACCTTATTGGTTGAGTCATTTACGACCATGGTCATCTTTGGGTATATTTTTAGATCCCATTGAGCCAGATTATATTGATAATGTCTTTTTAGATTAATTAATTTAATGTGAAGACAAAATTGACATTATCAAAAAAAAATTAGTTATTAATTTTTATATGGTGTTATATAATTTCTTTTTTCGACAATAAATATTCATTGGAAAGATAAAAAGTTTTCATACATGATTGTATTTTTTTGATAATTTTTAGAGATCGAATAAATTAAATTATTTTTGATAAAATAATGATGCAGTATTTACCTCATTGATAAATCATTTAAACAAATAAGATTATAATGATTATAATATTATCCATAACATGTCCAATTCATAGTGGATGATTTTATTTAGAGCATGACTCATATTATCTTATACTATAATGATTTTTGGACCATTAGAAACTGAATATCATTATATTATAAAATAATACCTTCACACTTTCCTAAAGAGCCACTCCTCTCCCTTATAAAAGGATACCACTTCTAACCAATTCCTCACACCTCTCAAGCCATTTGTCTCGTCCAAAATCTGCCCAATTAATCTCCCTACATCCCTCTACACCTCATAGAAGCATTACCTTAGGAAGAAGGTACTTCAAGATGTCCTTTGGATCAAACCAAAAAGAGTTACCCCAATTAAATGTAACAGTTTCTCTTAAATTGTTTCCTTTTATTTCACTTCTCCAACCCCTACACTATTTTAATTACTTTTTTTTGTAACATAAACAGAATAATAAATATACTAGATTTTTTTATGGTAAGTATTCTAACTACACTTACACACACCTCCATCTAATGGATGAAGAACATAATTTTTCTGTGGTTGGAAAACTAAGGCCTCTCGAAATGATGATTGTTGAATTACATCTTACCGCCTCTCATGCTGGCCATTATGAAAGAAGTATATTTATATATAATATATATTATGTTTATTATTTCCTTATTCTTCTATAATTCTCATTTATAGCATGCCTTTATGGTTTCCATAGTGGGCAAATACGATAATCCCATTTGAGGAAGTGCAGACTACTGCCAACTCAAAGTGATTTGATTCATTAATGCCTTATGTGGGACACATAAAAGATGGATTTGACTATATTATATATGTTATTATACTGGAATTATAATATACCTATGTATCATTATTTTTTATTTCAATTAAAATAAGAAATATAAATGAATGTAGTGTTTATGCGTACGTACGGCTTACCGTCTCCATGAACGGTGCATTTAATTTCTTACCTCTAAATGTTATGTACTATAAATAAAACCTGTATATAATGGATATATATGATATATATGAAATCCAAATCATGAATATAATTTTTTATATAATGAACCTTTGACCACATGGACAACCTGTAAATATAAGCTGTTCGTTTTTTACTCAAGTACCAAATATCGACAAAATGAACGTTATTAACTTAAATGATTGCATAATGTTTATATAATGGTAATAAGTGATATAAAAGGAATAATAAACTCGAAAAATGTTCTTAATAAAAAATATATTATGTTTAGTTTATAATTTAGGAAAATAAAGAACGATCGAGTCATGTCAGACAGGAGGTAAGGGACTTCGTCTCAATCTCCTTTCATTGAGGCATTTTTAGTTTTACACATGACTTTGTTTTATACGGTGTATAGACCCCTTTGAATTTTCATTTTATTCATAGGGAATATTTTTATACGAAGTGTTTTACTAAACGAAAAGAGGAATATTTTTTTAACGTAAGCGGTGACAATGACCTTTTCGCCGCCGTGAGTATTATTTGATCTTTGGCTTCCTTAACAAGCCGAAATGTTTTTAAAAGGAAAAATAAATACCATATACTATTTTTACGTATTTTTGGTATTTAAAATGATTTTGAGAATGGATTTATTATTTTAATATCTTGAAATGATATTATATTATTGCAATTTGGAAATGTTATCTTGTCTATATGCTTATGTTCTGTGTTATGATCATGTTATGGTTCTTGGGAATTATTTACCTATACCATTGGTTCCATGATAAACCTAGGGATGGTGAGCACGAGATAGCTCTCCAATGCATTAGGTAACGTGATGGAGGTAAACATGAATGTTTCTCCTAATAGATTTAGGGAATATACTATGATGGGTATTCCAAAGTAACTCCCTATATAGCTGTGATATCTAGAATGTAAGTATGATATGGATGCCACAAGTCACCTTTATGATTAATGATTTCTATATGTCTTTCATAAATCTTATGATTTCAAGGGGTAAGTAAATGATATCATGTTTTTATTTATAAATGAACAAATGTTTTCATTCTTTTTTTTGTAACCCTTACTGAGCATTTTATGCTCATCCCATGTTTTGAAATGTTTTCACAGGACATAAAGATGAATAGGGTCAAGGATGGGATCATGGAAATGTCAGGCTATCTAAAACATGGAACTAGACATGACACTTTTTTTCATGATTTTTTATTTTATGAAAAAAACTAGACTGTGTAGAAATTTCTACCCTGTAATACTTTGAGATGTAATAGTTATGTCCTAATCCTCTAAAACTCTAAACCTGAAAAGATCCTCAATGTGAATTATTCATTTAATTCAATATTATGTAATGTTTATGGCCGAGTACTTATAATGATGAAACATTTTTTCTGGTTTCCCTGTTTAAATCAATAAAAATCACACTTTCCATTGAATCTTACCATGCCTATTAGATTAAGAAGATGGATCTTAAAACAACATTCAACAATATGAACCTCTTGGAATATGTCTATATGACATATCCAGAAGGGTTTGTGCAATCAAGTGATTCCAAAAATATTTTAATGTTGTAGATAACCATTTATGGATTAAATCAAGAATCATGGTCATGGAATATTTAATTCAATGAATCTTTAAGTGAATTTGGTTTCATTAAAATTGAATGTGATTAGTGTGTTTAAAAATGGTTTAATGGGAATGTGGTAGGTATCCTGGTAGTAAATGATGGTGACATATTACTTATTGGAAAAAACATACTAGTCTTAAATCTTTTTAAAGAATAGTTGAAAAATATATACTCCATGAAGGACTTAGGTTCATTAGCATACATTCTAGAGATCATGATTATTCATGATAGATCCAAGAGGCTACATGAACGATGTCAATGTAAATATATAAAATAGATAATAAAGAGATTTTTTATGGAACAATCTAATATGGGATTGGTACTGGTGTTACATAGATAATATCATTCAATAAAAATATTTCCCCCACCACAGCAAGAGAAATAGGGAATGTGTAAGATCCCATATTATTCAATGATTGAATCAATCATGTACCCCAGGTTATGTACTATACATGACATTTCCTATACGATGTTCATGGTTGGAAGTGGTCAAGACAATCCCGAAGAATAATATTGGACTGATTTTAAGGATATCCATAAGTATATGAGAATAACTAAGGATATGTTCCTAGTGTATGAATGATACGAGGATATTTCCACCAGTGGGTATGTTGATTCTAGTTTCAGATAGATCTGAATGGTTTGAAGTCATAATCCAGATATTTTTTCCATCTTAGCAAAGAAGCTGTGAGCTAAAAGATTTTAGAGCAGATAGTTTTCCCCGATTCTATAGTGGAGTCTGAGTATGTTGTGTCTTCTGATGAAGCCAAGGAAGCCATTTGGATTTGGATCTTTTTCGGTGATCATGATTAATTACCTATAATTAAAGACCATATATCATTATATTATGATAATATTGCAGCGGTGGCTCATGAAAAATAGATAAGGTCACATTAACAGACAAAGAACATACTCTTAATATATCACATAGTGAGGTATTTTTATTAGTGGGTTGAAGTTGCAGTGAGTGGAGTATCCACATATGAGAATGTGGGAGACCCCTTGACTAATAACATCTCATAGGAAATTAATGAGTATCATGTGGAAGCTAGTGGACTTTATTAACTATTGGATCTAGTGCAAGAGGTAATGTTTTGGATTTGGTTCTCCTGAAAAAATATATATGTACTTTAGGATAATGTATATTCATGGTTTTATAAATTTATAAATTCTTTATTATGTCAATATTGTTCTTATGTGTGACATTTTATGTGGTAATGTCCCAAAAGTTGTGGTCGTTCAAAAAAGTAATAGCAGTTCCTCGCTATGATGAGAACCTAGAAGGGTTATGACCCTATTCATGAATATATGTTATATAGCCGGATGATATCATTTGAAGAGATAAAAATGATATAGGCTCTCGGTGGTGGATACTCATAGGACATTGAGGCAACTTATCATAGTGTAAACCATTGGTAATATCTAGAATGATTTTATGAGAATGAGACCTGAAAATAGGAAATACAGATTTATAGGTGTCATTGAATATTCCTATAAATGGTTTTGTGTATTGATCCATAGACTTTAATATTATTATTAGTGGACATTATGAGTTGCATACTCTGACGTATTAAAGAAAACCATGACGACATATGTTCAGAGCATGGTATGACACATTGGTTGCCTCACAAGTAATATTGCTTTAATGAATAATGTGTGAAATGATTTATCCCGTATATTTATTAATAGATGTTAATATCTCAGTCACTTGGATTTAAATGATATATAATAAATATATCCATGTCTATGGTGATCTCTAGGCATGTTCTATTTTCATAAAGTCAAATGAAGTGATATTGGGCACTCAGGTTGAAGGAAAAGGCATTCAACCTACTTGTTTGGAGATATTTTGTTAAAGTGATTATATTACATCATATGTGTATGTATGTGGTGGTTTTTTTTGTAATGAAATATATATCTATGGGTGCCTTTATGTGTTTCTAGATACGATCCTTTCCCTCTATGGTGGTTCACTTACAGCCGATGGGAAAGATGCCTATATGGTCACACACTAAGTGTATCCTGAATCTCCATTAAATAATGTATTATCTATCAAGTGTAATAAATATTATTCCCAGTCAAGGTATAATAATTATTCATGTATTCCAGATTACATTTATTCTATCACTAGTTATTTGGTAGAATAAATTATGGGCAGAATGATTAGTAAATATTTGTTTACTATTTTGGCGAATATAATATTTATTTAGTTATAGATGAATAACACAGTGATATATATTTAATAAATAAATAGTAATTCTTCCAGGCCTGATAAATATTTTGGAGGATTGGTAGACTGATTATAAGGGTCTATTTATAAATAATAATATTAAACATTATTTGATTGAATAGTATTTATTAACAACTAAAAATTTAAGTGCATGTGAGGAAATAATAATATTGTTGCTATTTTTTTACATGGGGGTTTTCCTAGGATTAATAAAATTAGTAAATAAACTTGTGAAAATTAATTATTGTTACCCTAGTGAAATAAATTCCTAGTTATATTATTCCTTTATTAGACAAGAGATCGCCAAATTAGTCCAATTTAGTTGTGCACAACATTGGGAGAAACCCCCTCGAGTATAAATAGTTCTTCTCTATCTAAGAATGCCCTCACGAACGAGAGTGATCCTCCTCCACCTGATCAAGAAGAATATCTTGGATGTGGTTCTCAAGGTGATTGATGGTATATGAGGTAGAAGAAAGGATCATCCATGCTAGCACCTAGAGACTTCTCCATTGACTTCTAAAGATTCACGGAGCATGTGTGGATCAATGATAAAGGAGATCTACCGTTGATCTATAAAATGTAACTGAGGAGAACAGATCTATTGTTGGATGAATCAAAAAAATGAATCACCTTCTATGTAATTATTCATAATTAAATTATTTATAAACAATTATGTGTATCTCTTCTCTATAGTCTATAGGATTTATTCCTTTGTCTTATTTTTTTGACTCAATTTTGTGGATCAAGAAATTCATGATCACATAGATCCAAGATGGTTCATTGAGTAGGAAAAAAAGAAATGTTGGTCACTGTCCCTAACTGCATTTCATGAATACCCAAAGTCTACAATCAGAACATACCAAAAATAAATGTAACATGGCATTACAATATCACCACAATAAAATCCTTCTATCCCATGATAGTGCTCAAGATCCTTGATCTATAGAAAGTGATGGCCATTGTAGCCTCATTAAATACCTCTACTCACACAGCTCATGGTGGATGTATTTTTATTTCCCCATTACTCGGACCATGTGGATTGTTTTACCATGTAGTACATTTTCCTAGAGATCTGTAATTTGAAATGAATTCACAATTGAAGAGGTATATAGCCCAATAACTACATACTCACATATAATAAAATGGGAATGATTTGATATATAAATCCTCAAATGGGAAAAATTAAACAAACCATGTATAGAATTCAAGCCATATAGAAATAGAAATTGTTAGTCCACCCTCTGCAGTCACTCAAAGATCGTAAATTGGTCCAAAAACAGCATTGATAACTTACCCTACATACCAAAATTATGGTGTTCCATGCGAGGTGATGATTTTTTAAATGACATTCTCACCAATATCAAACTCTTATTGTTGAATGTTATTGTACACATAAGATTTTTTATGACACCGTGTCACGATTAAATGTATATAGATGAAATAAAATTCCTTATTCATATCATAAACATCACACAACACAACCAAAGAAAACACTCCCAACTCCACTTAGCATATTGGATATCAAAATCACCACTTATAAATATCCCCAAAGGGCTACATCATGATCGATTTTAGATAACTATTTTATAGGAAAATTCGACCAATTGAAAATAACTATAATTAGATTCAGTAAAATCAAGCACAAATGTTTTTAGCATGTCATTAAGATCCTAGATATCTATCTCTATATGTTCATATATTTCTGAATGATATTCCATGCCCGGTTTCAATTACAATCCCATTAAGTTCTGTAAACATTTAAAAATCCTGGTTTTGAACCCCGAGTCCATGTCATAAATAGCTATAGTGGGAACCTCATTAAGATTTATACTCTCTTTTATATACAAGACCCATTATTTTTCACTTCTGTTATCTCGCCAATTGGTATGAAATATTAACATTTAGTGAGGCTATCCAAAATAACCCAAATCGAATCATTTCCACATATTGAATATATTAAAATGGTGAATAATTTTATTTAGATATCATCCCACTCCCATAGAGTAATGGTTTAAACCCAAAACAATCATTAATTCCCTTTAGTGTTCCACCTCAACTCTTTTACAAGTGATAAACCATGACACAATACCTACAACTAACCACCTCATCCCTAGACGCACATACGTATGTCTCAAATCATGGTACATCATTGTTGCCCTAGGGTGCATGAACAAACATGATCAGTGTCCATTGTCTAGAAATTCCCATATCAGTGAAAAACTATGCAAGACTATTATGGGAGTACAAAGATCCATTAGTGTATTAAGACAATTTTCACAAGGTATCCTCACCATTTTTGATTTCGCCTAATAGTTATCTCTCAGTGTCAATCATATTCCATTGTCAAACTCGCTAATAAAAAATCTAGTCAAAATTTATCAATACCTAGAACACCTATCCACCAACCTCCCCCACTCACTATATCATTTTAGTGAAAAACCTATTTAGATACCACTGCATAACTAATTCCTTCACTAATTTTGTCTGATAGTTTCTTCATAAAGAATTATCTATCACATTTCTTTTCCTGGTGGTATATATGTTATCAAAATCAATGTTCTAAATATACTCAACATATAATCTCAATCTTATGTATATATTTATCTTATAGGAAATATAAATCTTGGTTTTCCTATAAGAATATATTATAAACTGCTTTTCAATGATATAGATAGTACACATCTTAAGAGCATGAATAATATATACCAACTCAAGATCGTAGGTAGGGTAGTTCTTATCATGCAGGTATAATTTCAGATCTGTATTAGCCACAACCTGTTTCCCCTAAATCAAAACACAACCCAACCATGTACCATAAGCATCACAATACACTTTATAACATGTACCTGATTCTAGAAGAATCAAAACTGTTTGTGAATTCAACAACATCGTCATCTCCTTAAAAGATCTATGACATAAGTAATTCCATTAAAACATTATACATTTACAACATAATGTTATCACAGAATATGTGAGATTCGAGAAGACCTGAACAAACTATATATATTAACCTACTAACATAAATAATACCATAATTTCAAACACATTTCTAAGATAATCCCACAACATAAATACATACACCTTTGAGGATATAAATAGAAACGCCTCTCAGATAACAAATTCCGTATAACTTCATTTCCAAGATCCAAAACTCACACTTGAAAAATGTACCATATAGATGATATTACCTAAAGGTTTAAAAAATGATATCCAAATGATATATGATATCCTACTATGTCTTGGATCACACTAAGACATCATAAAATTTTAAAAAAATGAGACCAAGAACTAGTAAAATATTTATTTTATCAAATTCATGAAAATCAAAAGATCATTATTGAGACCGAATGAATAAATAAAAAAACTAAAAATGCCCATATTGAATACAAAATATTTCATTTGGTATATCCTTTTCCGAACTCTCAAATATTTGTGCCTCATCTTCATATTAATAAAATAAAATCAATGAGTTCCTCTATGTTCATCAAAGTGATCATCAATTCTTGTAGAAGCGACATGTTATTAATATTCACCTGATTACAAACCTGACCATAAATATAAACTGAAATTATCCAAACATCTATCTAAGAAAGGATTATATAATAATACAATGTTGAAACACTAGGAAAAATAAATCCTTCACCTTTCATGTCCTCAAGATGGACATTTTGTTCCAGCAACTCAGTAGTTTTTAATTGATTGGATGGAAAAGAAATGAACATTTGTTACAACTAATATGTCAATGGTATACTCAACCATTTTATGTGGCAGTAATCTATTACAATCATCTAGAAAGGATTCAGGTTATACACACAAAACATCAGGTACCTAAATTCCCATACCTGGGTCAACTACATCAAGAATCATTTCAAAAAACTAGATAGAAATAAATCAAAAATAAAGAAATTTGGCCCTTCTCATCCCAATATAGAGTCCCAATCACATTCAAAAACATGAGTGAACCTACTTGTAGATAATACATATACATGAAATGATAATATTATATCTAGTTATTTTCGATATTAATCCAATCCATACCAATAATCCAGTCAAATATATCATGATCTGGTTTTAAGAAGTCTAAAAACCCCTCAAAGTTCCATATCACCCCCTGACATAGAGGAAATTTTAAACCTTGTTCAGACTGATTTTATAAATTTTTCAAAATATATTACTAGAATGATATATGATCTAAATGAAATAAATATAATTTCAATTATATTTATCATTAAAAAATATATTATAGCATATATATTAAATAAAGATATCACTATAAATGATGAAATAAACATTGTACCATTAACTGCAACAAGCCCTACATTATATTTTTCTAGAAGACACTCTATCTCATATATCCTTATGAACATAGCTACTATGAAATCCCCATTATCATGAGAATGAGACGCACCTCCCTTGGAAGCATACAAAATAACCTATGACCCCCTGGTGAAAGTGGGTCCCTATTTACTTCCTCAGGACGCCGTATCACAGAAAAACATTTGATTTTTGGCTATACAAAAAGATGAAAAGTTATAGGTGAATCCATATAATGTGGCCTAGTATTTCCACACCAAACATCCTAGTAGAAATTGAATTTGTTTTGTTCGATAGAATCCCCTAAAAATGGTCCTGTAGAAACATAACCCCTCATACAATTTATTTTCTATGAGGAATAAGTTCCATAAAAAACTATTGTTCCCACTAAGGCACAAACCATGAATGTCCTTCCAATTATTTCAACCTTAATAAAATATTCTATATAAACTACATCCACAATGGTTTAAATGGGAAACATTTCTATTATCTATAGATTGTCGGCCATCATCCCTATCTCAATCCTCTTATCCATCAGGTAATCACTGGTGATAATAACATATTCCCAATTTTCCAACTCTGCAATGTGGGTGGTGTACCATAGAGATGTATTCTACCCTTGATCCATGGTTAGAAACACTCACGACTTTTTCCCACATTAAATTTGTTGATAAAATTGTTCATTATAGAAATTATTGAATGAAACTCAGGTAATAAAATAATGCAACTTAGATTACAATATTGAGTCATACCATCTACATATTTGTTTTTAGAGCATATACAAGTCAAAACCCACCTGATAATCCTCAAGAAGTATTCGAAATTGATAATGATCTTCTCAATCCATCCTATCCATTCCTATGATTATTTTGTTACTTTGTTATATCCGAGGATATGTTGATTTTTCTTTTTAAATTCCAATATATGATCTAATTCCCCTCTTGAGTTCAATGTGGCTAGTGACCCCATAGACTAGATGATATAGTTCACTATATCTACAAAGGAAGAGTCCACTAAATGATCATTTGATGAGACCTTCCTCAGGGATTTCTCTATTTTATTTGGAAGATATTTTATAAGAATAATTATCTATTAAAAAAACATAATAACAAATAAATCATGATAATACTCCAAAAACATTGAAAAAATTAAGAATATAGCATAATTATTTTTGTCAAATAATTCATAGTGCTTATGAGTTCTTTCATAAGAATGAAACAACTTTTAAATTGAACTTGACTATCAAAATAAACTAACTATTAGAATTATTAAAATTTCAATATATTAACCATATAATCAAACAATTTATATAACTTAATTTAAATAAGATACCCATAAAATTTATCCAAATAAACCTAAACACTCAACCTTGGAATGAGTGAATATTTTTCTAACCACACATGAAAACTCAGATTCAGTCATGGGATTGAGGTAGACAACCCCATTTTCCACACATATTGTCCATATTATGAAGACCCTGATCTTATATACCCAAGGCACTAAAACAACTTAGACTGTGCTAACACACTTCAGGATGATTATCTTCTTTGATAATAAATTATACTAGACTAACCTGAGTCAACCTGGCCAGTCACACATTTCATCCATCATGGTGTTGGGTAAAAAATGATTAAAAACTAATCTTGAATATATGGAATGAGAGATAGATAACCAAAGTAAAAACAAAAAACAATAGAGTGTACAACTGATTGTAACATGGTAAACTAGAATGAATGTTTATTTTAGAAATCAATTCTCCATGTGACCAAACATCCCATCCACAAAATATCCCATTATGACACCGTAATTTAAAGAGAAGAATGCTTTCTACATAATGGACTTAACTTTACCTAAATCATGAAAAAATGAATATATCCTCCAAAAGGTATAAGTGGGGTGTGTGAAATAGATCCCAGTAAGACACCACCAAAGAATCTATACAATTTGTAATAACAGGAATGTAGAAGTATATGATTTCAATCAAAATAGTTTTAAATGATTTTTTTAATCAACAACAAGAAATACATTTTCTCTCAATCATTGAGTTTTAAAAAATTTCATAACATGATTCCAAATCCATAAGAAAATTATGGATAGATAATGAATATAAATATACATTAAAGAAAACATCCATGAAATAATCAATCTTGAAAAAAATAGTAATGCACCTACAAGATGAGATCTGAATGATGGGACAATATGATCTAGACATTCACAACCCTAAAAATTGGTACGGTTGGATTCAACTAACATAGAGGAATTCCATAGAATATCATCATACAATAGGTTAACTTCTACTGGGTTTACAAACTAAGGATGCATGTGTATCTAGATTGATGTTCATGTGGTTCAAACTGTGCATTTTTAGTCAATTTCTATTGTAAAAATCATGATCACATTTTTATAAAATCATATTCAAATACAGTTTGATTTCATTTAGGGTTTTAAAATCAATTTTCCATTACAAATATAAAAAAATAATTTTCAAAGAAAAAAAAATTTTTAGTTGTCAAACTATGGCCTTTATGAATTTCAATAAATGAAATTTCATTGCAAATATCAAGGAATAAATAAGAACAAAAATCAGTTCAAAAAATTAAAAAAATTAAACAGATTTACGTAACTCAAGAGCATAGAAAACCGATAATCCATTTAACACCAATATTGGAAACCCTAATATCATCATTTAGAAGACATGGAATAACTAGAGACTGGAAAATATTAATATAATATAAAATCTAATTTTGAATATCTATAAAAAATGATACCACAATCCAAAACAACTGAGAAATCGTTAAGTGGTCTTACCTGGAGAGATTAAGAACCTAATACTAAAGATCACTCATTGAATTAATTATTAAGAATGTAAGGAATACAACCAAAATCAACTTCAAAAAGAGCTATGACCGAGAGTATAAGGATAAAAAAAATCAAATGATTCCTCAAACACCCACACAATAGACTAAAGAGTAAAACTCGTGGAATTAAAAGGCTTCTAATCTTGTACATTTAAGGAATCCATTTTATTTTAAGTTATATAAAAAATCAGGTCACCTCAGAATAAAAAAACAATTTTTTCACATTATATATCATGTAACACTTACACGATATGTAAAATTCATATGTGGGGTAATATTGTTCCTCATATAGTCCAGCAACCATTATATGTCGTTAAGCCCCATTACACATTTCATAATTTCCAAAAAATGACAAAACATCCCTGGGTAAAATAAAAAATCCAAAAAATTCTATGATTTCGCCATTAAAGTTATCCCCTCAATTCATGGTCGATAGAACACCCTTAGTGATAAAAGGAAGACAAAAGAAAATATAAAAACAATCATAATGAAAATGTAATATGGAAAGTAAAGATATTTTTAGAGAAATGTCATTCATGTGTTGGTTGATAACCTCAATATGGAATCAAATAACACTCTATTATTTGAATCAAGAAATAACTATCAAGGGAAACAATATAGCTATGAAAAATTTTCTGTCATATAAATATGCATGAATTTATATCATCCTGAATAATAAAAACTAAAATGAGATATTTATATATCTTCCCACTAAGAATTTTCTAATAGTGCATGTATTAGATACCTCTTCAGAATTTATATATGTCAACCAAAAAATATTAAAACACAAGGATGTATAAAATATTATGATAGATAATTGAGATGATACACACTTGATGAATGTCAAAATTCAATAAATGTACTCTATATAATATCAGATTCATTTTTTTCATTTATCAAATCATTCTTAATTGAAATGAATATACTATTTGTATCATCAATTTATATAAAACTCATGATAGGTAAACATAAATAATGAATTACGTATTATAATTATGAATTTAATATTATATCTAATAATATACTCTAGTTTATGATGTTTTTGTATAATCAAATAGAATAACTTATCATCTTCTAATATATCTCCATTGTATAAATATATATTACATAAAATAAAAAACAATTAATTTTTTTGAAATTTTATTTTATGTTAAACTATAATAAAGGAGTCAAAGAGCTCAAACAGAGAATTTGAAGAATCCATGAAAAGTGACACTTGACCTTTGTAATCATAAAGTCACAAAGAATGGTTGACGATTCCTAAGAGAATATCTAAATTATTATAGACTATATAATGGGAATGAATAACGAATGATAACATATGGACAAACATATTTGTGGATATAATGCATATATAATATGAAATAATAGTTCTGATGAAAATATTTTAATATTAGTTTTGATGTTTTAATATCACGACTAATATTATAATATAATATATAATGATCAAAATAAATATATGTAATATCTATAGTTGTACACGCAATATTTCAAACCAATGTTAGATCAAAATGTCAGTTCTGAACATATATTTATTGATCAATGGTCGTCTTTCTAATATTTATTTATCAAAATACATATAGGTTTCGAACCTATTTTAGTCCTAAAATTACATTTGCTATATAATAATATTTGTAAAAATACATATAACTCTAAAAAATGCATATCAAAAATTCATATTACATATTAATTATCCACTAAAATACATAATGTGATATGTGATATTTTTTTAGAACTAATATGATATTGTATTTTTAGAGAGAAAAATTAATATTATTTCTGATACATATATTGATCACAGAGTATATATTTTGTTATTTTAATGTTATTGGTTATCATATATATAATAAGATAATGTTAGTTGATATGTAACATGTAGTTCTCTAAATACATTTACTTAAGATATATTTATCAAAATACCAAAAAATTGAACTAATATTTGCATTGAATCTTATATGGTGACTAATGGATATTATTTTTGAAAAATACATATTATTTATTTTCCATTTTCATTATTTTATTGAGATCTAGTAGATACATGGTCATATTTTTTTCATTACGCTAACATCAATTAGAAATAAAGAATACTAAAAATATTCACTTATATATATTTGTTTTTGGTATTTTTATCAATGAACATTCATAGATAATGGACTATGGAAAATGGAGGGATTATTAACTTCTTTGTGAAAACACAAACATACATGGTGGAGAAATATATTTCAAAATGTGATTCTATATACACTTATTAAGGCACATTCTTATCTGATGAACTTTAGAAAACAGAGAATCTATTAACTGTTATTTATAAAAACATATTTGAAATTTATGGAGAGAACCAAATAGTTTATAAAAAATTAATCCATATTATATAGAGATTAATTTACATGTAGATATGGGAATTAATCAAAATATATTTATGTTATATTTCAATTTCAGGCATTAAATAAATCAATTGAATTATTTAGTAGAGTCAATTAAATAGGAGAAATAATAAAAGTGTTAACACGATGTATAATAATAAAATAAGGTAGTATTATAAATTTCATAGACATAATCAAAAAAGAATAAGTGAAAATATCATTGATACATAAAATATGGAAATTGGGGTTTAAATATGACTGTAGAGGATGAATCGAAACTGATGTGGATTGGATATCAAATAATGGACAGTGTGACTAGAAGCTATCAATATACAAAAAATAATAAAAATGGTATTCTTGGTCATGGTGACTAGTGGCATCTATGGTAATTCAATTTGGTCCTTGAATTTAATTGATATAATTATAAAATTTGAGTAAAAGGTGATGGATTGGCGAACTCATTATCATTATGAAAAACCATTAAAAATCCAATAAGTAGCAAGATTACTTAATTTATGAATGTAAATATGGAAATAAAAGGAAATGTGAAAAGAGAACAAGGAAGTGGATATGTAAAAAACTAATGTTTTTATTACTGCTTCATGAATATATTAGGATATCAATTAGAATCTCTTTAATTTTATGAAATTTATTTTTCAGAATAATGCTAATTCTGATTAATTGTACCAACAAAACAATTGGGTCAAAAGATAAAATTGAAATGTTTTTTTCATCAGAAACACCAAGGGATCATTTTAACCATGACAAATGAGTTATAATAGGAGAATAAGATGCAATAATGGGTTCACATAAACTATATCAATATTAAAAAAAATACAGAAGACCTTATTTAAAATAAAATTTATTATAATTGATATAATTGAAATTTAAATTAGATAAATAAAAATTTGTGTAAAAATAAGAAATTTCATTTAGACAAATAAAAAAAAATAATGGATCTAATTCAACCATAAGGTAACAATATGAGTACTATATTAATGAAATGATATTTGTTTAATCAATGATCATGGTATAGAATTATATAAAATGAAATGGGAGAAAAATATAAAGAGAATAATTTATTATTAATAATTAAGGGATTTGGATAAAATAATTTATATAAAAGATTCCAATATCCAATTAAAATATGGATATACATTCTATTTTATGGGAATCAAAAACTTTAAGAGTTTATAGAAACACCTATATTTTCCGGGATATGTATTTCTACTTGTAATATGTAAACTATTTTTTTAACATGAAATTGTTGAAATTAATCATCATATTATTAAATATTAGTGTCTAAAATATATATAGATGACCATTTCATCTAGTAATAGGGGTGAATAAAATAGAATTTTGATATTAAATAACACTACCATCGATAAGATAGAACAAAACAAAAGTGTTGTGTAGTATAACCAGTTTTCTAAAACTAGAATTGAATTAAAAATCCATAACATATTAATGAAATAAAACATAAATATAAACATAAATATATATTTATATTTAAATATAAATATAATCACTATTATAAATCAATAGAAAAAGATTTCAATGTATATATAATACCATTAGAAGATCTATAGAATATAAAATGAATTAAAGTAGTGACGTTTGTAGAAGTAAAATAAACCAATGAAAAGTTAGAGGAATCATATGATTAATTTAGTTTAATAGTAAAAAATAATACGGGAGCATAAAAAATTATATGTAAATAAGAAAATTCTGAGTATATAGTGATGTTGGAAACTATTGTTTACAAAAGTTAATGACACCCTTTTTCTAATAATATATGTCAGTGAAAATTATGAAAAAGAAGGAAAATTTAATATATATTGAAATTTCATGTATATTCATAGTTAAACTAAAAAGTAATATATAGTAACATAAAATTATACCGTGAATATGAATGAAATAGTGTAAAAGGAAACAAATTAATTACTAAAATTGTGTAGTTTTTATAAGACATATTTGATTTTATAAAAATATTAAAAAGAGGAAAATTAAAAGTAATATGAATGACTTGTATTGTTTACTAAGCCATTATAGAAGGTAAACCGAATAACATGAAACTATTTGGATGAAAATATGTTAAGAATAATCTATCATTATTGTAGTCTATTGATTGGAAACTACTAATTACACTTATAATTATTTACTACTGATTCCTTATGTCACTGTTAAGAAATTCATTATTGGTGGTTACTGATTGACCTTGTAAATGGTATGTTTTTTAATATAAATAACACGATGTAATTTATGACAAGATTTAGGGAATAAGGATACAAAAATTGAAATAAAATATTCACAAATCATAGAATAAAATAAACCCAAAAATTTCACATGATAATTGAATCACTATAATAAAAAAAAATTAATGTGAACAAATAAAAAACTCAACAATAAATTAAAATATATATAAAATATGACATATCTATTTAAAAATTATTAATATAATCCAATATTGACTACTTTAATGAAATTGATACATCTAATGCATGATTAACTCTAAATTTTTTAGAAAATGTATTCCATGATATGAAAAGACATGAAATACGAAAAATTATTTAGCGTAGAGTCATGAAATTTGAAATCGAAGATAAATAAATTTAAAGAATAAATAAATTAGGGATAGCGGAAAAATTGATGAAAAATAACCTAATTACCATTTACCAAAAATTTAAATAAAATGAAAACTTAAAAGCAGTTTTGATGATTTTGTGGTGGCAGAGAGATTGTTAATAGAAAAAAATTACTCTAAGAAATTTATGTGAGGAATCAGCCAGTTGTGATGTTAAACATGATCTTATGAGTGAGCACTAAAGGATAGAGCTAATATATGAGTGGTCATGATGAAAACCCTACAATTTAGATTGGTGAAATGAAAATAGCATAGTGGGAGGGAGCAAAGGGGAGAGTAAAAGACATAACCAAAAGAAAAACCTATAACAATGGCTTATGTCATAATATGGTAATCCTAGAAGAGGAAGCCCGGAGGTGGAGGCAATGTGGTATGGGAATGAAAAATGGACATAAAGAAGTTGTTTATATTTCATATAGAAAAATATTAATTTCTTAAAAGTATAATAAATTACATAAATATTATATCAACATATATTTACAATTTTGAATAAAAAATATTATAAATATATATGAAAATATATAGAATATTAATTTTTTATAATTTTTTTATTATATATATATATATATTCAATATATGAATAAATATTACTGATAAATAATATTTTAATTTGTAAATACATATTACTGATTAATTAATTTTATATTTTATAATAAATTGAATAAAAAATAAATTTTAGAAGAAAATTTATAATTTAAAATTAAATTTATATAAGTGAATATCAATTACTAATTACATATATTCCAATTATATTTATTTGTTTTTTAATGATTATCATATTATTATTTATAATTAATATTATATTCAAATAACCGAACATTTTTTTAAATTTAGTGTATTTATGTTTTTATTAAATGGAAATCATTAGTAAATATCCCAAATATTGATTCTTAGAGAAAATTGAAAATTAAAATAAATTAATCATATATTTTAAATAAAACCGCTAATATTATTTATTGAATTTGGTTATAAAAATAATAATTTATATATAAACATTGTTTTATTTGTAATGGTTATTATTATTGATTTGTGTATTTTAAGAGATTTTATTTTTCGAAAAATATTTGTTTGTAATAGTTATTATTAATTATATATTCAACAGTTAGTGAAAATTGTTGTTATTAATATGATTAACTAAGAGATTTATCTATTGGTAAAAGATATGTTGGTGTTAAATGGTCATTTCCAATATATATATATATATATATATATATTAGTGACCAAAAATGTTGGATATAAAATAAACACCAATAAAAATTCATATGGGTTGTAATTGCTCATTTTTTTGAAAGATATAAAATTTTTCCATTAATTTCTTTTAGTATGATTCATATTTTTATATTAGAGCATTTACTTACCAAATTTCAAAAACACATTAATCAACATATTGTGCTGATTTACGGAATCAATGATGTTTGTTGGTAAAGTGGGAGGATATTGTATCACAAAATGATGTGAGTGGGGTTCTAGTGACCCATAAAAATTGTGTGAGGTGTATTGAAGACACGTGTAGCTGGAATCATTATATATAACTATAAATTTGAATTTATGTTCCAAGTTTTATATAAATAAAATCAATGTATGTATTATTTATGATTACATGTGTGTGAGAAAAAATAATGTATGATTTTTGTATGCATATCAATATATTGAAATTTTAAATGTAGAATAGGAATGGTATGAATTATAAACTATAATGAGAAGGAATGAATACTATTATTGTACAAAATATTCAATGTATAAATATATTATTGAAAACATTGATAATACATGATCAAAATTATATGATGTAGTCTATATTTAGATATAAGGTTTGATAATCTAGAAAATGTTTATAGATTATTTAGATATGTTATCATTATTATTAATGTATCATTCAAATTTCACATGAGAATGTGAGAGAAAAACAATGGAATTAATGGAATTTTTATAGACTATTTATATTGTTGAAACATCTGTTTATATAATCCCATATTTTAGATTAAAAGAGATTAAGTTGATACTAATTGAACTATTATAAGAGAATCCATACTTGTTGGAAGACAACCAATAACGATATATCATCCAATGCCCAAAACCCCTTGGATGGAACCACATGCAGTGAGTCTGAAACAACTAAATCCTACTAGTCTTCCTTCAAATATCTATATTCGCTCCTAAGACATGTATGAATTAAACATTATATGCACATTTTTAGGTGAAAATTAGAAAATGATTTCCTCCCCTTTGTCCCAATGTTCTCAAAAGTCTACATTTCAAAAAATATATAATTTTAATAATGAGTAATATAATATAAATGGAATAAAAATTTTACAAATAGAAATAGGTCTAATAGAACCCTGAAAAGATAATTGATAATGTTTAATAATTAATTATAAATGATTAAACTACTGTGGTAACCGATAATTAATTAGTGAATTATTTCTAGAAGTATTGGAATGTGAGAGACATTTACTATGGCTAACTTGAAGATATTTCATGAATTTGTTTATAGGATGAAGGCTAGGAAATTTATGGGTGTAGTATTCATTATTATTTTTTATTTTTATGCAATAATATGGAGAAGAACAATAAAATTCAGATATAAATGAAAATTTTAATTTATAAAATTATAATAAATTCTCGAAGGATTTATAAAAAATACCAATAGAATAAGATTCATGAACATCAAAGGAATCACATAAATAACGCAATAGATAATCATAGAAATGATGTTTTATGCATGTTAAACTCTATATATTATATGAAATACATTTTTTAGAATGGAGTTATAGAACATGAATACATTATCATCATTAGAAGATGATGATTTCGTAGAAGTCAAGAAACTAATGCTTTCAAAATCAGTGTAACAAGGATTTTTGTTACAGATTTAGGGAATTTTGAAAACAAAAAAACATGAATATTTAATTCAATTCCAATTGAAAATTTCACATGAAAATTAAAATTTTAACTACTGTAATAGCTCAAGACAATATTCTAATAATATACCCATACAATCTATTTATTCATTAAAATAAATTGGAGATCATAGATTAATATTTATTAAAGATAATTTATAGGTTTGTTAATGAATCCTTATTTTATGAAAAAATATATTGTTTATTTCATAATATATAAATGAATGAATATTGGAACACATGCATATTACAAGGTATAATTCCTATATGTGATTACCTATGTATAACATAATTACTGAAAAATAATCCTTAGATAAAAACAAATTTGTAGTCTCTTATAGTTTCAAGATAAGTGTAAACACGTAATATAACAAATTCATAAAGGTTTAGTTGAAGTAACTAAAGGGTATTTGTGTAACTGTATTATTATCCATAAAGATGCAACATTGAAACCTTTATGTTTATAATGTAACTATATAAATGTAACCGTATGAATATATAAATAGTTGTAACTCCACACACTGAAGTATTTTACATACTAAAATAGTAAAATTTAATTTAATGAGTTCCTAATATATATGTATACTAATAGGGTAAATGGTATAATATTTCATTATGTATTATTTATTTTCTAATAGTTTTAATGTCAAACATGCCGTTAGTATTGTGTTTACAATTTTCATAAATTTAAATTATAAAATTAAAACATTATACATAAAACTATAAGTAGTTTGAAACATTTTATTTATATAATATGTGTTATGTTCATATATTGAATTAACCATAAATGATAGTTTACACAATAGATATTCTATAATTACAGAAGAAATGATTCTGGGGCATTCATAGGTGGTGTGCAAGTATGGAATTATGTAATATATATAGTTTTCACTATTTGATCATGATTATGTAATTTGATAGAATATATACTTTACATATATATATATATAATTAAAAAATTCATATTCATAAAACAAGTAAATTTTTTCACAATGAAAAACATAATTGTCATGATTTTAGTGGTTCTCAATACTCTGATAGATTTCATACATTATTCATATAGGGGTATAGATAGTAGTGTTATATAAATTTGATCATGGGATCAGTAAAATAAGAATACAGTGTAATGAATAGTTGCCTTAAAAAATCATAATTAGTGTGGTTTTAGACATTAATAGGTTATCTAAAATTTATTGGTATGAATAAAATTTTTCAAGTTTTTGAAAATTAATAGAAGAATTTTTTGAGAATTTTTTGGTCAAAATTATAATTCAATTCAATATTTTTTAAATTATAATAATTTTTTTAAAATATACATTATATCTAATTAATGATTATAGGCATAATAAAAATATAAAAAATATTAATGTAAAATATGAAATTTTTTCAATTTTCATCACATTCAATATCTTATAATAACTTAATATATTGTTGGGTAAATGGTTATTAATCATCAAGTACTCTAGAATTTGATGATGTTTTTCTCGAATTAGTTGTCTGAATATTTTCCATTAATGATTTAAAATTGATAGTATCTTTGAAAAACTTAATTTTTTTAGTTTCAAAGAGATTATATGAATCTTATATTTTTTTTCTGCTTGTGTTATAATGGGATGGTGACTACCTATTAGTAGTCATGAATGAAATTAATGACATTGAATATAATAAAGAATCATGTAATATACAAGATAAAATTTGAATCAGATATTCTTGGGTTTATTGTCAGGTTTATATGATTAGTTTACTAGACTTATAATGTTGCACAAACAATCAAAATTTAATGAATGTTGTTACTAACACAAATAGAAATAGTTTTCACTAATAGTTTCATGAGAATAGGAAACCCCAACTAAATATGATAGAAAAATACTCAAAATGATCCTAACTCCATGTCCATGGCCTCATCCATGCTCATCCCATATCTGACTCAACTCCCTATAATGGGACCTTACCTTTTTCCTGACTAGAAATCATGTAGTTGGCTTTGGTACCCAATGAAGCTAGGGTAGGGTGTGACTACAACTCAGTATTCCACCATCAATAAGGATTAGAAAATATGAAGTCTAATTATATAATGCAAGAAAGTATAAAATAAATGAAAAGTAAAAAAAAGAAAACACTGGTTCTATTATTTACCATATCTTCCTTTACCATTTCAAGAGTTATTAACATTTTCATCATTTATACCCTTTTAATTACTTATTCCATTTCCATCATGTCTTCCAAGGGTTTGAAATCTATATCATATAAATAGTAGTATAAACCAAACAACAACATTTCATAAAGGAAAATGACAATACTCTATATCACTAGCGGCAACCATATCCAAATGATTACATCACACTCACCTTAAAACCTCAGTTAAGGTAGTCTCATAAAATGAATCCACTATGTAAAAATATACATCATCCCCTACCATAATCCTTTCATAGAAGGGTGGAGTTTAAAGCCTCAGTCTAACTCTACACATGGGAATATATTATCAAGTCAATACCCCACACTAACAAGACTTGTGCACATTCTTATATATCATTCGCCAAAAATACCATACCAAAAGACATAAAAAATACACATCACCGACATAATTTATAAAAATCACCATGGAAATTAATAATTTTTCTATTACTCACCAATAGTTTTACTATTTTTTTCATAGTCCATTTATCCAAGATTCCATTCTCATTAACTATCCCATTAACAATGACCAAAGATTCCCTGATTTTAACCGATTTAACATATTAATCAATTCCATAATGAAAAGAACTTTTAAATTTTTCTCAATTCACAAGACATTACCAATATAACCTATTAAGCTTTTCATATACACTCTCTCTCATAGGCAGTTCAATATTATTTATTATCAAGTTTCCACATCTTCACTTTAACCCAATTAATTGATTTATATGAAATGCCAAACAACCCTTTATGCATTATCAAAACCTTGGGACAACTAGAATTAATCCATTTCAACTAAAATAAAATTATTTACATGTTTATCATTTGATCTAGAATATTACACCTCAATTCTATACTTAACATTTCAATTTACCATGTTTGAAATAGTTAGCACACCCCATGGGTGGCCCCCAAATCAGTCTAATCACCCTCAACGCATCCCACAAGGATTATGAGGGGTCGAAATAATCATATAGAATACTATTTTACTAAAACGTACTCATGGAAGAAAATGAATATCATGGTGGAAAAATATCCCCCCCCCCCGCATAAGAAAAAATCTAAAACGTGACACTGGGATATAACTTGTATATCACCTACCAGAAATCCAATTATACGAACAATCTTAATCATAGTATTAGACTATTATTCAAGAACCATTTGAATCCCCAACATAGATTCCACAATAAAAAGAATGGTTTTGGAGCTTTGTAAAAATATGGAGAAAATTTCAATCCCTATTCCAATAAATAAAAGTAATAGGATGATTAGAGATACCTGGAGCATCAAACTGCAACCAATGGTCCTCCAAATGGCCATGAAATGAGGTAGATCGGTAAGTGGGATAACATGGGGGATTAGGTATATCACATGAACTGTAGTTTGATGAATGGTGAGGAAAATATTGTGATAACATAAAATTATTGGGGGGAATGTTTGGAAAATATTCACTTCTTAATGGGTCACACAGTTTGGCTACACAGTTTTTCAAACCATGATCCAATTATGTGCCTACCATTTTCAAAAACAATTCAGAGTGCATAGTATCCTAGGGATCTTGTATTGTAATGAGAACTATATTCCAATCATATTAATTTACACTTCCCATGTTTGCATATTTTGGCCTCCCACCTCGCATGATTTACTTAATCATGTACCATTCACAGACTGGCCAAATTTCCTATAATATCATGTCCCAAAAACTTAGACACCTCTAAATACCATCATAGTCCCAAGAAACATTCCATTATTAATATTTAATAGATTCAAACCAAAAATTAAACTATATCATACCTACAAAAAATTTAGGATCTTACAGCCTCTAAAACCTATTAATTCTTATCCCCGAGCCACATATCCATGAATCACTGAGTTTCAAAAACAAAGTGGTCATGCCACTTTTCCCACATATCTACCTCTATTTCCCAATTTTCACCCTAGAAATTACCATTATTCCACAAAACATGAAATAATTGCATGAAATTTTTTTACAATACCATCACACTATTACCTATAATATGAACTTGATGCTCTCTATAGGGAACATCTACCTCAAGCTACACATTATCAACATCAAGCACGTGATATGGGTAAGGGTGATACTACCAAAGCATTGCTACATGAAACTCATCATGAATACCAATATATGGTTATATAAGAGACAATTGTTTGTACACCATCATGACCCTCTCTATAATCTCAAATGGCCCCATGAACCTTGGTTTCATCTTTCCATATTTTGGAATTTTATGGTGAACCAACCATTTAATCACCGGAAGAAACACAAGATCACCTACAATAAACTAAAAAGGTCTAGGACACTGGTATACAGATGAATTCAGCCTACATTGAGCTATTTCCATATTCTCATAATGTAACTAAGCCATCTCTTATGTCTCTTACATGAGACTCTGTCCAAACAACTCTGATTATCAATCCTCTAACGAAAACAATAGTGATCTACATGGTCTACCATTGAGTTCCTTATATAGTTATATATGATTTTTTTCCTAAAAATTATGTTGTAGGAAAACTAAACCAGTTCTAAATGATTTCCCATGATCCACCAATATAGATGACATAATCCCCAAAAATGTCCTCTAGCACCTAAATGGATCCCTAATTGGGTGAAAATCAGTACTAAAAAAACTAGTATACGAATAAAACATTTTAATAACTACTATAAGAATGACATAATGTTTAGATGTTGATGTGGAACTATAGACTCTGGTGCCCCATGAAAACACACTATTTCTCAAACATATAACGGACTAGATTGCTGAATGGTGAGAGTCTCTCGTATCAGTATGAAATGGTCTAATATAGTAAATATATCCATGACCACCTAGATTGAATCATTATTATGAGTCATCCTTATAATAAATAACAAAAAATTCATACTTATATCATACAACTTATATTCAAGAAGGTTCAATGGATGTAACATACCACCTGTTCACATATGCTCTTCCTTAAACTACTGATAGTTAAAGAATCATTCCACAAAACCTGCAAAATCCTTCTTTATTTCTGACAAAAAACACTACATAGCAATATAAAGTGAAATTTTGGATAAACCATGATGTGACTCCCACATTAATTCATGAATCTCTAAAATCTATTATTGAATACAAGTAGGCACACCTACATGAATGTGATTATAAACAACCACATAATTTAAAAGTTCAAAATAGAAAGAGACTCCCCCCATTAAGGCTTTCCCATTTAGCCAAATATTTTGATTCCTAATGATATTTCTCCTCAATAAATATAAGATGCATGAACTCGACTTTTAGGGATGAAAAAGTCATAATTACATTCCCATCCTGAACCTTCGTGAGTATCTCAATGAACAAGGCCATCATCTTCAACTCTGAATTAGATACCGGAACTGTCTGTTTTTTTGTCTTCTACCTCAATGTATCTTTAACACTATTTCCATTTACCAGTGTGTATACTATTTTAATATCAACTGATTTCATGTAATGTACCAATATTTATATCTAATAATCATATCAAATCAAGATAAGATATTAATATGGCTATAATGATTGGTATACTTGGTAAAATAATCTCCCAATATGTAGTACCTCCAACACTTCACAGGGTCAACCATTAAAGCAATTTCAAGATCATGCATAGGTTAATTTATTTTATGAGGCCACAAATTTAATGATGAATGTTCCACAACCCTAACATCCTTATTCAACATGGCATAAATCCTAATACCAGATTCATTTAAAAACAAGGTATACCCTTACATGGCTCAGGTAAGACCATAATAAGTGTTTTACTTAACATATTCTTCAACTCATGGAAAGAATACTCACATCCCTCAGACCACTGAAACATGAATCAATACTAGTCAAACCCAAATGTGGAACTTGTAAATGGGTAACGTACTTAATAAACCTTTACAAATATACTTACAAACCCAAAAAAACATTTCACATTAGATATATTCTTGTTCTGCTCCCATAACACAATTATCTGGACATTCTCTGGATCTACCAACACCCATTCATAAGAGATGATTTGTCCCAATAAATGAACATTTGTGATCCATAAATGGCATTTGGATAGCTTTTTTTGTAACCTAAGATATCTTAGTGTGATTAATTTGATGTCATTTTTTGGAATGATCTCTGCGAATCTTTTAGTACACCAAGATTCGTTAACAATGAGAACCACAATCTAATCTAGATTGTGATTGAAGAATGGTTGCATTAGATCCAGTCACATTATTGACAAGTTGTTCAACCTGAATAACATAAAAAATAATAATTCAACCCATATCAACTTCTGAATCCAATCCACAACACATTAGAATATCACACATTCATCTGGTGATATCTTGATATTATATCAATGATAGAGAATACTAAATAACATTTTCGATGGTCAAAAACATATTTGATTTGAGGAAGAGAATATATATTCTTAATACTCAAATAATTCATATTTTATAGTCAATTCACAAATATAAGGGACCATCAAAAATCATTGAAAACCACACTGGATATCCCATTGGGGATGTACAAGGATCGAGAAACCCCTTGTTCCTAACTCCTCTAACTGTGTTTGTGTTTTTTGTGTTCTTTTGGTGCCATTTTATATGGAGTAATGGAAAATGGTTCTTCTCTTGACAGTAACTCTACCATGTACTCAATGTCCATATCAGGTGGCACCCCCCTAATGTCTATATCAAACACATCCTAGAACAAATCAACCAGATGAAGATATATAAGCCTCTCTACGTCCACATCATCAAGAATGTGACAAGACACATGGGCTATGGGATTACCCAACTGTTAAAAACTCAACTTGCAGGGACTTCATGAATAGTCTATTCACTATGATAATAAAAAATATTTCACTCAATATATGTGAATGTTACACTTTGATGGTAACAATTAATTTGGTATTGGTACAACACTATCTAACTCATTCCCAAAATCAAATTAAATATTAATATCTCTAGAAAAAACATGTGCCATTGGAAATGGTATCCACCATCATTAAGAGAACATCCCTTAAATTTCCTGATAACATTATCTCACACCCATAATGGAATATCAAGAGACATATATCCACATAAAAGATCCCCTGATTGTCCCATCACAACTATAAATAGATCATAAATAAAAGTTTTTATGGAACTTGTATAAAATAAAGGACTCAAAAGTGTGGAATCTATAAGGATAAAACCACAAATAGATGATAGTCCAAATTTTCCACCTCTAGCTGTGGACTAAAATAAATGATGTAAGCTTGATCCTCTACTCTAAGATCTATCCTGACACCTAGGCACTACGCTTACCTGTTGACAGTTATTATCTCACTATAGAGTACCACATCTTCCACCACTACCGGTATGACTAGTGGATCTCCAACATCCTGTATAGTAACGAGTAACTGGTCCCTTTCCTATAATCTAAATCATCCTTGACCCTCCATATTTTCCAAAATGAAGAGTGTTCTTACAGAAAATATGTAAATTCAAACTCTTTCCACATGACAGGAACCCTACTAGTGGTAATAGGAACTAACCGTGCATGTGTTCCATCCTGCCACACTAATAAAAGAAGAAATAGACTCCCCATGAGATGTTGAACTTCAATTATAACTTCTCTGAATTCCTCCCCCTTGATATGAAAATTTAAAATATTTATTCTTTCCCTCATAAGTGTTACCATTGGTCCTTCCAACTAGTATCACATGTCCACTCCCTAAAGTCCCCATTAGGTTCCCTTCAGAGATAAGTGCATGATCCACCATATCCTAAATCCTCTATAAGATGAAGATATTTACCTGGGACATGATTTAATTCATATTACCATCCATGAAACGTTTTTTCCTGGATTCCACATCCCCTACCAACATTGTAACTAAGCATCTCAAATCTATATAATGTCTAGCATAATCCACCACTAACATAACATCTAGTGTCTATCAAAAAGACTCTTCAGCCTTCTCCTACCTCAAGGTCTCCAAATTTAAATTCTATAGAATAATTTCATTGATATCCTTTAAAATAAAACCATAAAAGTTATATTACATAACCCAAACTTTCCACCAATGCTCCACATTCCCCCACATCATATCAGCCGCTATCATGACCCACTTCTTAGGGGGAGTCTTCGAATGATTATGAATCATTTGGATAGAGTCAATATATAATTAGGGTTCTTTTTATCCACCCCCTCTAGAAAAAATTGGATGGGGTTGTAGTTGAAACTCCCTAGTAAGCTCTAATATACTCATCACCAGCTCCCCTGGGTCACATTCCAAAATTTTCATAAAATGGGAAGTGTTTTAATCGAACTTCTCACCTCCCTTGTTACCCTAGACCATAATATTTTCTTTCTCAACCCTTAGGGGGATATTCATAGTGACATCCTATCATTTACCAACTAAAAGACATTGCTATGATAACAATGTATTCTACAGTTACAAAAAATAAAACATAGAACAGACGATATAAATCACACATAGTTTTCAAACGGACCATTATTTATTGAACAAAAAAATTACATTTTGCATAAATTATTCCAGCAGACATCATCACATTTATGGAACATACCCATAACATGTCTCAAATGTTCATTGTAAACATGGGTTAGAACAAAATACGTAATAATGAACCCATCAATAGAAAAAAATTATTCTATTTCAACATTAAAATCATATACCCTTATCGTTTAGGAATCTTTCCCATTTCGAAAGTTTTATATTTGGTACTGTGAACTCATTTGGAACCCGATATTAAATCCAATATTTTTACTATTATCTAAAATTAATTTATTTTTACCCATTTGAATAATTTTATTAGGAACATACTTAATCAAATTTCAATGAATACAAGACACATTATACCCTCCGTGTCCCACACACACATCACATCTGTTTCTATCATGATGTATGTATCCACCATCCCTATGATCCTATAATGATGCATGAATGAAAAATATCATACCAATGTAGTTAGGAGAAAAATATCATAAAACCATCACATTACAACATAAGTGCATCACCCAATGCTAAAACATCATCCAACCGTAACAACACACATCGATGGAAAAAATTCCCACACTCGGTACTTGGTTTTTCTCCCATACATGGGTTACCTACTCCAATGGTTGAGCTCATTTACAAGACCAAAAAAAATATAATCTCACTTATACTGTTCCCAAATAAAAATATCATGGGAAAAACTACGTAGCTCTGATACCACATTGTGACATCCGGAACATGAGATCCACTAAACTGGAACCCTATACCGACTCACCATATGACCTCAAGAACACCTCCCCATAAGCCCAAGGATACATACTAGTAGAGAGAGTCCAAGAATTCATTTAGAGTAACTATATCCTCATTACGAACATAATCCATATTAGATAATTAATAAAATGGCACAACCCATATGAAATTTATAATGATCATGAATAATCAAACATATCCCAAAATAGGATACAAACCACAAACCAATAATAACTAGGTCCTTTCATGCTAACTGTGCCAACAGTGTAAGAAAACAAAAAATAAAGACAATAGTAGAATCTAAAAAATGGACAAGTCTCCAAGTCTAGGGCCCCATATACGAACAACCCAATCCCAACTCAACTCCATATATTGAAACCTTATACTTGTCCTAACCTGAAATCTTGAAGTACAATTGGGTACCCAATGGTGCCTGATCAGGGCCTGAGTACAACTGAGTAAGCCACTACTAATTGTGTCTACAATATATCCAAACTAAACATATAGTGAATAAATGTACATAAAAATTAAAAATCAAACAAAAGACAACATATGTTCCTCTATTTACCTTCTCTACCATAACCATTTCTAACAATTATTACCATTTTCATCATTTCTACCAACTACATTATTAATCCATTTCTATAGTATATTCTATGGGTTTGGCATATATATCATTTACAAATTAGTTTAAACTAAATAAAAACTATGTAAACATGAATAATTCATATTCCTATCTCACTAGAATAAAACATTATGAGTACAAAACACTCACCATGAAGCAACATTCTGAGTGGTACAATTAAATTCTATCAATAGGGGAATATATCCTCTATCCAATTCCCTAATTTTTTTCATTTTTTGGTAGAGATTGTAGCCTTTTTCAAACTCGACTCATGGGTATAGAGCCTCAAGAAAATACACCACATTACCAAGTCATGTGCACATTCCTATATATCCATTCACCACAAGTAAAATACCACAAACCATACAAAAAAAATACAAATCATAATCAAAATGCATAATAATAAACAATGGAATTAATATTATTCTATGTCAAATTAAAACTTTTACCATTTTAATTAAACATCCCATTTAACCCATTTCTCATTATCTTTCTCTAACCCTTTAGGCATGTTCAACAACTCACTTGAAGTAACCCATTTAACATATTAATCAATTACCATATTAAAATCTATTTTTGGTATTCCACAATTCAAAAGTCATTAATAATTTAAAATATTCATCATTTCATATACACTAAATCACATAGAAATTTCAAAATTTTTCATAATCAATTTTCCACATAATCAATTAAACCTAATTAACACATTAACTTGTGAAGCCAAAAACTCTTATGAAATTATAAAGACCCATCCCCAACTAGTACAATTCCATTTTTACTAAAATAAAACTATTGAAATGTTTATCACAGACTATACATTTTTACTCATCAATTCTATACTTAACATTACCATTTACCATGTTCATGAATGTTGGTTCACCCTATTGGTGGCCCTCAAATCAGTCTAGACGTCCTAAACACATCTAATGATGATAATGATGGGTCCAACTAATATTTAATCGTCCCATTTTAGAAAAAAATACTTAAGGAAACAAATCCATTTCAAAGAGGGTGCTATATCAAAACCCCACATGCACAAATCTACAATTAAACTATCAGATAGAGAATATAGAAGACCTACATTGAATATGGTGATGAAACCACTCTTAAAAATATCTTTATATATATATTAAAACACCCTTTGATGGCCTAACCAGGATACCACTATAAAAAATATGGTTTTAGATCATTAGAAGAAGATGTAGAAAACCACAAGATCAAATCTGGAATAGATAAGCAAGAGGAAGATTAAACATAACCGGAACTTCAATCTACAACCAACAGCTCTCCCCAGGACCTATAAATGAGGGAGATAAATCATTGGAGGATTTTTAGGGTTTATGATTATAACTAGGGCTTCAGGTATAATAATTTGAAGGAAAATTGGGTGGTACCTTATGAATATTAAGGTGGCCCTTTGGTAAATGCTCCGATTTTATGGGTTTGAATGATTTGGACGCACCATTTTCTAAAACATGCACCAAAATTTCACATACCACTATCAATTGAAATTAATGAAACAAGGTTTTCTATGGATATTTCATGGTTTGAATAATCATGGTTCAACCTTGTAAAACACCTTGTCCTTATATTTCATGGTTTCACCTCCCACCTCACTCAGTTTACATAACCATGTGCCAGTCACACGCCCATCACATGACAACATGTTTTCCCTTAATAACATGTTATAAACCAATGGAACACCCCCAATGCCCCAATATTCCTAGGAAACATGACATTATTCTAATTTAGGATATTTAGGCCAATAAAACTACATCATACCTCCACGAAGCACAGGATGTTACACTATGATCCTCAAAGTACATATAGAAATCATATGACCACCGGAGGAGATACAAATTACACCTATTAAATTTGTGAGGAGATATGGATATTGATATAATAGAATTATCAATTGACACAAACTTGATCATGAAATGTCTCTTAATGAGAAGTCCCAATATCGCATATTATTTTAATCCCTGGGAACAAAAATTGAAATGATAAAAATAATCAACTTAAGGGAATTGATTTTTGAATCATGCAATAGAAGATAGGTTTAGGGAACCCAAATCATCTATGAACTCCAATGATGATATAGAAAGATTTCATGGTTCTTCAAAGAGATCAGGTACTATTTGGATGAAAGAGATCACCCGATACATTGAGAGAAAATTTTTACTTGAGAATGGGAGAGAGGATCATGGATGAGCCATCGAGGAGGATGATGGATGAGCACCCCATTCAAATATGGAGGTGCGATGGATCCTAGTTTATTGATTCCAAATTAAACAACTATAGTGCATCCCACAATATAAGGGTGCACAATTTTTTTCTTTTTCAGATATGATTATAATAGATCCTTCTAAATTATATTCATTGATAAAATTACAGGATCCTTTCAACTTAGATCATCTACCGCCATATATACATTCCTAGAGTGTCATGTATTGAGTATTTGTACTACTTGATCAACATTATCCATCTTATATGGATCATGTTTCTATACATATGTGGGAATATATATTTTATGATCTTTTGATCTATATATATCTCCTTCTTCTCCCTCATAGAGGTAATCTAACAGCATATCCAATGAAAAGTACACTACATCCAACTCTATGTAATGCATTGGATATTTATTCAAATGAACAACATACATTACTAAGTCAAAGTATATCAGCTTATCGTTTTGTATTAGTAAAAAACCAAGGATAATATTTTTAATATTTCTATAAAGCACAAAAGTTCCCTAATTGAGGGAATCATAATTATATTGCAGTGATAATCCACTTATCCAACTCCATAAGCCACTCTTCGTGTTCGTTAGCTTATTAAACAATTACTCTTCTATGAGTTATATTCATTGGTTATTTTGTAAATAATGATAATTGCATCGTAATTTATTCGTATTACCTATAGAATCTATGAAAACTAATGATATTCATTACAGGTGATGGTTTAGGCTAGTCCTTGATTGCCTTTTTCTTATATTGTTCAACATATATATCTTTTTGGGTGATAATATACCCCATAAATGAAAATTTCTCTGCAATAACTCATTATTATAGAACAATTCATATATATTATCCATTCTCAAATTCATTAAGACATTACTCAAATATTAGAATTCCCCTCCAAGAGTTTAGAGACAATATGAGTGTCATCCATAATGACCACTACAAATTTATCAACGTATTCCCTATACTCTCTCTTCATTAAGTCCAAAAATACTTAGCAGTAGTTGTGAGTCTAAAATTTTTCACTATGAACTCACATTGTCCATAAAATGTTCTAAAGGAATTTTTTAGAATATTATCCTTCTTTAAACATATTTGATGATATACAAGCTGAATATATCCCATAGAGAAATATTGGCCACTACCTGGTTGATAAAACAAGTCATCTATCCATGCAAGCTGGTAATTCATCATTATTGGTATTTTTTAGAGTTCATGAAAATAAATAAAGATTCCTATTGATCGAACCATCGTCATCCTGAAGTGGACCAACACACCCCACTATTAATCACATGGGAATATAAAACCCTTTTTTAGATTCTCCTGTAACTACATATTCGACTCCTCTATTTCAGAGGTGGATAGAATCTAAAGAGACTTCAATGTAGTTAATGAATAATGTATAAGTTCAATTGAGTAATCAAAAACATATCTAGGAAAAAGGCCAATTAACTCTTCTAATAAAAAATAAGGATGACCCCTTATATTAGGCATGTCATCAAGCATGATTTCTCCTACTGACTCCATTATTTGGGCGAGATATTATTTCACATAATGAAATAATACATATTCTTGAACAGAAGATTCCATTAGACATTCATCATCCTCTTTACACTTTAATATACTCAATGGATGACTTGGGACCTAGAGAGTGATCACCCGTAGTGAATAGTTGATGTTGGATTTATATAAGGATAGAAAATTCATGACAAAAATTGAGTCAAACTCTAATAAAGGATGCAATTCAATATTTTATGGAATATTCATTCCAAAAAAAATTTCCAACGAAGAGTTTTATACATGGTAAGAAACCACCAATATGTGTATTATTCTAACAGATAACACATCCCCCATGTTTTCAGGCGGTGTTTGAAAAGTTTTAGTAAACATATATGATATCAAATAATTCATAGAACTGGAAAAAAAATTCCTCCATTAAAGAATGCATTATTTGTTATCCATTATCCACAACATTATCTTCATCCAACTGATCCTTAGTGACGTCATATTCTCTGTGTTGTAGACTTGGAGTTTTTTTCATTAATCGTTTATAAATACCTTTTATTATGGTATTGTAAAGACCTGGAAATTTCAAGGAAAATATTTGTCTAAATACATTTGAATTTTACGAGTCTGTGGCTTCTGACGACACTTGATTCCAAGGCCCGGTGTGTCCGAAATCAATTTCTGATGTTTAGTTTGGGTACATTGACTAAACAAATGAGCATTTTTTTCTATCATTTGAACTGTTACTCAGAATTGAAATCTGAGGGCACCGATAAACTCGCAGCGCTAGTAATTTCTTAAGGGGACCATTACCGCAGTTGTGTTTTAAGCGGGTTGAGAATTAATAATTGGGGAATTAGTTATAAATAAATAAAATTGTTTGAACAATTTTATTTTATAACTATGGAAGTTAATATGTCCCATGGGAAGTTGTTGGTGGGTCCCACAACCATCGAACATCCCATGTGTGGATTCTTGAAAGGTGGGGCCCACATGAGCCCCAACCTTTCACCTTCCCCTAAACTCTTTTGACCCCCTTATTTAATTGTGTAAACTCTTCCTCTCCCTCTCTCCCTCATTTTTACTTTCCAACACAAGCTAATGAATGCAATCAAACTTTTCAATTATTTAATTAAGGGAATTGAATTTTGAATGCTTGGAAAGTTTAATTAAAATAAGGGGTAGCCTTATTTTAAATGGGGTTGGCACATGTTGTGTTGGGGAAGATTTTGGAGAGAGAGATCTTGTGAAAGAAGAAGGGTGTTTCCCCATTGTTGAAGAACATCAACCCTTCGACAAACAATGACGTCTTCTTTGATGAAGAACGCCGGTTGCACGAAGAACGAATGGCACGCCTTCCTTTCTTTTCTCTGTGAAAAGTGAGGAGACACTGTTTCCTCCTCAGAAAAACTCTGAAATTGCCTACGAATTCTTTCACCATGACTTCGTCTTCCGCGATGCCCGACGTGCGACGTCAATTATCGAGGTAGGGGTTTTGTTTAATTCTAATGTATTAAAATTGTGCCTTGATTCGTCGTTGTATAACATGGATTGTCCGATCTTATTGTTATCGCTTAACGCAGAGGGTGCAGGTTGAACGAACATGGCTCACAGACCCTCTGTTTAATCTTGTTAAATTATTTGGAATCGATGATTGGAGGTGGAACGCGGAAGAGACTGGAGGCGCAAGGGCTGCCGTCGCACATGCAAAGAATATCAGTAACCAAGAGGGATGCAATAGTGGAAGTATGGAGCCATCACACTATGCCAGGGACGTAGAGACAAGGCCATTGTAGGCCTGGAAGAGGAAGCTGGCACCATCGTGTCGGCTGTGCAGCAGGAACCGTGGCCCGATTTGCGGTCGCTTCGGTGGATGGACCAGCCGGCCCGTCGGCCGGCCGGGCGGAGCAAAGCCGCAGCGCCAGGAGGGTGCCGCGCTGGAGAACCCGCAGCCCGCATGGTGAGACGCATGCGCCAGAAGGTCGGCTGGCTCCAGCCGGCCGGTTCGGGATGTCGGCGCCGCTTGGCACTGCCGGTTCGGGATTCCGAGGGGTCGTGCCCCCTCGGACCGCTTGGCCAGCTAACCGAGACAGCGGGGTAGCGCCCAGTAGGGTCTCTCCCGGCCAGGCCGGACCGAACCCCTTCAGGATAGGACATGCCACTTCGAACCACGCTGCACGTTTCTTTGGGCCGGTCCGACACCCCTACCGGGTCGGACCCGCCAAATCTGGGTTAACCCGACCTGTCCGCCCACTAGGCTTAACGGGTCGGGCCCATATTCACTTAAAGGTGAATATTTAAAGACCGTGCGTCTGATCGACACGCCGTCTATGGCACTGAGACCCTATCGACGAGGCTGTCCCTTTGAGATTCTATAAGTGAGTTTTGGGAAACTTTGGAAAATGTCCTGGTTTGTACGAGTAAATTTCTAACCAGGCATCTAATTGCTGCGTCATCTATCATGTTGAGTTCCTTTTTATGAGACAGAACACCAGGGTACATAAACTCTAGACTTTTTGAAAATTGATGTATCAACCGCTTTACTTGAGAAGCGGACCCTCCCGGAATCGAGCACATTGTGTGCGGGAACCTTAGAGCTGGCTGCGACTGTGACGACTACCGTGATGGGATCCTCCGTGGGACTGACAAAGATGATGACTATACTTGGATCCTCCGTGGGTTCTGCAGAAAGGACGACTGTACTTGGATCTTCCGTGTGTTCGGCAGCGATAACGACTATACCTGGATCCTACGTGGGTTCGGTAGTGATGGTTATTTTACTTGGATCCTCCGTGGGTTAGGCAGGGACGACTTCTTTACTTGGATCCTACGTGGGTTCGGTAGAGGAGATGATTCATAGGCTACATCTAATCATCTCCTCCCCTCTTCGTAATTTGTATACCTATGTGAGCAGAGTCATTACTATTCAATCATTACCATTGGTTTGATTGACTTCTTTCCTGTGTGGACTATGATGTGCATGGGCTCGGGAGTTGGAGACGAACTGGATTTGATGACTTATGTATATGTATGGTCACATACCTAAGTAGAGTCAATTGATACTTCATGATTATATATTTATTTGTGGTTTATCTTTTTTGGATTCTGGGAGACCTTCCGGGGTCTCGGGGTCCCTACTGAGTATCGTATACTCACCCCTCCATGGGCTATGCCTGCACTACGTTGTGTTAGATGAATACTACGGAGAAAACTAATCGAGGTGGAGGCTTGTGGTGATGGATGGTACCCGGAGGTGGACCACTAGACATGACATGCATGGAGTGGATGACCGGACCCGAACAGGTGAGGAGACCATTTGTAACCACCATTCATGTGGGATATCTGGGGGACAACTCTATGGTTTCTGGTTTACATTACTGATGTTGTACTTTCTTTTTAGTTGTACTGTACTTTCAGTTGGGTTTGTATACATTCCCATTTACTTTTCAACACATACTTTTGTACTCAGTTTACGTAGTGCTTACTTCAGTTGTGTACTCTGTTGTGTTTCTTTACTTTTATAAAGGCAATGCCTCCCCTTTTTATTGGGATTTACATATATGGTCCTAGTGGCCTGCCCTTGGCCTATGGAAGTCGGGCTTGGGGTAGTCACGACACGGGCCCCAAGGGCGGGTCATGAAAAATTTGTATCAGAGGAGTCGGTTCTATCGCAGAACTCAGGACTCTGATCTTCCTTCTCTGTGAAGCAATAGTGTTAAGAGTATTTAGTGAGGTTTTCTGTCCAGAGAGTCCATTGTTGGTGCGGCGGCCGACGTATCCATATATAGGGACCCTGACTCTTGATTTCCGACTCAACGCATGAAGACATTGATTGCATGTGTGTTTCAAAAGTTTTCATTGTGATTACTTTATGTCAGCTCACCAGGTATATTGTTTGACCATGGCACACCTCTTGATTTTTATGTTGGATCCACGAAGTCAACCAGGTAGGGTTCCATGCTACGGGCGAGATGGTAGCCACCCTAGTGATGAGGCCTCGGTGCAGGGCCCCATTACAGCGGAGGCACCAGCGGCACCACTCCCCGCTGAGCCAATGATGCCACCAACCCCAGCAGCAGAGAGTGCACACCGTCTAAGTGTGTTTCATGAGTTTGAGCGACAAAGGCCACCTAGGTTCCATGGAGAGATGGACCCTCAGGAAGCCGAGGATTGGCAGGAGGATATCATTAGAGTCCTCATATTTGTAGGGACACCAGCAGACCTTATGGTGATCCTTACTGCGAGTCTCCTGCACGCAGCAGCAGGTAGATGGTGGAGCCTGATGCTCCAGGTGCACGACGAGGCATCTCGACTATGGACGGAATTTGAGAGCCTCTTCCGCTCGTAGTTTGTTCCAGCCACCCTCCATGCACAGCATATCCATGAGTTACTACATCTGTGGCAGGGTAGCATGAAAGTAGCCCAATACTCGGAAAGATTTACCAACCTCTCGCATTACTCAACGGACATGGTATGAGAACCATTATTTAGGGCCCGAACCTTTGAGTAGGGACAGTGGCATTATATCAGGGATTTGATGATCTCCATCAGCATTCCGACACAGGCAAGAGTACTGGAGCAGGCCCTTCTTGTGAAGAGCTTTCTCACTAAGCTGACGCCAGCAGCGGGACCCACCGCAAGGCGACACGTAGAAGAGTCTTCTACAACCGGTAGTAGAAAGAAGTCACAGAGGTCCAAGAGGACAAGTTCATCAGGTGGGAGACCTTAGGATACTGGTTCGGATGTGCGGGGCACACGGAGCAGAGCCATCTATATGAGGGGTAGGCAGTGCTATGCATGCGGCGGGCAGGGCCACATGGCTCGTGACTGCCCGACCAGCCATGCAGACGAGAAGCATACAGTAGAAGGACATCCCTGGCAGAGGAAGAGGTTTGACCGTGGTGGTTTGTAGGGAGCAGGCAGACGAGGCAGAGGAGTTGGCCGAGTAGCGGGTGGTGGACAACGCTTCGAGGCTCTACCAACACCACCACAAGGAGGACCACCCCGACCAAAGAGAGCTGACAGAAAGGGGCAGTCTCACCTTCAGGTAGTCGAGGCCTACGACCACGTCACACCTGAGATGATTTGAGGTAATATCTATGTCTACACCACCCTTTATGCAGTTCTTATAGACACAGAAGGGAGTCCTTATTTTATTGCTGTTGTCCTTGTTCGGAGCTCGGAGATTCCGACGGAGTTGTTGGCTCGATCCTTACTACTAGAGACTCCTACGAGAGCAGACTCAACGATTGCGCACTGGTTCCTACAGTGCGAGCTTACTCTAGGAGTATATATCTTCATCTAGGATCTTTTTGTAGTAGCATCGAGGCCTTACAACATCATATTGGGTACGGACTGGTTATCTACAGTCCACGCCCAGATCGAATGTATTAGGGGAAAAGTGTGGTGTGTCTACACATATTAGAGTAGGTTCACCTTCACCGGTGAGAAGGGAGCCTTTGCAGTGCAAGATGGCCTTATGCAGAGGATATGGCGGCCGATCACATATCAGTTGGCTAGTCTCATCTTAGGAGTAGTTGATGTGTGGAGTCTGAATTTTCCTGTTGTGGTGGATCTGTATGCGGGCGTTTTTCCCGATGACATTCTAGGACTACATCCTCATAGAGAGGAAGACTTCAACATTGACCTGTGCCATGGGACAACACCAATATCAAATCTAGCGTATCGGATGGCTCCCACCGAGCTTCGTGAGCTGCGGGTATAGCTGGAGGACTTGCAGGGAAAGGGATTCATATAACCCAGTGTTTCACCCTGGGCATCTCCGATTTTATTTTCCAATAAGGCGGATGGGAGATTTCAAATTTGTGTCGACTACCATTCCCTGAATCTGGTGACTGTAAAGAACAATTACCCACTCCCGAGGATTGATGACCTCTTTGATCAGCTCATGGGAGCATGATGGTTCTCGATGATATAACTCGGGCCCTGTTATCATCAGGTAAGAGTTCGAGACAAGGACGTGCAGAAGACGGCCATCAGGTGTCATTATGGCCACTATGAGTTCATGGTTTTTCCCATCGTCGTAAGAGACGCACCAGCAGTGTTCATGAGTCTCATGAACAAGATATTCCAGCCTTACCTCGATCATTTTGTCGTAGTCTTCATCAACGACATACTGATTTACTCGACTACTGAGGAGGAGCATGCCAAAAACATGTGAGTTGTACTGGACACACTCTGAGAGCAATAAATTTATGGTAATCTCTCGAAATGCATGTTCTGGATTTGAGAGGTTTACTTCATGGGGCATGTCATCTCAGAGGCAGGAGTATCTATGGATCCGACAAAGATCAAGGCCAAACTTTCTTGGGAGCCACCCAGGAGCGTGACTGAGGTGTGGAGTTTCCTAGTTCTGGCTGGTTATTATCAGAGATTTGTGCCAGACTTCTCTAGAGTTGCAACACGACTTTCAGCATTGACGAAGAAGGGGAAACCCTTCATGTCGTCAGATAGATGTCAGCAGATCTTCCAGGAGCTGAGACAGAGATTGACCATTGCACCAATCTTGAGGCTACCAGAGGAGGGTGTTGTGTACGTTGTTTACTACGACGCATCAGGTACCAAACACGGGTGTGTCCTGATGCAGGAGCGGGAAGTGATCGCCTATGGTTCATGACAGTTGAGGAAGCACTATCAAAACTATGTTACCCATGTCCTAGAGTTAGTAACAGTGGTTTTTTCCCTGAATATGTGGTGGAACTATCTAATGGGAGAGTGCTTTATAGTCTACTCTAACCACTAGAGTCTTAGGTACATTTTCACGCAGAAGGAGCTATAGTTGAGGCAGCGGTGGTGGATAAAGTTCCTTCAAGACTATGACTTTGAGATAATCTATACTCCTGGGAAGGGGAACTTAGTAGCTGATTCTCTCAGTAGGAGATCAGACATTCATCTACATTGAATGGCGACAGAGTTGTTAGCTACTGTGCAAATATCCTTCGTGGATAGTGATGGGTAATCTTTTCTATAGACCCTCATAGTTAATCCTCCAATACTTCAGTGGGTCAGATAGGCATAGCATGGGGACGTTGACTGTGGGATGTGACGTGCTCAGATTTCCATAGTGCAGGCGCCTGATGGTTTTTTCTCAGGGAGCAGTGCACGTCATCATTTTCAAGGGACGTACCATGGTACCAGTTGCAATGTAGAATGAAGTGCTGAGGGAGTCTCGCACTTCCCCTATAGAGGTACATCCTGGAGTGGCAACGAAGTACCAGGACCTCAGACGACAGCACTGGTGGCTGGTTATGAAGAAGGTTGTAGTAGAGTTCGTTTCACGATGCCTCACTTGCCAACATTTGAAGGCAGAGCACCAGATACTTGCAGGCTTGGAACAACCCTTTGAGGTTCCGGAGTATAAGTGGGACGGGATATCCATGGATTTCTTAACTGGGGTTCTACATACTTATAAGGGACACGGCTCTATCTGGGTGATCGTCGACCAACACACCATGTCGGCCCACTTCCTTCCGATCAGAGAGCAGGGATCAGAAGAGAGATTGGGATGCCTCTACATACAAGATATTGTACAGCTTCATGGTGTCCAATCATCTATCGTCTCTGATCGAGACGCTCGTTTTAATTCCCGGCTTTGGAAGGGGTTTCAGGAGGCATTTGGGATGCAGCTACGATTGAGCACCGCCTTTCATCCTCAGATGGATGGCCAGACGGAGAGGGACATTTAGACACTTGAGGAAATGCTATGTTCATGTGTCCTTGACTTTGTTAATCGTTGAGAGGATCACATACCCTTGGTGGAGTTTGCGTACAACAACTACTACCACTCCACCATCAGGATGGCCCCATACAAGGCATTGTACGGCCGACCTCGCAGATCACTTCAGTGCTAGACTAACCATGGGGATTCAGCACTTGTAGGACCAGAGATTGTTCATTCTATGATGGAGAAGGTGAAAATCATCCTGGAGTGGATGAGGACTGCACAAAAAAATAGAAGTCCTATGCCGATAGGAGACAGAGACCACTGGAGTTCAAGGAGGGAGAGCATGTTTTATTAAAGGTCTCACCTCGACGTGGATTGTGGAGATTTGGTCGGGGTGGAAAGTTATATTCGTGCTTCATTGTGCCTTTCTAGGTCCTCAGTAGACTAGGCGAGGTGGCTTACCGCCTGGCCCTTCCACCTCAGTTGCACCCGGTGCAAGACATCTTCCATGTATCTCAGTGGAGGAGATATGTGCACAACCCGACCCACATAATTGATCATGGGGAGCTGGACATCGACGACAGTGTTACTTTCACGGAGGTCCCATTGGAGATCGAGGATCAAATGGAGCAGGACCTACGTGGATGGTCGATTCCTCTGGTGCGCATTCATTGGCAGCACGAGAACCGCTAAGGGAGCACATGGGAGCGAGAGGCTTAGATGAATGCACAATAACCTCATTTTTTCCAAGTTTATGTTGTATCTTTATGGAGACATAAATCCCTAAGGCGGGAGTAATGTAATGACCCAGATATTTCTAGGAAATCTTTTTGTTAAATACTTTGAAATTTTACGAGTCTGTGGCTTCTTGAAGACACTTGATTCCAAAGCCAGGGGTGTCCGTAATCAATTTCCAAAGTTTAAATCGGGTAGGTTCAATAGACAAATGAGAAGGTTTTTATATCTTTTGAACCAGTGCTCGGAATTGAAATCTGAGGGCACTGATGAACTCGCAGTGCCGATAATTGCTTATGAGGACCTATTCCGTAGTTGCGTTTTAAGAGGGTTGAGAATTAATAACTAGGGAATTAGTTTTAAATAACTAAAATTTCTAGAACAATTTTATTTTATAACTTTGAAAGTTAATCCATCACATGAGAAGTTGTTGGTGGGGCCCACAACCATGCAACATCCCATGTGTGGATATTTGAAAGGTGGGGCCCACATGTGCCCCAACCTTTCACCTTCCACTAAACTGCTTAAACCCCCCTTCTTTAATTGTGTTTACTCTTCCTATCCCTCTCCCCCTCTTTATTACTTTCCAACAAATGCAAATCAATGCAATCAAACTCTTCAATTATTTAAATAAGGGATCTGAATTATGAATTATTGGAAAGTTTAATTAAAATAAGGGGTAGACTTATTTTAAATGGGGTTGGAACATGTTGTGTTTGGGAAAATTTTGGAGAGAGAGCTCTTGTGAAAGTAGAAGGGAGTTTCTCCTTTGTTGAAGGACCACAACCCTCCGATGAAGAATGACATCTTCTTCGATGAAGAATGCCGGTTCCACAAAGAATGATCGATGCACCTTTCTTTCTTTTCTCCATGATAAGTGATAAGATTCCGCTTCCTCCTCGGAGGCACTCCGACGTTGCCTAGAAATTCTTTCCCCATGACACCGTCTTCCGTGATGCCCGATGTGAGACATCAATTATCGAGGTAGGGGTTATGTTCAATTTTAATCGATTAAAATTGTGCCTCAATTCGTCGTTGTATAAATTTGATTATCTCGGCCTATTTCTATAGCTTAACGTGGAGGGCGCGGGTCGAACGAACATGGCCCGATGAACCCTTGTCTGATCTTGTTAAATTATTTAGAATTGATGATCGGAGGTGGAATGCGGAAGAGACTGGCGGTGCAAGGGCTGTCGTCGCACACACAAAGAAAATTCATGGCCATGCGGGATGTGGTGGAGGAAGCACGGTGCCGTCGCGTCATGCCAGGGATGCAGATCCGCGACTAGCGTAGGTTTCGTTGGAGTAATCCGGTGCCGTAGCGCTGGCTTTGCAGCAGAAACTGTGACCTTCTTTACTGGCCGCTTTGGCGGTAGGACGGACCGACACGTCGGCCAGCCGGGCGGAGTAAAGCCGCGACACCAGGAGGGAGTTGTGCTGAAGAACTTGTGGCCCACACAGTGGGCTCTTGCAACAGAAGGCCATTCGGCTCCATCTGGCTAGTTAAGGAGGGTGGTGCCACTTAGCTCCGTTGATTCATGCAGCCGAGGGGCCATGCCCGGCCGAGTCGTGCCCAGCCGGGCTGCGCCCCGCTGGGTCTCGCCCCGCCGGCTGGGTGGCGTCCCCTCAGGTCAGGCCCCACCCCTTTGGACCAGGCCGAACCCCTTCAAAATTGGCTATGCCCCTTCGGGCCAGGCTGCACATCTCTTCGGGCCGGTCCGACACCCCTACTGGGTCAGACCCGCCAAAACTGGGTTAACCCCACCAGTCGGCCCACTAGGCTTAACGAACCGGGCCCGTATTAACTTAAAGGTGAATATTTGAAAGGTCGTGCGTCTGATCGATGCGCCGTCTACGGAAATGACACCCTATCAACGAGAAAGTCCTTTTGTGATACTCAAAGTGAGTTTTGGGAATCTATGGAAAACAACTGGTTTGGACGAGTATATTTCCAACCGGGCCCCTGGGAGGAAAAAAAGCCAATATCTCATAGACCGGCCATCCGATTGACGCGCTGTCTGTCACGTTTAGTTCAGTTTGAAGAGATGGAACTTCTTGGAACATCAACTCTGGACTTTGTGACATTTTATGTATCAAACCCTTTACTCGAGGAGTGGACCCTCCCGAAATCGATCACACTGTGCGCGGGAACCCTAGAGCTGGCTGTGACTGTGACGACTACCGTGCTGGGATCCTCTGTGTGTTTGATGACGATGACCACTTTACTTGGATATTCCATAGGTTCGACATCAAGGGTGACTATACATGGATCCTCCGTTGGTTCTGCGGCAATGATGACTGTACATGGATCCTACGTGGGTTAGGCAACGATGGTTACTTTACTTCGATCCTCCGTGGGATCGGCAGCGACGACTTCTGTACTTGGATCCTACGTGTGTTTAGAAGAAGAGATGATTCATAGGCTACATCTAATCATCTCCACCCCTCTTCATATGTTGTATAACTGGGTGAGATGAGTCTTGACTATTCAATCATTACTATTGGTGTGATTGCCTTGTTTCCTGTGTGGAAAGGGATATGCATGGGCTCAAGAGTTGGAGCCGAACTGGAATTGATGATTTAGGTATATGTATGTGAATATAACTTAGTAGAGTCGGTTGATACTTTGTGATTCTATCTTTCCTTTGTGGTTTAACCTTTGTGGATTCTGGGAGACCTTCGGGGGTCTCAGAGTCCCTTCTGTGTATCGTATACTTACCACTGCATAGGATATGCCTGCACTACGTTGTGTTGGATGCAGACGACAGATAGAACTGATCAAGGTGGATGCTTGTGAAGCTGGATGGTACCTGGAGGTGGACCAGTAGATGAGACATACATGGAGCAGACGTCCGGACCTGAGTAGCTGAGGATACCATTTTTACCCACCCTTCAGGTGGGATATCCGGAGGACGACTTGGTGGTCGCTACTTTACTTTATTGTTGTTGTACTTTCTTTTCAGTTGTACTATACATTCAGTTGGGTTTTCATACTGGACCATTTAGTTTTCATCACTTACTTTTGTACTCAGTTTACTTATTTCTCACTTCAGTTTTGTACTCTGTTGTGTTTGATTACTTTTATAAAGGAAATGCCTTACCTTTTTATCGGGATTTACGCCTCTGGTGTTAGTCTCCAGCCCTTGGCCTATGGAAGGCGGGCTTGGGGTAGTCAAGTCATGGGCCCCGAGGATGGGTCGTGACAGGTATTGGATTTTATAGTTCCATTTTTCCTTGATGTTAAAATATTTTAGGATATATGTAGTGTTGATCTAACCTTTCTTTTGTTCATACCCATTAGTTTGATTCTTAATTTCCCTTAGATATTGATTAGTTTGGTGCCCTTCATTTATATTCATGAATCATATTTTGTATCCCCATTTAAATAGTTTTTGATTCTTCATACAACACTTTTAACACAGGGGGTGTTGGGTTTTATATTCTCCATGATATTTATATACTGATACACTTGAAGAAAACACCATATCTTGTTTTTTGTCTCCATTAATACAAGACCACATAGGGTCTAGGATCTCTATATCATCATTGATTCCATAATATAAAATCTATTCCCAGTTTATAAATATCTAAATGTGTTATTATATTCATAGACTTATTTATAATGTAATAATGATGTGGGTCACCATACATTCAATGTTGATGTCAAATTTTGAGGAATACTGTAAAAGCATTGTGATGTTTTCCAAATACACCTTCGTAGACTCATATTCATTTTGTTTCGGACTGAATAAATCCCTCTACATTTTATGATAGTGAGTTTGGAAAAAAAATTATTGTATAGTATTTTCTTAATGTGTTCTAATTCCATGTAAATAAAATATTCTTTAAACGTTGAGTTATAAATCAGACTCCATCACTAATCAGATTCACCCTCAATGTCATAAATGGACATCACAATGTTCTTTTGATCTATTCGTTGGATTACATAGAATATATTCTCAATTTAGTAAACATATTACTCTATGATGAGGTGATGAAAAGTTCCAATAAATTTTGTTGGCCTTTGTCCCATAAAGGACACGAATACATCTTCATCCTTCTTATGATGCGTATGGAACTCCACATGATTCATCTAAATATTCATAACATGATATAATTGAGCTAGTACATCCATGAATTCATCAAATCACATTACCCTATGATTTGGAATATAATTTTTGAAATAATCACACTTAATATTATTTTGGTTTTCAAAATGGTTTCTAAAATTCTTTGAAATTATCTGGATTGAAAAAATGAGCAATCCCTAACCAATAAAAATATACAAGGTAATCTTATAAACCTAGAAGAATTAACTTATTAAGGATAAGTCTATCATAACTTATGAGTTTCATGGTTTCAACCTATGTTGTTAACACAATTTATCCTATTTATTTATCTACCCTAGTAAATTATTTAATTTCTTCAAAATGATTTATAAAGTGTTTGTAAAATTCCAAAACATATTCCCTAGAATGTCAAACCAAGAACATAGTATGGCTTATTTTCATGTACCATGAAATTCTATATTTAATACCAACAAGCCTTTTTCAGGTACCCCTAGGTACATTTATTTTAGAAGCACATTCACTTTTATGATCTAGAAAGTTGTGTAATTACACATAAACCACTCACTCTACTATTTACCATTATTTCATGATACTTTTTTATATTTAGTCCAATCCTTTTATATTTCCCTCTTCTTATCACTAAATGTTTCCCATCCTAGTTCTAATTGTCAACTAATCCTTCTCCCTGATACCAAATATAGTGACCCAATCATTTAACACATATTATTACTTTATTAGTAAACATGAGTTTCCAATAAGTGAAAACCTAATGATCAGGAGGCCTTTTTTAATAATTATTATGTTCATTTCACATCAAAAGTAACATTGAACATAGGGTCCTTGTTTTATTATTCATATTGAGATCCCAAAATACATTAAATATTCTAAAAAATCATTTGATAATATGGGGAATTTATCATGAATGTGGTGAACTAAAAATCATATTATTGGAATGAACATGGAAGGGAAGTAAAACATGTGAGTCCAAGGTATTTCTTAATATCACAAAATTCAAGGCTTGTGATATATCCCATGAAATGATAACATAAAGTAAATAGTATCATAATATAATATAATCACGGGACATTTAAAAACAATATATAACCATAAATAAACGTGATTCAAGGATAATTATCTTCAAAATATCGCGTGGTGGACAATTTTCCATAATGGATTAGGTTTACTCCATAATCCAATACATGAAACCTCATGATACTAAATATTTAAAAAATTCATTTTACTGAGATATTTTTGAACCCATCCAAAAATATTCATGATCTATGTATTCCATATAATATAATAAATCATAAGAAATATCATGAAAATTCTTCATTTAAAGAAAAGTTTTTTCAAAATCATATTTCATATCACAATTAAAGAAAATTACATAATAAGGTCATGTGAGAAATGATAATATGAAATGTATTAACCCATTAATATAAAGTAGAATTATATTGCTATATATGTGTTTGATATATATATATATATATTAAAATTATTCTATAACATTAATGAGAGAGATAAAGTGAGATTGATTGAGAATATTTATAACCCAAAGGAAAGGGTGGTTTACTAAGATTCCTTAACTCGAGCCTGATTTCATACGTGTTTTATTTATCATCCCAAATAATAAAATTATGTAAATTATATTATATATTAATAACAATTTTAAATTTTATTGTTTATTTTGTTTTATTTTTAACCACGTCATATTCAATTACATGTCAAAATAATTTGACATCAGTTGTTTTAACGAGAAAAGGCACATATATCCAAAATCACATTGGAAAGTTGAATCAGTTCAAACAAATTATAATTTAATCATATATAAAATGTTAATAATGAAATAATTTTCATATTTATACGTAAATTTTAATTTTTAAACAAGCCCTAAAATATTTTTATGAATGATGAACTATGATACAATCATTGAGATAGTCAGTATTATGTAAGCATGAGTTAGGTTTCCACTTTTCAAGAACATATTGGAAAATAGGTTACTGTTATGTTATCTTTAGATAATGACCATTATATCATTATTATAATATTATTTCACCAAATATCCTTAAAAATAGCATTCATATGATGCAGTGATAAAAATGAGTCACATCGCTTCACAAGGCAGGAGTCATCCACACGCACGAATGATGTTATCATTTATTCAATGGATGGTATGTTACAAATGTAGATGATATATTTATTTTTAATATATATATTATAATTTCAAAAATAAAATCTAAAAATATAAATTTATTTTCTTTTACATTTCATATACGTCTTAAATGGAAAATGAATCACATTGCTTCATGACATAGTAGTATGTTGCACACACGGGCAACGTTATAGTATTCCCTATGGAAGAAAATGAAAAAAATTTATGTAATTTATTAATACCATATGTCTAATTATATCATAAATATCATATATAAACTATAAAAACGTCATTATATCTATAATTGATATGAAATTATGGAAAAAAAAATTGCATCTATTGGTGGGGAGTCTTTTGTACACAAGTTCAATAGTTTCATTTAATGTTTTTGAAAGGACGAGATGAATGCAAGTAGTTACCTTAAAATATCAACATATTAATATATTTAATATAATTAATTTGTTATATATTTTTTATTTTATATTATTATTAGGAATCAAACTAATAAATAAAACCTAATTCTTGGTTAAGGTCGTTAGCTTTTATTCATAAAATATAAAAAGGATTTCACGAATATCCTTACTAAGTTGGGTTTCAGATCAATAAAAGGCATCTTGTACTATGTTATGGAATTGAAGATGTTTTTTGGGAATCTATTTTCTAAAACAATGTTTTTTGGATTTTTTTATTGGATACTAGATCATGTGGCCTTTTATAAGTGTGGGAGAGGACACACAATTTTTTATAGAAATAATTACTCCAACATTTTTTATCAAGCCACAAGGCACCAGAATATGATATTTAACCTTGGAGTATTTTTTGATCTATATATGATTGGACTATAAGTATTATAAAATTTTTGGGTCATTAATATCTGTTATCTTTTTAGTTTAACCCCCACCCCCAATAAACCTATTTTTATCATAACAACCATAAATATTTTTCTTCAGTTTTCGATATTAATTACGGAAATAAGATAATTGAAATTATATAAATAATCAGATTAAAAATATGGAATTAATTGTATATATTCATTTCATGTAATTGATAGATTTTAATTTAAAATTAAACTCCTAGAAAAATTGAAATGATGGTTTTTGAGAAATAATTTTTTTGGAAATGATGATCTATTATTAATTTTATAACCAATAATAATAATTAAATGATTTAAAATTGATATTTAAAGATATATAATCTATATATTTCATTAAAATATATCATTATTAATAGTTAATTAAATTATTTAATAGGGAGAAAATTTATGTACTTTGGAATAATTAAAAAAGTGTTTAATGCCTAAAAATATACATGTACTAAAATAATGTTTAATGATGAATTAAATGGAAATAATTGTGTTTTATGAAAATAAATTATACTTATGTTAATTATAAATTTAATTAAAAGAATAAAAAGGCTTATTTTATTAAAAATAAATAATAACATAATAAAAATAAATATTTTAAACTATTCATGGACAAATTAATATTTTCAAATTTATACCAATTTTTTAATTTATGTTTATATAAATATATTGATTCAATAACTAGTATTAATTTTATGAAAAATATATCAATTGGATAGAAAAATTAGTTCTAAAATTTATTATCAAATATCAATTCAAATCATTTTTTATATAGTTATTTTTAAACAAATGGCCCACTTAAGTGTTTAAAAATTCAATCATTTTTTGTAGTACCTTTATTTAAATTTTAATATTTAGTTAGTACTACTAAAAAAATTAATTTTTAGTTCATTATAGTATTTTTAAATTAAAAATGATTCAAATAAATTTAGTTGTGTGCCTCAAATTCTCTATTGAAAACAATTTTCTTATAAAAAAATCTGTGACGTTTCATGATTCATCATAACATAGTCTATTTCAGCCGAACACATAATCACTTAAAGGTTTCCATCCCAAAAATAATTGGTGATAGGATGAGTAGCTCAACTATTATTATATTTCAGCCAAAACTCCCTAATGAAATCAATTTGTGTGTATGTTTCCACAAAACAACCCTCACATCAATCCAAATATAGGAAAACAAGGACATCCCTTCAATGAAAATCCATTGAATCCAAATCATCTTACACATGCACCACCATTTCACTCTTCAATTTTACAAAAATATTTATTACATTTAAAAAAGAAGTAATTCTATAAAAGCCACCACCATGGTTCCCCATGCTTCAAAATGAACCATCATTTTCGTTCTCAAACTAATTCGTTGCTACCCACATTATAGTACAGTTACACCATGTCACTGATACCACTTATTGCGGTAGATTTATCACTATACCTATCCTTCTACGGAAAACAATAATATCTTCTTGGGTTAAATCCATAATACAAATAGTGATAATAATAGAAACTCATAAAATCATATATTTCATCCCACACTACCAAAAGAAACTTATTTATGATAGAACTTACACTCAATAGAATTTTACGATGGTGAGGAGAAATATTTGATATACTAAAACTGCATATTCATCCATAATCATAGTAATATGATATTTTTCCTTTTCAATAATTGAGTTATTTCACTAATTATTCACAATATCATTTTCCATCATGCCATTCACATGGGATAGAAGCATCTATCACAGTGAAAAAGAAACCAGATCCACACTAATTATTTTAGTTTATCCCGGACAGTAATATCAAACACAAGAAAACCATAGGAAAATACAAAACCTTAAAAACCTTGGAACACACTATCACAAGTTGAAAAAATTTATTAAAAAATAATTTAACCTAATTAATTCATTTAAAATCTATATCATTACATTATCTTGTGGTGGGGTGGATACACTAGGTTCAAAATATATTGATTTTTTTGAGATGTGTCTAAATAGATTATTAAAATAAATAATTATTTATTAATGGTCATAAATGTGGTTTTTATATTTTAATTAAAATTATTAATTACTCGGAATGATGATTTTGGAATATTTCTCAAAACTTATCATTTTTCCTTAATTGAATCATTTTCCTTGTTGTGAGAAATTTTTTACTTTTAAAGGAAATTTGATATTTTATTAATTTTATTAATTGAATTTAAATAATTATTGACCATGAAAAAAATAAAAAATTATTTTAATTACTAAATTCATTTTAAAAATGATTATTCATGTATCCTATAAGACATAGATCATATTTGAATTAAATTTTCTTTAGGATACAAATGACTTGGAGTTCTATTTATCATATATGTAAGTTTATATATGTATATCTTCCCAACCCTAGAAGATTCCATGTGTCATTTGATAAATTGACAGAGAGACTCCACAGATCCAATTTTGGCACATGAATCGAGGTAAATAAACACTATGGTGATAGAAGAAGAAAAATAATATCTTCAAGAATGATTTAAAATAAATATAAAATGCAATTTTGTGGTAAATGTTGTTAATTGTGTCTATTACGATTCATAAGAATCAATTATTAACCATAATATTTTTAAATTAGTTATTGCAGATTAATTTCAATATTTTTATCAAAATTTCTAATATGTAGATAAATTAATTTACAATATTTTTATCTATGATGAAAATATTTCCCGCTCTATAGATATTCTCATCAATATCTCTCATCCATATTTTGAATTTTGAACATCATTAAATGTGAATTGGATATCAAGTTATGTATTCAATCATCGATGCACATCAATAAAGATAATATGATGGATCACCTTTACCCATAATGAATGATCTATATAATAGTGGGGTAAAATTTTTCGTAATATAGAATAACATTGGAAAAGTTGAGGGAGGTGAAATTATGATATTTTTGAATGTGATATAGGATTTGGTGAATTTTTAATCTGGTACACCTACAATCATACTCTTCAGTGATTTGGTATATTATTACAAGCAACCCTTATTTAAATATTCATAATTAAGAAAATATTAAGGGCCAATATTCCAAAAACATAATATATACCTTTTAATATATATATATATATATTTATTTATACAGTTTATTTCATAATTATATTGCAATTTACTCACAGTAGAATGTTTTTACAAAATAATAATACTTTTTGAGAATTTTTTAATTTTTTTCATTATTGATGATTTTATACCAATAAAATGAAATAAATTATATATTCCTAGATTTAAAAATTGAAAAATAAGAATTATGTGGGTCGTCCAACTTATTTGGGATTTCATATGTTTAAGGCTATGACCTATGAAATATTAATTTTTCCATTTTTTTCAATGAAATTTTAGAAAAAAATTGTTTTAATATAATATAATTTTATATTTTTAATATAATGATAAAAATAAATTATTTTTAATTTTCAATTTTTTACATTTAATAATATATGTATTATGGTAAACAATTTTTTTAATAAAAAATTGATTCTTTCAAACATGATAAATAAAATATATTGTAAAATTTAAACATAAAAAATAATATATTGTTTTCATGGGGTTCATTTCAAATTAGTTATCACATTTTGAAGAATTAATTTCTAAATTTCAGTGTATTGGGTTAATGATTTTCTAATACTCAATTTCAGTCTGGTGATAAAATCATAAAAAATTATAAGAAATGAAAATTTTAAACCCATACATGATTTCATAACTATTAATAAAATCAAAATATTTATTTCCAACACCATAGTATAAAATTAAATATCAAAAGTATAAAATAAGAGCATCCTTTATACATTGGAACAAGCAAGAAAATTAATCATTCGGAAAACAAATCCTTAAATACAAGGTGAATTTACATTTAGGAAATGACGTTGGAAATCAAAGCCACTATATTTTTTTAATAAGATATTTTGGGAAAAAATTAAAATAATAAAATAGAAACTGAAATCATAAAATCCATGTCTGGTTACATGAATATAATTCAACATGTCTGTGATGGTCATGGAAATTTGGGTGGGTTATGTTAAATGAAAATGAATTGAGATTGTTATAGTTATATTCAAAATCTATTTTTATATCTTATCCATCTTCAAGATTCGATATTTCTAACTCTTCATGCTTTGTTTTAGGCCTCAAAAGAGTCTACAACACCTTATGAAATAGATTTACATTGTTTTACCTAATTAAAGATTCTCTTAATGGTATAGCTAGAGAATTTTAATAGAGACTGGGTATTTAGAATCAGGGTATATATTGATGGCTTGGGATTCCCATGATTCCTTCCACTAGTTTTCTTTTGTCAGTTCATGATAGTCATTCTTGTATTTTAGGGTGAAGGGTCTATTAAAAAATGTTATGTTGCTTCAACTATCCTATAGTCATGAAATACAATATCGATCTAAAAACAAGGTTTTTAAATAGGATTGTAAATGAATTCATGTTTTTTGACCTTGATATGTTTATGTTACATTCAAGAAGAATTAGGAAATAAAGAATATTACATGTCCATTAGTTTAGACACACTTATTCATATTCTCTTTATAAACATTTGTGAAGAATCGGCAGTAGAAAAATTTTATGTGATGGAAATACTATCAGAGTAAACATTGGTTTAAGATGTAATGGTCTTGACTTCCATCTTAGTTAATATAGGAAATATTAGGGAGGGAAAAACCCATGCATTGATATAATATGTGAATCTATTGATTATTGGGTTTTTGACCAAACATATTATTCATAATTTTAACTTCACAGGATAACAAGATGGCCTCCCTCCCTATATTTTGGAAATCTATATTCCTTTATGTGTTTACATATGAAATGAAAAGACTAAACATTATCATCTAGATGTTTCAAGAGAAGAGAACGATTATAATGGATCTTTTGGGGTTAGTGTTTTTGTTTGTGCTATTGAAGCTGAATGAACTAAAAAACGATGCTGGGGACATGGAAAGGAAGTGGATGGTGATGAATGTTTAGTTGGTATGGAAATTATAGGTCCTGGATATAGCGGTTCAGAAAATACAACCCTGATCAAGAATGATAATGCCGACATGAAAATTATCCATAATTTATATATCATTTACATAAACATTTTCATTTATCAGTTAATTTATTAATAATTTTATTTAAATGATAAATAATTATGTTTTAGTATTTTTTACTCTTTTTCAAAATATTGAAAATAATATTATGTGGATTTGAAGGTATTTTATTTAGGGATTCCTTTATTTTATTTTATTGAAAAAGCCATCCAATATTATCCCATTAAATGTAATTAATTATATATAAAAATAACATAATTGTTTATTTAAATTATTTAGGTTCAATTAATATATATAGAAACTATTTACTGTTAATCTATAACTACAAGCTAAAAATAGAGAAGATAAAAGAATCTATTTTCTAACTAAATTATTCAATTTAATCAATACTATTATTAAAAATCATGTATGCAATATATTATTTTTTATGACATGATCATTTAATTAATAAAATTCTGAAACATGCAAAAAAAATGTTGATGATCTATGTAAACTATGTCACTCATTGGGAATATTGAAGGAAATTAGATGAAGATATGTAGTGAGTGATGTGCTCATAAATTATTGAAATGGAGTGAAATATGGTGGTGACAAGTGTATATGTAAGCATTATATATAATTATAGATATGAATTTATGGGAAACGTTTGTATAAATTAATTCAATGTATGGGTAGTGTATACATACATGTGTATTTGATTTAGAACAATGTATTCTTGTTTTATGAAAAATAATTTGTGAAATTTGATATTGTAGAAGAGGTGTGGGAGAAATACTAAAAAAATAGTAGAAGGAATGAAAACTATAATATCATGAAGTATATAATGTATGAATATATTATTAGAAATTTTGTGGATGTAGGATTGAATGGATAATTCATATTAGAAATTGGAATATAAATATTGATAACCTATAAATGGTTAATGGAATTTTAAGTACATTTTATTGCTGTAAAGGAATCTTACAAATTTTACTTGTGAATATAGAAACAAAATTATATAATGGGAATTTTATAGACAAGTTATCTTAATGTTGAATAATTTTTTGGAAATATCTTAATCATGAGTGAATGAGAATTATAAAATACCACATGATCTATTAATAGTAATGACATACTTTTTTGTAGGACAAACTATAGAGATCTGTATTCCAATTCACTGAAACCCCTTGTGGGTAACAATACATGGTGAGAATGTAACTACTAAAGCCTACCAAACTGAATTCCAATCTCTTTCTTCAATCCAAATTCTGGTATTCTTGAAACAATATGTACACCTGCTATGGAAAAAATGAACCACTAATTTTTATCCCATCATCTCAGTATTCTCCAATGTTGAAATTTGAAAAAAGATATAATTTCAATTTTGAGTGTTATAATATTGATATCATAATATGTATAATTATAAAAATAGGTCTAAAAACAACATAAAAATTGATTCAATAAATATTAACAGGTAATTGTGAAAAATAAAACAACTACGATAGCTAATAATTGAATGTCAAATTATTTATAGAATGATGAGAAAGTTATAGAATCATTAAATGGAATGCATGAAAATACTTAGGGATGATTTTTAGAGGATTAATCATAGGAAATTGATGTGAAAACCATTAATTGTATTCAATTTTTTATAACAAACAATACAAGAACAATATAGTGCATAATTTAATGGAATTTAGAAATTATAACCCAAAAAAATAATTTCTTAATGGCATTAGCTGGAACACCAACAAAATGTGATTCGTGAAAATCAACTGAAAAAATAAAATCATGTATTACCATATTAATGAAACTTTTTTATAAGAAATGTAGGTTCCCTGACATCTACTAGTTATAAAAGATTTCTAGAATTTGAAAACATCAACATCAATAGAATATTAATAATTGTAAAGAGTTTAGAATCTAATGGTTTTATAATCAGTGTAGCGTTAGTTTTAGAATAGATCATGGAATTATAAAAACAAATGAAATTGTATATTTAATAAAATTCAAATTTAATATTTAACATGAAAATTAAAATTTTAACTATTATAATAGCTATATTAAATATTTTAATAAGATACAAAATCTATATGTTCATATACAAAAAATAATTTTTTGATTATAGTTCAATAATTTTTAAAGAGAAATTAAATGTTTTTTATGAAACAAACATCAATGTATTAGCAAGTGATGGTTGATTTCCTAATATCTAAATTAATGAATAATAAAACACATGTATATCGCATGCTATAATTCCTTTAAGTGATTCCTTATAGATAAAATAATTCAAATAGAAGACCCTATAAATAAAAATAGAATTTAACCTCTCATAGTGTCATGCTATGTGTTAATTCATACTATAAAAATTAATTTAGGTGTAGTAGAAGACCGTGAATTGTATTCATGAAAATATAAAAATATACCGAGTGATGCTTATTTATTACCCGAAATGTAATCTTATAACTGAATAAATGTAACTATGTAAATATCTATACATGTGTAGATGCAATCAATTAAGATTTCTTCAAAAATTAGTAGCATGATTTTATTGAATGAATGTATAATAAATATACTATTATTGGAATGTGGTAAAATATTAATGAAATAATTATTTATTTTCATATAGTTTCAATGTGAAATAGGCCAAAAAAAGAATTCTTACAGCTGTCTATTATTTGAATTAACATATGAGTACAATATAAATAAAACTATAAGTACATTTAAACATGGTATTTATACTATATGTGTTATGTTTGTATCATAGATATACATTAAGACATATTAGCAACAATAGACATTAAATAATTAGAGATGAAATAATTCAGGGACACTCATGTTTGGCGTTCTTCTATACAATTGTATACTATGTGCATTTTAGAGAATGTGATTAGGATTATTCAATTTCAACGAATAGAAGCATACTGTATTGATATAGATTTATATAATTTTAAAAACATTATAAATGAAACTTTTGATGTGTTTTCACAACTAATCATGTAACTTGTCATATATATAGTGGTTTTACTAAATATGATAGTATTTATACAGTATGCATATAGTGGTATGCATACTTGTATTATTAAAAAAAATTCATATAATGAATAAAATATTAATATAGGTGTATATAATTGTTATCTTTTTTTAACAATTTTAATATTTAATACATTATTTTTTGGCCTTAGTAGAGTATGTTAAGGGTTATTTTAAGAATATGATTGTTATGTTATTTTTATTTATTTGATATAAAATTAATTTTTTTGGAATTTTTTTTAAATGTAATCATTAGTACATGAATTACACTGACATATTGAAAATATATAATGTATCTAATTATAATGTGGGTACAATTAAACTATAACAATTATAACATAACATAGGAAATTCCATAGAATTTCACGATTACTAATCTCCTAGAAAAAACAAATAGAATGTAATGTAAATAGGTATATACCATTAAGTATTTCTTCCATGGAACATATTTTCCCAAATTTGGTTACGTGAATATTATACATGGAGTTTTACCATTACTAATCTAATAGAAAAAAATTTATTATTTTTCAACTGATTATATGAATCATTTTTTCTTTCTTATGTTAGAATAAGACAGTGAATAACTATAGACATTCAATAGGGAAATGAAAACGATTGAAGATAACAAATCATCATGTAATATAAAAGTTCACATTTTTAACTAACATTTATGGGGAATATTTTCATGTTTATAAGGTTAAATTATTTCTCTTCTCCTGTTGAAAAAAACAATCATTACTCAATGAATTTTTCTATTATTAAAAATATAAAACTGTTGTGATATTGTAGAAATTGATAAAATGATTTAATAACAAAGATGATGATTTTAGGAAAATTATATAAATTATTATATATCGTATCGTAGATGGTTTTGATGATCTATGGATGAAGTCTGTTATCTGAGAAGTTCCATAAAAAATATATTATTTATATAAATATGGGAATGCGAGATATGTTAATATAATATGATTTTGTTAATATTTTCCAATTTAAATTAAGAATAATATTTTTTCACTTCTATGTAATAATAGGAAAATTAGTTATTTTAATTTATGTATCATAATTGGAAAATGATAACCAAAAACAATATTTATTCAAAATAAACTTCCTGGAAGCAATAGAATAATGAGAAATATACTATACCAGTCAGTAATAAATCCCATTATTGATAATCCTCAATGGGATTTCTCATTGACCTCAAAATCAAAAATCTATCATGAAGAAAAAATATCACCATGTCACTAAATTCTTCAGTATAATATATCAATGTAACAATAATACAAATTTTTTTATAGGAATAAACAATGAATTAAATAATCCCAGTACACCTGAAACCAGCTAAGCGCACCTCCATAATATGTATATCCACCCAATGTATAAATTTTTTTAATAATAAACATTCAATTAGGTGAAAATTTATTTGATCATCCAAATCCTAAATTAAATGATCTATAACCAATATATCCTAAAGGGGAATTAAATTAGTCATGTAAGACACCATATCTGGCATCTAATCCCACAAATGATCACATATAGTCAATAATTTAAATGAATTAATACAATTATTATAGTACTTGATGGAAAATTAAAATATTCAATAGCATTGGTCAACATGATATAACCCCTCGTAAAGAATTTGAGGATAATAGAATAATGAAAACGATATCAAATTCCTATTAACCTCCTCAGTAAATTTTAGTTAAAACCAAAAATCAGTTCAATTTAAATCATAGAGCATTGAACATAAAAATTCAAGTGTTAGTAAAGAATTCTGGAAATTACATTATACTACTGCTCATTCTTTTTTGTAGCCCATGAAGACAAAAATCTTAAACATAATCAACAAAAATTTAATATCCCAAGATACACTCATTTTGGAATTTAGAATATATTGTCAAAGGGATAGATGCTTCGATGCCGAGAGTCAATATGAAGGCTCAAGAATATAAAGTTATTAAAATTTTGAATAAAAAATCTCTATATAATTGACAAAATATATAGGAATAAAATAAGATATAAAATACAATTTTATTTGTATTTAGTGGGTATTTATACTAGAAACAACAAAAAGTATTTTTATATATATTAAAAAGTTGAAAGATGAAAAATAGATTTAATGATAAGAGATATATTTTATTTTCCTCCAAAATATAGCTATTAAATTAATATATATATATATATATATAAGGAACATAAAAAATAATCATTCCCTATAACAAAAAAACATTTTTGATTAAACAATTCGTTATATCATAAATTATTCTCACACAAAAATTATGTAGGTATATATTTACATAAATTAAGTCATAAATTTAAATTGAAGAGATCAAAAAACCATAGGATATAAAAATAACACAAAAAATGGAAATTTCAAATTGAAAAAGAAAACAAGGTCAGTGAAAGTAAAATATCTGTAGTATATATCATTATTAGAAGATTTTCTAAAATATTGACGTCCAAACATGTATTCCCATAACTAGGTCATAAAAATATGAAAAAATGATATATTAAAATGAAATGATTGAATAAAATATAATATAAAATGTACCAATGTTTTAATAAGTACACACCTTGATGTGAAATATAAGGGTATGAAAAAGGGAAATTATTCGAAGAAACATATAATAAAAAATATAGAAAAATATTAGAGAACATAAAAAAACACAAAGGATATATAATAACACATTGGATAGCTAATATTTTTTGTCATAGACTATTGATTAATTTATTTTTTAAAATAAATAGAATTTTTAATGGGAATTAGATTAAGATAAGATACATAATTGGATATAAAACATTACATGAAGGAAAATTGAAAAAATAGTAATCAGTTGGTTTCATACATTTATCTTATTGTTCATATTAATGAACTGTTGAATCTAATCCAGTATAAGGGGATAGATATTCATGGAGGATGGAAAATATTTTGATATAGAATTAGATGATGGTTATTTCTATTCACAAAACAATTAGTTGAGGATCTACATCACCATTGATAAATTGAAAAAAATATAATCTTTAGTTCTTTAGATGATACTTGATAGATGTTTCCGGTTTTTTTAATTTTCAAGGAAGAGAGATTTGACATAAAATGTCCTTGTGATGATTGAGGATAAATTTATAGAAAGATGGATCCCATTTGATATAGTCCAATTATAAGAGCCGTTGTAATTTCATATCAAATAGAATGGGATGATGACATTACCTTTTGATAGATTTGGTTTTTGTGGTGGAATAAATAATGGGATGCTATGATTTGTGGAGGATGGATTGGTATTTTCTGAGGATAGTGAATTGGGTAAAGACTAAATAATTTCCTATTAAGAAAATGAAATGGGAAGTGGATATTTGAGAGGAATATAGATTAGGGGATGCGTGGGATGAAGCTATTGGATGGTTTTGAGGGAATTGGTATAGTTGAAACAGAATTAGAGTAGGAATATGAAGAGGCAAAAGATATAGTAATTTCCGAAGAAAATTATGAATGGAATACATATATGGGAGGGAGATAAATTGGATGATGACAAAATAAATAGATGTGAACATTTATGTGATAAATGTTGTGTTATATCCATGAGTCCTTGGAAGAAATATTGTTTAATTCAATATGTGATATATGAAGAGATGGTAGATTACCCACCAGAATAAAGATCCTAGAAAAAGTACAAGATAATGGAGTACCATCGGTTTGAGTATTGTGGCCTTTTTTATGCATTGGTAGGTTATTAAAGTTCAGTGGATTAGATGGGATGAGGTTAGGAGAGTTTGGAATGGTTTTGGATAAGTTTGGAGGCTTTTTTAGGGGAGCACAATTTGAGAACAGTTATGGGAAACCATGTGGATGCTCTAGGAAACTGTGCAGGGGGAGACAGTAGGCTTTTCACGGACTACGCACGATTTTCCAAACCATGCAAGGAAACCATCCAGACCTTCGATCTCGAGGTAGTATCATGTGCATGGTTATGGCACGGTTTGCCGAACCGTGCGTGAAAACTGTGCGGCCACTTAAAAGTAGGGTTTTAAAACTCGGGGTCCCTCGAGCTTGCCTTATTCCTATCGAAATTCACTCCCACTCGAGCCACTCTCATGTTATTCCGTTTTCAACGGTTTTAGGTGCTCCCCCACACATTTTGGATGCGTCTTGAAGGGATTTAATGGAGGTTTGAAGGTGGTTTCTCCGGGGTAAGTCTCTCCTCTTTGGTTCATTGTGATTTCTCTAGATATACTCTTCCATATTTCTTGGTTTTTTAGATCTAAAATTTTTATGTGTAAATATAGAGTTGTGGTTTCCTTGGATGTTTATTTTATGTCTTTTGATGATTAGGGTAGGGGATCTAGAGAGGTTTCTGTGGTGCGTTAACTGGATTTGAGTTTCATTTGGTTGTGCGTCGAGTTCTCCAAAACCCGAAAGGTTGGTGGCTTCTCAATAGTCTCCACATGGTTAGAACTAGCGGTGTTTGATTACAATTAAATTTTTGTGCTTGAAATTAATTTTCATTGTTTTTAAAAATTGGTTGGAAATCCATTAGGTGATGTTTTGGGTATTTTTGGGGGGAAATGGGGTCTTATGGTGAAATGATATTGTTGTGAATTTTAAAATGGAGACTTTATAATTGGTTTCTTGGCTTGGGGCCAATGAAATGGTTTATTAAAATGGTTTAAAAAAGGGATGTTTTATTCAAATGGGGTTTTGTAATGGAAAATGGTTTTAAGATTGGTTTAATAAATGGGTGATTTATTAAAGTGGTATATCATGTAATAGAATTGGTTGATTTCATGTTGTTGCGGACTTGGTGGGTTATGTGTTTGGTTATGATTTTTTGAAATGCTTTGTGGAAGTGGGCAGGATGTCTCACCATAAAAGGTGATGTATAGTGGTTAGAAGAACCACCATATGGGTAGTGGTGGGGAAGTACTGCTAGTTGTGAATGGGTGAATGGGTTGGTCAGATGTCCCACTGTTTTTGTTGTTTTGGTTTGAATGGGTGAATGGGTTGGGCGGAAGTCCCACTGATTTGGTTGTTTTGGTGTATATGGGTGAACGGGTTGGGCGAAAGCTCCACCATTTTGGTTTTTGGTTGTGCATTGCTTTGCATGATGGAAATTGGTGTGCTACTGTGTGAATGATGAAATGGATTTTCGCATATTTTTTGGCATTCCCTTGGTTTCTTGGTTTGGGTGTGATGGCTAGGTAAGGGCATGTTTGGCTTATGGAAATTGTAATGACCCAATATTTTCCAATGGAAAATTCCCTTCTTATATTTATTTCATAAAAACACAATATAATTAACTTCTAATGGATACGTGACCTTTAAACATAAGTTTTTCAATCCTATATTTGGAATTTTGAAAATCCGACATACACGGTCGTGTTCAAGATGTTTTTCGGAGTCTAATGAAACAAAAATAATTTTCGGAGAATAGTAATGTATCCTTAGGAATAGTAACATACGCTTATGAATAGTAACATGACCCTTATGAATAGTAAATCACCCAACAGAAGATTAACATTAACTATGAATAATAAAATAATATTTAGACATCTTAGAATGTGACAATTTGACCTCATTAAACGTTTTGGAATTTTGTAATTATTAAATAATTTATTATAATTTATTAATTAATTTAAAAGAATATTTATTTCCCTAAAATTTATTCATAAATTAATGAATCAATATCTTATAGTTTTTATATAATTTTATAAGACCCTAGGTAATTTTTGAAAGCACTATAAAATCAGTTTTAATCTTAATAACTTTTTTTAAGTAAATTAGGATTTTAATTTAATATTAAAATAATAATATTTAGAAGATTATTTTTCAAAAATGGAATTCATTTTTTTATTCTACACGTTGAAAAATGGTTGGGGTATATTTTTGGGATTTTTCTGAGATACTTGAATTTTTGATGAATAGTGAAATACTGTAATTTACAAAATAAGCTAAATAAGCTAATTATAGGGTCATGTGTGATTTTCATCTGATGTAAGCCCACTTGTTTCTGGATTAAATTATAAAATTACTATTCTTGTCCACTCAATACTCACTATTACTTGTCTTGTGGGGAAATAATAAACCAATGAATTTTTTATTAAGGAAACCCCTCTCCCCTACACTATAAAAGCCACCCTTCACACCCTCATTTCCTCACACCTATAAAGCTCCAAGACAACTATAAACTCTGCCAAAACACCATCCCTATCCCCTACCCCACGTACAAGAGCTTCTGGACTCATCCAAAAACCATTATTAGGCCCTAAAGAGGTTCTCAAGAGAATGATTCAAGAGGTAATTTCCCTCCCTCTTCTCCTTTAATTTCCTTTCATGTTCAAGTTCATTTCCTCATCTCTCTCCACCTATATTTATATAAATTTTATTTTAACTCAATTATTATACATATACTATAAATTTATGATTAAAATGAGATATTATATCATCCATCCCCCTTTCCCTCTTCCATTTATTTTATTAAAGAGAACATTGTTCGTGGGGTGTTAATTTATCATCTTCAAGAACGACATTCTTTCATATTCCATTTCTACCTTCAGATCTGGTCATGAAACCATTTTTATGATTGAACCAGAATATGATATATGTTTTAATTATTATTTAATGTTATTTAAATAACCTATGGCCATATTACTAAGAGATAAGTTAAAACAAGTTCATTGTGATCCAAAAACCACCCAAATTTACCCAAATAACCATCATTTAATTATTGTCTAATGATTCATCCACATGTATCTAATATAAATCATTATAAGATCATTAAAACTATTTTAAAATAATTAATTACATGTAATATCATTTCTTTATGTTTACCCATGTTCTACATGTACTTTAATTTATGAACACAAGTGAACAACCCAAGAAAAACCATAAAAACAAACATCCACGAACAATGTTTTTAAACTCTATAATTCATCCAAAGGAACATAAAATGACCTATTGAAACCAGATGTAACCCTAAAAATTTACACATGGGTCATTATTTCTAATTAATGAATATAATGTTATTATAAAGGACAGTAAATAGAAGGAAGTATTCAGGTACATGGTAAGGGGAGATTCTTGAACCCAACTTTTATCCTTCGGGTTCTACCTCTTTCACTACATTTTTGATATGGTCAGTACTTAAAGGTCATTTTTTCATACTTTAATTTCATTTTATGGTATATACATCTTTTCTAATTAATTTTATGTCAATCCAAACTTTTTCCAAAAGAAATCTTCTCTTAAGAACTAAACTATTACCTCTCATTCAAGGATGATGGTTCTTGTATTAAGAATGTTGTTCCCTATTTCATTTTGTAACCCAAAGTCTATGAATGTGTTCTTATGAGATGAAAACCATCAATTTTCATGGGTTATTTATGTTCATTTATATTATATGTTCATTTTGGCATGAATGATAAATGATAATGTTATGATGTGACAGGTGCACCCAGAATTATATAGCGCAATATGAATGTTTAAATGTGACGGGTGCGACCAGAATTATATAGCGCTCTAATGAATTGGGTAAAGTGATGAATCTCATGAGTAAATTTTAAATGATGTGTTAACAAGATTCTATCTTTGTTCACAAGTATGTGTTGTAGTTTACCACTAAGACATGATGTTTCATTTTTATAATTTGCCACATTTCATGTCTTTTATTTATGAAACTCTCATGTTCATGATCTTTTGCCTATGTTATGATTATGCTCACCCCATGATATATTGTTCTTATCTATCCTCTTACTAGGATTATAGCTCACCCCTTTTGATGTATATCCTCAGGTGGCTATATGTACTAAGGAGATGATAAGTGCTATTAAGAAGCTGGAGAAGATGCAATTAAATAAATGTTTATGATTGATGTTGTATTTGTTATGTGTTTTCCTTGTTTTCCCAAGACACTAAGCCTTTGGATCCACTTTGTGTAATACTATTGTGTTGTTTATCATTGAAATGGTGTAATAGTAATGTAAGAAAAGTCCTGGTAACTATAGTTGGTATTAGTGGAAAGGTTTAGTTAATTTGGGAATTAGGATTAGTGAACCCTATAGAAACCCTCTAGAATGAGAATAAGTACAAATATACACACATGAATATTTACCTAGGGATCCCTTATGTTATGTTTTTGGTATAAATTTATTAAATTAATTATTTATTCATGACTTGTTTACATATGTTTTGTTCTATACTTTTATATTTTAGTAAATGGTGGGAACCAGGAGAAATCAGGCCAACAACTCATGCGAGGGCCAATGCAATGATTGCCCAAACGCCATCCCCAATTATTTGGGAGGTCAAGATCAAAACTTCATTATGATTCTTACCCAATTATCTCAGGTTATGAATAATAACCATGATAATGTGGAATTTCCTCCTTCACCAAAGAGGGAGAAACTATCTATTGAATGTTTTATCTGGCAACGACCACTGACGTTTTGTGTATCTTCCTATCCACTAGTTGTGGAATAGTGGGTCAACTCCGTCGAGATGATCTTTTCTGTGCTTCACTATTCTGAGACAGTGATGGTTACTCTAGCCATTTATTATCTTGATGGAGAATTTGATCAATGGTGGGCTTTGATTTGGAACACCAATCCAAGGGAGGAAATTGAAGAGATAGAATGGGAAGACTTTAAGATAATGTTTCTTAATAAGTATTTCACATGAACTCTTCGCACGAAGATGGATAGAGAATTCATAGAGCTCAAGAAAAAAGAAGGAGAATCTATTACAACCTATGAAGAGAATTTCACAAGGCTCGCAAGGTATGCTTCGGTTTTTGTTATCAACAATTAGAAAAATTGATTGACTCTTTAGTGGATTAAATCCAATACTTTGAAAGGCTCTTGAAATTCGAGACTTTGGGAGTTATGAAGAAGTTGTTCGGTGTGCTCTCAAAGTGGAGATGGAGTTTGGATAATGGTCCCATGGATATGGGGATAAGAAATGAAAGATGGAGTTTCAAGCTAGTGGATCTAGTGAAAAAGGTGGGATGAAAAATCAACGACCCACATGCCAAAAATGTTGGAAGTTACACCATGGGAAATGACTCAAAGGGATGGGAAAATGCTTCAAGTGTGGGAAAGATGGAAACCATGCTCAAGAGTGACGAAAAGACATGAAAATGAAGGAGAATGTAGCCAATGAATAGATAGAACCACTCATGTTTCAATGGTACAACTGTAAGGATCTAGGGAACTATGCAAACCAATGAAATAAACCTTGAGTTATTGAGGGTAATCAGCGTCAACAGATACCAAAGCCAATGGAACAAGAGAAGTCTTATTCCATCACTACTGTGGAGGTGGGGCATGATAATATAGTTGTACATGATTCACTTCCTATTCACTCAAGAATGGAAAAAGTATTATTTGATTCTGGTTCTATGAATTTCTTTATATCTTCCAAGTTTGCTAGAATTAAAGAATTGATGCCCCAAAACATTGAAGTAGAGATATTTTTAAAAACACAAAGTCATGAAATTATTGCAACCCAAGTGTTTGACTCTTCTCCAGTTGTCGTATGTGGGAAGATTCTTCTGGAAATCATTGTTATACTTCCCTTGGTGGAATTCGACACTATAATGGTAATGGACTATTTCTCGTTATATAAAGTGCATATCATCCTTCGGGAAAAGGAAATATCTTTTCATATTCCAAACCATCCCATGCTCATATACAAATGCAAGGAAGATCATGAATCTCCCTTGAAAAATACTTCAATGGTGTGGGTGTTTATTCCCTATGGAGAAGAATACCTCGCCCAAATGGTTGAGTCGAAGGAAAGTGCCAATCATGACGAAATTCCCATCATGAGGGAATATGACGATGTATTTCCTAAAGAGTTACCCAGAATTCCCCCGGATCGTGAGGTAGATCTCTCAATTGAACTCATACTCGGATCTACTCTTATCTCAAAGTTCCCCTATAGGATGGCTCCTATGGAACTGGAGGAGTTAAAGAAGAAACTATAAGAGAATCTGGAAAAAGTGTTCATATGCCCAAGTGCATCACCTTGGGGTGCGCCAGTGCTCTTTGTGAAGAAGAAAGATGGAACCATGCGGCTGTGTATCGATTATCAGAAACTCAACAAGATCACTATAAAGAAAAAGTATCCTCTCCCAAGGATTGATGACTTGTTTGACCAATTAAGAGGAGCTCAATACTTCTCAAAGGTGGATCTTAGTTCTGGATATCATCAGGTAATGGTGAAGTAGGACGATATTCAGAAGACATCCTTCCGTACAAGGTATGAGCACTATGAGTTTTTGGTGATGCCCTTTGGACTTACTAATGCCCCTGCAATCATCATGGATCTGAGGAAAATAGTCATTAGAAATTACCTCAACAAATTTGTGTTAGTGTTTATCGACGATATTCTCATCTACTCAATGAGCAAGGAGGAACATGAAAAACATCTAAGACTTGTGTTGGGGACATTTAGAAAAGATAAGTTGTACGACAAGTTCAGAATGTGTGACTTTTGGATGAATCAAGTCACATTATTGGGACATGTGATCACAAGTGGGGGAATTGTTGTGGATCCTTCAAAGACAATGGTGATTGAGGAATGGCCTAGGCCCTCTAGTGTCACAGAAATCCGTAGTTTTTTTTGATTAGCTAGGTACTATCGACGTTTTGTGAGAAACTTCTCACGTTTTTCAAGCCCGCTAACTATGTTAACAAGGAATGGGGTGATGTGTGTCTGGAAGGAAGAATGTGAGGGATGCTTCAAGGAGCTAAATAGATGGATGATCACTGCACCTATACTCATAGTACCAAAAAGTGCAGAAAGTTTTGTGATACACAGTGATGCTTCAATGAAATTCCTGGGTTGTGTACTCATGAAAAATGATAATGTGATAGCCTACGCCTCATGAAATTTGAAGATCCATGAGAAGAACTACCCGATGCATGATCTAGAGATGGCAGCCGTGATTGTTTCCGGCACTACCTTTATAGCATGAAGTGTGACATATACACTGGCCACAAGATAATTAAGTATATATTCACACAAAAAGAGCTCAATATGCATCAAAGTAGATGGTTAGAGCTAATCATGGATTACGCTTTCTCTATTCACTATCATCCTAGAAAGGTGAACAAGGTAGTTGATGCTCTAAACAGAAAAGAACCTGCTACTTTATCCATGTTGCGGATTGAGAAAGACCCTATCTTCATGGATATGAAATGAATGGATTTGAAAATCATAATGTCAGGGGATACATCATACCTTGCACAAATGATTACACAACCATCCATCTAGGAGAAGATTAAGGAAGCACAAAGGGATGATGTAGAGATTCAAAAGAGGGTGAATGCAGTAAAGGAAGGGAAGCTGAAAGAGTTCCATGTCGATGATGATGGTGTGATTAGTTTTGGAACGCCGCTTTGTGTGCCCTCATCACCATGGATAAAGAAGGATCTATTGGATAATGCACATATCTCAACTTTCTCTATCCATCCTGGGAGTACAATGATGTATCATGATCTCCGAGAACACTTCTGGTGGGACTACATGGAGATGGATATTGCAGAATATATATCAAGGTGCTTGGTATGTTAGCAAGTTAAAGATGAGTTACAAATGTCCAAAGGTATGATGAAGCCATTGCCTATACCCATGTAAAAATTTGTTAACGTTACTATGGACAATGTCATTGGTATTCCGAAAACGTCAAAGGGGAATAATGTGATATGGGTTGTGGTTGACCGACTCACCAATACTGCTCATTTTATATCTATTCAGCAAGATCTCTCGCTTGATCAACTTGCAATGATATTTGTGAAGAATGTGGCGAGATTTCATGGTGTTCCACTTTCGATTGTCTCTGACTGTGATGCAAGGTTCACATCTAAATTCTTGAGGATCCTTCAACATGTTTTGAGTACAGAATTAAATTTCAGCACGGCCTATCACCCCCAAACCAATGGCAAGTCTTAATGGACTATTCAGACGCTTGAAGATATGCTAAGAGCCTTATCTCTTGAATTCAAAGGTGGTTGGGATCAGAATCTCCCATTGGTTGAGTTCTCATACAAAAATTGCTTCAACTCAAATATTCAGATGGCTCCATATGAATCTCTTTATGGTAAGCGATGTATAACTCCAACCTGTTGCGATGAAGTTGGAGAAAGAAAGCTCGTTGGACCCAATCTTGTTAAAGAGATGATAGATAATGTTCAAGTCATCCAAAAACACACCAAAGCTTCTCAAAGTCAAAAAAAGAGCTATGCTGACAATTGTTGAAGGGACTTAGAGTTCGACATTGGAGATAATGTCTTCATTCAAATATCTATATGGAAGAGATTCATGTGATTCAGGAAGAAATGGAAGCTATGCACATGGTATAATGGCCCATTTTAAATCCTTGAATGCATAAGAGCCGTGGCCTATCGTCTTGCACTTACACCGAATATGGTTCAAGTTCATGATGTGTTTCATGTATCACTACTAAGGATGTAAATCCCAGACCCCTCACATGTACTAAACTCAGAGGTAGTGCATTTGGAAGATGATCTCTCCTATGAGGAGCTGCCTGTAAGGATTATGGATCGGAGAGATAAGGTTCTACCCTACTAGACAACCCATCTTGTCAAAGTTTATTGGAAGACCCATATGTTTTCAGAAGAAACTTGGGAACTAGAAGAGGCAATGAAGAAGAAGTACCCTCACCAGTTTGTGTAAAGTGAAATTTCGGGGGCGAAATTCCTTAAGGATGAAAGAATGTAACGACCCAATGTTTTTCAATGGAAAATGACCTTCTTATATTTATGTCATATAAACAAAAAATAATGAACTACTATGTGATAAGTTTCCTTTAAACATAAGTTTGTTACTCCTATGTTTGAAATTTTGAAAATCTGACATACACGGTTGTGTTCAAGAAGATTTTTGGAGTCTAATGAAACAAAAATTATTTTTGGTGTATAGTTTTGTACCCATAGGAATAGTAACATACCCTTATGAATAGTACTATGACCCTTATGAATATTAAATCATCCAATATAAGTGTAACATTACCTATGAATAATAAAATAAAATTTAGACATCTTAGAAAGTGACAATTTGACCTTAGTAAACATTTCTGAATTTTGTAAGTCATAAATAAATAATTATAATTAATTAATTAATTTAAAAGAATATTTTTTCCCCAAAATTTATTCATAAATTAATGAATCAATGTCCTCTACTTTTTGGATAATTTTATAAGACCGTACTTAATTTTTGAAAGCACTATAAAATCAGTTTTAATCTTAAAAACTATTTTTTAAAGTAAATTAGGATTTTAATTAAATATTAAATTATTAAAATTTATAAAATAAGTTTTGAAAAATGGAATTCATTTTTTGATTCTACACATTGAAAAATGGTTGGGGTATTTTTTTGGGATTTTTCTGAGATAGATGAATTTTTGATGAATAGTGAAATACCGTAATTTACAAAATAAGAAAAATAATCTAATTATAGGGTCATGTGTGATGTTCTGCTGATGTAATCCCACATGGTTAGATATTACATTATACAATTACTATTCTTTGTCGTTCAAGACTCACTATTCCTTGTCTTGGGTGGAAATAATAAACTAATGAATTTTATATTAAGGAAACCCCTCTCCCCTCCACTATAAAAGCAACCCTTCACACCCTCATTTCCACACACCTCTAAAGCTCCAATAATTCTCTAAACTCTACCCAAACACCTTCCCTAGCCCCTTACCCACGTCCAAGAGCTGATGGTCTCATAAAAAGACCAATATTAGGCCCTTAAGGAGGTTCTCAAGAGAAGGATTCAAGAGGTAATTTCCCCCCTATTCTCCTTTAATTTCCTTTCTAGTTCAAGTTCATTTCTTGATCTCTCCCCACCTATCATCATCCAAATTGTATTGCAACTATAGTATTATACATATACTGTAGTTATATGTTTTTAGTGGGATATTATATCATCCAACCCCCTTTCCCTCTTCCATTTATTTTATTAAAGAGAACATTGTTCGTGAGGTGTTAATTTATCACCTTCAAGAACGACATGCTTTCTTCTTCCATTTCTACCTTCAAGTCTCGACATGATACCATTTTCATGTTTGAACCATAAAATGTTATATTTTTTATTTCCTATTTAATTTTCTGGAAATAAACTATGGACATATTACTAAGTGATAAGTTAAAACAAGTTCGTTGTGATCCAAAAACCGCACAAAATAACCCAAATAACCATTATTTAATTATTATCTAATGATTAAGCCACATGGATCTAATATAATTAATTATTTTATCATTAAAAATCCATTAATATCATTAATTACATTTAATATCATTTTTTATTGTTTACCATGTTCTACCCGAAACTTCAATTTATGAATACAAGTGAACAACCCAAGAAAAACCATAAAAACAAACATCCCCAAACAATGTTTTTAAACTCAATAAGTCATTAAAAGGAACATAAAATGACATAATGAAGCAATAAAAAACCCTATTAATGTACACATGGTTTTGTATTTATAATTAATAAATATAATGTCATTATATAGTACATTAATGAGAAGGAAGCATTCGGGTACACGTTAAGGGGAGATTCTCGAACCCAACTATCATCCTTTGGGTTATACCTTTTTCACTCCATTTTTGATATGTTCACTCCTTAAAGATCATTTTTTAATCATTTTCTTCCTTTTATGGGATATACATGTTTTCTAATGAACTTTATGTCAATCCAAATGTTTTCTGAAAGAACTCTTCTCTTTAGAACTCAACTTTTACCTCTCATTCAAGGTTGATGGTTCTTGTATCAAGTATTTGGTTCCCTATTTCTTTTAGGAACCCAAATATTATGAATGTGTTCTTATGAGATGAAACTCATTCCTTTTCATGGGTTAGTTATGTTGATTTATGTTATATGTTCATTGTGGCATGCATGATAAATGATAATGTTATGATGTGACGGGTGTGCCCAGAATTATATAGTGCTCCATTACATTGGGTAAAGTAATGAATCTCATGAGTAAATGTGAAATGATGTGTGAAAAAGATGCTAGCATGGATCACAAGTATGTTTGGTAGTTAACCATTGAGACTTGATGTTTCATTTTTATGCTATTCCACATTTCAAGTCTTTTATTTATGCTCCTCTCATGTTCATGATATTTTTCCTATTTTATGATTATAATCACCACAAGATATATTGTTCTTATCTATCCTCTTACTGGGCTTATAGCTCACCCCTTTTTATGTATATCTTTAGGTGGCTACATTTACTAAGGAGAGTACAAGTGCCAATAAGAATCTATAGATGATGAAATTAAATAAATGTTTATGTTAGTTGTTTTATTTGTTATGTGTGGTCCTAGTTTGCCCAAGACACTAAGCCATTGGGTCCTCTTTGTGTAATACTATTATGTTGTTTATCTTTGAATTGATGTAATAGTAATGTTCAAAAAGGCCGGGTCGCTATAGAAATTGTGGTACATGTGATTATTTTATATAAATTGTTTTTTATAAATGTGCTAACAGTTTTATCCTAGTGGCGTGTGTAGGGAAGTCATTTGTGGAAAACCTGCTGAGTTTTAGTACTCACCCCCTACTTTGGCACTATGGTGTCTTTGCAAATGTCTTGTACAGTGACGTGGGAATAGGTAAGGCATCACCCTCCTTTAGTGGAGCATTGTTTTCTCTTGGTGGAGCTTGGAGCATAAATTAGGGTGTGGAGCTGTGGGGGTGTCATGTCTTGTGGTGTATGGTTGTTTAGTTTCCACTTTATACTATGATGTGGTGTGGACAGGTCTGGCCATATTGGTTTCTGGTTGTATTTTGGATCAACATGTTTATTAGTGGATGGTTTGGTTTGGCATAAAGTCAATGCATCTTCAGTTGTTGGATTGATTGTACTGGGTTGTCTTCTTCAGGAAAAATCATTCCCCAATTTGATCTCAATGCCCTCGATATTTATTTTCAGCCTTTCGCGCCTTGTGAACATCACCTAAGGCCATGTAACACCCACCTCCGCCTCAAGACAATGAGGTAGGGGTGGGGAGTTACAAGTGGTATCTGCTAGTTCGGTCCTTTGGAGTATATTTTCGGACATGGATTTGAAATTCGTTGTGGTATATTCCTTGATTCAGGATGGTAGCAGGGGATAGGATTGTCGTAACATGGAATGAATAGTATAAATCGACCTATCTAACACTTTTATGCTGAACATCAAGATACCAGGGAGTTGGGTACATACGTGTTTTGGAGACACTTATAGGTGTTGGATATCTCATTGTCATGGGTGTATCCAATGAGATGATCATGACATGAATTGTAGAAATGAATTATCTCTAGGGTACATATTTCATTGAGGTATAATGATTTATGGTGTTATATGAATGTGTGAAACTGTAACGTGAATAAATTTATTATTTTTAAAATGGTTTGGTTTTCAAAATGTTGAAACATGGCCTATTTGGAAAAGGGGGAAATCCTTGTTGTAATAGGGTTGTTTAATGTTATTAGAAATTCGAGTTCTTGATGTCTACGGATGTGAGACTCATGGTAGTTTATTTTCTGCTGATAGAAATGGAATAGGGTAGGCATCATAGAGACCAAACGGAAGAGGCTGCTGAGAATGTGGTAGCACTTGAGCCTCAGGTGAACCATTAGCTAGTTCCAAGCATAGTGAAAACATTCCAAGCTATGGAAAGAGGAAATAAAATTGATGAATCAAGGAATGTGTATCATGTAGTTCAGTTTCTAAATCAAAATCCACACATCTTCTGAGGTGATTCAGAGCCGGAGAGGGTAGAATCATGGTTGAATAGAATGAACAAGTTTTTTGAGTTCTTGGAAACACCTGTAGAGTTAAAAGTGAAGTTGTACATGTACATGTTGGAAGATCTTGCCCATAAGTGGTGGGAGTGGGTAGTCCAAGCGGGGACGGAACATGGTGTGATGTGGGAAGGATTTGAGGAATTGTTTAATAAACAATTCTACCCAGATACAATCAGAATTAAGCGTATGACTGATTTCTTCTGTTTTAAGCAAGAGCATATGTCTGTGACAGAGTATGCGGCTAATTTTATGAACTTAGTGAGGTTTGAACCCGAGGTGGTGGGTATCACGTCATTGAAGGAAAGGATCATTGAAGTGGGGATAAGGCATGAAATTCTTTCAAGGATAACAGTATTGTGTATAGATGATTACACATAGATGGTGAATAGAGCCTCGGTGGCTGAGCGGGATCCGTTGGGCGCTCTGGGTGGAGAAAGCGTGGTGGTACCCATAGAGAATAGTGGGAACTCTAACAATAGGTTCAAGAAGAGGAGGGACACTTATTTCTTAGGTGGGAGTGTGGCACATAATCCAACATCAGGATTGATGAATCATCCTCTGAATCCCCAGAGCAAACATGGTCGTTTTTAGTGTGGTTCTATGAGCCACATCAAGTTGGATTGTATGGAACAACCTCGAGCATGTCATAATTGTAAGAAGATGGGGCATCTGCAATGTTATTGTTGAATTTCGCCATGTTCAGGTGCATGTGACACTCCTCAAGGATCGGAGACGTCATATGCTTTGACAAGACGGGGGTAGCAGCATACCCCTCGACAATAGAGTAAAGCCGGTCATGATGATTCTCGAAATACCATGACGCATCAGCAAGGAAATAAAGAGTAGAGCGTGGAAAGCAAACTTGTGTTTAGATATGAACATGTTCTGGTGGATGATCAGTTGGGACAATACATGGTGCAAGGTATTATTATTTTAATTTCTACATTGATTCATGTGATGTTTGATACAGGTGATTTACACTCTTTTATTGCTGCTCGTATGGTTGAATTTTTTGGGTTTGAGGTTAGAAATGATGCCCTCAGTTTTAAAACATCAAACTCCTCTAGGTCGAAGGGAGTGTTGAGCCTTCTTATGTAGAGAATCTTGTATCATTGTGGGCACGGTGGAGCTAATGTGGAATTTCTCAGTGCATGAGATGGATGCATATGATGTAATCTTGGGAAGAGATTGGTTGGTGGCGTTTAAGGATCAAATTGGCTGTGGTGCACGAACAATGTCTTTTATGATACACGATGGTGTCATACATCTCTTTAGACGAGAGAGGCATAAAAGGCAGGGTGCAATGGGTTTGTTGGCACCAACAGTGGGCATGTTATTTTATTGGTTCGTGTTATTGTTGTTGGAATCAGTAATGGGTATTAAGCAGAGTGTTCTTCTGGTAGTGGTGGATCAGTTCATGGATGATTTTCCTGAATAATTCTCTGGGTTACCTCCCATAAGAGAAGTGGATTTTACGATTGATCTCCTTCTAGGTACTAGTCTTATCTCACTTCTATCTTATCAGATGTCCCCTACTAAATTGGGGGAATTGAACGTCCAGTTGGAAGAGAAAGAAAACAAAGGGTTTATTCGATCTAGTACGTCCCCATGGGCAGCGCCGGTGTTGTTTGTTAAAATGTGGATGGAACTTTGTGGCTCTGTGTTGATTATCGTAGACTTAACCAACTTACGATAGAGATCAGATATCAAATTCCATGAATTGATGATTTGTTTGACGAGTTTAGGGGAGCCTAGTGGTTCTCCAAGATAGACCTGAGGTTGGGATATCATCAATTGCAGGTGAGGAAGGACGATATTCCTAAAACTTCTTTCAGAAGTAGATATTGCCATTATGAATACGTGCTTTTGCCCTTTGGTCTAACGAATGCGCCAGTTATGCTTATGGAATTGATGAATCAGATATTTCAAAGATATTTGGATTCGTTTGTGGTGGTTTTTATAGATGATATTCTGGTGTATTCAAATACAATAGTGGAGCATTAGTTGTAGTGGTGTATTGCAATGAATCGGGGTCAGGGTTGGGATGCGTTCTCATGCAAGGAAATCATGTAGTTTCATTTGGCTGATGACAGATGAGGGTGAATGAGAAGAACTACCCAACTCATTATTTGGAATTGGCAGCAATGGTGATTTCATTGAAAGTGTGGTGTAATTATCTCTTTGGTGAGAAATCCTCAGTATATACAGATCATAAGAGCATGAAGCATATTTTTTTCTCATAAAGAGATTTGAATGTGAGGAAAAAGAGATGGATGGAATATCTCCACGTGTTTGATTTTTACATGATGTAATCACTAGGTAAGGGAAATTTGGTGGCATATGCATTATGTGTAAAATCATATGCTCAGGTTATGAAACAAGTATCGGACCAGTGGAAGTTGATGTCAGTTATAGCTAACATGAAATTGGAATATAAGGATCAGGGTGATAAAGTGGTCTTCTATCCTGTTTTTTTATTCATGAGTTGGTTGGACTAGTTAGAGAGTCATAAATATATGATTATGAGTGTGTGAACATGGGGTCAAGACTCAATGGTGGAGACATAATTGAGGGTTGGAATCTAAAGGGATATTTAGTTTTGTGTTTTTGGAATCAGATGGTTGTACCAGTTGCTTGTCAAGAGGATCTTCTCAAGGAGTACCATCAATCTAGGTAGGTTGTTCATCATGGAATTCATAAATTGTATAAAGCATTGAAAGAACAGTTTTTGTGGGATGGTATGAAAAGGAGAGTGGCTGTGTTTGTTTCACGATGCTTGACTTGTCAGCTGGTCGAGGTAGAGCATCAGAGGACAATTGGAATGCTACAGTATTTACTAATCCTTACTTGGAAGAGGGAGAAAATAGTGATGGATTTTGTCATAGGTCTCCCAAGAATGGTCAGAAAGCCCGATGCCATATGAGTGATAGTCGATTGGCTAACTATGTCATCCCAATTCATCCCAATTCTTGTATCTCATATGGTGGAGAACCTGTCCAAATTCTATATCCAGGAGGTGCTAAAGAGTCATGGTGTTCCATTTTCGATTGTATCTAATAGAGACCCGTGGTTTACATATTGATTCTGGAAATCCTTACAGGAGGACCTTGTAACTGTGTTGACCATGAGTACATCATATCTTCCTCATACGAATGGTCAATTTGAGAGGATGATACAAACTTTAGAGGATATGTTGCAGGATTGTGTTATGAATTTTGGTGGCTCATGGGAGGAGAAGTTGTTGTTGGTTGAGTTTTTGTACAATAACAGTTATCAATCATCCATACTTATGGCTCAGTTTGAAGCGGTGTATGGGCGGCCGTGTCATTCTCAATTATGATTGGTTGAAATAGGTGAGTCCTCGATAGTTAGACCGAGCCTTGTCCAGGACACTAGGGAGAAGATCAAGTTGATCAGGAAGAGAATGAAGATGGCTCAGAGTCTTCAAAAATCATATGTGGATCATCGTCAATGACCATTGTCATTTGAGGTGAGTGATCATGTTTTCTGGAGGATCTTTCCTAGGTTGGTACATCATCGGTTTGGGAAGAAGGGAAATTTATCTTCAATGTATATTGGACCTTTTAAATTCTTGAGTTGGTTGATGAGGTGGCTTATTTTTTGGCTTTTCCACTTAGGTTCAGTGCGGTTCATAATGTGTTTCATTTGTCACAGTTTAAAAAGTATCAACCTGATCGTGACCATGTGATTCAATGGGATCTTGTTTAACTAGAACAAGACGCTTCCTTATTGCACATGCTAGTGCAGGTTGTGGATAAGAAAGAGAAATTATTGCATGGTAAAAGAATCGATTTAGTTTGTGTTTTGTGGCAGCATGGTCAGATTCAAGAGGATACTTGGGAGCAGGAGAAAAAGATGGTCGAGCAGTGGACCAAGCTCTTTCTGCAAAGGGTGGGTTCACTACTTTCTGGGGATGGAATGTCCAATGGTGGGGAGAATGTAGTACCCCCAGTTTGAGGTATGTGGCCTTTTTATGCATTTTTTATGTGTTTAAAGTTAATGGGATTAGTTGGGAAGATGTTGGGAGAGTTTGGATTGGTTTTGGATAAGTTTGGAGGCTTTTATAGGGGAGAACGGTTTGAGCATGGTTATGGGAAACCATGCGGATGTTCCATGAAACTATGTAGGGGGAGAGAGTAGGATTCGCACGACCTGCACACGGTTTTCCAAATCGTGCAAGGCAACCATTCGGACCATCGCTCTCGAGGCAGTAGCGTGCAAACAGTTAGCGCACAGTTTTCCAAACAGTGTGGGATAAAGGTGCAACCACTTAAAAGTATAGTTTTAAAACCTGAGGTCACTTAGGATTGCCCCATTACTCTACATATTATCTCCCACTCAAGCCTCACTCAGGTTCATCAAATTTCAAGGGTTGGAGGTGCTCTCCCACACATTTTGGATGGGTTTTAAAGGGGTTTTAATGTAGTGTGAATGCAGTTTCTCCTGGGTAAGTCTCTTCTCTAGGGTTCTTTGTGTTTTCCTCAAGATATCCTCTTCCCTCTCTATTGGTTTTCATGATCTACATGTGTTGTGTATATATCTAGAGTTTTGGTTTCATTGGATGTTGATTTTAAGGCTTTCGTTGGTTAGGCAATGGGGTCTAGAGAGGTTTCGGTGGTGCATTCACCAGATTTGAGGTTCGATTGCTTGTGGGTCGACTTCGCCAGATCCATAATGTTAGGTGGCTTCTCTATCGACACCACATGGTTAGAAATAGTGGTGTTTGATTAAAATAAATTGGTTGCTCTTGAAATTAATTTTTATTGTTGTGAAAAATTGTTTAAAATTCCCATTGGTGATGTGTTGGGGATTTTTGGAGAAAAATGGGGTTTTAGGGTGAAATGCTATTGTTGTGAATTTTAAAACGGAGATTTTAAAATTGGTTTCTTGTCTCATGGACAAGGAAATGTTTTACAAAAATTGTTTTAAAAAATAGGTTGTTTAATTGAAATGGGGTTTTGGTATGGAAAATGGTTTAAGGATGGTTTCAATAAATGGACGAATTATTGAAGTGGTTTATCATGTAATTGAATTGGTTGATTTCATGTTGTTGTGGCTTTGGTGGGTTATGTTTTGGGTTGTGACTGGTTGAAATGTTGTGCAGAATAGGGAGGGATATATCACTATAAAAGGTGATGATAGTGGTCAAATGAACCACCATATGGGTAGTGGTCGATAAGTACCACTAGTTGTGAATGGGTGAATGGGTTGAGAGGAAGTCCCAATGTTTTGGTTGTTTTGTTGTGAAGGGTTGGGCGGGTTGGGCGGAAGTCCCACCGTTTTGGTTATTTGGGTGTGAATGGTTGAACGGGTTGGATGGAAGTTCCACCGTTTTGGTTTATTGTTTTGCATTGTTTTGTATGATGGAAATTGTTGTGCTATTGAGTGAATGATGAAATGGATTGTGGAATGTTTGTTGGATTTCCCTGGGTTTCTTGGTTTGGGTGTGATGGTTGGTAGGGGAATGTTTGGCTTATGAAAATAGGTTTACATGTTATTATATTATATACATAGTTTTAAAAAAATGTGCTAACTGTTTTATCCTAGTGGCATTTTTACAGAAGTCATTCGGGGAAAACCTACTGAGTTTTAGTACTCACCCCCTTCTTTGGCAATGTGGTGTCTTTGGGATGTCGTATACCATGACGTGGGGAAAGGTAAGGCATCAACCCCCTTTAGTGGATAATTGTGATCTCTTGGTGGAGCTTGGATCTTGGATCTTGGTGTGGAGTTGTGGTGGTGTCATGGCTTTTGGTTTTCAGTTGTTTAGTTTCCACTTTGAACTCTGATGTGTTGTGGAATTGTCTGGTAATTTTGGTTTTGGGTTGTATTGTGGAACAACATGGTTATTAGTGGATGTCTTGGTTGGGCTGAAAGTGCATGCATCATCAGTTGTTGGATTGATTGTGATAGGTTATTTTATTAATGGAAAATCAGTCCCCAATTATTTCTCAACTCCCTCGTCATTTATTTCCTGCCTTCAGTGCCTTGGGATCGTCGCCTAAGGCCAAGTAACCCTCACCACCTCCTCAAGCCAATGAGGTAGTGGCGTGGTGTTACATAACAGAACATGAATCTCCTTTCCATTTGAAGGAAATAAACCATAATGAGTATAGAGATAGAAGGTTATATTTATATGGAATATCACAAAATCATATTTGCGGATGTAAAAATGTTTGAATCACCACTATTAAAAAGGGAATCGTTTCTATGAATGGACCGAAAGTTTTTCTTCATTTTTATGGTCTTATACTACTCTTATTCACGTGATGATTTTCTAGATAACACTAAATCTTAGGGGGGAAAAGAGTATTTCTCACATAGAAACCATTCCAATGACTCATATTGTATGTCAAGTTGGTAGAGTTTACTATATCTTTAACAATTTTTTAGAATCCATATAAAATATTTTATTCTTGATAGAAAACTCTTATTCTATCCAACCAGAATGTATCTCACCTTTATACACCACCACAATAGTCCAAAACCATTTAATTAAAAATATAGACTCATGTCTATGATTATTATTCCATAGGAAACTTTTTATGAGTATGGTAAGCGTTTCAAAATAATAGGACAATTATAGGACACATTGATAAATTTAAATAGTTTTTTCCAGTATAACAGACCAAAAAATATGTCCAAATTAACTTCTATTGTAGTATTTTTCCCATGAAAATTTCTAAAGGGTATGAATGTGTATTATACATAATAAATATTTATAGTTTAAAGTACGTATAAAATATTTGACATCAAAGAGAAAGAACTGATGTAACCCCTCCCCCTCGAAACAAGATTTTCATGTTGGTACATGAATTCATTAAAATCCACACCTATTAGCCAATAACATCTGGACACTCCGATAATAAGATGTGAGTCCCCATAGATGATAATTTATCCTTATATGTTGTCCAACCATAGATACCAATAATCTCACATGTAATGGAATAATGATTATGAATATACCTAGTAGTGTGATTCAAAGAGAAACTCTTAACCGTTAAATAAATATCCTTTTATAGAGAAAGAACAGTCCACTAGAATGACATTATAAGGAAAACATCTAACACCAATGGAAAAAATCATTGAAACAATGTTCCACATGCCATTGATATCCCAGATGATTTGACACATAAAACCATATTATGGATAATTTCATACCTTGACATTTGAGGTTCAGAACTATACATGGGTCATCAATCACATAATTGTTGCAACATAATATTGTCATTAGTATGTGTGGGTTCATATAAAACCTTTCTTTTCTTCTATCTATACACAAAAGGATATATCCCTCACCATTTCCCCTATTTATATTATCACTCAATAGTATTGTGGGTTTCCATAATTCTTTTCAAGATTTTTCATTACACTAGAGAAATATTAGTAATGATTTCACCTCAAACAATTATCCTCCATTTCAGATGCTTTATCGAGTCCACCATCCTGGTCTCATTCTGATAATCACACGGTTGGGAGGAGATAAATGGTGTAAAATACTAGGAGTGATATCCAAGTCAGTAGGATCAGAACATATCCATTTTATATTGGAGGGGATTTATGGGTTACACTAAATAGTTTTAAGAAATCATGTTAGAAGGTTGGAGGTCACTATGGGAGATTTTATATGGTCATCAAAATTGATCTAGAAATCCCTAGTAAATATTTGGCAGGTAAGAATCTAAAAAGCATTTGATATCATATAAATTTTTTGGACTATAAAATATTGTGGTATTCCAAACATAATGACTTTACATTCATCAGGACTAGTCTACATGCATAAAACCATATTGAGTTTATTTGCATACATTGTCTTATCTGCCTCCTACACAAAATACCTCCCATGGTTTTTTTCCAAAATCCATGGGACATACTACATACAAATATCCCCCTCTCTATTGATAACTATAATGGAATAATACTTCTTCTTATGACGGATGAATATATAAATGAATTAAAATAAATGTAGTATTTCATATACAATTGAGATAAATTAATTTGCGACTTCCATAAAAATGAATTTCCACATTAAAAGTGGGTGTGATATGTCAACCAAAACCCTAATTTTAAAAAATATCCCCCAAATGATGGGATCTATGTGATCCCACTCCCCCACTTCAAAAATAAGGAAAAATATATACTAAATATTTCTTTTCAATCTTTTATAAAATGGGATTCATAAAATTAAATCCAAAAAGGGTTATTTGGAGAAATTTAATTTATAATCATACCCATCGACTCATAAATACCCTATTAGAATGAGGTAATTTTCAAATTTTCATGGACTCCTGTGAAAAAAAATTAATCTAACATTTTCATTGAGGAATTCAAATATCAAATTTGTGTATCCATTTTCACTTATTGAAATGTTTTCCTCAATACTCCATAAAAGTATTTCATATTTTCTAAGTCAATATGACCGAAGGTATGCTTGGTAATAAAATTATTATGTGAGATGTTTTGTGACCTAATAATATTACACATATTATTTTATGTTTTTAAACTAAAATATCTAACTATTACATTCCCAATGATCATTGTGCATATTGTTTTTTATGATTAGATTTATATTATTTCAATGAAACATAAATATTGGAATCCTTATTTTATATTTTACAATGAGATCCAAAAATTGATTCAATATCTTTAAAACAAATTTGATATCCTAGGGGATACATGAATAAATGTGAGAGGTAAAAAACCTACTATGAGAATAAACATGACTAGGAAACATAAAATGTCAGTCAAAGGTGTAATAAGTTATCATAAAAGAGAGGGATAATGAGTAATAACATGGGTACATAATATAAAGAACATGGCATAATAATTCCATGGAATCATAGGAAATGGGTCAGGAATAAAAAAATGATATAAAAATGAATCAAGGAGAATTTCCTAGACAATACCACATTATGAACAATGACCCATTATAGACTAGGTTTACTACCTAATCCCATACATGACTACTCATGACTCTAAAGCATTACCCAAGGCAATTGAGAACCATAGGGGTTCATAAATCATAACATGTTCATGATATATGTGTTCCACATAAGGGATACAATCCTATGTTATAAATAATAATTAACCATGGAAGGAAAATGGGTTTCATAATATTTATTCAAATAATAATCAATGGGAATTTAAAAATTATGATATTTGATAAATGATCTTAATGCACATATTTTTCCATTTAAAAAACAGAAAATAAGAATGTTTTATATTCGGTTTAATTATATATATAATTTAATATAATTCCATTTAATAAAATATAGTGAGAGATAATGTGTGTTAGAGAATGAGAGTTAATCACTTGAAAGAAAGAGTGGATTGAGATGTATTTTGTCTTGAGCCTGATTTTTCATATGTCATCTTCATATTCCCAGAGAATGAAAATTTCATAATTAGTAACTAAATTATAAAAAATATATTTCTATTGTTCCTTTTATTTTAATTTTTACTTTGCCTTATTAAATTAAAAATCCAATTAATTTCACCTAGTATGTATTAAAAGTAAAGGGATTATATATCCAAAATAAGATTGGAAAGTTGAATAATATCAAACTGACTATTATTTAATCATATAAAAAATAATCATTAAATATTCATAATTATTTTCTTATGTTTTATTTCATAAAACAACTATTACAAAAATTTATGAAAAATTGAAGTCCAATATAATCATCGAGAGGGTAAAATGTATATCCACAAGAGTATCATATTGATTTTTCAACGATCATAATTGAAATAAGGTTTTTATTATATTTTAATTATATAAATATAATTATAACATGAATGAAATATTATTTCATTAATCACCATCTGGCATTTCATCAATGTGTTGAAGTAATAAAAATGATACACATTGCTTTTAATGTCTGTTGTCAATCATGCACACAAATGAAATTATAATTTATTCAATTGATGGGAATGTAATATAGTATATCATATACTTATTTTCAAATATTATCATTATATAATTAATATAAAATGTAAACATAAAATTAATCCTTATTACATTCTATGTAATGTGTATGTGAAAATTGAATCACAACGCTTTATGAGGCGGTAGTCTTCTATTCACATGAGGGAAACTATCATATACAATAATGAATGATGAGTAAGAATTTGTTTGTGATATTAAAATTAAAGTAGTTTAATTACATAATAAATGTTATATATAATTGTTATATATCGCATTATATCTAGTCATTAAAAGCATTGACAGATACTAAATTACATCAGTTTGCGGGGAGGGAGGCCTCGATACACAAGATCAACGGTAAAGTGTACCATTTGAGGGAGGAAGAGATGGATATAAGACATTACCATAACATAAAAAACATAAAAGAATATTTAATATAATATTATTGTTAAATCATTGGGATTTAATATTATATAATGGCGATGAAATAATAAATAAAACAAAATGATTGGTCAAGGATGGTACCACTTCTTCGAACAACTTCTTTATGTTTGAAAAATAAATCATACTATGCTAGGTTTCTGGTTAGATTGACTAATCTAGGATTATGGGATAGATTTAATAAATTTATTTATATGTGTATTGGATGATCCAATGAATTTTGGAAGTGTGTAGCTGATAGGAGAGTGGGTGGCCTTTTTTATGTGGGGGAGAGGACAAACATGGAATTTTTCAAAACAATAAAATACGACCAAAATTTTATAATTATAAAAGATAATAAAATGTTCATTAGAGAACCTTATAATATTTAATATCTATATATTAAGAGAAAAATTTTTAACTGTTTTGGATGATTTTTATCACTTATATTTGTAGTTTAACCCCTAGAAAACATTTATTTACCTCAGCCATGGTAAATTGTTTTCCCTATTTTCACATATCATTATGGTTAAAAATTAGTTCAAACATATTATAAATATAATTTATTATTTTTCTGAATATGCAAACCATTTTTCCTTATTATACTAACAGAAGTGGTAGATATTAATTTAAAATTAATCCTTTAGATGTGTTAAAAAATGTTCTTTCAAGAAATGAATATTTTAAAGAAAAGATGATATCATATTAACTATATCATAAGAAATAATAATTAATTTTTTTTTCAATCCGTATTTTGATAAAAATAATATATAAATATAATTTAAATCATCACTCAATATGTCTTATTTTTATTATTTAAATTGGTGAAACATTATACACTTAAAAAAATTAGATTTAAAACTTTTTAATGCTTCATTTTTTTATTAAAATATAATATAATGTATGTTCATATGTAATTAATTAGATTAAAAATAACTGAATAATAATAATAATGTTAATTTTAAATCAAATTTAATCAATAACGTTTTCTTAACTTTATTAAAAAATATTTAATTTTAAAAAATTAGTATTTTTACTATCAATGGGAAATTAATTTTTTTTTCAAAAAAAACATAAAATTTTTCTATATGGTAGTAAAAATATGATGATTTCAAAAACTATTTTAATTTTACAAATATATTTTTGTAAATTTTAGAAAACAAAAATTAATGAATTTTCGAATAAAATCAATAAAACACATTCTCAAAATACATTTTTTTATTAAAAATGAGAGCTTATTCATTAGGGTTTAAAAATGTATTGGGTGATACATTTATATAAAATTCATAAGGCATTTAATCCTTTTAAAACCAAAGAATATATTAAATTTTTCATAATAAATTTATTTAAATAATAATGTTTTGTTTTTCATCAGTATTTCATGACCGATATTCTATCAAATACAGTTTTATCTTTTAAAAACACGAGTGGTTACATTCATGACCCATAAATAATTTTGTGCTTGAATTGTAATAATAATTTATATCATTAAAATGGATGTTGGTATTTTTTCATTCAAGCTTCTGGTTAGCAATTTTCACTTTCAATCTTGTGGCTTTTCTACTACACAATGGCCATTTGAGTTGTCTGATTTCATAGAACCTTGCCTCTGTGATCTACGATATTCATTAGATTTTACCCATATGAAAGGACTTTCACCAATTTTATAACCTATAAGTTTAGTATATTTGAGGGCTCTATTATATACTTACTTAATATGGAATCATGAAACCCATAATGTACTTGAGAAAGGATAGGTGGGAGTGCTAGTCAGTAGGCCACTACTTCAATGAGATCACATATCCCAATGTGGTCGATGGTTGTAGGAATAAGATTTTTCTTTTTACCAATCCTCATTATTTTATGACATGGGGATATATAGTGAAATATATATATATATATATATAACCTCAAAATCACGGTCTCATAAATGATTATATTCATGGATCATCTATTAAATTTTTATGGATTTCATGTGATGTTGAATGGTTTAAAACCTACCAATCATTTCATGGACAAGATCATGCCTAATATACTAACTCTTTCCTACTTCAAATCAAAAAAGTTATATTATAACACTACATTCCATATAGAAACACATATGTTGGAATATGAATTCTATAATGGAAGGTGTTATTATTTGATAACTCTATAATGGAATGATGTTAATCCAAAAATATTTGGAAATCGATTAAATATGGTCGTAAAATTTCCTATAATGTTTTGATATATCTCTTAGAATGGCCATATTCCATAGGTTGATAATCTATGCTAAAATGAATTTATATACCCTGGGTTTGAAATATATTATCCATAATAATGATGTTAATCTCAAATCTGAATGAGATAATTTAGAGTGTCAAACTCTATGAAATGTTACCACATCCATTACCAATATCATAATGAGTTGGTCCATAGGGAAATCACCCTAGAGTAAAATGGAATGTGTCTAATTTATAAAGAGATCAACTAATACCCAAATGTAATTATTACCATTAAGTGTCTTAGGATGTCATATGTGGAAATTAATGATTTTGTCTCCTACATCTATACTGGTATAAGAAATTGTTATAATATACACTTGGACTTCTATCATTTGTCATTGAATTATTATTATTCTATGAATTGAGAAACAAATTACACAATCTCAAAATTATTGTTAACTACAATATGATTTTCTTTAAATCTATATACATGATAGTGATTACTATATGAATATATAAGGATGAGTATTAGGTATCATCCAAAATCTCCCACTTCAACTTGGGTGTTGATGGGACACATATCCATGATCCAAATGTTAAAACTCAATCTATATCAATGTTGAACACAAGAGTGTAAATTAATATTTTCTATAACACATTGACAAAACACTATTTTATTGAATATTTTATTGATAATAAATGATATAATTTCCTCACATTGTGTTAAATATGTTTATTTATAAAATATTTGGGATTAGATCGTTCATTTGAATATTTGATGAAAATTCCAGTTTTACCCTTTATAGTTCACTGTAGTATTTCGAATATAAATATTTTTATATTTATTATTCGAAATTGAAATTTTGTAACTGGGTTCCTAACTTAATTATCTACAACTTTTATTCAGGACACTAGAGCTAAAGAGTTCATTTGGTTGTTGAAATTGGGCCATGACGTCAAAGTTTGGCTGGGCTCTCCAAAATGGAGAAGATTCTGTATTTCGGACATAACGCCTTCATATGGGCCTGTATTGAGCCCATATGTGGAGACGAGATAGAATACACATATCCTCACATTTGAGCCTTCTGGAAGGCCGGCCAATTCACGCGTTTTGGTGGTCAAATGGGCGGTTCAAGTTGGCATAAAATATTTGGCCGAATTTCCACATTCACACTTGAAACCACTTGTAACCTCTCCTCCCCTACCCTCTATAAATTGGAGTTTTTCTCATTTGGAGGGGTTGGGACGTGCATTGGGAAGTTGAGGGCAGAGGAGAAGTGGATACACTCCAATTCTCCAACCATTTCAATAAGGGTATCTCTTGAAGCAAGGATCCCTTCGATGAAGCCTTCTTCTTTACCTTCATGTTGTAATGATTTTGTTTATGTAATAAACTTCCTTGTTCTTCATTTATTTCTTCTTTTTTCTTCTGTTTTGTTTAAATTTTTTCTTCTCTTAATCTTCCTAATTGAGCTGTAATTCTTGAGTAGAAGCGTTATTGGGTTATACCCATTTTAAACCTTTGCACATGTAAAACGCTTCTACGATGATTACGCCACCCATGGAAGAGTAGTATTTTAGTAATCTATCTATCTTCTAGCCTCTTCATTTAATTATTTTGAATCAATGAGCTACTGTAATTCACTTAATATGATCCATGAATTGTGTTTTTAAATTGTAAGAAACTAAGCAAGCAATTGAACAATGTACACAAAAACACGCGAGGTCGGGATTTTGTGTAAATTGTGAGAGCGCGATCTTAATCGGTAATAAAAGACCACACGAGATAAATTTGTAGAGTTAAAATATAATCCCTAAACACAATTCATCCTCATTTACATATTGGATATGTGCATTAATTTACCACTGACCATAAGCTAATCTTAGAACATCAATCAAAGCAGGGTGCTGCGATTGCATGTTCCGAAGTTAGCCAAAGGTTAAATTCACTTCAATCTTCGTGGTAAAGTTAATTCTCGTAGGGTTTGTGATTTAAAAAATTAAGGGATCATAATTAAGTGAATGTTAATTTAAATGATAATGATTAATAATAAAGTGAAGAGGTAGAGTTAGATCAATTACGCCTTTTAAAATAGATTTCTAAAAAAAACATCTTCTTGTTGTGTCATTCTAATCGAAACTTCATTTCAAAATTAAAAACAAAAAAATGCAATATTCTTCCAGAAATCTTCTTCTAGATTTATAAACTATAAAAAATCACCCCCATACTTTCAAGTAGTGTTTTTATTCCCTTTTATTTTGTTTCTAGAATACCTCTGAAAAGTTGTTTTAATTCACTTCCTCCTTTGAGGGACGACCTTGGTCAGCCACTCTAATGCACCTAAGTACCCCAAAATCACACTAATCATTTGAGGGTGCCCACGACAGCACTCTATCAAATTGGCTCCGTTGCCGGGGAGGCAAATAATTATTTGAACCAATTAGAGGTATTTATTTTATTTTACATTTTATTCTCTTCCTCTCTTCTTTCTTCCTTCTTTACCCAATCTGATTTTTCTTCTTCTTCTTTTATTTTCTTCTACTTCTTTTTGGACCATCAACTCAAACTTCTCATTTTTATTTTACTATGGTCCACTTTCATTCTTTTCATTTTTATTTGATCTATGACACGAACTAATCCCAAATATCTCTTAGATCTTGACCCTGAGATTGAATGTAGCCTTAGGGCACGAATCAAACATTCTCAATCTACGGGAAGTTTCAATATTCAACCAGTTGGTGAATTCCTCTCTTCTGGAAACATTGAAATTGGAAGCTATTCAAATTCAAACATAAAAGAGGAACCAATGGCTGAAAAAAATGGAAATGAACTTAATAGAACCATTCGAGAATTGGTTGCACCTGGTATTAACTATCAACCAAATTGTATTGCATACCCAAATCTCGAATCGGACTTTGAATTGAAATATGGATTAGTTCACCTTCTTCCAAAGTTTCATGGATTATCTGGTGAGGATCCCAACAAACACCTTAAGGAATTTAATGTGGTTTTCTAAACTTTAAAACCAAGAAATGTTTCTGAAGATCAAATTAAATTAAGAGAATTCTTTTTCTCACTTGATGGAGCTACAAAAGATTGGATGTATTATTTGCAACCTGAAGATGTAACATGTTGGAATGATTTGAAACGTCTTTTCTTGCAAATATTTTTTCCAGCATCAAGGACAACATCCATTCGAGAGAAGATATCGGGGATCAAGAAAGCCAAAGGGGAGTCAATGTATGAGTACTAGGAGAGATTCAAGAAGTTGTGTGCAAGCCGCCCACATAACCAAATCAGTGAGCAACTCCTCATTCAGTACTTCTATGTAGGACTCACACCTATGGAGAGGAGCATGGTAGATGTTGCGGCTGGAGGAGCATTGGTGGACAAGACACCAGTAGCTGCACGTGTGTTGATCGACAAGATGGCCCAAAACTCTCAACAATTTGGTGATAGAGGTACACCACATGTCAGGGGAGTACATCAGGTAAGTCCTTCTTCTCTTGAAAGTCATTTGATTGATACTAAGTTGGAAGAATTGACCACTATGGTGAGGAAAATTGCTTTGGCACAAAAGACATCTTTATCCCCTCCTTCAAGGCCTTGTGGTATTTGCGCTGAGACAAGCCACCCAACTGACTGTTGCCCACAACTCCAAGAAATAGAAGATTGTGCAGCAGTGTTCCCTGGGAGACCATTTCAGGAGCAACAACAACAACCATATCCCCAAAAGAAGTTTGATCCAACATAAAACCAAGGGTGGAAAGAACAGTCGGACATGAGGTATGGCTCTTGACAACAACAAAGGCCACCATTTCAACAAAACTTCCAGCAGCCTCTGCCTTACCAGCAGGGTTTCCAACAGCCCAAAGGAGATTTGAAGCTCAAACATCAACAAGTCAGCAACAAGGGAATCATCCACCAAAGGTAGATTCTAATACTGATGATATTTTGAAGCAAATTGTTCTTAATCAACAGAATGAGCTGAAGAGTCAATGTTCCGAGCTGAGGGAGTTGAAGACTCAAATGAGCCAGATTTCCACCGCCCTCCATGAACTTGTGAGTAAAAATTCTGGAAATCTACCTTCCCAACCCACTCCAAATCCAAAGGGGAATGTTAGTGCCATCACATTGAGAAGTGGGAAGCAAATGAACGATACATCTGCACCTACCATTCCACCGGGATTCACCTCAACTTCAGAGAAGCCGCATTCCATACCAACTGATGAGAAATCCAAGGAGAATGATAAAGGTAAGAAAAAGATTGATGATGTTCCTCCTAAACCCCTTCCTTTTCCAAATAGGGTTGTTCAAACCAAGAAGATGGCTGAAGAAGCAATGCAAAAGGAGGTTTTGGACACATTCAAGCGTGTGGAGATCAACATTCCTCTACTTGAATCCATTAAGCAAATCCCAAGGTTTGCCAAATTCTTAAAAGAACTCTGCACCAATCGAAGAGGGATCAAGGGAAATGAGAGGATAAACCTTGGAAGGAATGTCTTAGCACTCATTTCACCAACTCTAGCAATGCCAACAAAGTGCAAGGATCCAGGGACATTCACCATCCCATACACCATAGGGGAGTTGCACTTTTATGATGCACTTTGTGATTTAGGTGCTTCCATAAATGTGATGCCTCACTCTGTATTCTCTTCCTTGTAGGTTGGTGAGTTGAATCTAACAAGAGTAGTGGTGCAATTATCGAATAGAGCTACGACATATCCAGCAGGAGTCCTTGAGGATGTACTTGTCCGGGTAAGAGACATGATCTTTCCAGCGGATTTCTATGTTCTTAACATGGAGGATGATCAGGTAAGTTCTCATGCCCCCATTATCTTAGGTAGGCCCTTCCTCAAAACTGCAAAAACTATCATAAATGTCAATGAGGGTACACTTTCCATGGAATTTGGGGATGAAGTTGTGATATTTAATGTTATGGATTCCATGAAGTACCCCTCTGAGGACCATTCTTCTTTTGTTATCTCCCATTTTGAACCACCAAATAAAAAATCCATAGAATTTGATTGTCCTATGCTTAGGGAGATTATGAGTATTGGTTCGAGTTTGATGTCTAAGAGCACTTCCGCACATGTTTCTGATACACAATCCTATCTTGGATTTGATTTTGATGTGGATTCATATTCTGATTTTGATCATGTTCACTCTGATTATTAAATGGCTGTTGATTATGCTGATGGATTTGATGCTTTATTCTATGATTTTGATGATGTATATTCTGATACTGATGCTCTTTGTGCACATATTTCAGTTCCTTCAATGTCTCCATCCATACTACACCCTCCTTCATTAGAACTCAATCCATTGCCACCAAATCTGAAATACTCATACTTGTTGAGTGGTGAGAGATTACCTGTTATCATTGCTAACAATATCCCTTTTGAACATAAAGAAAAGCTTTTGAATATTTTGAGGGAGAACATCAGGGCGATTGGGTGGACCTTGGCTGACATATCAGGTATTAGCCCCTCCATTTGCATGCATAGGATTCTCTTGGAGGATGGGGCAAAACTGGTGAGACAACCACAAAGGAGACTCAATCCCACCCTCCTGGAAGTTGTTAAAAAGGAAGTTGAGAAATTGCTCGAGGCAGGTATAATCATTCCCATTTCAGATTCATAGTGGGTAAGTCCTATTCAGGTTGTGCCTAAGAAAATCGGTGTTACTGTTGTTAAAAATGAGAAAGATGAGTTAGATCCAATGAGGGTGAAAAATAGTTGGCGTGTGTGTATTGATTATAGGAAACTAAATCAGTCCACTCGCAAGGACCATTTCCCCCTCCCATTTACTGATCAGATGCTTGAGAGACTAGTTGGGAAGACACACTATTGTTTCTTGGATGGATTTTCTGGATATTTTCAGGTTCCTATAGCTTCGGAGGACCAGGAGAAGACGACATTCACCAGCCCATTCGGTACCTTTTCCTACAGAAGGATGCCATTTGGACTTTGCAATGCCCCAGGTACCTTCCAGAGATGCATGGTGAGTATTTTTTCTGATTTTATTGAGACTTTCATGGAGGTATTTATGTATGATTTTACAGTGTATGGATCCTCATTTGATGAATGTCTAAAGAGTTTGGGAAAGGTGTTGAATCGTTGTATTGAGAATAATTTGGTCCTGAACTTTGAAAAGTGTCATTTCATGGTAGAGCATGGCATTGTCTTAGGGCATGTAGTGTCCAGACATGGGATAGAGGTTGATAGATCTAAGATAGACATTATTTCATCCTTACCATATCCTTCATGTGTGCGTGATGTTAGATCTTTCCTAGGGAATGCAGGATTTTATCGGCGCTTCATCAAAGATTTTAGTAAGATTGCTCTTCCTATGTCAAGATTACTTCAAAAGGATTCTGATTTTGTGTTTGATGTTTCTTGCAGGAATTCATTTGATGAGCTAAAACAACGCCTGACCACTCCACCTATCATTCAGCCCCCACGGTGGGAGATTCCTTTTGAGATTATGTGTGACGCCTCCAACTTCGCGGTTGGAGCTGTCTTATCTCAGAGGGTGGAAGGACATTCACATGTGACCACCTATGCATCGAGGACCCTAGATTCTTCCCAATCAAACTAAACTACCATAGAAAAGGAGTTTCTTGCTGTCATATTTGCTTTAGATAAATTCCATTCATATTTATTGGGCTCTAAAGTAGTTGTTTTTTCTGACCATGTAGCTTTGAGGTACCTCCTAAGGAATCCAGATGCAAAGCCACGACTTATCCGTTGGATGCTCCTTCTTCAAGAGTTTGACCTTGAGATCAAGGACAAGAAGGGGTCAGAGAATTTTGTGGCAGACCACATGATTAGGCTTACTCACACACTAGAGGGTGACACCTTGGACCAGGTACCACTTCGGGACACTTTCCCCGATGAGCATCTCTATACCATCTCAGGTAAGCATCCCTGGTATGCTGATTTAGTTAATTACATTGTTGGATCTGAAATCCCAGTAAATTTGAAGAAGCATCAAGTCCAAAAATTAAAAAGTGAGTCTAGGTATTATGTGTGGGATGATCCGTACCTCTGGCGCATGTGTAGTGACCAAGTCATTAGGAGGTGTGTTCCCGATCATGAGTTTGAGTCTGTTTTGCATTTCTGTCATACACTTTCTTGTGGTGGACACTTTGGACCCCAACGGACAGCTAGGAAGGTTTTAGACTCTGGATTATATTGGCCTAGATTATTCCATGATTCCCATGTGTTTTGTAAGTCATTCTCTCGTTGCCAACACACTGGGAACATTTCTAAGAGACATGAGATGCCCCAACAACCCATACTATTCTGTGAGATTTTTGATGTATGGGGCATTGATTTTATGGGTCCTTTTCCTAGTTCATTTGGATTTTTGTATATTTTGGTTTCTGTTGATTATGTGAGTAAATGGGTGGAGGCCAAGGCCACCAGGACTGACGATTCTCATGTTGTTGTGGACTTTATCAAAACACAAATTTTCTACAGGTTTGGAATACCAAAGGCCATCATCAGTGACCAAGGGACACACTTTTGCAATAGGAATTTGGCTTCCCTCCTTCGAAATAATGGGGTGACACACAAAACATCAACACCATACCACCCCCAAACAAATGGCCAGGCTGAGGTTTCAAATCGTGAGTTGAAACAAATCATGGAGAAAACCGTCCAGCCAAATAGGAAGGATTGGAGCAAGCGCTTGGATGATGCATTGTGGGATTATAGGACAGCATACAAGACCCCCATTGGTATGTCCCCATTTCGGATTGTTTTTGGGAAAGCGTGTCATCTCCTCGTGGAAGTCGAGCATCGGGCATATTGGGCTATAAAGAAATGTAACATGGATTTGGCCCAAGATTGAATTCAGAAGAAGTTGCAAATTCAAGAGCCTGAGGAGATTCGACTGTCATCATATGAGAACTCAAGGCTCTACAAGGAATGATCAAAAGCAGATCATGACAAAATGATCCAACAAAGGGAGTTTCATGTTGGAGATAAAGTCCTTCTCTATAGTTCACGACTGAAGTTGATGCCTGGTAAGTTGCGTTCCAGATGGTTAGGTCCTTATATTGTGTCTAATGTTTTTACTTATGGTGCAGTGGAGATCACACAAGAGGACACTGGAAGGAGCTTTACAATCAATGGGCAACATTTGAAGAGATACATTGAGGGACATCCTACTGATGCAGTGGATTTTATCACACTGCATGACCCCATCATCACTTGATCACATCAGGCTGTTCCTAACCCTTTCACTTTTATATTATTTGTCCTATTTAAAAATTCTACATTTCATGTGCATATATCATTTCATAGGTTCACATTGAGGAAAATCCAATATTCTAAGTGTGGGGGAGGGAACCTTTTAGTTTAGTAATTTCAATTGTTTTCCTGTTTAAAAAAATCCAAAAAAAAATTGTGTGTTTTTCAAATTTTGTGTGTTTATTTTACAATTTTATGTGTTTTTTGAAACATTTTGAGCTAAAATGATTCTCATCACCATTTTTAAATCCATATCAATAAGTGAAACAATTTACCCCTTGAAACTAAGCTTAAATGAATGCTGAAATGACTTTGTTTCAAGTTCAAATATTTAGTAATTTCATGAAAAGTACACTGAATTTTGAATCCCATGCCAATCTCACTGTCTTTATATTTGAAATCACTTTCCTGTGAGGCTTCTAAACCATTATTTTCATATTCTTTACATTCACATCACATCTTGAGAGAACCAAACCATGCTTGATTTAACCAGAATTTGATCTATTCCTGTCAAAACTTGAGGGTTTGAGGTACATATGTTTAAATGATTGAGGCATTTATTTGGTATTAAAGCCCCTATTTCAAAGAATCCTTTTTTATAATGGCCTACCCTGAATATTTAATCCTTTTAGCCCTTAGAATCCATGCACAACCTGTTAGGTTAAGCCACATTACAAGCCAATTTTCCCTATCCAACCAACTATTGAAGTAAATTGCATAATATAGTTGATCTTAAGTGTGGGGGAAGTTGTCTTGGGTTTTTCCACCGCATTCTGTGATACTTTGGGTGGAAAATTAAATTCTGAAGAGATGTGTTTACTGCTAAAGGAAGTCATTATATTTAAAGATGTGCCTTTTCTGGATTTTTCATGACAAGTGAAGCTGTGCCTTTTTTGGAGCATCTAATTGAGGTGGAAAGATGTGCCCATCTGGAGCTTTCAAGAAAATAATGTTTGAGAAGATTGACATTTTTATGCTGAAATGATGAATGGTGTAAACCTTTCATGACTTTTCATGATGATGGAGCTGAATTGATACTATGGGGATTGAAAAGAAGACCATATTTAAGTGAAAATTAGATTAATTCAATTTTGCTTCAAAAGAGTCAAGCCCTCCTCATTCAGCCTCAGAGTTTTTCACATCTTAATCCTACCAACCGAAAGCCACAGAACAACCCTAAAAAGTCCTCATGATAAACATATGTCCTTGACTCACGTCGGGTAGCGATGTAGGAATCTATCAAGCCTATGGTGACCCTTTTATGAGTTTGGATGAGAAAGAAATTGCAAAAAAATTGATATTTGAGCGATGAGAGAAAATTCAAGCGAGGTAAGTGTTTTGTGCATGGGCGGATAAATAAAGTGGAAATATATTGAATGATATAAATGGAGAACTTGAAATAAGGTTTTTTAGGAGTCATGATATCTTTTTATTCTTGGTATTAAATTGATTGATCATAAGGATATGTGTTTTAAAATTGGTTTTGATTTGATATTGATGTTTACATGATATGAGGTTTTTCCCAGGTCTGCAAAAGGGTAAGTGTGGGGGAGTTGATAAAACACTATTTTATTGAATATTTTATTTATAATAAATGATATAATTTCCTCACATTGTGTTAAATATGTTTATTTATAAAATATTTGGTATTAGATCGTTCATTTGAATATTTGATGAAAATTTCAGTTTTACCCTTTATAGTTCACTGTAGTATTTCGAATATAAATATTTTTATATTTATTATTTGAAATTGAAATTTTGAAACATTGTTCCTAACTTAACTATCTACAACTTTTTTTCAGGACACTAGAGCTAAAGAGTTCATATGGTTGCTGAAATTGGGCCATGAAGTCAAAGTTGGGCTGGGCTCGACAGAATGGAGAAGCTTCTGTATTTCGGCCATAAATCCTTCATATGGGCCTGTATTGAGCCCAAATATGGAGAGGTGATAGAAGCCACATATCCGCACATTTGATACTTATGGAAGGCCGGCCAATTCACGCGTTTTGGTGGTAAAATGTGCGGTGCAATTTGGCATAAAATATTTGGCCGAATTTCCACATTCACACTTGAAACCACTTGTAACCTCTCCTCCCCTCCCCTCTATAAATTGGAGTTTTTCTTATTTGGAGGGGTTGGGACGTGCATTGGGAAGTTTAGGGCAGAGGAGAAGTGGATCCACTCCAATTCTCCAACCATTTCAATAAGGGTAGCTCTTGAAGCAAGGATCCCTTCGACGAAGCCTTCTTCTTCTCCTTCATGTTGTAATGATTTTGTTTATGTAATAAACATCCTTGTTCTTCTTTTATTTCTTCTCTTTTATTCTGTTTTGTTTAAATTTTTTCTTCTCTTAATCTTCCTAATTGGTCTGGAATTATTGAGTAGGAGCGTTATTGGGTTATACCCATTTTAAACCTTTGCACATGCAAAACGCTTCTACGATGATTACGCCACCCATGGAAGAGTAGTCTTTTAGTAATCGATCTATCTTCTACCGTATTCATTTAATTATTTTGAATCAATGAGCTACTGTAATTAACTAAATATTATCCATGAATTGTGTTTTTAAATTGTAAGAAACTATGCAAGCAATTGAACAATGTATACAAAAACACGCGAGGTCGGGATTTTGTGTAAATTGTGAGAGCGCGATCTTAATCGGTAATACAAGACCACACGGGATAAATTTGAAGAGTTCAAATATAATCCCTAACCACAATTCATCCTCATTTCCAGAGTGGATATGTGCCTTAATTTACCACTGACCATAATCTGATCTTAGAACATCAATCAAAGCAGGGTGCTGCGATTGCATGTTCCGGAGTTAGCCTATGGTTAAATTCACTTCAATCTTCGTGGTAAAGTTAATTCTCGTAGGGTTCGTGATTTAACAAATTAAGGGATCATAATTAAGTGAATGTTAATTTAAATGATAATGATTAATAATAAAGTGAAGAGTTAGAGTTAGATCAATTACGCCTTTTAAAATAGATTTCTAAAAAACATCTTCTTGTTGTGTCATTCTAATCGAAACTTCATTTCAAAATTAAAAACAAAAAAAAAAGCAATCTTATTCCAGCAAACTTCTTCTAGATTTATAAACTATAAAAAACCACCCCCATACTTTCAAGTAGTGTTTTTATTACCTTTTATTTTGTTTCTAGAATACCTCTGAAAAGTTGTTTTAATTCACTTCCTCCTTTGAGAGACGACCTTGGTCAGCCACTATGCTGCATCTAAGTACCCCAAAATCACAATAATAATTTGAGGGCGCCCACGACTACTCTCTATCACACATCATTATATTTATGGTACTCCTTGATCATCAAAAAAATGGATGGTTGAGAAGAAAATTGGGAAAGGTAGGATTAAGATTCTTTTACAATTTCCATATTCTTCCTCTCAAAATATATGATGATTTGGCCATTGTCAATTGTCATCATTGAAAAAAAAATATAGGATCACTTTAACCAAGAGATTCCACCACCATATTTGATTACCAATGAATATAATGGATTTAAAATTCATATTCCTTAGTTTACTATAACCATCTTCATCACATCACATTATATTCACTCTATGTCAATATATATTTCAAGCTCTTCTAATCTACCTATATTTCAAAATTCTCCACTATAGAGAAAACAATTCTATATATTTAATGAAATGTTCATATAATCTAAATCTAGTTCATTCATGTGATAGTTTTACTCATCAAATATATGATACCTTGAGGATTAGGATATTACTTTATCATTATACATTAGAACACTATCAGAAAACATCATTGAATAATTTATATAAACCACGAAATGTTCCCCACATTATGGAATCATAAGTAATAGTGCGGTGATTAGAAACCTTTTCAACACCTTCAGTATTACTTTTCATTCAGTAGACTAGAAAAACCATACTCCTTTATGAGTTATCATAGGTAGTTTGTTTGAAAATATTGATAACTTCCACCAAAATTGCTTGTATTTCCTGAATAATATAAGTAAACTATAGATATATGTTATAAACATAGATATAGTCATGTTATCAACTACCGTATTCATAGAATGTTTCATAAATATCACATTATTTATGATAATACACCCCCATATTGATAATTTATTCCACTAGAACGCACACTTATTATACATTTCATAATGATTCTCCATTAAAAACATCATTACCATAGAATTCAAATACTCCTCATGCTCCTCACTGATTTTAGATAAATTAAAATGTTTATGTATAAGGACCATGTCAAAATTGTCAAGGTAATACCTAATAACTCTACTAAACATGTCCTATTGATTTCTAGATCTTTATTGGGTCCTAAAAACATCAATATGAACTCATATTATTTATATGTTGTTGAAAATGAATTATTTGGAATACCATCATATCTAAAACATAATAGATGATATCCTATCCATAGACCCACATTAAATAAATAATCAAAATAGCCTATATGTTCAAACAAGTCATCTATCCATGGAAGGGGATGATTGATATTTATTGTCATTTTTTTAGCATACAATAATTAATATATAAATGGGTGGACCCATCCTTCTACCTGATTAAGTGGACTGAAACCCACACAGTGAAGCACATGGACAAATAACACCCTTTTACATATTCTCTTGTTAATAAATTTTCAACTCTACCAAATCAATTGTGGTTATCCTATAAGGAGTCTTTGTTATGGGTGATGATCTAGTAATACATTTGATTGAGAAATCAATCTATCGATTAGGATGAAGACCAAGAAACTCTATCAAGAACACATTAGCATTACATTAGGCATGTATTATAGAACGATTATACCATTTCAAAAATTATTTAGGATATATGTGACTCCACATAAGAAAATAATAGATTTTATTGAAAATAAGATTTTATGTGGGATTAATCCTCCTATTTGAAGTTGAATAGAATTGGTAGGTGACATCAAACCATGAGAGTGATCTCCAAATCTCAATATATGATGTTGAATTTATATATGGATAACCAATACATGAAAAATATCATCACACACAATTAAAGGATTTATGTTGGAAATTTATGGAATATTAAATCCATATTAAATTACTACATAGGATTTTTATTCATGGGTTAGAACCATTACTATGTTCATTAATGTTAGATGAAAGCAGAAACCCCATGTTCTGGGGCGGTGTTTGAAAATCTCTACTGAAAATATAATATAGGAATAAAAAATTTAGATCCATAATAAAAACGTATTGTTTCTATTATAGAATTAATTACTAGTGTACCTATAAATAAATAGTTATTAGATTCTTGACATGGACTTAGTGAGAGGATATTCCATTCCTCGCTTCCTTAGATATTTTTTCAACTAATTTAATATAAAAATCCCTATTCAGAGAACAATATCATTCATAGTCCCATGATCCTTTGTTGTAAAATTCTATATGAATAGAATAGTTTTTATATGAACTTTCTTTTCTTCTTCCTAATTAGTGGGATTTTTTGTTTTTCCTTTGAAATTTATTATACTAATGTCTCACATTTCCACCCATAAACAATATTTCGGTTCCCCTTGATAAATGATTGATATTATTCGACCCACACCATTAAAACATGATTTTTTAGTATTTCATTCCACTACGAGGTTTATCTTTTGATTCCACCATTTAAAACACCATTTTATGTTTTTTATCAACCAGTACCATGAGAACACAAGGAGCCTTAAATCTTTATAAAAATATTAAGGTCACAATATATATCTTCTTTATAGTATTTAAATTACTAAATGGACAATTCATTTCATATCCTTGTTTTTACCCCGTAAATGAAGTGGTCCACATTATATTAAGTTATTTTGATAATGATATTGGCATACCATCCTATCCTTATGATTTTTTCCTCATATTCCCCTATAGACTCGTCTTCCTTTTACTCAATAGTGAGGTAACCCCTCTCTATTTTATGATGATGATTTGGGGAAAATATATTTTATGAAGGTTTTCTTAATGTCTTCCCATTCCAGGGATTCAATATCCTCTTTGGACTTTGTGTTCACGATCATAGTTCACCACTGATCTACATCCACCTCAATATGATAAATAGATATCACAACGTTAATTTTCATTGTGAATTAGATGATTGTGGATATCTTATCAAGGGAGTTAATCCAACAATGTATAATGATGGGATAAAACGATCCACTAATAGTATGGGGACATTGTCCCATAAAATACTCGACAATATCTTGATAATTATTAAGATGTGTAGGGAATTCTACATTATTAAACTAATTAATCACAACATTAATTAGTTGAGCTATTACATCCATAATGTTCTCAACTCCCATAACCCTAATATTATTTATATCATAGGTGAAATTATCAAATTACCTATCATGTTGGCTATTGTAATGATTTATCATATTTCACACCATTAACTATAATTAAAAAAATACAATACCTTAACTAAAAAAATACACAAGGTAAAATTATAAACATGGATTGAATATCATATATGTGATAAGTACATCATAACTTATGTGTCTCTTGGTTTCAAATTTAGTTATCCATAGAAATTTACCTCTTAGATTTTCTAATTTAATAATTGATTTCAGTTTTTCATAACGTTTCATAATTCTTTTGTGAATTTACAAAACCTATACCTGCGGAGTGCCAATCAATGTTCATAGTACGGTATGTTGTCATGAAATAATTAATGTTCTAGTTAAATGTGACTTGAATTATTCAATGATATTACCCATAGGTATGTCTAAATAAGAACCATGTACACATGTAGGATCCAAAAAGATATCTTAAAACATTGATACCACTCAATATTTACCTCACAAATATTTTCGGACATTTATATGTACTCATTCTTATTATTGGATATATACCTACGGTTCACACTAATGTTCTCTCATACTAATTATAAATGTTATGTAAAACATTACTATAATACCAAATATAGTGTCCTATTACTTGTATAAATTTTATTAGAGGAATAAAAAACATAAATATCAAATAAGTACAATCATACTGATGATGAGGCCTAGTATATTTATAAGGATAGGTTAACATTATTTCAAAATGGATATAAAATATGGAATCCATATTTTATTTTTAAAAATGAGCTATTAAAATCCATTTATGACCCTAAAATTTTATTTGATATCTTTTGGAATGCATACAAAATAGGTGATCTAGAAATCCATGCAATGGGATGATCATGAAAAGGAAACAAAACATGTGAGTCAAAGGTATAACATATTGTCATAAATTTAAAGGGTCGTGATTAAACACAAAAAATAACAACATAATAAACATGGTATCATAATATCATGGAATCATAGAAAATTTACATGCAATATATAACATTACATAAACATGATTCATGGATAAATACCTAGATGATATCACATGTTATATATAAAACCATAATATATTATGTTTACTCCCTATTCCCATACATGAATCCTGATGAAAATAAAGCAGTACTTAATGCATTATATCACTATCTAGGGGAATAAATAATAATTGGTTCATATTATTTGTGTTACACATAATAGTATCAATCATAATTAATATCTTAAAAATAACCCATGTAACAAAAATATGTTTCATAATCTTTTTTTCTAATAAAAATCGTAGGAAAGTATATAATAAAGGAATTTGATAAATGATAATAATGAATGTATTACCCCATAAATGGAATGAATAACCAGATAGTTTTATATGTGAGAGAAATATATACATAATTTAGTATTTTTATATAACATTAATGTGTGAGACAAAGTTATCTACATAGATAATGTTCATAACACAAATGAAATGGTTGTTTAAAAAGATCCCCTACCCTGAGCCTGATTGTCATGAGCATTTTTATGATCGTGAATAATGAAAATTTGTTGTTTATTTACTATATTAATTTTTTTCATGTTTATTATTAATTTTATTTTATTTTATAGAATTTCCTATTCAATTACTTAAAAAATTAATTTCATATTGGTCTTTTAACGTCAAAAGGATCATATATCTAGAATCGCATTGGTATGTTGAATAAAGTCAAATTGATTTTTATATAATCCTATGATTATTGGTAAAATGATATAATTATAATTTTTATAGGTATATTTTTATTTTCAAATCTGCCCTAAAATATGCAATGAAAAATGAAAAACATTTTAATCATTGAGATGGTTGGTGGTACATACAACTGAGTAATGTTTCCATTTTTTAAATATCATTGTTCAAAGAAGATATGTGTAATTGTATCATTAATAGATGATAATTATTTCATTAATATAATAGTATTTCATTAAATTCTTATAAAATTATCTACCATATCATACAGTTATAAGAATGTATCACATCGCTTCACAAGGTAGGATTCATCCACACACATGAATGAAGTAGTCATATTTTCAATGGATGTTAAATTAATAATGTGGATGATATATTTATTTTATAAATTTAATAATATTTCATGAATAACATATATCAATATCAAATTAATCTTAATTACCATCCATATAAATTTATGTGAAAATGAATCACATAACATCATGAGGTAGTAGAATCCCCAACACATGAGGGACGTTATGTTATTCCCTATGGAATAGAATGTAAGATGATTCATTTGATATTTTGATTAAATAAAGTTAAATATTACATTCATATATTATATAAACATTAAATAAAACATTATATCATACGGTGAAGAGTGGTTATTTAAACTGAATTACGCCTGTTCATGAGGCGATAGTCCGTCATACACACAATTAATAGTTTGATTTCCTTTTTGGGGGAGGAGGAGATTAATATAAGTAATTAGATAAAAATAAAGATATATAATTAGATTCAGGATACTAAAATTATTATATAATGTCAATTTTATAATATAGTAAGGATGTGGAAGAAGAATAAAATGAAATGCCAAGTTAAATATGTTACCTCTTCTTCAGAGAACATCAATAGGTTTTCACCAAAAACCTTACTAGGATGTGTCTCTAATAATTACAAGGATTATAGGATGAGGGTGTGTAATTAAAGAAGTTATATATTTAGGTATTTTCTGAACCACTTGGTTTTGGATGTTGGAAAATGAGATGAGAGGATGTGTCCATTTAAATGTGGGGGAGAGGACACATATTAAATTTTTTAGAATGAAGAAATACACAAACACTTTTCAAATGAATCAAGGATCCAAAATGGACCACTAATAAAAAGATTGTATACATGTTAAAAATATTACCAGAAAATAGGCATTGGAAATGTCTTGGGTAATTATATATCATTTTATTTTTAGTTTAATCCCTGGATAAACCAATTTTTACCATAACTGTGGTAAATAATATGTTCTATTTTAACAATTCATTAAGATATAAAATTTGTTTTAAATAATATTAATAATTATAATTAAAAATATGGTATTATTTTTATTAAATTAAACTCATAGAATATGAAAAATTAAATTCAAAATTAAACTCTTACACATGTGGAAAAATGTTTTTCTCAAATAAATATTTTATGGAAAAGACGATATCAAATTAATTATACGACTTATAATCATAGTAAATGAATTTTAAATCATATTTATAGATATATAATCTATATATTTTATTCAATTAATTCGACAGTAATGGTTGTTTTTGATATTTAATATAGAGAAACATTATGCACATTATAATAGTTTTTATAAAAAAAGTGTTTGAAGGCTAAAAATACCATAATAATGATATCTTGTATAAATAAGATTTAAATGTATATAATTAGATTTTATAAAACTAAATAATACTTTTGTTTATCAGAAATCAAATTAAAATCCTAATGAGACTCAATTAATTAAAGTTAAATTATAATTTTATAAAAATTAGTATTTTCACAACATATTGAAAATTAAATATTGTCTAAAAAGTCATAAAAATTAACCATAACATAATATAAATATTTTGATTTAAAAAATGGGGTTAATTTAATAAATAAAATTTATAATGTTTCCAAATATTAGTTTTAATATTTTCCTTTAAAAATAAATAACAATCTTTTTTGAAATACATATTTTTTTAAATGGGCCTCTACTCATAAGTGTTTATAAATACAATAATTTTTTGTAGTATGTTTATATAAATATCAAAATGTAGTTTATTATTATAATACATTAAAATTTAATTTTGAGTTTATAATGGTATTATTTAAATAATTACGGTTCCTTGGGGTTTTTTTGTCGGTCACTTATGATTTTGAACATATATTTCACTTATAAAAATATATTGTGTTACAAGATTCAACACCGACCTAATCCATTAAATCCCAACACATAATCCTTATTGGGGTCCCATCATAAATCCATTTGTTGATAGGAGTATTATCTCAGCAATTCGTACATTTCTTCCACCACCCCTTTTGGAAATCAATGTGGTATTCTGTTTTCACCCAAAGAACCTCCTGCAAAATCAAAGGCCACAAAACAAAGACATCCCTTCAATGATAATTCATTTGATCTAAATCATCTTGAAAATGTTCCCCAATTAATCTCTTCAATGAGACACACTACATGCCACCTGTTATCGGGAATACATGGGATACCATTCACCAACATGAATATATAATATCAAAAATGAGCTGTCATTATAATTATCAAGCTTGTTTTTGGAAACCCATATCACACATTAGTTACACCATTGATCTGATAACATTTATTGGGGGATATTCATCACAATACCAGTCCTTCCATAATAAACACACAATCCATTCATGGGTTCTATCATCAAACCAATTTTTCATTGGAGTAGTATCCCATCTAATCATATATGTCAGTAGCCAATCCACCCATAAACAAATTTAGGATTTAATTTATACACAAAAGAATTTTTCCATGCATAGGAGATACATTAAATGAAATATGATGGAAGATTCATTTTTTCATTTTAATAATAAGTCATTTTCTTTATTTTTAATTTTGATATCCAAACATTGATTCACTAAATTATTTACCACCATTCCACTCATCAAAAATAAAATAGACATTTCCATTAGGAATGAAACATGTTCAACAATAATGATTGTGGAATTTCCCCCACAAAACTACCAGACAAAGAAAAAAACTATAAATCACAAAAACAACTAAAACCACGGAACCTGCTCTAATATGTGGATACATTTTATTAAAAATATAATTTAACCAAATATATGTTCCAAAAAAACTATTTATTTGGTAGATATTCAGATTGGGTGGTTACATTAGGATCAAATTTTGGTATGTAATAAGTTGGTTTTGAGTTTTTGTATATTCAATTAATTAAATAATTATTTGTTTAAAAATGTTCATGCAAGTGATTTTTTAATTATAAAAAAGATGCAAAATTTCTCAGAAATTAGATTTTGGAAAAAAATTCAAACCAAAACATTGGTCCTGGAATTTATCCTTTACTTTACTATGTGAATTTGTTGATTTTTGGATTACCTTGATTTTTTATGCCTTTATAAAATAAATTTCAAAATTTATTTAATTTATAAATTCATTTGAAAATTATTTAGTTCTTTATCCTATAAAACATAGCTATTATTTGAATTATATTTATTCCAACCATCTCAATATGTGGTAATCTATGGATCGTTGATATTAGTTTATTTTAGGCACTTATCCCAACCCAAACATGTTCCAAGTGTCTGTTGGAAAATTTATAGACAACCTTAAGAGATTCCATTTTGTCTCCTAATTTAATTTTCATGTATCCTAATATAATAGAGGAATAAAATGAAACTTCCTCGAGGTAGGATTACAAAAAATATCCCACTAAATTTCATTGAAAACATTGTTAATTATATTGATAAGACTTTATAACAAACCAATAGTTACCATATTTATCTCAATTCGTTAGGTGGAATTAATTTCAGTATCTATAACAAGATTTTAAATATGTGAATAAATTAATGTATAACTATGTTAATCAATGACTCAAAGTGTTCTCAATGTATAGATATTTTTCATCAATATATCTCATCCATATTTTTAATTTAGTACAACAGTCAATGTGTATTGGATTTTCGGTGACTTGATCAGTCATCAATGATCATCCATCTTGATAATAACATGGATCACTGTTGTCTATTATGAAGGAGCTATATAATGTTGAGGGGAAATGGATGGTCTGGTTGCTTATCATCGGAATACTTGAGGGTGGCAGGATTATGATTTTTCAAAAGTGAAACTGGATTTGGTGAATTCTTCATCTAGTATACATGTTTCCCTACACTTTAAGGGCATTGTATATTTTTATGGGCTATAATAATATTAGATAATCATAATTCAATTATTATTATGGTTCATCGATACCCCAACACTATGTTTATATTTTAATTAATATATATTTATATTGCATATTTTTATTTTTATATAATCTTCTATATTATATATTTTATTTATAAAGTAATTCTTATTTTTTTGAAGAATTTTATAATATTTTTTATTATTAATAAATTATACCCATAAAATTCACTAAATTTTATTTTCTTGAAAATGGAAAAGATGAAGAAGATGTAAGTTGGTCAGAAAGCTTGCATGACGGTTCATATGAGTAGGGCTAAGGCCTATAAAGTATAAATATATTCATTTTTTATTCAATATATTTTTATAAAAAACAATGATTTTATTTAATTTAATTTAATGTATGAAATAACATGAAAAAATTCCATTATATTTTGTTAATATTTTTTTAAATAATATAATATAGTTCTATGGTTGATTTCATTAAATTTGTTTCCTAGAATGAAAAAAAAAATTAAATATCAAAATGAAACTTTTATAATAATATATTATTTTATGGTATCCCATTTTAAATTAGTTATTGTATTTTGAAGTACGACTCACAACATTTTTAGATAGTTAGTCACTGAATACATAATGCTCAATGTGAAACTTCTGATAAATTCAATAAAAATAATAAAAAATGAAATTAATGACCCATACCGGATTTTATAAATGTTTATAATATATATATATATATATATTTTCAATTCCACGACATAAAATAAAATAATTATTCGGTAAAATAAGAAAATTCTTTTTACGCTGAGGAAATAATTAAAATTCCTCATTGGCAAAACAAATCATTAAATACAAAGAGAATTCACAATTATAAAACCAAATTTTTTAATAAAAGATTCTATATTTTTTGTAAAATAGTTTTTTTAATCTGTTTTATAAAAAAATAGAAAAAATAACATCCCAAATCATGAAATCCATGCATCTGAATGGGTATCTAATCCAACATATTCATAATATTGATGTATAATTAGGAGTTGTAAGTTTAAAAAAAATGAATTATGGTCATTATAGTGATCTTTAAAATCTAGTAAAACATCTTATTAATATTCCAGATCATGTATATCTAACAATCAATGATTATTTTTAGGCCCAAAACAATCCAGGACTCCAGTTGATCCATTTTTACTATATTTAATTTTTAAAATCGTAAAATTGTGTAGGAAAAATATTGAAAGGGGGAGGGGAGTAAGAAATGGGATCTGAATTTATGGATATACTGCCATTAATTCCATCAACGTTTTATTATGTGTCAGGTCTCGATGGACTATCTTGACTTTCTCTCTGAAGGGGGAATAATATGAATCAAGGAATGTTTCCTTCTCCCTAAATTGGGGAAAATCCTTGATCCAGGTCTATGAAATGGGGATTTAAATAGTATTATAGAGTGTTTCACGTTCCTTAACATTGAGTTCTTTATGTTTCTTACATGAAGAATGGAAAAAAACATGAATACTACATGTCCATAAGGTTAAAGAGTGTTATTGTTTTCATTTGATAGGGAAGAGATAATTCCATAAACATTGTTTCTGATTTCCATATTGTGGGAATAAAAATGGCGGGAAGATGTCAGGGGCTTTACATACAACTTATCTGATGCATGAATAATGTTAATTAGGAAAATATGTGGGAGAGAACCACCAAGGCCTTGATGATGGACCTGGTGCTACTAATTCCTAGGTTTGGGACCACATAGATTCTTTTTTGTTGGGTCTCCAGGGGATAGCATGATAGCCTTCTTTGAAAGCTTGTAGTGATCCATCAGCCTCTACAGGATTACATTTATAATGAAATGTTGGGTCTATAGGATACATAAATTTCAGTAGAATATAATGATTCAAAGGAAACTTTTATCGTTTGGGTTTTTTTGGTGATATTTGAGAAAATATCACAACAACTGTGGTGGTGGATCCATGGAAATGATGGGGAGTGTGAGGAATGTTTAATGGGTAAGGAAATTATAGTGCTAACCACATGGGTTCAGAAACTAAAATCAAGTTCTTGAAAAAAAATACTGATACGAAAAACATTCTTGCTATTTTATATAATATTTATTGAATATTTATCATTTCTTTTTTAATTTTTTTTTGAAATACCCATTAAATGTTTTCAAAATATTAATCGGTATTTTTGAATCTATGTTTGAAGAAACAAATTATCATTATTTATACAATATAGTCTGAGATTTAGTGATTCAATTATTTCACATGTGTGAAAAGACCCTCCATTTTTATCACATTAAATTCAATGTTTTATTTATGGAAATTATTTAATGTTTTATTGAAATTATTTATGTAAAATTATTTTTTATGGAAACAATTTAATGTTAATTGATAAATTAAATAAAATAATGGAGATGATAAATTAATAAATTTTATTACTAAATTATTTCCTTCCATCATTAATTATATTAAACAAAAAAACACACAATATTGTAATTTTCAGAGAATGATAATTTAATTACAAAATTTTCAAACACACACTTACAAAATTGTGGTTATGATATGTGAATTATGGGTCACTTTTTGTGGAGTGGTGTCTTGTGGTGAAAGATGTTACTGGATGCATTATATATAACTATAGATGTTCATTAATTTTCACAATAGTATGAAAAATAAATAAACATACGAATAAAGAAAGAATACTTGTGAATTTGATTTCAAACAAATAAATCTTGTTGTATGCATAATAGTATTTAGAATTTGTTAATTTAGAAGTGTTATTATAGGAATAATATACTAAAAAGAGTAAAAATTAATTATATAATTTCATGTTGTATATAATATATGAATATATTTTTTACAAAGCGGTGAATGTAGGAATGAAATGATATAGAATAATATATAAATAAATATAGATACTGATAAACTATAAAATGTGTATCAATTTTTTTTAGAGATTTATTATTATTACTAATGAATCTTACATGTTTTACCAATGAACATGAAACTAAATCATTTTAAATAATTCAATTTGTAATGAAAATATATATTTGGGTTAAATAAATTAATGGACATCCCATAATTATGAGTGATGTAGATGGAGTTGATACCACATTAACCATTACAAGAGTGTCTATGATTGTTGTAGGACCTTCTCTAGTAATTTATCTTCAAATACCCCCAAACCCACTGTATGAAACCAAATTAGGTGAGTACGAATCTACTAAATATTACAAGAATACATCCAAAAAAGATTATTTTTTCCAAATAATCAAAAGCAATTAACCGTATGTTCACATGTTCGGTTGAATATTAACCAATGATTTTCAGCCCATCTTTTCAATATTCTCAAAATTCCCAATTAAAAAAATAACAATCAGTTATAAAATATTGATTGAATAAAAGGTATACAAATTTAAATATGACTAACATAAACTAGTAAATATTATTGAAAAAAGAGTAATATGTATGATTGATATAGTAATATTATATTTAAACTAATGGAAAAACAATTAATTATTTCAATATAGATGAGAATGTGAGTGAAATTTATAGTAGCTAACATGAAGAACCTTCCTGAATATTGTTAGAGGATGAATCCAATGTAATTTATGACAGAAAAATTAATTTTATTGTAGATAAAAAATTGAATAAGAAAAATATATTTCTTATTGTAATGGAATTGAGAATATAGAACTAGAAATAATAATTTCCCATTGTAATTCCATGAAAAACCAATAGATTTTGATTTCTAAAAATCAACTACATCTTAGGAATCATGTTATACATAATCAATGGAATTGGTTTTTCCCACTACAAGAACAATGGATTATATGAAATCAATATATTAGAATGGAGTTATGAAATTTTAGGACATCAACAGCATCAGAAGATAGAGAATTGGAAGGATTTTAGAATTTAAGATTTTATAATCTGTGCAACATTGATAATGGAATTGGGTTTTGGGATTTAAAAGACAAAAAATACCTACAAATTTAATTAAATAAAATTTAATAGCTAGTTGGAAATAAGATATTTAACTGGATTAATATGTCAATTAATGATAGGATACCCAAAAAATCTATTCTTCTACCTATATAATTTCTTTTATCATAGTATATTGTTTAAAAAGATTTTATACAGGTTTTTTATGAAACAAACCTCATAGTATTGGAACGTTATGGTTGATTTCATATATTGTAAATTATGTAATATTAAAACACATGTATGTTGTATACAATAATTCCTCTAGCTGACGCCTTATGAATAAGTTATTTAATATAGAATACACCTAAGAGAGAAACTAAATGGCAATAACTTGTAGTGTCCTACTAAATGTAAAATCATAAAATATAAAAAAACATATGTGTATTCATAGTCACTAATGTGTATTCATGTAACTATATAATTATCTAGAATGATGTAGTTTTATTACATGAAATGTAATAATGTAACTATAAAAATGGATGTTTATAAATATCTCTAATGGTGAAGATGAACTCACGGAAGAATTATGTGTAATGAAATTTCAAAATTTTATATACTTAATTCCTAATATATAAACACCATTATAGTAATTTTGTATAATATTTATGTATTTCTTATTTATTTTCAGATATTTTCATTGGGAAACTATCTTTCAGCAGTGTGTTTAAAAATTTTCTAATTTGAATTAACATATTCATATTGTATGCATAAAATTTTATGTAGTTTTATGTATTGTGTTTATTGTATATGTTTAAGGTGAAAAATTGGTTTTAGCTTATAAATTTGTAGACACTATAGAAAAGTTTTAATTATCTATTAAGTGAATCTTTGACATTCATGTGAGGTGTGCAAGTATTCAATTGTATACATTACAAAGTCAGACATATGTGACTCAGATTTGTTAATTTCAAACAACAGATTCCTATATCACGGATATAGATTTATGCTATTATAAAAATTATAAGTATATATAGCCTATAAATTGTTTTCACAAATTAATAACATATTTATATTTATTTTGGTTGTTCTCCCAACAAAGATAGTTTTCATACAAATTGAATTCATGTTTCTGAAAACTTGTGTTATTTAAAAATTATAATGGTATAAGAAAAATATTAATAAATGTTTAATTTATCATGATCTATTTTAAAAATGTAATGTTTTTTAGTGAAGTTTAAGAAAACAATATGATATCTAAATGTTTGCAGAAATAAAAAGATTTTGATGATTTTTTAAATTCATTCAAATAATGTTAGACATTTTTGATAAAAATATTATATTAATTCAAGAGTAATTATTTAAAATGATATTTCATAAATATATGAATGTATCCCTTTAATGATTTGAGGTTTAATTAAATTAAGAAAATATTATCATAAAATATGAGTTTCAATGATGTTTCACAATTTAGAATCTTCGATAAAAACAAAATAGGTTTTGAGTTAAATGGGTGTTTACAATCATGTATTCCATTCCAGGAAGATGTTTTCCCCATGATTGAAGTCTAAATATTTTTCTCTAAAGATTCAGAATTGTTATTCTTCTAGAAAACATGAATATTGTCAGTTTATAATATATTATGGGATTATTTAGTTTTCAGTTTTTCATGTTGGGATAGTCTAGGGACAACCTATAAATAGTCATACGAGAAATTAATATATTTAAATATCATGAAGAAGCATTTATTTTAGAATATAATATTAGTAACTAATATTTACCATGCCAATTGTCATATTTACAATAATATTTTATTGGTCTTATCGTGTTTCAAAAACAGTCATTAATTCACAAATATTTTCAATAATACATACAAAAACATGTAGTGATGGTGTTAATATAATAGGAATGATTTACTAACACAAATGATGACTAGAGGACAATTATTTATTTTTATTGTATTTTACAACAGATGGGTGTGATGGTCTATGGATGAATCCAATTATCAAAGACATTTCATCAAAAGAAACTCCATGTATTGAAATAAAGGAGAAAAATTGATATACTCAGATATAATATATTTCATTAAACATTTATTATGTAGAGATAATGATTTACTGAGTGTCTCTAAAATATAATACTACATATTTTTATATTTTTTGATGAAGATGTTGATCCTACTTTGAAGGATGCTTATTGAGTCAAGGAGGGGACGAGGGAGGAACTATTATCTTAAAAGGAGAAACAATATACAATTGTTTTATAGAAATAGAATGATATTAAAGTCACTACTGAATTAAATAATTATGTTAGAGAACGAGTGATTTCAAAAATAGAGGAATACATTAAAAGAAATCCAAATATTAACTATATTGACATCGCTTGGAAATGATTCTGAATTTTTTGGTAGAAGATTATGTTCATTTTGGTGGTATAGTAGCAGGGCATTATTAATTTTAAATGTGGCACATGTTTTGGTTCAAGAATTACAAAGATATGATTTTATTTTTTGTCAATTTTTAGCTATTGGGGGTTACTCCTTTTAGGTGGTTTTCTCTATTCTTATACTATTAATGACAATTGAATTTGATGTTTTGATGGAATTTCTATGTGGTGATCCTTCTTAAGCTGTATGTCATGTGTATGAACTTGATAAAGGGTTGGATATGTGTTAAATATAATTGTGATGAACATGTTTTGGATTGTGTAGTATGACTCGTCCATAGCTCAAACCTGGATTACTTGATGTCTGGAAAAAAGAATTTGATGTAGTTTAAATTTTTTTCTACATGACTATTTGGAAGGGTGTTTAAGAATTTTTTTAGATATTTTGATTTTCATGTTGATAGAATTTCAAATCTGTAATGATGGATTAGTTTAACACATGAATAGTTTCAACCTGACCTGATATTATATATAGTGACAAGGCAGCAGAGACTATTCTCCTTGATGTGGGATTTTTGTGGACCTCATTTTTCATGATCGGGGGATAATGTAAGTTTGAGGTCTAACTTTTTTGTATTAGTATCAATGTATCATCGGTTGTTGATATAATTTTTTGATGGTGTAAGTGCATTACACCTCATTTTTACCTTTGATAATCATTTTATTCAATAAACTCTTATGGTCAGGAATTAAGATACTAATCAATGACATTTTTATAAGAGAAATCAACTCTAAATTCTTAAATATTATATAGGATTATTTTTTCACAATGAAATAAAATTGTATAATGAAGAAAAAAAATACAATCAAGTCAGTAATATCTATATAGAAAACTATCAATGTACCACTTGTTCAAATTACCCTATAAGAAAATACAATAGATTAAATAATCCTTTCCACTAGAAACTATCTAAGAGAACTTCCCTAACATGTAACTCCTCTAAATGAATAAAATTTAAAAAAAAATTATATAATTAAACATAAATTGAATTTAATAATCCATAAACCTATATGAAATGATCCAAATCCTAAATCTACACAAAAAGGATTACATTATCATGGTAAAACTCAACCACTATCATATAATACAACATATGTGGATAAATATCCAATAATTTAATATAATTGAATTAATTAATAAAGAAATGGATGGGTTATTAAAATATTCTATATTATAGTTCAACATGATAAAACACCAAGAAAAAAATATGATTCCATTAAAAATGAAAATTATAAACGACTCGATTCAATATAACATGTAATTTTTATGAACACCACACATCATTTAAATTTTAATGAAGAAACATTGAACAAATAAAAAAAAGTGTCAGAAAATAATACTATAAATGGACGATCATTGGATCTTATTCCTTTTTTCCCCAAGATGAAACATGTGTTATATATATCACACAACAACTAAATATCCTACTATAAATGTAAAAAAGCATTAAGAATAGATAACTAAAGTGGAATCTGCATTGATGTTAAGAGTACTTATAAAGGTATAATAAAATGAGGAAAATATAATTTTGAATAGAAAATGTCTATATAATTTAACATTAAGTTATTCATAAAATATAATGGGGGATACAATATTATTTTTATTTAGTTGAAATTCAAACTAGGACAAATAGTGGGTATGTTTTTATAATTTGAATAATAGAATGATGAAAAAAAGATTAAAGGTTATGGGATATATCACGTTTTCTAGTAAAATATTTTAATAACATAATATATATAGAGGGACAGGTTATAAAAATTTAATAAAAACCCACCCCACAAAAAAAAATAAGAAAATAATGTTTAAATCAACAAAGCAATTCAAAATTATAACTATAGAAAAAGTATGTTGGGAGAAATTATCATGAATGAAATAAAACATTTCAATTAAGGAGAGAACCAAACTAGGGAGGAAAATTAATTGATACAAAAATGGTAATATCATACCTCAGAATAATAAATTATCCATGAAACCAATATATGAGAATTTCATGTCATTTCAAGAATATTTTCAAAAATATTATTTTCCAAATATGTATCCAAATAGTTGGTTGTGAAATTTATAAAATATATCGAAAACATAATTTTTATAGAAAACAAAATTCAAGATTTAACAATATTGAAATAAATATAATCTTGGATGATGAAATTTAATATTGAGAAAAATTTTAAATCATCCAAAATAACCATGAACAAAACAATTCCATGAAAATATTTTTGAACATAAAAAATAATAATTAGACTTAATAACATAGTTGAATTATAATATTTTCAATTAGAAACACCGTTTAATGAATTTTTGTGGTGGAAATATATATTTGAAATTAAATCAGTTGAATAGAAAATACCTAAATGGAAATAATAAATTGCATTAAGTAATATTCCACAAATAGTAATAGGTTTGTTTCTTAATTATAAATTATGGTTCTTAATTGGGAAGAGATTACTCTACTCTATTAGAATACGGTGTATAATGACCATAATATTTTATAAATATCATTTCATGATATTGATAATAATTATCCAACCAAAACAATCGTGGATTCTATTGGCCGGTGTCATTTGATGATTTGGTACATAATTAAACAACATGAAACAAAAAATATATATTTTATTTATTCTTCATAAAGAGATAATAACATGAATTGAGTCCTTATGTATGTGAAATATAACAAAGTGAATTGATTAAAAAAACAGATTTTCTAAAATTCCCTGTAATTGAATATACATATATATAAATCATAGCACTCAGTTAGAGATCATAATATGATGGCATAAAAAGGAATAAATAAAAATAAATAAATATAAAATGTATAACATGGTATCATGTAATCATTGAATCATAGTAAATATAGCCAAAAAATAAAATTTTAAAGAATAAGGATTCAATTATATTTAAAGGTGGTCATTAATTCAATGATAACCACCAAGACTGTTCTACATGTAGCATGATTCAAAAATAACCACCAAGACTGTTTCACCTGGAGCATGAGTCATGGCTAACCACCAAAACCAATGCACGACATAGATTTAAACAATTAATTGTAACACAATCTAGGAACACCCATTATAACATGTACATGAAGATGTTTTCCACAAGAAGACTCAATCATAATCATAAGTGTTATCCATGGAAAGAAATGGGTATAAAAAACATGTCATAAACCCTAAAATTTGAGTGTCTCATAAGGTTTTACATGAAAGAATAGATTTAAAAAAATATACATTCACAAGGAACAATATTAATAGAACAAGATAGTTTATGTCAACATTAATTGGGAACATGTATAAACAATGTTTATGAAAATTATTAACTGATCCTTTTTAGTGTGGTTTAATGAATAATTATAAAAATATTTATAATGGAAAATGAATTATTTTTGTATAAAACCATAAATGAATAACTATATTTCATTATGATAAAATGATTGATTTTATTGAATTAATGTTTTTTTAAAATATATTATGCATATCAATTCAAAATGGGTATGAAATCATGATGTTCTCTTTAATCGGGCATTCTTTTCCGAAGAATAGATAAGGGAAAATTTTTAAAACATTTATTTCCTCATAAAATAAGGATTATATTATATAGATTTATGGTTTTGGAACCTATGAATATTATATATAATATTTACATAAAAATAAATAAGAATTATATTATCATAATGAGAGAAAAGCTAACCCAAAGGAAAAAGATTGAGTTTTGGGTAGAATCCATTACCTTAGGAAATAAATAGTTATGAACTTGTCCTTAACAACTTGTATAATCGAATTATATTAAATAATTGATAATTATAGATGCTATTATACATTTAAATTATTTTTACAGTTTATTAAGTTCATTTATCACCATTTTTATGGGTTATAGTGTTCAATTTCTTCGTTCAGAAATGTTTGATTTCTAGGTTTTCATGACCAGTTAGCTTATATATGATTATGGACGTTTAAGTAAGTGGGAGTATGTCTCCAGAATTGATGATATTTGTTATTAAAAACACCAATAATATTAAATGGTCTTATACATAATTTTTTTCCATATATGAGCATGATTAATTTGAAAAATTGTCAATGATATCCGTTAAGATTATTTTGGTGTCTTTTGATCATAACAGACTAGAATTTTATTTTATTAATTAGTATTATGTCTATATAATGATTTAAACACATTTATATGTTTGTAATAAAAATATTATTATATGTTTTAACTATAAAATGGTTTCATTCCCAGCCTTGACAATGTAATTTGAATGCAAAAATAGGTCATCCAAGAAGGTGATAATTCATCACCTCACAGACAATGTTTTCCTTTTGTTAGAGTAAAAGGAGAGGGGTGAAAAATGATTTTGGATTATTCAATTAATATTAAGATATTATATTAAATATAATAAAATATATTTTTCATAAAACATGGATAAGGGGGGATGAGTAGATGATATGAAAAATAATGAAATTTTATATAAACTAAAAAAAGAAAGGGGTTTTTCTCTTTTCAATTCTTATCATTGAGGACATCCTTAGGGAAATGGTTTTGGTATATTAATGACCAAAAAGATATTTAAAACATGTGGAAGATTATTAGTAGAGAAATTTTATAGAAATTGGGCATGATTCATGGTTTTATAGGTTTGAGACGAAGAGGTGGTGAGGGTGGTATTTATAGATGAGGAGAGGTTGTGTTTACTCATTATATTAAACATTAGTTTATTATTTTGGCACATGAATATGAATAGTTCTGATTCCCATAACTAAATATTGTAAAATTTGAAGGATGATTCTAGATAATGGGACTGAATAATTAATACATAAGAAAATTAAATAATAATTCTTGTATTTTTCTTATACAAAAAATTAGTATATTTCACTATTCACTGTAAATTCATCTATTTTTGAAAAATACATAAAAAATTACCATTACCATTTCTCAATGTGTAAAATTAAAAAATTAACTCCATTTTTTGAAATTAATTTTATTAAAAATTATATATTTCATTTTTATCAAAAATCATCGGTTATTCAAAAAATAATTACTTGAAAAATTTAACAAATTTTATGACACATTAAAACATTAATTAATGTCTCATAAAATTATATTATAATCGTAATACAAAAAAATATTTATTTCGGAAAATATCTTTTTTACAAATATATTTTACTTTTTAATCATTATATTAACTATAAAATTAAAAATAAATATTATTGTCTTACAAAAATGAAAAAAAAATTAATTTAACACTTTTAAGATACATAGTATCTCCTGCCCAGATATAAATATATCATGTTTTTAACTTTATGAGTTTTAAATTTTATTTTTAATTTCAATGATGAAGTTATTATTCTATTGTTCAGATTACAATTCCTAATGGTAATGTTATTTTTCCATATGTCATGTTAATATTCATTCAGCATTTGTTTCTTAGCATATAGAAAAAAACTCTTAATTAAATCATTCATCATTTATAAATGATATATTGTGATTTCTATGTAATTTAATGTTATTTAAAATATATAAAATAATTATAAAAAGTGTAATTTCATTGACAGAATTTTAGGTCGTTATATTCTTCCCCCAATATGAAATTTTTCCCTCAAAATTTAATTTTATATTATAAGGGGAAAACATACATACATCGTCAAACCTCCTCAGTCTTTGTCAATTCTTCATGAACAATACTTTGTCCATCCAATGCAACTTCACCCACCTCTTCCTAATAAATTTGTTATCAGAACAGATTACCACACAACGCTTCAAAAGGAACCATTATGATTGAAAACTGGTAACTATTATTTTAAACATAATCAAACACTCCCATATAGCTAAATATAAATATATAATAATGTTGTAAATTTTAAATCAAATTAAAATAATAACATGTCTTTTAAATTACTAAATTGATTAAAAATAAATGATATGTTTACAAAAAGCATTATTTTTCACTATTCATTGAAAAAACTATTTTCAATAAAATCTCAAAATTTCTCCCTATGAAAAATTTTATATGATAATATCAAGAATTCAACCCTTTTTATAATTTTTTACTTCTAAAATTTCTATAAATTCAATATATTTTTTTCACAAAAATCAATAATAATCATTTTTTAATAAATTATATTTTTTTAAAAATAAAATAATTTACTAAAACATGAATAATTTTTTTAATATATTATTATTAATGAGTTGTAAAATTCTATACATTTCATAAAGTATTTAATCATCCTCATACCCACAAACTTAATTTCTAGGTTACAACAGTTATATTTAAATAATAATATTTCATGGTATATTTACGATTACTGTTTTGTGTTGTATACACTGTCAAACACAATTTTTTTAAAATCAGAGTGTCACATTAGAGATATAGGAGGAATAAAAATTATTAACTAGTATATGAACATATATACCCCTTTATACGTTCGTTGTTTCATTTTTTGAGCATATATTATGTTGGGTTTCATTTCCCCCATTCTTATGGGTAATGCTGTCTGTTGTGTCTTTTTGTTTCTCCCTTATTAGTTTTCAGGGAATCCTAATGGTTGTTTATATACTCACCAAAATATGGGATTTTCAAAAACATGTTGGTTTTATGCATATGACAAGAATACTAGTGGTGACCTTGGTGGATATGGTTTCGGTGGAGTATAGTGGTTTTTGGTGTGGACCTTGTGCATTGGTTAGTCTTAGATATTGTGTGATGGGATCACTTCAATTTTCACTCTATCCAATTATTGTTGAGAAGGGACCTCATTTATCAGCAAGTATAATTTTTCCAATTTACATTTTTTTTAATAAACTTATATACATTGATGGTTTCTTAGAAGCAATTTCATGAATGGTTTATACTATATATTTTTAATATTTTATTATAATTATATATTTTTTAATTTAAATGGTTTTGTTTATGTGTGCATATCTAATTAGGATAAAGCCTTCCATTTCTATGTTATTTATATTATTCTCATGTCAGTATCCCCAATCCTATTGGTGGAAGAATTGGGGTGTCTCACATGACTTACTGTAAGTTAGGTTGGCCCTAGTGGGTCGGGTCATTACACGTTAGAGATCTAACCGTGAATTGGAAACATCATTAGATGGAGATTCAGGATTCTTCCTAAAATGACATCAGTGTGGAAGAAATGGGGTCTCCTGTAGCATGAAAATGTTAAAACATTTGTGAATGAAGAATAATTTAGAGAAAGAGTATTTTGGTGGAAGGTGGTCCCATTGGTTCAATTTTGGGAATAAAGGACACCTAATGAAATATTACAAGGACAACAAAGAGAATTTTAGAAGATAAACTTATAGAATGTGAATTATGATTCCAGTATTAGAAGAACAGTGTGTTTCACTATTGAGAGCCACAACTCACTTGGGTCTTGGATAACAGACTATGGAGTTTTATTTCTATCAATATATGAGAGGGGTGTGAAGAATTATACAACCAAAAGATATGGAAAAGTACATTTTATTGAAGATTAGTGTGACATCTCGGACTCAATTCACTGAATAGTAACCAATCTCAGTTTCCCACATAATCTAATGTGTTCCTCCACATATACCAGAGGCTGCTAACTAGCCACAAGGGTCCTTGGTGGAATGGTTCGGAGACTATAACATCATGATCAGACGGTAGCATTGTGGTATAATAATACCAAAAATAGAGGAAGCATGAAAAACATTGAACAAATGAAGCCTGAATATTTATTATATAAATAACGAAGTAAACAGATCCATAAATTTCATATACAAGATGATGATAATGACAAGTGATACAAAAGGAATGCATGTATTACATGGAAATATAAAAACAATACAATTCATGTATTAAACGTACCAAAGAGAAACTATATCAAGATAACATCATGAGTCATAGACAGATCATGTGCTCTCTAGCTCCTATGAAGGAATCAATCAATCATATTTTAAAGGGTTATTTCCTATATCCCTATATACATCCATGATTTTTATCAGTTTACCATACTGGTATCCCAAACAATGTTTGAGATAAAAAACAATAGTCCACCACCAATGGTTTATAATTCCAAGCAATCAATGAATATATAATTTTTAACATGAGGGTATTAATATTTTTTGAATGAAGTATAGAAACAAATAACCAACAAATTTCTAGTTTCATATGGAACAACTATCCTTTTCTACCTACATTAGCCTCATTTAGAATGTCTCAGGTTAAACAATCAATGATGTTTTATTCATAATAATTTCTTAGGACATGGATCATATCCCAAGTATCCTGCTTGACCATATCCAACATCATGTATATAAGAAGTAAATCAATAATATGTAAGGATCCAACTGAATCCATGGTTGTGAATTGTCTTGGAAGATGTTCTGTATAGTCATCACATTAATTAATAATTCAAAGGATACCTGAGCCCACCCTTAGTGTTCCTAGGATTAAACCAACATATCAATCTAGTTGTATCATGAAGTAAACACTGTAAAATCCTATCATTATCATTCCTCAATTCAATCCTAATATTTTTCTAGGTGTGGAATAAATTAAATTCCACTAAGTCTATCCTTGGTGGTCAAAAAGGGATCCATTGTTTCACTCATGATGTAAAAAATATTCATCCTGCATAGTCTGCCCTTGTAATTCCATAAATGAATTAAAGTGTCACTTAGGTGTATATAAGGATATTCCCTCATGAGTCTATCCTTTTCAATTCATAATGGAGTACATGTATCACTATAGCGCATATAAAAATGTAGAAAATACTATTTCATCCATGGAATTCAAAAAAGAACCCATGTGTCACCAAAGGTGAATAATAATAATAATTTCATCATACTTCATTTAATTAAACAAGCAAAAAGAGTCTATCTTTGTAGATCCTAAGTTATAACCCACCTCTAATACTCTGTATTTCAATAAGAAAATTCATGGTCTTAATGATTATTTATACCATATCAGCTCACATTTTAATTCAGTGGGAAATTAAATTTACAATCAGTTACCTCAAATAGGATTTGTTTTAAATAAAATTATAGGTTATGAATTACAATCATCATATTAATAATTCCAGTCATTTGAATTGTACCCCGTAGTTATAGAAGACATATCAAGCATAAGCAAGAAAGAACAATGGAAAAATTCACAAGGACCAGGATCTTTATTCCGTATTTTGATTATTCCAGTCCATTTAAAATATACTCAATTTATATGACATCACTAAGGAATGTGGAAAATTAAAACACCTCTATTTGAATAAAAAACAAGGACCACCCATGGTAGTTTAATCACATTTGATAACACACCCAAGTGCGGGTTAGATTTCAAGGACCTTGAAATTCTATTACACCTCAATGGTTGTAACATCCTAGAGAAACAATGAATAAGGAATTTCAATATTTATTAAAATTTATGAAATAAATATTAATTTTACTTTAAATGGGTAGTTGTGTCTGATAGCATACCCGATACGCAACAACGCATTTCTTTGAAATCTTACGTTGCACACAAATAATATAATAATATTAATTTATATGATAGTTAACACGTATCAATTGTATTGGCAGGCATGAATAGAAATAACTAAAATATGATTACATATGTTTGTTAAATGTTTTTACATTTATCCAATAAAAGATAAAGGCTTAAAATAAAAAAGAATTCAATTTTAGGCATAGATACTCTTATAATCACTAAAAGGTCGATTTATCGCCTTTTGATGGAGAACCGTTTTTGAAAATCCATATTTTGACAATTTTATAAGCTCTATTTGTCAAAATTGAATTATTCTTTTGAATCGGGACATTCAAATTTACTTTGTATAAATTTTGGGTATTTTTCTGACAATGTTCATTTGTAAATGAATAGTGAAAAATACTTCATTTTACATAAAAACTGCTTTTTCATCTAATTTAATTATATGGTTATATTATATTTTAAATTATATTTAAATTGTAATTAGAATATAATTTTAAAATTTAATCCAATGGTTGTCATTATAATTAATTTCACTCAAAATTGGACACAAACAATTATCAATCTTTTGATAGATATTGTTTCTTAAAGACACGCTATTTGTTTTGACAAAGGGAATTATTTTTAAATTAATTACTGAAATTTATGTGTTTGTAACTTGGTAAAATAGATTCCATATTTGGAATCATAAGGTCCTAATTATGTAATTATGACCTTTTTGTTTTTGGACATTATGAATAGTATCAACATCAATTATCATAAATTATCATGATTAATTAATAGTCAGGTAGTTAAGGGTAATAAAATAAATTCATAATAATACAAAATGACCCCAACTTGTGTCAAAACTCTTTTTACGAGTCATGTGCAACCATGGGATGCCTTGTGCCAAACTTTGGGACCCCATGTAATCAATTTAGTGTGTTAGTGACCTTTTATTATATTTTTTAATGGAAAGTATAACAAAAGTACGTATAAACTAAGTAAAACTATTTTAGTTTTATTTATATAAATGATATCTTAGACTATAAATTTACATTTTAAAGATAAATAGATTTAATGCATCATGGTATTTTTTTTATAATTTTTAGACCTTAAATAAATAAATTTATTTATGATACCATGATGATGTAGTGACTACATCATTAATGAAAGACTTAAATAAAATGAAAAGATAAGGTAAAATATAAGACGTAAACTTGTATAAAACCTATTGTATGGGTGGATTTATAAACCTTATAACCTTATCCTCGAAATATATTATTGTGGGACCTTTAAAATACGAAAATCATTTCATAATAAAGTAACATTTAATGACCTTCCAAAAGTGCCCCTCCTCCCTCTTAAAAAAGGCCCCCACCTCTACCCCCTTACACACAACTCTCAAGACCTTGTATCATACAAACCCTACTCATATTATCTCACCACTTCCCTCTATTCGTCCTAGAAGCCTTACCATAGGCCGAAATCCCTTCAAAAAAACCATTTTGGTTCAATCCAAGGGGAGTTACCCGATTTAAAGGTAATGTCTTCTCTTATTTTCTTTTGTTTTATTTTGCTTCTCCAACCCCCTAAAATCTTTTTATTCCCTAAATTTTAAATAAAAACAGTATGATAAATATACTAGGATGTTTTTATGATAATTATTCGAGCTACACGGACACACACCTCCATCTAATGGGTGATGAACATACTGTTTTTGTGGATGGCGAACTATTGCCTCACGAAATGATGATTGTTCAATTATCTCATACAACATCTCATGGTGGCCATAATGATGTAACTGTATTTTAGATATGATATATATGGTATTTATGTTTTACATATTCTTATCTATTTTATATTTAAATCATACCTTTATGCATTGTATGTTGTAAAAATGCAATAACTTCATATAAGGATGTGTGGACTACCGTCCCCTCAAGTGATGTGACTCATTCATGCAATACATGGAATATATAAACAATAAATTTAATGAACTTATGTGACCTATATAACATATATATTATACTGGAATTATAATATATATATATCTCTCTAATTTAGATTTAATTCCGTTAATATGACAATGAAATAAAATTAGTGTTTATGCGTACGTACGGCCTACCGTCTCCATGAACAATGCATTTCATTTTTATCACCAAATTTTATGGAATAGTATAAAATGAATTTATATAGGATATATATGATATTTGAATAATTAATAATATTCTGGTTATGATGTACTTATAACTACATGGAGAATTATTTTCAAACAAGTTCATTTTTGACACAAGTACTGAACATCGACAAAAACGTCTGATATGAACTCACATATGTAACTAATTATTATAACATTATAATATGAATAGAATAATAAACATCTAAGGAGGTTTTTATGAAATTATAAATTGACCAAATTTTATAATTCAGATATATAAAGAAATAAACAAGACAATTCGGACTTGAGGTAAGGGATCCTACCTCTCTCTTTCTTTTTAAGTACCCTCTTTTATGTCACTTATTTTCTGCTCCATGTTCTTATGTTACATGAAGTTATTTTATATTAAAAATAATTCAATTTTTATTTTCATATGATTATAGACCCCCTATTACTCTCACCAATTCATTTTAAGATTTTTTAAGTGGTGCCGTTAGGCTGTAGAATTTTCATAAGGGATTTCTTATCTCACTTTTAATTCCATGATATTTCCATTGGTCACCACTTATATATGGAATGTGGTGTATTGTGTACTTCCAATTGAAATATATTGTCATTATTCTATTTATATTAAGGATTTTCTGAATTTCATTTTGTGGTTTTTATCTTTTGGTCATACGACTCGATTGATTACAACGAGGTAAGGGGTTTTATCTCACTTTTTATTACCATGAGATTCATGCTACGTTTGCCACTATTTCCTTTTTTGTGGGGTATGTACTAACCGTGATTGTATTATTTCTATAATATACTTTAATTTATATGTATTTAAAAATTTATTGTATCTCCCTTCTTTCATGGGGTGTACACTTCGAAAGTTACCCAAATCGGTAAGGGAACCTTTCACCCTCCTTTTTTTAAAAGTCTTCTTTTTGTTAGGTATTTTACATTACATCTTCTTATGATGGTATATGTTCTTATATATCCTTATTACTGTAAATGATATGTCCATGTGATGAGATACCAATTTTATCTATCATCATCTCATTTTCTGAATTTTAAAATTACACGGTTAGCCTGTCGAATTTCTGTAAGGGGACTTCTTAACCCAGTTTCAATTTTTTGGGTTAAACCTCTACATCATGATTATGCCGTACTATGAATATGTATGGATGAAATCTGATTGTTTTACACTTAATATCCTCTTATATTGTGTGTATTTATATTTGTCACACATAATTATGTAATTGATTTATCCTTAATCTAAGTATACCGACTTTGTAAGGGACTTCGTCTCAATCTCTATTCATTGAGGCATATTTTGTTCTAATAAAAGAATTTCTTTTTTACGCTGTATAAAACACATTTGACTTTTTAGTTCATTCAAAGAGAATCTATTTCTGTGAAGCGTTTTACTATACGACAAAAAGGAATGTTTATTTTAACGTACGTTGTGGCAATGACCTTGACATGACTCTTTTTTTCAAGTGGTCATGTTTTGTAAAAAAAATTGAAACTGTGCAGATGTATATACACTATAATACTTTGAGATTTAATAGTTATGTCCTATTTCTCTAAAACTCTAAACCTGAAAAGATGCTCATTGTGAATTATTCTTTTAATTCAAGATAAATTAATGATTTAAGTCTGGGTCCTTATAGTTAGTATTAGATGTTAGTTTAGGTAACATTAGAAGTTGGGGTATTGTTAAATAAATATCCATAAATTAATTTATGTTAATAATGAAATGATATAGAATTTACAAATTACCATGTTGATTTTCTCAGATATGTCTATGTTAAGAATTATTTTTTGTAAAGGAAAAATAGCAGCTTTTCTGGGAAGGCATACCGAGGGAAATGACCTTTCAAATCAGTATCTAGAGATGATCAGAATCATAACTGAATAGTTTGTTGTAGTGAGGGATCAGTTGATTCAGGAATTGAAACGAATATTGGTGAATTCTCTATTTTTGGCACTACTTTCCAGAAATGGTGAGTTTTTTATCTACAATGATGCTTCTTTGAAAGGACTGGGTTGTGTCCTAATGAAAAGTGATCAGGTAATTGCTTATGATTCACATAAGTTAAAACTGCATGAGGTAAATTACCCTACACATGATTTGGAATTAGCTGCTGTTGTTTTTACGTTAAAAATTTGGGGGCATTATTTTTATGGAGTGAAGTGAGAAATATATACTGATAAAAAAATATTGAAGTATATATTCACTCAGAAATAAATAAACATGAGGCAGTGGATATGGATGGAATTAATCATGGATTACGATTGTACAATTCCTTACCATCCTGAAAAAGAAAATAAAGTGGAAGATTCTTTGAGTCGAAAATGTAATTCTTCATTTACTATGCTACGTTTGGAATGAGATCCTTTGGTTTTTTTATTTGATGAACTTTTTCATAGAAGTTGTTGGTGCAAGAAGTTCTTCTATTTTGGTTCAGGTGTTAGTGAGATCATCTCTATCAGGCAGAATTAAGCAAACGCAGAAGAAAGATAGTGGGTTGCAAGAAAAAGATAGAGCTGGTTCAGAATGGTAAGTTTCCTGAATATAACGTTGATAATTATTGTGTTTTTAGGTTTGGGAAGAAATTATTTGTCCCTTGTGATTAATAGTTGAAGAATGAGTTGTTATGTGAGACTCATAGTTCCCCATTTTCAGTTCATCCTGGATGTACTAAGATGTACAGAGATCTGTGGCAGTATTACTGGTGGGATGGAATGAAAAGAGATATTGCTGCTTTTACTGTGAAATGTTTGACTTTCAGCAGGTTAAAGCAGAGTGGTAGTTACCGAAAGCGAGGCTTCAATCATTACCAGTACCATAGTGGAAATGGTAAAATATATCCATGGACATCATTGTGGGATTACCCAAGACATCTCGAGGTAATAATGCAATCTGTGTTATAGATGATCGATTGACTAAATATCCTCATTTTCTTTCTATTCGAGATACTTTCTCTCTAGATCAACTATCTTGATTGTATCTTAAATAGATATTCGGGTTACATTGAGTTCCCCTCTCTATTGTATCTGATCATGAATCCAGGTTTACTTCTAACTTTTGGAAAGGCCTTTAGAAGGCGTTGGGTACTAAATTAAAATTTAATATATCTTTTCATCCATAATCGGATAGGCAGTCAGAACGAACAATTCAGTCCTAGGAGAATATTATACGAGCTTCCACGAAGGATTACCAGTGAAGTTGGGACCAACATATTTCTTTTGTGAAATTTTATTATAATAACAGTTCTCATTCTAGTATACAGATGGGTCTTTTTGAGGCATTATATGTTAAATGGTTTCGAACACTAGATTTTTGGGATGTAGTATGGGAAGGGATGCAGATGAGACCAGAATTGGTAGAAGATATGGCAGAAAAAGTTCAGTTTATTTAGAAGCACATGGGAATAGCTCAGAGCAGGAAAAAAAGTTATCCAGATAATCGGAGGAAGGATCTATCTTTTGAGGTAGGTGATCATGTTTTTCTCAAAGTTTATCCATGGAAGAGTGTGATTCATTTTATCAAGAACTAAAATTTAAGTCCGAGGTTCATTGGACCTTATGAAATCTTGGAAAAATTTGTATCAGTTGCATACAGAGTTCCATTACCTCCATGTTTATCCCAGGTACGCAATGTTTTTCATGTTTCGATGTTGAGAAAGTATATTACAGATCCATCTCATGTTTTGAGCCCAGAGTGTAAGAACCTAGTTCTTATTTATGATGTACTAGTTTCTTATTTTCTCATTTCCTTAAGTGTTTTTGAGAAAATAATGAAAATGGTGGAAAAATTCTAAATTTTGGGACTACACGTCGTCTACTTCTCCACACGTCGCGTACATTGGCCATGTGGGATAGGTACATAGGGTGTGTAGCCAGGCTGGCGACGAAGGGTTTAAAAACTGACAACATGTCGTGTAGTGGATATTTACATGTCGTGTAGTCAGTCGGTAGGCAAATAGTAAAGTGGTGGAATTAGCCACCAGCGGTGCGGCAGTAGACGCCATGTAATCAGAAATACACACCATGTACTCATGTCTATGGATGAACAGTTCGGCGGTGCCTCCAGAGGAAAAGTTAAATAATAAAAGTATATGTCGTGTAGTTTGTTTTTTTCACTTAAAATGGGTAGTATCCAACCCTGTTAATTGGATTGGCTTAGGAATAGAAGAAGGAGTCAGGAGAGGAGGCCATACCTTTGTGGATCTCCAGATCGAGCGTCGGGAATCAGTTTTCGCCTCTGATGATCTCGTTGGAACTGCACAGGTAATCCCTCTTCTCTCCTTAAGCCATTCTTGCTAATTCTTTGTCTAAGGGATGTTATTTGTGTTTGAATGGTGATTTCATTTACCACAGATCTACGTCATTTTGGGATTATTCGAGGATCGTCGTTCGTGAATACCGTTCATGGGCATTTAAGGTAGGTGTCTTGGTGTTTAATTTCCAACTGTTGTGCGTTTGTGTGTATTTGTATGCTATGAACCCATGTTGGGCTGTTTTGTGGCCGAGGCCCTGGATGTTTAAATAGCTATAATTGTATAGGTAATTAAATGTGATAATAACTGCTGTTTAGGATCGCTTCATAGATCCAGGACCACCCCGGGGGTGCGTTCTTCTATTTAGCCATTTGGCCAGGATACTCGAGGGTATGCCATTGTAATAATGTTTGTTAAATTTCCTTTAGTGTAATTGAAGGTGAACTGTTTGTTTGTATGTTGGGCATGGCCCGGTTACTTGTTTAGCCTAAGGGAATTGTTACCTTTTGCATAAGGGCAGGGGTTATTTCGGCCTGAGGGAAACTTCTTTCATGCCTGTGGGAAATAGACTCTATGCCTGGGGGGCACTTCATATGCCTGAGGGAAATATCTGTTATGCCTGTGGGAAATTACTTGCGGGTTACGTTTCTGATTACCAGAGGGTAAAGGTTTGCGTGTTTGAGGAAATTGACTGTTTACATAGAAATTCACTATGGTGGTTTCCATATAATGAATGATTAAATGAATAATAAAATGGAAATTTAACTGGTAAAGTTAGTTACTTTTGAGTACTGCTTAGTTTATTGCATTTTACTACTGAACATTATTGTTGCATATTTTCACACAGTTGGGCACATACATTTGGTGGGAGCCTACTGATATTTTTTTCTCACACCTTGTTTGGGTCATGTATTTATCCCAAACAGACTATGTAGTTGCAGGTGTGGATAAGGTAAAGGGTCCCTATACAGGTACATGATTGTTTTTGAGGAGTAGGGGATCATTAGACAGGGATTAGGCTCGTGATGCTACTGACTATTTTGTTTTTTTGTACTCTGTATTGTACTGTAATTTATTATTTTGTAACATTTTCTGGATGTTTTCTTAGAACATGAGACATGTTTCATCAATATCTATATAACTGTTGGATATCTCTTACTACAGTTGTTTATTTTAAATGTGTATGGTTTATTTCTTCCGCTGTTGTTGAATGTTTGTATTATTCCACTATGCTACACTTTGAAAAATGAGGGCATAGTTTCCCCACTATCAGACATGGGCCTTCACTGCTAGTTGGAAGCCTCTGGCATTTGGGGAAATTCGCTTGAGGTCACTGACCAACCAGGTTCGGGGCACCTATTGAGTGTAACCTGGGCCCGGTACGTTAAAAAGTGGTATCAAAGGGGTTTCTTTTCATTGACATGCAATTTGGAGCCTTAGTCAGGGATAGGACGAAAACAGTAGTTGGTAATAAGCTTTGCCTGGGCGTAGCTAACCCGTGTATAAGGATAAGCCAGTCATTATCATATTTTGTGCTTTTTTTATTTTGAAAATTTTACATTTGATTTGATTTTCACCATTGGATGACACACTTGTGATTGTTCTTTTAATATTTTTAACATGGGTTATATTTAGTTCCAACCCAATAAGATGAGTGTATTCCATATCGTGCATCATTTAGGCACATGCTAGAAATCACATGCCATGCATAGTTCCATTCCACGTAGGTGCATTAGAAATTCCGTGATGTTGTGATAGTTGTTGTTCTAGAAAAGTATGCTGGTGTGATAGATTCTTTGATAAAAATACCTGCTATGTGATAGGGTATTGTTGTATAAACCTTTTAATATAATGGACGCCAAACGTTGGTTTTTGGGGAGTATGGCCCCTCATTGATGGGAATTTGGTGTACCATTGACTTTTCATTTTGTTATAACACCTATAAGATACCAAACATTGATTTTCAGGGTTTATGGGCCCTCACAGATCGAAATTTGGCACTTAGGTGTGGTTTTTCAGTATTTTCTGGGTTTCAGAGTAGTTTCAGAGGTTTTCTGTCCAAAAAAACCTGGATACATGCTATGTAGTTCCTTTGACACACATTGTGTGTTCTTCTGTTTGGGAAGAAAAGAAAACTTTTTGATTACATGCCATGTACCCTCGGTACACGCCCTATAGTATCTTCCCGTGTCATAGACCGTGTGGGAAGGGGCACGAGAAAGGGGAAATGCTCGAGGAAAACACGTCGTGTACCAGATGTACACGTCGTTTTGTGTTGACCCAGAGTCCGCCTGTTGAACTAACAAAACAGACGGAGGAGAACTTAATACATACACGCTGTGTCCACTGTGGAACACGCCATGTAGTTTGACCTAGGATCCTGCCATGTTACTAACAACATGGGTCGGTGTAATCCTTTGGGGTACACGACATGTATATATGAAACACGCCGTGTAGTGTGAGCCGTTTATCCAACCGTGTAACTTACAACATGGGTCAGCGAAGCTTGTCTAGTACACACCGTGTGCCTGAGGGACACGCTGTGTAGTATTGATCAGTGACAAACCGTGTGGACCTGAACGTGTGGCTGGGAAGACGGAGTGGTGTACAAACCGTGTGCAGGTGTAAGACACCATGTAGTGTTAGCCGAGTAGACGGTCGTGTCACAAATGACACGAGCAGTTGGTAAATTAGAACATAAACACTGTGTAGTCAGTATACACACCGTGTAGTTTTGTTTAACGGGAGCCATGTGGCTTGGCCATGTAGAAGGACCCGGGAAGGGGATGAAAAGTCATGTACGCGCTGTGTAGTCAGTATCAATGCTGTGTAATCTTGTTGTGCAATCTTGAATTCCTTCTTTCTCATGTTCCCCTTTTGGTCCATTCGTTTTCAGACTATGATAATCTTGATCTAAGGTGTGCGTTTGACCTTGTAGAGTCATGCAGTCAAGACGACAACACGTTGTTCGCCAGGAGAGCGGCAATGATTATACTCCAGAAATGGTGGACCATGGGCTACCAGTGGATCCTCTAGTAGAACCAGATGCGGCGCCAGCCATTATACCAGACATAGTCATGAATGCGTTGTTCCATGAAGGATTTATGAGGTTCATGTAGACCTTTCAGGGAGCACTGACGACCTCCACATATATGGCTGAGATGACTCGTATATTCCAACAACAGCATCCGCCGACGTTTTCATGGGATGGCGGACCATAGGCTACAGAGTCTTGGAGGGGGTCTATGTAGACTATTTTTGAGCATCTTGAGATGCCTCCAGGGTGGAGGGTCAGGCTCTCAACGTATGTGCTGTGTGATTCCACCAAAAGGTGGTTGGATCTTACCACCCAGTCAGAGCATCATAGAGCTATGATGTGGGATAATTTTCAGGCTGTCTTCAACAACTTCTTCTGTCCAGAGACGTTGAGGGTAGATAGAGCTCGAGAGATCATGAACCTATAGCTGGGCACTATGTTAGTGATGGATTATTCTGCTCGTTTCACCAAGAATCTGCATTTTTCACCCGTTCTGGTGGGTGATGAGACGTTGAGAGCCAGACGCTTTGAGGTTGGTCTTCAATATGAAATCTGAGCACTGTTGAATGTTTTCAGGTTTCATTTAGTATGTGATATTGTAAACCAGGCGCTTATTACAGAGAGGAACCAACATGAAGCTAGTAATGTGGGAAAGGGCAGTTCAGCACCAGTTTCTAGTACTATTTCTACTGGGAAGAGGAAGCAACAGATGAGTTTCTCTAATGTTGCCAGTACTAGCCAGGAAGTTTCTTCAGGTGTCCAGGTCATACGATACCAGTGTGGTAAGGAGGGGCACAAGAGACCTCAGTGTCCACGAGACCCAGTGGAGTGCCGAGCTTGCGGCAAGATGGGTCATCTAAATCACTTTTGTAGGTCATTTCCACCAGTGGACAGTGAGAGGGGTTCTGTGCGGACTCCGCGTGCGGGAGCAGGTCTAGTGGCTCTTTACCAATCGGGGAACTAGAATACGTCAGGGTGTGCAGGCAGGGATGTTGGTTGTGACTATGGTAGCCAGACACCAGAATCTCAGAGGCTGTAGGGTGGGACAACTCAGGGTAGCCAGGCTGTATCACAAGGCCGCGGCACTGGGCAGGCATATGCAGTGCAACAGACCCAGCATGAGCAGGTCCTAGAACTTCTATTGTCAGAGGTACTATTCTAGTAGCTTCTATTATATCATCAGTTCTTTTTGATATGGGTGCTACACATATATTTATATCTATACCCGTTGTGGAGAGCCTTGGGCACTGTGTTTCTTCTTCTTATCCTGTTATGATGCTAGAAAATCCGTTGGGAACTAGAATGGCTGGTGTGCATCAGTGCAAGGAGTGCCCCCTTGAGGTTTGTGGGTGTCACTTTCTATAGGACCTCTATTTCTTAGAGAGGAAAACATATGATGTCATTCTTGGGATGGACGTTTTTGTTCAATTTTTAGCCTTTGTAGATTACTATCGTCACAGGGTGAGGTTCACGTCACTAGAGGAAGGAGAGTTTCTATACAAGGGAGAATGGGATGTTCAGATGAGTTGAGCTAGACCAGAGCATCGTGGGCGAGGTGGTGTCACATCACAGATTAAGGGTATATATCTAGATGATCAGGGGACTTGTCAGTAGGATTTCCCTGCATTGGTTGATCGTTTCAGGGATTTCATCCTGGACGACTTATTAGGACTACCTCTGGAGTGTGAGGTGTATTTCTCTATTGATCTTGTTCCAGGAGTGGCACCGGTATCCATTCCACATTATAGGAAGGCTACACATGAGTTATAGGAGATCAAGTGATAGTAAGAGGAGATGGAGTCAAAGGGTTTTATCTGACCCAGTACTTCTCCTTGGGGTTCTCTGGTCCTTTTTGTGAAGAAGGAGGATGGTACCCTCAGACTCTGTGTGGATTATCAGAATTTAATCCAGTTGACGGTCAATAACTGATATCTCTTACTGAGGATTGATGATCATTTTGATCAACTTCATTGAGAACGAGTGTTCTCGAAGATCAACATGAGATCAGGATATCATCATCTGTGCGTGAGACAATCAGAAATACTGCTTACAACTTTTTGGAGTTGGTATGGTCTATATGTGTACTTAGTTATTCGGTTAGGACTCAATAACACACCATCAGTTTTTATGGATATGAAGAATCGTGTGTTACATCCTTATCTGGATTCTTTTGTGGCAGTATTCATGGGAGATATCTTGGTGTACTATCACACTTGACACGACCATGCCACCCATCTAGAGATCATATTAGAGAATAAGCTGTATGATAAGCTCTCAAAGCTCCACTTCTGGATGGACCAGATTCACTTCCTAGGTCATATAATATCGGAGGCAGGAGTTGCAGTAGGCCTAAAGAAGCTGAGAGAAGTAGTCTCATAGGAGCATCCTAAGGAACTTTTTTGAGATACGATTTTTCTTATGGTTGGCTGGTTACTATAGATGCTTTATACATGACTTCGCCGGATTATCAGCGCCGTTGACTGGTTTGCATAATAATGGTGTGAAGTTTGTTTGGTTGGAATCTTGGAAGACAACTTTTTAGGACCTGAAAGGAAGGTTGACATCAGCATCAGTCCTGATACATCCAGAGTAAGGGAAGAGCTATTCAGTTTACTGCGATGCATCAGGTATTGGGCTGAGAGCAGTGTTGATGCAGGGTGATCGAGTTGCTGCGTATGGTTCTCAGCAGTTGAGGCCACATGAAAAGAATTAACCGACACATGATCTCGAGTTGGATTTAGTTTTTCATGCCTTGCGATGTTGGAGACATTATCTCTTCAGAGAGCATTTTGTGATTTTCACCAATCACAAAAGTCTCAAGTATATCTTTACTCAACATTACATGAATCTGAGACAGAGAAGGTGGGTCGAATACCTTCAGTCCTTCGACATTGTGCTTTCCTATAAACATGGTGAAGGTAATGTAGTATCTGATGCACTGTGTAGGAAGACTCAGATACAGGCAGTGCAGGAGGATAGTGGTGAATGGAAACTTATGGATTTGTTCTATGAGATGCATTTGGAGGTGCACAATAGTCAGGGGTAGACCTATATTTCATATTTAGATATGAATTCTACCATCCTTGATAGAGCGAGGATGATTAATCTATCTGATTTAGAGGGCCTAGTATTACGTGATTGGGTTACCAGTGAGGAACCTTCTCCAGGTTGGACGATAGGCAATGATGAATTATTGCATTTCCATGTACGAGTGTGGGTTCCAGGGGATATACATGAGGATCTCATGCGGGATTTTCATTCTTCACCATGGTCATTTCATCCTGGAGTTACCCAAATGTACCTTTAATTGAGACGTCAATACTGGTGGTCGGGTATTAAGAGAGAGATAAGTAGTTTTGTTACAAGATGCTCCACCTATCAGCAGGTGAAGGCAGAGCATCAGATGCCAGCCGAACTGTTACAACAGTTACCCATCCTGGAGTGGAAATGGGATGATGTCATGATGGAATTCATGACTGGGATACCGATGTCACCTCGAGGAGATGATGTTGTGTGGGTTGTTGTGGACTAAATCACAAAGGTAGCTCAATTTGTGTTGATCAACGAGACCTTTGGTGTTGACGAACTCTGGAATTTGTATATCCGAGAGATCATACGTCTTCATGGGGTTCCTCATTCTATCATTTCTGATTGGATTCCCACTTTACATCTCATTTCTCGAAGAGTTTTCAGAGGGCACTAGGTACACCGATGCTTTTGAGCACATATTACCATCCTCAGACCGATGGTCAGTCCGAGCGTACGATACATGTGCTTGTGGACATGTTGCGTGCATGCATTATAGACTTTGGGGGATCTTGGGAGAAGCATATACCCCTAGTTGAGTTTTCCTATAATAATATTTTTTAAGAAACTATTGAGATGGAACCTTATGTGGAATTATATGGTAGGTCATGCTGATCACCTTTGTGCTGGATAGAGGTAGGTGAGATAGCATTACTGGGACCACGTCTCGTGTAGGAGGCTTCTGAGTAGGTCCAACTGATTTAGAAGCGGATGGCTACCGCATAGTCTCATAAAAAATTTTATGTTCATCACCACAGATGAACCTTGGAGTTCATGGTTGGGGATCATGTTTTCTTGTGTTTTTAGCGAGGTTGGGACATAGGCAGATCAGGAGAGAGGGTAAACTCTCAACGAGGTATGTGGGGCCATTCGATATTTTGGAGAGAGTCGGCCTGGTTGCCTATCGGTTGTAGTTACCACAGCGGTATCGATATTTCCATGACATCTTCCATGTATCTCTGTTGTGTCACTTTCATTCATACATGTATCATGTATATCAGCCCAAGGGGTTTGATCTTGAGGAAGATGCATCCTTTGAGGAGCATCTGATTCGTATCGTTGATAGGAGAATGAAGGTTCCCCAAGGACGGTCAGTTCCTCTCGTAAGAGTGCTATGGAAGCATGGCCGAGTGTAGGACAAAACATGGGAGTTGGAGACAGACTTACGTGCTTAGTGGATAGAGCTATTCTGAGCTTTATCTTTGCCACACATAGATGGGAAATTTGGGGAAGAATTTCTTTAAAGGGGGATGTTTGTAGGAACCTGGTTCTTACTTTTGAGGTACACGTTTCTTTTTTTTCTTAAGTGTTTTTTATAAAATATGGAAAATGGGGGAAAAATTCTAAATTTTGGGACTACACGCCGTGTACTTTGGCCTTGTGGGATGAGTACAAAGGGTGTGTAGCCATGCTGGCATCGAAGGGTGTAAAACTGACTACACACCATATAGTGGATATTTACACGTCGTGTAGTCAGTCGGCAGGCGAATAGTAAGGCAGTGGAAGCAGCTACCAGCGAAGCGGCAGTACACACTGTGTAATAAGAAATACACGCCGTGTACTCATGTCGACAGATGAATAGTGAGGCAGTGCGGCCAGAGGAACAGTTAAATGAGAAATGTACACACTATGTAGTCAATAGTACTCACCGTGTAGTTTGTTTTTTTTCACTTAAAATGGGAAGTAGCCAACCCTACTCATAGGATTGGCTTCGAACAGGAGGAAGGAGTCGGGAGAGGAGGTTGTACCTACGAGGATCCCCAGATCGACCGTGGGGAATCCGTTTTCGCCTCTGCCGATCTCGTGGGAACCGCACGGGTAAGCCCTCTACTCTCCTTAAGATGTTCTTTCCAATTCTTCCTCTGTGGGATGTTATTTGAGTTTGAACAGGGAATTATTTAACCTACGATCTACGTCGTTCTTGGTAGATTTGAGGATCATCGTTCGTGTATACCATTCTGGGGTATCTAAGGTAGGTGGCTTGGTGTTTAATTTCTAACTGTTGTGCGTTTGTGTGTATTTTCATGCTACGAACCCATGTTGGGGTGTCGTGTGACTGAGGCCTCGGCTGTTTAAATACCTAGAATTTTATAGGTAATTAAATGAGACAATAAACTACTATTTGGTATCACTGCATGGATCCAGGACCGCCCAGGAGGAGTGTTCCTCTATTTAGCCATTTGTCCATGATACCCGAGGGTATGCCATTTAAATAATGTTTGTTAAAATTCCCTGAGAGGAATTGAATGTGAATTTCTTGTTTATATGTAGGGATAGGCCCGGTTACATATTAAGCCTGAGGGCAGTGTTACCTTTAGCATGAGAGCAGTGGTTATTTCTCCCTGAGGGAAAATTCATTCGTGCCTGTGGGAAATAGACACAGTGCCTGAGGTCGGCACTTCATACGCCTGATGGAAATATCTGTTATGCCTGTGGGAAATTTAATACGGGTTATGATTCTGATTACATGAGGGTAAGGGGTTGCGTGTTTCAGGACACCGGCTGTTTACATAGAAATTCACTGTGGTGATTTACTTATAATGAATGATTAAATGAATAATTAAATGGCAATATAACTGGTAACGTTAGTTACATTTGAGTACTTCTTAGTTTAATGCATTTTACTACTGCACGTTGTTGTTTCATATTTACACATAGTTGGGCACGGGCCATTGGTGGGTGCCAACTGGGATTTATTTCACACACCCTGTTTGGGTCATGTCTTTAGGTCAAATAGACTATGTTGCTACAAGTGTAGATAAGGGAAAGGGTCCCTATACAGGTACATGATTGTTGCTGAGGAGTAGGGGGGTATGCGACCGGGCTTAGGCTCGTGATTCTAACGACTGTTTTGTTTTGTTTTTCTATACTATGTATTCTACTGTACTGTATTGTTGTGTAACATGTTCTGGCTATTTTCATAGAACTTGAGACATGTTGCATCATTATATATATAATTGTTTGTTATCTTTTACAACATTTGTTTTTTTAAATGTGTTTGGTTTATTGCTTCCGCTGTTGTTGAATGTTTTTATTATTCCGCTGCGCTACACTTTGAAAAATAAGGGCATTGGTTCCCAACTATCAGACCTAGGACCTCACTTCTAGTTGAAAACCTCTAGAATTTGGGGAAATGTGCTTGAGTTTATGTGACCAACTGGGTTCGGGGCACCCATTGAGTGGCACCCGGGCCCGGGACGTTACACATAGGTAGTTCAGTTGGAAGAGAATCTCTCTTATGACGAACAATCGGTCCAAATTATTTACAGAAGAGAGAAAGTGTTGTGAAATAATGTAATTTATGAGGTGATGGTTTTATGGAAAAACCATATGGTTGAAGGGGAAATGTGGGAATCTGAAAAATCTATGAGTGATAAATACCCCCACTTATTTTTATAAGTGAAAAAAATTGTGAGGATGTAATTCCGAAAAGGGGGGATGGATGTAACATCCCAGGTAAACAAAGAATAATACATTTTCATATTTATTAATAATTTTGAATTAAATATTACGTTTACTTTAATGGGGTTTCAATGTTCGGTAGCGTACCCGATACACAACAATGAATTTCTTTGAAATCTTACGTTGCATACTAATAATATATTAATATTATTTTAATGGGTAGATAACAAGTAGCTGTTGTATTGACCAGAATGAATAGACATAACTAATATATGAATATATGTGTTCGTTAAATGTTTTTACATTTGTCCAATAATAGATAAAGTCTTATAATAAGAAAAGAATTTAATTTTAGGTATAGATACTCTAATATTCACTAAAAGGTCGATTTATCGCCTTTTGTTGGCGAAATATTTTTTAAAATCAATCTTTTGACAATTTTATAATCTATATTTGTCAAAATAAACTTATTCGTTATAATCGAGACATTCAAATTTATTTTGGATAAATTTTTGGTATTTTTCTGACAATTTTCATTTTTAATGAATAGTGAAAAATACTGCATTTTACTTCAAAATTGCTTTTTCATCAAATTTAATTATATGGTTAGATTATCTTTTTAATTAGTTTTATGGTTTAATTTGAAAATAATTTTTCCATTTAATAAAATGGTGGCCATTATAATTAATATCAATTTTAAATTGGACCTAAACAATTATCAATCTTTTGATAGATATTGTTTCCTAAAAACACGCTATTTGTTTTGACAACGAAAATTATTTTTAAATTAATTAAGGAAATTTATGTGATTGTAATTTGGTAAAATGGATTCCATATTTGGAATCATAAGGTAAAAATTATATAATTAAGAATTTTTTGTTTTTGGACATTATGAATAGTAATGCCGACAATTATCTTTAATTATCATGATTAATAAGTAATCAGATAGTTAAGGGTAAACAATTAATATCATAACCATATAAAATGACCCCAACATGTGTAAAAAAACCCTTTTTTGGGTCATGTTTGACCATGGGATGCCTTGGTCCAATCTTTGGGACCCCATCGAATCACTTTAGTGTGATTGAGACCTTTTAAGAAATTTTTTTTGAGGTATGTGTAACCAAAGTATGTATCATCTAAGTAAAAAAAAATTAGATTGGATTATATAAATGATCTCTTAGACTATAAAAATTAATTGGAAATCTAGAAATATTTCCTACAACATGGTAATTTTTATATAATTTTTAGACATTAAATAAATAAATTTATTTATGACACCATGATGATGGAGTGATTACCTCATTAATGAACGATTTAAATAAAATGAAAAGATAAGGTAAAATATAAGACTGAAACATGTCTAAAACCTATTTTATTGGTGTATTTAGAACCCTTATCACTTTATCCTGAAAAATATATAATTTTGGGATCTTTAAAATCCGGAAATCATTTCATAATAAAGTAACATTTCATGACCTTCCAAGAGTGCCCCTCCCCCGTCTTATAAAAGGTCCCCACCTCTACCCCCTTAAACACATCTCTCAATCCCTTGGATTGTCCAAAACATGCTCATATTATCTCTCCAAATCCCTCTATTCATCTTAGAATCCTTACCTTAGGCATAAAGCTCTTTAATAAGCACTTTTGGTTCTATCCAAGGGGAGTTACCCGATTTATAGTTAATGTCTTCTCTTATTTTATTTTATTTTATTTTGCTTCTCCAATCCCCTAAACTATTTTTATTCCTATTATTTGTAACTAGATACGTATTTTAAATATAAAATTATGTTTTTATGAGAATTATTTGAGCTAAAATTACACACACCTCCATCTAATGGGTGAAGAACATACTGTTTCTATGGACGGTGAAGTACTGCCTCACGAAACGATGGTTGTTCAATTATCTCCTACCACCTCTCCTGGTATCCATTATGATGTCACTATATTTTATAAATGATATATATTTTATTTATGTTTTCTATATTCTTCTGTATTTTATATGTAAAACAAACCTTTATTATTTTCATGTTGTGCAAATGCGATAATTTAATATGAGGAAGTGTGGACTACCACCCCTCAATAGATGTGACTCGTTCATGCAATACATTGAATATATAAAGAATGATATTAATGAAACTATTTGACCTATATAACATATATATTATACTGTAATTATAATATATATATATCTCTCTCATTTAGCTTTAATTCCATTAATAATACAACTAAATGAAAGTAGTGTTAATGCGTTCGTACGGCCTACCGTCTCCATGAACGGTGCATTTCATTTTTATCTCCAAATGTTATGGAATAGTATAAAATTAATTTATACTACATATATATGACATTTAAACCATTATTTCTATTCTGGAGATGATGTACTTATAACTGCATGGATAAGTCTTTTCAAACAAGTTCATTTTTGGCTCATTTACCGAACATCGACAAAAACGTCTGATATGAACTCACATATTTTAATAATATTTATAATATTATAAGATGAATTGAATAGTAAAAATTCAAAGTGCTCCTTAAGAAATTATAAATTGACCAAAGTTTATTATTCAGGATTATAAAAAAACGAACAAGACAAGTCGGACTTGAGGTAAGAGGTCCTACCTCTCTCTTTCTTTTCAAGTACTCTCTTTTATGTCATTTGTTTTATGCACCATGTTATTATGTTGGAGGATGTTATTTTATATTAAACATACTGTAATTTTTATTTTCATATGATGAGAGACCCCCTCTTACTCTCATAAAATCATTTTATGAATTTTTATGTAGCGTGGATAGGCTGCCGAATTTTCGTAAGGGATTTCTTATCTCACATTTAATTCCGTGAGATTTTCTTTGGTCACAACATATTTATGGAATGTTGTGTATTTTGTACTGAAAATTGATATATATTATCATGATTCTATTTATATTCATTATGTTCTGAAATTCATTTTGTGGTTATTATCTTTTGGTCATACTACTCGATTGATTACAACGAGGTAAGGGGTTTTTATCTCACTTTTTATTCCAGTGAGATTCATGCTACATTTGCCACTATTTCCTTTTGTTTGGTTTATGTACTGACTGTGATTGTATTCTTTGTGTAATATACTTTAATTTATGGGTATTTACATCTTAATTTTATGACCCTACTTTCATGGGGTGTATGCTTTAAAAGTTATCCAAATCGGTAAGGGAACTTTTCACCCTCCCCGGTTTAAAATACGTCTTTTTGTTAGGTCTTTTAATTAAATCTTCTTTTGTTGGGATATGTTCTTATATATCCTGATTGTTGTAAATGATATGCCCATGTGATAAGATACCCTATTTATCTATCATCACCTAATTTTCTGAATTTTAAAATGACGATGTTAGGCTGTCGAATTTCTGTAAGGGAACTTCTTAACCCAATTTAAATACTTTGGGTTAAACCTCTAATTCTTGATTATGTCATACAATGAATATGTGTGGATGACCACTGATTTTTTTACACTTAATATCCTCTTATATTGAGTGTATTTATATTTTTCACACATAATTATGTAATTGATTTATCCTTAATCTAAGGATAACGACCTTGTAATGGACTTTGTCTCAATATCCTTTAATTGAGGCATATTTTGTTCGAATACAAGACTTTCATTTATAAAATGTATAAATCACCTTTTACTTTTCATTTCATTCAAAGGGAATCATTTTCTATGAATCATTTTACGAAATGACAAAAAAGAATGTTTCTTTTAAAGTACGCAGTGACAACGACCTTTTCGTTTCCACAAGGGTTATTTGATCTTTGGCTTCCTCAAAAAGTCATAATGTTTTTAAATGTAAATAAACACCATATAATCTCTTATGTATATTTCTATTGAAAATGTTTTTGATAATGGATTTGTTATGTCACTATATATAAGTGATATATTGTGATTGAAATGTGGAAATGTTTTCATTCCTTTATAATTGTTTTATGTGTTATGATTTTATAATGGTACTTGGACATTTGACAGGTGGTTACGTGATAAACCAAATGATGGGTGGTGCTGTGAATACCACGATGGGTGGTTACGTTATAACCTCCAATGAATTGGGTATGGAAGATAGTCTTATGGCTATTCCATTTAGTGATATGTGTGGAATTCGACCGTATGGTTATTCTATTTATGTATGTTTATGTACCAAGTTATCATTATATGTTATGTGTTCTTTATATGTGTTTTATGGTAATCTTTTGGTTAGAAAAGGGTTATTAATGAACTTTTATTCAGTGAGGAGTATTTACTACTTCATAAAGGTGAAAAGTATTACTTTGATAATGTATTCATGGTTTACATGATGTTTTGAGGAAAACTAACAGTTTTCCTTCTTTGTGTATCCGTTAATGATATTTTTATGCTCACCACAAGATTTTGAAATGTTTTTTAAAGGAAATAATGTGGAATAGGGTCAAGGATGGGATCAAGGAAAAGTCCTGTTGTCTTAAACATGAAACTAGACATGACTATTTTTTTCAAGAGTTAATGGTTTGTAAAAAAATGGAAACTGTGTAGAAGTGTCTACATTGTAATCTTTTGAGATGTAATAGTTATGTCCTAATTCAACAAAAATCTAAACCAAAAAAGATCCAAAATGTGAATTATTCATTTAATTCAACATTAATAAATGTTATAAAGATGGGTCATGATAAATGGTCTCAAGGGACTTCTAGGTCTTCTCCATTCAATCAATTTAATTAAAATGAAATTAGTAAAAATCATCCAGATTAACTAATGAGTGGTGAAACAACATAATATAAACAACCCAACATTAAGGGGAAACCATTAGACAACCAACCTTAACATGGTAGAGGAATATTCATCCAGTCATGGACACTGATTTTATCCATATTTTGAGAAAAAAAATAAATGAAAAACACCATGAAAATATGGCATAATATAATGCACCAAAACAAAATTTCTGATGGAAATGAAAATAGATATAGGTGAAAGTGGAATAAATAACTCACTGATTCACATAAAACATTATGAACTGTGTTTTAATCAAAGTCTAGATTGATGAATTATGGAAAATCCTAGTCCTAGGCTAACATGGGATCTCTCAATGTTTCAGTAGAGGGATAGCTACAGGAGTAAAGTTGGAATGTAGAAAAGGGTTTAATAATTTAATGAATTACAGGAGAAATGTTCATTCTATCTCAAAAATTTTGGTTGCACGGTTTGGTAAAACAGTTGGAAAAATAGTTTTTCAATCTTGTGCACTTATCTATCTTAAATCATAGCTTCAATTGTGAAAGTGAAATAACAAACTATGTGTGGCTCATGCATTTATTTCTTTCTAAAAACTATAGAAACCAAGTACGAGTGGGCATCATTTCTTTCAGGGTTTCATCAATTCATGCAGCCCAAGATAGAGGGATGGACCTCCCTAAAAAGTATACTAAAAACATTCGGCCAAGGCTACATGGTCATTCATAAATATTTGGAACATCTATCTCTTTTAATAAAATAGTGCTTCAGCCAATGAACAATCTTCAGACAACCGTATTTCATTTATAGACTCACTAAAAATCCACAATAGGTCAAAACAAAGGAATTAATCTATAAATAAAAATGTTTTTTACCTTATAGAAATTCCAGGAACATACAATATTCCTCACTAAATGAAACTCATCCCCAAATTTCCCTTCTATAGGTGTCCAAACATCATCTAAAAATAACTCCAGCCACTTGGAATCTATGTCAGCCTCCCACTCACATATCTTATCCAACACACGGTCAGGCTACCACAAATCCTATACCAGAGGACATGACTGATGTTTGAGAACATCAATTCATCGATCAAAATTATAGATAGGATGATACTCAAAGGGTTCATAAACTTCCACATCAATATTATCAGTCAAAATAATATGTGATAAATCTGAATGATATTAGTGAAGATAAGAATGTGAAAGGACTTGTGCATTACCTAGTACCTATGAGGTAACTGAAACTGATTGGCCACAATCATTACTCTCTATAGATTGATGAAGTCATAATTTAATGAGCTTATTTTTTCCCTTATTTCTGAAGCCTTCAATTCTATTATATTTGTTAAAATTGCAAGAAAACCCAACCCCCACCTTTAACTCTAATGGTCTACGGTGAAGATCAGTGTATGATATCTTTCTAGATTAAGTTGTAGATATAAATATTCTTATAATATGATCTTATTACAAATTCCCTTGAAATACAAGAGGAAAATGTAACACATCCTCTTATTCCTCTAACTATAATAGGGGTGAACAAAACAACCAACTGTATAAGGCCTCGTAAGGATCCATCTATATCATTTTCTAGAAGATGTTATTATAACTAAACGCAAATAGATGTAATTGTTTCTCACAATAACCTATAAAATCAATGAAACATGACCATATCACATCCTCTAAAACCTTTATCGTTGTCTCAGAATATCCATTGGTCTATGGGTGATAGGTTTTACTCAGTAATACCTGTGAACCCATTTCCCTCATTAACCCATGCGAGAATAGTGATGTTAAATTACAGATTCTATTCGAGATGATAGAACATGGGACCACATAGAGGTGATTTATCTCGTGAATATATAGCCCATAATATCATCCACTGATAGAGTCTCTTGAATTGGATGAAAATTGGAAACCTTGGTTAAATTGTATATGATCATCCATATGGTGTCACTACACTATGTTGTTCTAAGTAGACCCATCATGAAATTCATCGTTAATTCATCCCATTTACACTCAGGAATAGGTAATGACTTTAAAATCCTAGCTAGTTTCAAGTGATCTTCCATCACATTCAGATAGGTGGAAAACAATGTAGTGAACCCAACTATCACTCAATTCATCCACAACCACAAATAATGAAGTAGTAAGTCGTAATAAATCTTTGTAAAACCACTATGTAAATTACTTATAGTGTCTCGTAACTCTCATATAAAATCATATTAGATTCCATTAGGAAACCAGAAACATATGTAGATGCATATGATATCATCCTTATCGTGTTTACAACCAAGCGGTGAGTCATCACCCTCAACGACCTCTCATAGAACTATACCGACGGAATCTGATAGCTGCCTTATATTCAATATCTCACGAAGTGAAGATTTCACTAATAAAAATTCTAGTAATGATAATCCATGATTGTATTAAACATTCATTTGCATCTCAGAAAACAAGGTTGTAATGTTCAACTCACTACTGGCCTCCAAAACTACTTGTGTCTGACTCCTCTTGTTTAGTGCATAGGAAACTACATTTCCTTTTATATCCATAAAAGAAAGATAAAAAACATAGGAATGAAGGTATAAAACCATATTTTATTTCATCATATTTAAATAACACTTTGTAAATATATAATTGAGTATTTTGTGCTCCGCATACACCACAAAACACTATCCAAATATGTAATTCACATAGCCGTGCACTGTATGAACAAATTTGGCAAACTCAAGATCACGTGTCAGGTAGTTGCTATCATGTGACCTAATCTAATGAAACTCACATTCCAAAAATTACTCATATTCCATCATAAATACTCTTGAAAAAATACATGCTGCATCAAAATAGACTGTATAACCTCTGTTCATCTCAAGACGAATCAATATCGATACTGAAGTCAATCTCAATTTTCATCTCTTAAAAGGCTATCTCATAGGCATATGACTATATAAACATGAAACACTTATTATTAAATCCTATAATAGGTGTTAGTAAGTGTGAGAAATCATGTATGATGAAACATTAAAATCCATTTATCCTCAATAAACTAAATTTTTCAAATATTTTCTTTGGATGTTCCTTGGAAACTACAGCTCTGACCATCTCTATCTCAACTAATACTCATGTATATGAGATAATATGGCCAAGGATAAGTATATTATCCATCCAAAAGTGGAACATTTTCATATTAGAATATAAATTATGATGTATTATTGTATATAATATGATATCAATATGTTTTGAATGGTCATGTTTAGTGCGATAATACACTAAGAAATCATCCATGAATTCCACTTCAAATGAATATGGGTATGGATGGAAAATTTTGTTCATGAGTTCCATGAAAACTGGTGGTGCATTTGTATGAATGAATGACATAACTAGGTTCTCATATATCCCATTCATGCTATTAAATTATGAATGAGGTATGTCTCATGGTGGACCATGAACCATGTGATAACCTAGTCTCCGAATAATCTTCATGAAAAACCGAGATACTCAAAGATAATAAAAGAGACCATCTATCCATAGAAAAGGATACCAGTTCTAGACCTTATACTATTTAAATTTTTGGTAATCAATATATACATTATGTCTTTCATACACTTTTTTTGTGAAAATGGATGGAAAACACCATAGAGAAGTACTAGGTCATATAATCCCCTTTGATACTATTTCCTCAAGGTTCTTATTAAGATCTATAAAATTAGAATTAGGAATCCTATATAGTGTAATGTATATCTATGTAGATCTGTACACTAGATTTTTGAAAAATATACCTCTCTCTTAAAGGGTATTCCTAAAAATTTATCTATGAAAATATCCACGAAACTATCTACCACCGAAGGGAAATCTTCTTAATGCATTCTCCAGTCATCCAAATATAAAATATAAATATGGTCTATCATCCCCCATAACCCAAAATTCTCAGTTCTATCATGTGTCCCTAATACATCCCATTTAAATTTGTGAATAATTTTTTATCCTCTTGTTATGGAAAGGTCAGACCTTGGAGATTGAAATCAACTAAATAATGAAAGAGAACCAACTAGTCCATCATGAGAATTAAATCATACACAATCATCTCGAGGAAAATAGGTCTATATATATAGTGACACTAACATTTCTTATGGGTGAAATCCTTGAATGGGCATACACTATCTGATCGTATCCCTAATGAAGTATTTAGTATCACCACACAATAAGAAAAATTATCATTAAAACCAAGGAACTCCACAACATGCACAAATATGAATGAATGATATGCACTTGTATCAAAAGAAGTAAATACAAACATAGAGGATACAAGATTAGTACCCCTCTTGGTAGATGGTTCGACACTCTATCCCTCAGGTATCTATTTTACTATATAAATTATGGATGAATTTAAAACTAGTGATATAGTCTGACAAACCATAGAAAGTCCACACTTTTATTACTAAAAATCGAGTGTCAGGATAGCATTCCCATGAGTGCCTCCCTGGCTTGATTAGCTGATCGTACATCAACTCCTTGCCTAATGAGAATTACTAACCATACTCCTAAATTTGGAGTCTGTGTAGACAGTCTCTCACTAGAGACTTGTGGAAAAGGAATGTAAAATTAGTGTAGATGGCCCTTATTTCCACATAAAATAACACTCAATAGGTTCCCGCATACACATAGGTTCACTATTTCCCGGACTACAACATTCATGGATCCCCACCTAGCTAATTGAGTATGTTCCCTAGCTATTAAAATCACCACGTGGAAGCTCTTGATGATGCTTCTGATTATTGGTCAATATAGTTCTAGATCAAGGTGATGAACCACCTTGATTCTCACCCCATACTCTAACAGGTTTTGGACCATGATAAGTGCAAATTAACTATTCCAAATATGGCAGTAGGGAAAAAGGAATTTACCTAATCCTAAATTTCATACATGACACCATCATCGAATCACCATGATTTAGATAACTATTAACTTATCATAATAGGTGTAAATTAGTAGAGCTATATAAAACAAGAAGAATAGTCAATAACTAATAATTGTCCAGGCTCCATGTGCCTAAAATCTTGGGCTATATCGGACATCAACATCTCAGGATAGTGGTAATAATATAAGGCCATATGAAAATACTTCCAAGCCATATCCTAATGATTATACATCTAAGTAATATTATCATACAATCTCTTAGAAAATTCCCATATAATTTATGTGGAAGGCTTCAATATCCACTAATGATGTGTCATTATATTATCTCAAATTTATAGAATGGCCTCTAGTAATGACTCTACATCTATAGTCCACCATCCCATAAGAACATTGGTGTATGCTACTACTAGAACTCATGAAACAATTCTGCCATATTTTTGTTAGGTCATTGTGCTGCCATAGTGGTGTATAATAATCCTTAGAATCAATCTCAAAACAATAAATCAACACCCATATCATGTATTACTGGTGGTGTTGTAAGAGGAAATACTAGAGGTTTTATTGGTGATATGGGGCCCACGTCCTTCGAAGAAAGGTCATCACCACCCTCATGGAGAACAATTTGGGGACGTTGTGGTGGAATATGTCAAAAAATTACAAACAAATTCTGTAACATAATATTTAAACATAAAAAGAGAACATATCATAATATAATAAGTACAGTCCTTCTCATAAAAGAGGCACACCCCTCTGTTTACTCCAAAATTCAGCTCTAAGTGACATTATAATCCTAAAATATGTAAGAGACACTACCTAATACGAACTAATGAGGTCAGTTCTTGGCTAATTTCTCTGCTATAAGTCAAGGGTCTCGTTATACACAGTGAAAATTGAAATTTATAGAGGATAATACCCATTAAATTTCAATTGGAATCCCTATATAATGATGACAATTTCATTTTTGAATTCCATTCCATTGAAATTAATTATTATTTATATATAAAGTTTCTCAAACGGTTGAAACATATTGATCCCCAACTCATATTTATATGGTCCCACACACCTTATAAGTTAATTCCTAGAGAAAATTCAATCCCAAACAATCTTTTATCCCATTCCTTAATTAAATTTTATCTAAATTCATGGGATATAAAAATAAATTCACCAAACATGCTGCAAGCAATTAATGAGATAATATAAATATGACATGGAATAATTCATGATACATAAATCCCAAAGTTCCTATAATAATGCTTCATAAAATAAATCCATTCCACATAGGCCAAATATTAAAATCCTTTCACATAATGAGCATCACACATCAAGTGCATCATCAAATAGTGAAATCAAGACAACTATAATAAGTAATCTAAAACATCACATCCAATCCCAAATAATTATGAAATCCCCTATATATGGGTTAGCTACTCCATGGAACATGATCATTTCCAAATTACATTATATCCTAGACTCATTTCTAATAGCCAAATAGTAATAAAAAAGGAAAATAAATCTTTGATAACACTTTTTGATGTCCTAGACCCAGTTCACTCATCAGAAGTTGAACCGAATTAGCCATATGACCTCAAATTTTCTTTCCAATACACTAGAGGCTATACACTAGCACTGAGGGTCCATGGTGGAATATTTGGGACACTATAAAAACATGATTCGATTGTACGAAATGGGAATAATATTTACAATTACGAAATCCTGAAAGTTCATTGAAAAAAGAAACTATAAATAACCAAGTAAACACATCAATTAATTTCATATACAAGATGATGACCTTGACATGACATAAAAAATAAATAGAAGTAATACATGTAAAATACATTAAAGTAGAATTAATGTATCAAAATAACCAAAAAGGACCTATCTCTAGAAAACATCGTGATCCACTTCCCAATCTTGTGCTCCCTAACTCCATTTCAAGAATAAATCATACATAAGATTGTAGGTGATTTCCCTAATCCCAACCTGTATCCAGGAATTCATTCCAGGCACCATACTGGTGGCATGATCAGTGTGTGAGATAAACTCAATAGGCTACCACAAATGGTGTATAATTCTATACCATATTTGAATATATTTTTAATAGTGTGCAGGTTGTATTAAGGATAGAATGAAGTGTAATAATGAATTACCTATAAAGCTCTAGGTTCCCATGGAACACCCATCCCCTTTTAACTACTTCATTCAAAGCTGGGTAGTCTCTAAGTAATAAATCAATCATTAATTACATCATAATAATGTCCCATGAATTATCTCATATCTTATTTATCCCCATGGTCATGTCTATTAGGATTTATATAAGAAGGCCATCAATAATATTCAAGGCTATGAATGAATCCAAGACTGTGATTTGGATTGTTAGAGGCACCATATAAACATCACATTAATTAATAATTCAAAAGATACTTGAGGTCATCTCTGTAATTCCTAAGTTGGAACCCACGTATTTTTATAGGTGTTTCATAAACTAAACACCTTAAAATCTTGTCCTTGGAATTCCTCAATGGATTCCTAGTATCTTTTTAGGCTTGGTATACATTCACCACCCACTGAGTCCATCATAGGAAGTCAATAAATAGATTCCAATTGTCAGTCATTGTGTGTATATTAATGATCTATCGTTGTACTCCATTGGAAATATATAATGAAGTACATTTATCTCTTGGGAATATATAATGATCTTCACAGTTTACGTTTTCCTTAGCATTCAAAAAATGATTCCATGTATCACTCGGTCATATATAAGAACGCCGAAAAAATATGTCATGCCATGGAATTTTTATAAAAACACATGTTTTACACAAGTCCCTTAATAGTAATCATTTTATCATTAATTATTTAATTAATCAAGAAAAATGAGTCTGTCTATGGAGATCCTAAGTTGAAACCCACCACCCCCTCTCGAAAAGTCAATAATAATGGTCATGGGTTTGAAGTCTATCCATACCATATAATCTCACATTTTAATTCAATTGTACATCGAATTTATAATCAATTATCACATTTTAAATGGATGTTTATGTAAAATCATAGGCTTAAAATTCATAGCATCATTTGAATACTTCAATTCATTTTAATTGGAAATCACAATTATAAATGATGTCCTATGAATAAAAGAGCAATAACAACATCAAAAGGCCTATGTACATGGACTTTTATCCCTAATATCATTTTTCAACTCAATTTAAAAATTAATTAATTTTTATTACATTCATATGTTAAGAATGAAGGGTAACACATCAAGGTGAATCAAATATAAGGGCCACCCAAGGTAGTTTATTCACATTTGATAACACACCGAAGGGATAGTTTAAATTCAATTTCCTTGACATATAATTACACCTCAATGCATCTCATGGTTAATCTAGGTAATTCCAATTAAAAAATAATAGTGAAAATTAAATTTATTTTTGTCTTCTTTTATAACTATTGAGAAACACAGTTACATAGTATATAAACACCCTAACATTAGGGGAAAAGAATGAGCCCCCTACCCTAACATAGTAGAAGAACACACAGACAATTTCAACCATTGATTGGATCTTTGTCAGGAACAAATGTAAGAACATATGAACACCATAAAAATTAAAAATAATAAACTACAGAAAAATAGCATCACCAATATCATGGAAAACACAAAAAGGTACAAGAGGAATAGAAGAATCACTAACGTGCATCCATCAAGAGTAACGATTTGTGAATCAGATTCCATATCTATATGTTATGGAATACCTAGGCATAGCCTTCCATAGGATCTCTCAACGTGTGAAGGGTGGGATGGGTACAATATTAAAATAGAAATGATGTCGAGTGTTAAGAAATTCAATGCATTAATGAAAAATTGTCATTTATACTCAAGAAATGGGTATCGTGATTTCAATGAATGTTTAGATGAACAATGGTCCAACCATGCACACCTATTTCCTTCAAAACCTTCCTCATGTGGTCATGGAACACGGTGAGAAAAACCATTTACTGACCTTTCATGTAGCCTCTACTAAAAACTATAGTAACCTTGCACTGGTATGTAGCCTGGACATCACAATTTGTTCAAAACATGAAACCGTAGGAAGAGTTATGGACCACCTTTCATGGTTTACACAAATCTTGTGACCTAGGATGCACAATTTCTATTAAACACGTGGCCTATTTTCCAATTCTTAAAACACTAACTTTGGTATCCAAAGTGGCCCCAGACACCCATGTTTCTTCCCTAGCCTCACTATGAATCCACAATATTCCAAAAAAGGAATTAAACCAAAATTAAAAAGCTTCCATACCCAATATAAAATCCAAAATCTTTCAATATGGATATTAATTTTTTTGGAAAGGGTGAAATAATCATCCAAACAATGAGAGAACCCATGATAGAGTTGATGGGAGTGCCAGACACACTGAGAGTAGAGGAAAACATAATTTCCATTATATTTTTAGAACATGAATGATTTTATACAACATTTAAATATTGTTAATTGAAAATTTCACATGATTTCATGGATGTTTCCAAATAAATTAAGGGAATTACATTTTAGGTCATTGGATTATAAAAAGGAGAAATGAATGATAAATAAGTAACTCCAACAATGTTATGGAATGGTTTTTTCGGTCACATGAGTGAGAATCAAATAAAGATCCTCATTATTAATGGTCTACTAGAGATCAGAATCATGAATTATATGAAATGAAATGATTGTATATTTGAAAATCAGTGGAATATTTCCTTCTAAAAAAGGTAAAGCATAAAGAACCAAAATATAGCATTGATGCATATACGCATATGGGGGTCAACTTCTGTTCATTATAATAGAGGATTATTACTCTATGTAATGTTCTTTGCCGATTTGAGATGAAAATTGTGGGTGTTATTTCTTAATAGTAAGTATGAGGTGTTTGTAACTTTTTCCTAATGTAAATTCATGGTGGAAAAAAGATACTGATTGAATGCATCAGTTTTTGTGGTCCAATAATACTGTGGTGTATTGAGGTAAAGAGTTTTAGAAATTATGATTGTGAAAGGGAATATGGATTGAGAAGACCATATGTTATACAATGAAACATAATAGAGTCACAGATATTATGAATCAATCATTGGTTTAAAAGTTATGGAGTGTGATAATTCACATAGGATTCCTCATGGTGAATTTTGTGAAACCAGTTAATTGTGTAGAAAACATGACCAATATGTGTCCCTCTTCTCCAATCGTGAAGAAACAATCTATGTCTGATTAGTTTGGATGGAATTACGATTTCACTAATCTCAATGCCTTTCAATAAATTTTTTAGTACCACATTGGTTCCAAGGAAATAGAAAATATTGAATCTAATTCATTATTATTTTAATTTTTTGGATATGGAAATATTTAGTATTGTTTTGAAATATAGGATAAAAATTATAAGAAGATTGATAGAATTAATATTCTCATCATTAATAAGGGCATATTATAGAAGGATCAAAATTTAACGTTTAATAAATGTATCATTATAGGATGATGTTAAACTAAATGGATTTCATGATGTTTTGGATGTTCTAGAAAATTTAGGAAGTAAATTAGTATCAGAAATAAAACTCTATTCAAAGTGTATATCAGATGATATTCATGTTTTAATTGTGTTTACAATGCCAAATTTACTGAAAAAATATAGGTACTTAGAAGCTCATGGTAGAATTTTAGAATAAATAACTCTGAGAGATAAATTTCAAGATGTTTCAGCATTAGAATAAGCTGAGTTATAGAGGATGTTTTAGAGATATAACATAGTAAGGTTCTAGGTAAAATGGTATGTGTGTGATCTTCACTACCTGATCCATACAAATAATGGAGAACTTGAGTACTCAGAAAATGATATAAATCTAAAATACTAAAATTAGTGGGATATAACCAAAATGGATAATATTCACTCCCTATATGTTTCAGGAACATGGTTTCTAAAAAAAGGCCTACTAAGAAGAATATCCTTCAGAAAAAATGGGTGTATCGACAAAAGGATAATGAGGTTGGTAAACATGGGTACACGGTACAAAAATTTGTAAAAGGGTTTCAATAAATCATATTTTTGGATTTCTGATTGATATATTAACTAATAGTTAAGAATATGATTATTCTGATGGAATAATGTATTGTTTCTATGGTGTGCTTTCATTTTTAATTGTTAGACATGATGATAAATTTACTTCGTGGGGACATATATTAGGAGATACACATAAAGTGTCTGGCAAGTTTCACGGATCATCAGAATGAGGAGATTGCGTATATGATGAATTAAATCCTTTATGGATTCAAGTAGTTGATAAGGAAATAAATTCAAAAGGCCAATGACTGAATGATGAACCAAAAGTTCATCTAGAGAAATATAGACCATATCTATTTCTAGAAGGTATTTGGTGATGGGAGATTTATCACCTTGACTTCTCAATATTGATGATATGATTATTTACGGACCAATAAACAAATGTAAAGATGAGATGATGATTTAATTTTTTGAATGTTTCATGATGGCTAATCTAATTATAATTAAAAATAATGTTGGGAGTAAAATATTGAGGGAATTATGTTCTAAATCCTTATTCCTAACTTGATCAAAATATTTCGAAATGGTGGTAGAGTTATTTGGAATGATCTCGGAAAAATTGGTGACCACACCCCTGGAAAAAACATTTTAAATTGATCAAGGAGAAGGATACATGGTTTATACTAGACTAGAAGCTTCACAATAAGTGGGTGATGTTAATAGATTCATGTCGAATACTGAAAGAGAACAATAGGAGATTGTGAGGTAGTTTCTATGGTATTTTAATGGTTATAGAAACATGATTCTTTTATTATGTATGGAAATTTAATTATAGAGGTTTATTGAATATTACAATTGGGAAAAATCAAATACACAAAAGGGAGCCACAATATATGTGTTCACATTTAAAGTAATGTTTCGAATATTGATGTAAAATATTTAATTAATATTTTAACTCTTATTAATAGAACTAATGTACATTAATTAAATATATGATGTGAAGGATTTGATCTGGATGAATTATTTGTTATAAGATCATAAAAGAAATGAAGATGATTGGATTCTATTATGGGATTCATATAGTGTTATTCAAATGGTAAGAAATTCGACATTTCATTCTAAGAAAATGCATATTCATATAAACTATCACTTTATTTTGAATTTATTGTACGATATAGTACTGGATCTAAGGAAGTCATATGGGGATATATATATAGAAGATATAGTGAAATTTTTTGAAGTATGAGTTTTGTTAATGTGATGTCGCAACTTGGTTGGGTTGGGATGATCAGAAGCATGGTAGGGAAAAGAAGGTGTGAGGCTAGGCTATTCTAGGCATCCCAAAATTTATTTGAAAAAATGAAATCCAAAAAAGGGAGTGGGGGGATCAAATGACCCACAACCAAAAACCCTTAAGAACCCCAATATAACAAAAAGAGAAAAATCGAAAAAGAAGAACATGTCAGTCAACATCACCCCCAATGTCAGAAACCGAACCTGTGATATAAGGTTCATCCTCTACACCAATTCACAATGCCAGATTATCATAGTAGAAGTATGAATCTACCCCTATTCCCATTAAATCCCATCCTGACTGAAAATCCACATGATGTTTGAGGGGAGTTAGGAGATCCTCCCTGCATCTATCTTGACTTGGGGTGTGCGGATGCTCCCATTTGTTTACTTTGACTTTCATATTGGTTTCCATTGACGATGCCCAAGTATCCATGGGTCCGGGAAGAGTGATGTAACCCCACTTTATCCTCCTCCTCAAGGGGCCCAAGTGGGAACCATCTCCCATATTTTAATCCATATCCTTAAAGATCATAGACTTATTATTATTCATCCTTATACCAAACTCATTGATGGGTTCTTGATCTGGGAAGAAGAGGGATTCATGGATATGAGAACACTCAGCATGGACCCCATACTACAACAAGCAAGGGACAACCATGTCAGGTACCCCAAGAGTCTGACAGGGAGCAGGCACCACATCAACAATCACCACCTACAGGTCCTTATCCTCTTTCAAGGCAGGGTACCCCACATCACAAACTGGTTTACCCACATCTACTTCAGGTAACATGGAAGGGAAATTCCACTCCTCCCTAGGTAGCTTTTTTTCCAAGAAAGAAGGCTTATTCTCAGCAGACACATCACTATTGTAAATGTGCACCTGCATCACCCTCTTCTATTTCTCACCAGCTAATTTTTAGTGCCCAATGGTGTCACTTGCCATCTGGGCTACCATTATTCTACCATGCATTACCCATGCCCCATTATGCATATTACCTCTGGGGGCCATTGAAGTGTCACTGATTCGTCCTTCCTCATCCCCTACACCAGCAGCATGAGTCTTAAACATGGGTAACTATAGAACATCATGAATCTGTAAATCATCAACAAATAGAGGTTCCAATTTCACCAAGGGGCCCATTTCATCCACGATGGAACCAGGCCTAGAAAAAGTCATGACCCCAGTATCAGCCACCTCCCACCTATTCCACCACCACCCCTTCTCCTCTGCATCCCCTTCTGCCTCATCCTAGTCCCCCGACTATATAGAATAAAGACAATCACACCTGTTACACAAGGGGGAACCACTAAAGTCCATGACATCCAAATGTACCACATGCCCACTATAAGAGGTCTCTACCTCTTGTCTATCATCGACACCTCCGTAGAAAACATCATCACCCAGATTCTCCATACATTGTACCTCCCTCTCACCTGCCTCATCATTACTACTACCATACCCACAAGCCTTCACGTCCAGACCAACGAAGGGTGACACTGTCAGTATCCTCTATGCAGCATCCTCCCCCTCTAAGGCCACCAAGACAAACCCATGAAACAATAAAATACCATCTGAAGCCTATATATTCATTCCCTACCCACCCAAAGCATGTTCCTCCCCTCTTCTAGCCTTCCCCTACTCTTGCAAATCTTCACTCCACGTCCATGGGGACCTCACACCTTCCTCTGTCTCCATTACTCCCTTCCCATGCACACTCGCCAAATCCCATTTCAAACTCTCATACACCTGAGAGACCATTGGCCGAGTGGATTTTAGTGAAATTGCATTCATCATAGCAATCCTTGTTACAACATTACATTGATCATTCACCATAATTGGCCATTGAGCTTTCCCAACAGCCCCATGATCCCCCTCCATAACTCTAGCACTATTACCCTCTCGACCACAAGTAGTTCTAGAATGGCACAAACACTGACATGTAGAGAATAACACATAAAAGTACTCCACTAATACCAGATTTTTGTAAAAAACTCCATGCCAATATTATTCCTCACAAAATCAATCAGTGGTTTGGACACATCGAATTCCACACAGACTCTTGGGGAAACTACGTTGTAGATTGCTTCAGTCTGGCTGTCCGAATAGAAGTACCATGACACAATATTACCTAGCATACAAATAATAGATTTATTCTGAAAGGGATGTGGGAGTTCAAAGAACCTAACCCAAGAAGCAATCAATGGCGAGTCGCGGTTCATGTGTAGGTCAAAGATCTTTCGGAAAAGGTAGAATCTGATGCCATTGAGGCTTAGAGGGGATGTGGACGAGGAACTTATCTTATCATTCTCTGTTGAGAACTGGATCATAAAATGGAGGCCATCCAGTAACCCTACCATCGCCAGATCATGTTGATTCCAACATAAAAAACAAATCTTTAAAAAGACTCTTCTGAGGGTTAGTGCTACACGAACCGGGAAACCAATGTCTAGCCATGAAGGGCAGAGGCCGTTTGGAAGTCTTAGTTCAATAAGAATAATAGACGGTAGCCTTTATATAAGTCAATTACATTAAGGAAAAGATCAATTCTAGGGAAGGGGGGAGGAAAATTTGGAACATGTGGAGAGATGGAGGATATGTCCTGATCACATTCAAGCAAAAGTCCCTCCTCATCAAGTTGGAGGAAGGATCACCACCAGTGGTATCCAAATATCATCAAGAGAGAAATATTCATTTGGTCCCTTTTTCTCCAGAAGCATGATAGGGGAACCATGTATTTGTAGAAAACATCTGCGGAGTGGAAGAGGTTTATCAATGCTAAAGGAGGAATCAGTGGTGAATCATTCAAAATTTTTATCATGTGGGATATTATTAGGATTGAAACATGTATAGACACATTTTTATGCTTCAAAATTATCCAAACATAAAGAAAATTTAGGGAAGAATAATATTCCTAACACTGATGTAAATGGTGAAGTAGAAATTGTGATGTTTAGGAGATAACGAGTTAAGAAAATTAGAATGTGTAGTTGAATGAAAAAAATTAAAATTTTCCCCTGATCCAATCTGATTGAAGTGATGTACAATTTTCATAATTAAAGAGTATATATGTTTTTCATATTGATTGATATTTTTAAAATGGAATACGTATGTTTATTCAGGGATAAAACATAAATATTTACACATGAGAGTTTTTCACTCTGAATAGTGTTTCAACAGTGGGGGTCAAGGATGTGGGAGCCTCTGATAAAACAGATAGATAGACATACAAATAAAAGTTAGGTGGAATCATTCATTATTGAGTTTATAATATATCACAACTATTTTCACAAACTTTCCTCTACGATATTTCACAGGGTGCATTAGTAGTGATCATCAAGTGAATGAAACTGAAATTATCTTTAGTTCCATAAATAAATTAATGAAAAATTTCACCCATAGAGTATGACTCATGCTCAAACCTCATAATTTTGTATTTATTTTTATTCCATTATATTATTCACATTCTTCTAAAATTCTTATTTGCATTAATTTTAATGGTTTTGGGTTGTGGTGTGGGGATTTAGTTGAATTTTATATTATATGTTTTGGACAAAATATCATGGGCTAGTACTGGTACTTTTTTCTTCTATGAAAATTCTTGTTGATATCTTCCATCGAATTATCCGACGTTAGTAATAATCACAATATCATCATTATCTCCTAGTGAATTTTGGTTTTCCCTTTCATTAACAAAGAAATATAGGATACAATTTGGTAGAAACTACGTTATCTCATGCTAGATCATTATCCTCACAAATTGATACATTAGTAGGTTGTATATATCCAATAATTGAATAACTTTAATATGGGAATCATTCAAATGATCAAGGAAAAAAATTGTAGATATTTCAATAGACAATGAATTATTTAGGTGATGGTTTGAATTCCCAAAATATCCTTTATAATGAAGTATTTTATGGTAAATTATCTAATGTATTGATCAAGAATAACCCCATATTTTTATGCAAGACGTTCATATTAGTATATGTGTTCGACATCATATAGGAACCCTGATTTCCCACTAAATCAATATAATTGGGTACTTATTGCCTCCTATTATTCATAACTATTCATAATTTATAAGAATGAGTTATAAATCTATTGTACGTGATAACATCATCCATTTACTCTTGATGTTACTATTGGATAGAATATGTTGTTGTATATGTATATTAGATAAAACAATACAAGACGGTGGGGGGGGGGGTGAATTGTAGGTTCAAAAACATTGAGTTTAAACACTTAAGAGATTAGTTTAAAAGATCTTAAACAAATAAAATTCATGAAACCAAAATTGTATTGGATATAACGATATGATGTAATGTAATACTATTAGAAAAGTAAAGTAATTTTATTCAAGATGAATACAATAATCAGAGTAATACATGTGTGAGAGATTATACCATAAATAATATAGAATCAATTAATACAAAATGTAAGACAATAATTTTAATTAAAACAATTACAATTGAAAGATTAAAGAAGAAAAGAAACAATATAAATTCCATTCTAATACAAGAAACAAAGAAAATGTAAAAGAATTACAATTCTTTTGACCAAAAGAGTAGGGTTATCCTTTCACCAGGGATAAAAGTCATGTCTCATCAACACCGTGGTATGCCCTCGATACGATGATTAGTACGTCTGTCTGCCTATCCCCGGCTGCCCTCGATACGATGATCGGTACGTCTGTCTGCCTATCCCCGACATCCCTCGATACGATGATCGGTACATCTGTCTGCCTATCCCCATAGGCCCACGATTTTGTAGATAATCGACACCTCTATATTTCAATTACTTGAAAGCCCTCGATACGAAGATCGGTCACATAAGGCACAAAGAATGAGATAAGTCACAATGTCTCTCTCTAGAACATGATAGAAGCAAAGTATCACAGTTATCTCAGTGCGTTGTTCTTCTTGGCTTCAAATGACCTCCTATTTATAGGCCTCAGGTTCCAACTGTCACATTTCCTCCGACGGTCATATTTCTCTGAAAACCTCGGAGGGACTTGGACACCTGGCATTATAATGATCATATTGAAACAGAAAGCACGACATCGTTTTGATTAGTTTGTAACTAAATCAACGACATCATATTGGTTAAAACAAAAGACATATGAATATCATAACCATGAGTATGATTAATATGAAACATGTGTTTTTGAAAAAGTACCAAAACAACAAAATAATGAATGTATGAGTTGAAGAGTCAATACAATTTTTAGAGTCAGTACAAAAAAACATAGTCAGTACGATCAGCATTGTACGATTGGCATGGTCAGTACGATCAGCATGGTAAGTACGATAAGCATTGTCAGTACGATCAGCATGGTCTGTACGATCAGCATGGTGAGTACGATAAGCATGGTTAATACGATCATAATGGTCAGTACGATAAGTATGGTCAGTACGATCAGCATGGTCAGTACGATCAACATGGTCTGTACGAGCAGCATGGTCAGTACGATCAGTACGGTCAGTACGATCAGTATGGTAATTACGATCAGTATGGTCAGTACGATATGATAAATAAGATAAATGTTATTTGTGATTACCAAAATAAGATATAAAATTCTAAAGAGGACTTTTGACTCAACAATCTCCCCCTTTTTGGAAATCACAAAACACAAAATAAAAACCAAAAGAAATACTTATCCCCCCCTGAGTTATTGGAAACTCTTCTAAATAAGAAATTTAATACAACTAACTCACCCTTAGGTATGTAATTTACTAAGTATTGTATTCGTATATTTTCCTTTATTTAGAAGTATTTTTTAAAAACATTCTATGTTTCTAAAACATTCTCCCCCTTTGTAAAACATTCTCCCCCTTTGTGATTTACAAAAAATGGGGTATTCTTGAATTTTCTAAAAGGGTTAGAAAAGAAATACAAGACAATGGATATAGTAAAAGAAATTTCAATACGATAACAAAAAAAGGCAAACTTGAAAACAAATACAAGTCACTTGTTTTCTCTTTACTTCTCCTTTTTAATCAACTCATGAAGAACTGCCTTCATCTTTTTTATTTCCTTTTTTTCTTCTGAAATATCATCACCCTGAGATCTTAGAAGGTCTTGTTGATCGACAAAGAGTTGATCCTGATTTCTGATTGTCTACTCTTGAACTCTGATAACTTCTTCAAGAGTATCAATTATATCTTGAAAATTCTTGTTATATTTGGATAAAACATATTTGTGTTTCTTTAACAGAACTATTTGATCTTTTATAGATGAAACCATTGAAAACTCAGACTGAAAGGCATTAATTCTATCCTCTAACACTTTTACTGAAGAAATATCGGCTCCATGTGTCACCTGATTTAATCTTTCAACAGTTTCTTTGTAAAGTTTATTGAAAGCTATTGCAAGCTCATTTGACAACCTTCTTAAATCATCAATTTCTATCTCATGGTCATTGACTAAGCTCTCTGTTTTGTACAACGACTTGGTCATCTTGTTGCAAGCCTTCTAATGAGCAGCCGAAATTTCTGAATGAACTTTCAAATCGGCTTCAACTGAAGGAACATTCTTTCTCAATTCTTTTACAGAACCAAATTTATTCTTTTGATTTTCAGTAATAAAATCAATTTTCCCTTACAGCCTGGGGAAATAGGGAATAATCATTTCAACCCTCCTTAAAACATGAACAATGTAATCACTTCTCATGAGAGAAATTGTTTGTTCTGAATTAGTATCATCATCGTACGGAAGCAATTCATATGATCGGCTTGAGTCAACAACTGGCTGTTTTCCTTTTGCTTTTTCTTTCTCTTTTCATTCTTCTTCTACTTTGTCACTAGTGACAATAAATTTTTCAGTATGAGAAGATTGACAACCTTGCTTTACTTGAGAAGAAATTATATCCGGAGTTTAAGATGTTTGAATAGGTGCTTGATCGACATGAGGAACTTGTTGAATAACTTCACTCTGCTTTTGATAAGATTATTCTATACTATTTTTCGAACTCTGAAGGAATTCTAAAAGAAAATCTCCTTCATCTTCAACTTCTTCTATTTCTTGCTACATTTTCATTCCTTTTTCTTTCTCAGGAAGACTCTGTACGATGGGCTCTTGATGCTCTTCATCTGTTAGTTGAGCACTTGCATCCTCAACCATTTTCAAGATGTTAGAGATATCAAAGCCTTGAGCCTTTCTCTTCAAAATGGTATACTTTTTCTTTTCATCTTGAAGGGTTTCCTCTACCCATATTCTTTCTACAAAAGCATCAGCTGGGTCCAGAACGATCTTTGTATCACCTTCATTTATTTGTTCCTTATCCTTTATCCATTTAAATACAACCTCTTTACTATACTTTGGTGTCCTCTTTGGATTTGAGCTGGTTTGCGGATCAGACTTTTGAGTAACACCAATAGAAGGATTGTCTTTGGCTAGCATAGGTGCTGATTGATTCTGAGCTGATTCTGCCTCTAAATCTCATTAAAAAAGATTATAATTTGGGTCAAAACAAACATTCAACATCTTCAAAGTAATTTTGCTAATCTATGGGGGCTTCAAATCTATCAGATTTCCATTCAAATGAATATGAAAAAACATCATACTCTTGAGAATGAATTTTGTAATAATAGCTGGATACATAATCATTTGGGACTTAATTCCTCCTGAAGTAACATTCTTGATAGTTTCAAAAATGTATCCCATCAGATTTACTTTTCTTATATTTACAAGATAGTCAAGCATAAAACCATAATAAACTTTCAGAGTGTCTCTATCTCCTTTCCTTTGGATACGAAAACCTTGCATCCAAAGAGTCACAAACCTACTGTCCGGAGAAATATTTGATACTTTCCTCTTTTCATCATTTATTATAATCAAAAACATTTCAGCATTATCTTTGTTAAATATACCAACTCCCTCTGGTAGTTTATGAGATGGGTAGAAAGAGTAACCTTCTACCGGAACATTCAGAAAATGAGCTACTTGACTCACAGACATAGAAATCTTTCTATCATACACCACAAAATTGATTTTATTATTTTTATCAAACGATATAGTTTTATAAAACTATGTGACTTCACCAAAAAGAACTATATATTGAGATACTAGTTTTTCAACACATAAACGTTCCCATCCTTGAAACAAAATGATTTTTCTAATTGTAGAATCATACGAATCAAAAAATTCCCAAGAAACTATCATTTCTCTGAAAAAGTCTTTCTCTGTAAAAGTATTTGAAGACATTTTGGCGGGAGTATTAGCAGAGGAATGAGACATATAGGTTAAGCCGCTTGAAAGATCGTACGATGACTAAAATTGGTGGAGCAGGGCTTCTCCACAAATCCTGAAAAACCGATGTGGGTTTGGGGAGGGGGGGGGGGTATATTTATAGGCGATATACGAGTGACCATTGATCTTTTACGGTCAATATTAGAGAAAAAATTATCAATTATTAGGATTAAAATGAAATAATGTTTTTTCATAAAAAATGGAATTTACCTACCGGAGAACGTAAGGTGGTTCATGGTTTTAGTAGAGTTCAAAAGAAAACACAATCGTTCGTAAGGAAACAGAATATTATCAATCTTCATTATGATGGGGAAGAAAGTCATTAACATGAACTGACAAACCGATGGAAAAAAATCTTGCTACCATGAACTGATAAGCCGATAGAAAACAACCTTGTAACCATGAACTGAAAAAACGATGGAAAAGAAATTCATTACCATGATCTGAAGATACGATGGAAAAGAAATTAATTACCATGATATGACGATATGATGGAAAAGAAATTAATTACCATTATCTGACGATACGATGGAAAATAAATTCATTACCGTGATCTAAAGATACAATGGAAAAGAAATTCATTACCATGATCTAATGGTAAGATGGAAAAAAATTCATTACCATGATCAGTCGATATGATGGGCAGATAGGTAAATAATACAATAAAACTGTCAATATGATAAACAGACGAGTAAATGATACGATAAAACTGTCAATACGATAAACAGAAAAACAAAAACACATATTAGGAGAGTAAATAATTAAAGATCATAAGATAAAAAAAATATATTAAGAAACGTTCTCCCTCTTTCTAATAGGAGTTTCTTAATGTTAGGAGAAATGTAAAACAGGAAGTTGATATGAATGATTACATTATTGTAATCATTCATAGATTCAGTTTTATAAATTCAAATCTATCAGAAGGAAAATGTTTTGTGAGAATGTCAGCAAGTTTTTATTGTGATCCGATGAATTGTAAAATAATATCCCCTTCTTGTGTGTGATCCCTAACAAAGTGATGCCTAGAATCTACGTGTTTTGAACGAGAGTGATGTGTTGGGTTCTTACTAAGAGCTATAGCACTAGTCTTATCACATAGAATTTGAGTTTTGGAAAAACTCAATCCATAGTCAGTGAGCGTATGTTCCATCCACAACACTTGATTCCAGCTGATACATATTCAGCTTCAGCAGTGGAAAGTGTTACCGAGTGTTGTTTCTTGCAGGACCAGGAAACCAGAGAATCTCCAAAGAAATGACATGTTCTATATGTACTTTTTCTATCCATTCTACAACCACCAAAGTCAACATCTGAAAATATTTTTAAAACAAAATCATTTCCAGAAGAGTAAAAGAGCCCTAAATCCATAGTGCCTTTTAAATATCAAAAGATTCTCTTTACGGATTTTAAATGAGACTCTTTTGGATTAGATTGATATCTTGAACATAAGCATATAGAAATCATTAAGTCTTGTCGGCTAGCTGTCAAGTATAGAAAAATTCTTATCATACCTCTAAAGATTATTTGATCTAGTAGTTTCCCAGCATCATCAAGATCAAGTGTATTTGAGGTACCAATTGGAGTTCTAATACTTTTAGTTTTTTCATAACCATACTTTTTGAGTAAATATTTAATATACTTATGATGGGATATATATGTTCCTTCTGGTTTTTGAGAGATTTGGAAACCTAAAAATAATGTTAACTCACCCATCATACTCATTTCAAACTTAGATATCATTAAATTAGCAAAATAATTAGTTAAAGATTTAGGATTTGATCCGAATATGATGTCGTCAGCATAGATTTGAACAATCAAGACATTTTTATTTTCCATTTTTATAAAAATGGTAGGATCTTCTATTCCTTTTGTATAATTGTTTTGTAAAATAAATCTTGTAAGTTTATCATACCATGCTCTAGGGGCTTGATTAAGACCATGTAGAGTTTTGGCAAGTTTAAAAAGATGATTAGGAAGTTTTGGGTCTAGAAAACCAAAAGGTTGTTCGACAAAAACTTCTTTTTGAACAAAACCATTTAGAAAAGCACATTTAACATCCATTTGATATAGTTTGAAATTAAAGTATGCTGCGAAGGCTAATAGAATATGAATATATTCAAGTCTAGATACATGAGAATATGTTTCTTCATAGTCTATTCCCTCTTGTTGATTATAGCCCATAGCAACAAGTCTTGCTTTATTTTGTACAATGATTCCATTTTCATCACATTTGTTTCTGAAAACCCATATTACACCAATTACAGTTTTTTCTTTAGGACTTTCAACTAATGTCCCGACTTGATTTCTCAGAAATTCATTTAGTTCATGTTGCATTGCTTTGATCCAATCTTCATCACCTAAGGCATCACTTGGAATTTTAGGTTCAGATTGGGAAAGAAAAGCAAGATGTTCTATTTCATTTCGTAAGGAATTTTTGGTCCTTATAGGTTGATTTACATCACAAAAGATGTTATCACAGGGATGATTCCTAAGAAACAATTGATTTGGGTTTTGTAAAACCTATTTATCATCATATGGTAGAAAATTGTCTGTGGTAAATGTTTCAGAAGTATCTTCTTGAATATTTTCCTTAATAGAAGGATCTTGTATCAATGGTTGATAATCAGATTTTGAAAACACATCTGAGGATGTAGGTTGGGATCATATAAAAACAAAATGATAAGTTTCATCTAATTTTACATGTGATGTTTTCCCAACAGTACAAGTGTTTTTATTGAAATCTCTATAAGCCTTAGATGTTGTGGAGTAGTAGAGAATGATTCCTTCATCAGATTTTTGTGAGAATTTGTGTATATTATCATTTGTATTAAGAATTAACACTTTGCACCCAAAAACATTGAAGTAAGAAACATTAGGTTTTTGTCCAGTCCATAACTCATAACGTGTTTTATTAAGAAATGGACTGTATGAAACACAATTTTTAGTATAGCAAGCAGTACTAACAGCTTCAGCGCAAAAGTTATTAGCAATTGAGTATTCACTCAACATGGTTCTAGTTATTTCCTGAAGAATATGATTTCTTCTTTCAACAACACCATTTATCTAAGGTGTTCTTGGTGCTGAGAATTTGTGAGTAATACCTTTCTTACTAAAAAAAGATTCAAATTAACAAATTTGAAATTCACCCCCATGATCACTATGAATAGTTATCAATGGTAGATTTTTCTGATTTTTAACATGGGCTCTAAAAGTTTTGAAATATAAAAAGGTTTCAGAATTCTTTATTAGAAAATAGACCCATGTGATTCTTTTAAAGTCATCAACTAAAAAAAATACATTGTATTTTCTTCCAATGATTCCAGTTTGTGAAGGACCAAAAAGATCCATATGCACTAACTCTAATTCATTAGAAGATGAAACTTAACTAATCGATTTAAAGCTAGTTTTATGTTGCTTGCCAAATTGACATGAATCACAGACTTTTGAAGAATCATATCTATGATCCGGTAGTCCCTTTACAAGTCTTTCCATTGATAGTTTATAAAGGTTTCTTAGATTTTAGTGTCCTAGTATTCTATGCCATAGCCATGATTGGTCTTCAATTTCACTTAAGCATGGTAATTTTTGGCTCCTATGGTCTTCTATGTAAATATTGTATAAATTCTCTTGCCTATGGGCAGATAGAATGAACACATCCTTGGAATTGTGAAATAGACACTTATCATTCATAAAATTAAAAAGGTAACCATCATCACATACTTCACTTATGCTGATGAGATTGTGCCTAAGACCTTTAACAAACAAAACATTTGAGATAAGATCTTTTCAAAGAAAAAAAATATTACCTATACCAACAATATTTCCTTGAGAATTTTCTCCAAAGGTAACTTTTCACCTTTTATTTTGATAACCTTTTCAAATAAATCTTTGTTACCTGTCATGTGTCAAGAACAACCACTAGCCATGTACCAAATATTCTTGTTGGTACACTTCTCATTTTCTTGAAAAAGAAACAATTAGTTTTTCGGAATCCAAACTTGTTTGGATCTAGAATGGTTAGATAACAGAATTTTTGGAATCCACATTTGTTTTACAAAATGAGCTTTATGAAATCCTAAAGATTGAGTTTTATTAAGAGAACACTCTCTTTTCTAGTGTCCACCACATTGGCACTTAGAATAAAAAGATGTTTTTTTGGAACAAAATAGTTATTATTAAAAATAGGTTTGGAATGAGTATAACCAATTCCAGAACAATTTCTCAAAGGCTGGATTTGGGAATACATTTTGTTAAAATTTTCCTTACCATGAGTAAATATTGACAAACATTTCTTTAAAGAGAAAATATCTGACTTTAGTTTTAAAACTATGTTTTTATCTTCAAAAACATTTTATTTTAAACTAGATTTAGGCTCTAAAACATTTTTCTTATAAATCACATTTTCTAGATCCTTAGAAAGTTTATCCTTATCAGATTTGACTTTCTCAAGGGTTTTTAGAATACTTTCAAAATCAGAAGTTTTCATTTCAAGATAATTAGAAAGATCTGATACTTTAGTTAAAACTGAAATTCTAGAGTTTTCTTTCTCAAGCATCTTCTTGATTTTAGAATTTTCATTTTGAAGTAATTTAGAAAATATAGATATTTCATCAAAATAAGGTAATGTATCATCTTCTGATGATGAAGATTCATCATTTGAAGATTCATAATATTTATCAGAATAATTTTCATTTAAAGAGACATTAGTAATAGCTTCAGCATTATGTACCTTAGCCATGAGACAATGTTCATCAATTGGTAATCTGGCTATAAGTCCAATATCCCTTTTTCCTGAGGACTCAAATTCAAAATAATTATCTGATGAATCACTACCACTTGCACTCTAAGTATCATTTTCCTTCAAGACATTCTTTTTCTTATAATACTTTTTCTTATTTCTTTCAGAATGTTTCTCCTTTCTATCTTTCCTCTTTAGTAAAGGACAATCTGGCCTTATGTATCCTATATTCTTAAATTCATAACAAGTTACCTATGAATCTTTCTTATCCTTCCTATCTTTCTTTTTGAATCTGTATTGGAAGTATTTTATTCCCACAATCTTGTTCATCCTTCGTGGAAGATTGGCTAACTCATTATTTGAGTGATCAACATCACTTGATTCTGATATAACAACATTCTTGGATTTGGATCTTGTTATCCTTTCAGGTGTTTTAGCTTTAGATGTAAAGGCTATGCTACCATTCCCATTCTTCTTCTTATTGAAATCAGCATCTCTATTCATTCTTGTCTCATGCTGTAAAAGTGTTCCAAAAAGTTCATCAAGAGTAATATGGGAAACTTTTCAATTTTCTTCAATATATATCCTTTCTGACTCCCATTCATTTGGCATTATATCAATAATCTTATATACAAGAGCTTCATCATCAAGACCTATTTACCCCATAGATTGTAAACTGTTGATGATGGTCATAAATCTTTTTTTCACTTTACATACTGGTTCTCCATACGGAAAAACAAATCCATGATACTCTACTCGAAGCACCGCGCTTCTTGTTTCTATAACCTTGGATGTACCAAAATGAGTGACTTATAATTTCTTCCTGATACAGTTGGCTACCTCACATGAAGATATCTAGCTGTATATATTCCTGGTCATAGAGCATAATAAAGTATTGCGTACCTTGTAATTCAATTGATATTTTTGCTTCTCTTGGTTAGTGAAATAACATACTTCTTTGTCACTAATTTTGTATCCTCTAGTAAACATAATAAAATTGTCTACACCAGTATTGATAAAAAAAGTCTTCATATGATCTCTCCAATACTCATAATCATTCCTATCAAACATAGGTGGTCTAGAAAGATTTAGATTGTCTATTGACCCAATATTTATTCTTTCCATTTAACAAAACAAAAACATTTCCACTCAATGTGATAGTGTAGTAAAAGAAAGTTTGAAATAAATAAAACTAGTAATACAAATCAGTGGAAACATCGTCTGATACCAATTGTTGGATCGAATATGTAGATGTATATGTATATTAGATGGAACAATACAAGAGGGGGTGAATTGTAGGTTTAAAAACATTGAGTTTAAGCACTTAAGAGATTATTTTAAAAGATCTTAAACTAATATAATTCATGCAACCACAATTGTATTGGATATAACGGTAAGATGTAATATAATACTACTAGAAAAGTAAAGTAATTATATTCAAGATTAATACAACAATCATAGTAATACAAGTGTGAGGGAATCTACCATAAAGCGTATAGAATCAATTAATACAAAATGTAAAAGAATAATTGTAATTGAAAAAATTACAATTGAAAGTGTAAAGAAGAAAGGAAACAATATAAATTCTTTTCTAATACAAGAAACATCAGAACTGTAAAAGAATTGCAATTCTTTTGACCCAAAGATTAGGGTTATCCTTTCACAAGGGATAAAAGGTCTGTCTCACCAAAACCTTGGTAAGACCTCGATACGATGATCGGTATATTTGTCTGCCTATCCCTGATAGCCCTCGATACGATGATCGGTACGTCTATCTGCCTATCCTCGGCAGCCCTTGATACGATGATCGATACGTCTGTCTGCCTATCCCTGGAATCCCTTGATACGATGATCGGTACGTCTCTATGCCTATCCCCGGAAACCCTCTATTTTGTAGGTAATCGGCACATCTGTCTTTCAATTACCTGAAAGCCCTCGATATGAAGATCGGTCGCATAAGGCACAAAGCATGAGAGAAGTCACATCATCTCTCTCTAGAACATTATAGAAGCAAAGTATCATAGTTATCTCGACACATTTTTCTTCTTGGCTTCAAATGACCTTCTATTTATAGGGCTCAGGTTCCAACGGTCACATTTCATCCAACGATCATATTTCTACGAAGAACTCGGAGGGACTTGGACACCTAGCATTATAATGATCATATTGAAACAAGAAGCACGACATCGTTTTGATTAGTTTTTAACTAACTCAACAACATCGTATTGGTTAAAACAAAAGCCATATGAAGATGATAACCATTAGTACGATTAATATGAAACATGTGTTTTTGACAAAGTACCAATACAAGGAAGTAATGAAAGTATGATTAGCAAAGTCAATACAATTTCCAGAGTCAGTACGTAAAAAACATACTAAGTACAATCATCATTATACAATTGGCATGGTCAGTATGATCAGCATGGTCAATACGATCAGCATGGTCAGTACGATCAGCATGGTCAGTACGATCAGAATGGTCAGTACCATCAGTATGGTCAGTATGATTAGAATGGTCAGTACGATCAACATGGTCATTACGATCAGCATGCTCAGTACGATCAACATGGTCAGTATGATCAGTATGGTTAGTATGATCAGTATGGTTGTTACAATACGATAAACATGATACAGGTCATTTGTGATTTCCAAAACAAGATATAAATGTCAAAAGACGTATTTTGACTCAACATTTACTTCATGCTAAAAAATAATCATTTCAGTTTTTCATATGGGAAATATCATTCATCCATTCATACACTACAATGGCTAATGGAAATCTCAATTTCTTCCATTCTATCACAAAACACTTTTCCCAATGAGACAAAGATGTACCCATAAAAGAGTTTATAAAAAAGGAAGTGATAAAAGTTTTAATGTATTATATCATCAGTAGATTTTAACTTACTCACACTATTCTCAAAAACAATTATATAAATTTATGTGAATTTGAGTTGAATATATTATATATGAAGAACAATATTGAATCTAATCATTTTACCTATTGTCACATGATATTAAATTGATAATTATTTTATATCAACAAAATATAATAGAAAATATTATAAAAAATGACGGATAAGTATAAAAAATCATAACATGACCACTAGCTATTTATGGTTTAACAAAAATACTTCACAAACCCCTATATATGTGATCCCATTATGTGACTGATTCATTATATTTTTTATTTTTTATTTTTCATGGTTTTGTTTATATTTGGGATGGTTTTATTTAAAATTTTTATGTTTCTTGATTTTTCCCATGATGAAGAGTTTTCACACACAGTTTATGGGAAATCATGTAACTACCCTTATGAAAAAATGGGTTTACACTCAGTTTATTCCACATGGCTATCATTCATGGGTAGTTAATGATTTGTTCTAAATCATTCCAAGGTAGGGGAAATTGTGTGAGTCCCTTGTTGTGTGAAGGTACTTACACAGAACTTTCAATGCATAGTAAAACATGTGAAACAAAAACAATAGGATATGTAGTTTTAGAAGACAAATTTAGTGTGGTCGGTCCACATAATCTAAACCATGTATCGAACCCATGAAAGGATGATTTTCATAGGTATTTTCATCAACATGGCTGGTGTATGATTTGTATGACCATGTGAACAAACGGTACTACCTTCCCATATTTTATTAAAATATTGAAATAACCATTTCCCCCAAAAGGTTATTATGTTTCTATATTACATTATCCTTATCTTATTCAGTAATACCTGGGAGCATATTTGGGGTTTCAATACATCTTCTTCCTTCGATTTGTAGGCATGTTCTTCTCTATTTCAAATATGTAATTTCTTCTTTCTTCCACTTTTCTTCTCCACACAAAATCTCGTGTCATATATATCTATGTTATAAAAATATTAAGAACCATAAACACATTTTGGTTTGGTATTAATGTTCTAAATTGTTATAATGATAGGTATTTTGGTTTTTAGTGGTTTAATCGAATTTCTGGTGACATAGTTATGAGTTCACCAGGGAATACGATGATTTTTACTTTTGATTCCACTGGAATGAGGTGGGTGAGTCAATGTAAATCCCATGTAATAAATATTAACAATTATTTGGATTTTTTTATATTTTTTGTTATGAAATTATAAGAAGATGGTGTTTTTTGCTATTTTTTTTGGTTTCCAAAAGGTTTAAATACTTTTCCTAGACTTATGTCTCATGTTAAGTGTTTGTTAAAATATCCCCATTACATTTTCTAGAGGATTTTAAATTTTTCTAAAGGGTGAAAATTAATGGATTTATCTTTATATAGAATTTTTGATATGTTAAATGTGTGTTTTTTGAAATCATGGGAATCAAACTTTTTCCACATTAAAGGGTATTGAGACCATTAGTTCTTATGGAGTCTTAAGATGTTTTCAAAAGGATATTGATGTTTAATAAAAGGATTCTCATCACTGATTTACTTTTAAGATAACGGATTTTATTATTTTAAACAATAGATTTAACGAAAAGGTTTTGGTTTCCAAATGGGGTTTCTAGTGTGGTTATATCAATAATTTTCAAATGAAATTTGAATTATTGTATTAAAATGGGGTTAAAATTTATTTGATTCTCAAGAAATATTTTTCAAATATTAGTTCGTAATTTAAATAATGTTTTTATACATATTGGAGACCCAATATTGAGTCTCATACATTTATTGTCCCTATAGTGGATTGTGGTCCCATTGTGGATTCTGTATATTTAACTTCTTATTATGATTAAACTGCATTGATTTGAAAGGGATTGTTTCTTATGATGGTGTAGGATATGAGGTGTAGTATAATTTAGAATTCATGATATTATATTTATATAATGACCTATTGTTTCATAATGTGCACACCACCACAATTGAAATGTCATGGGAGTACCCGGAGAGTAGTATGGATCCAGATAAGTGCATGACCTAGTGTGGAGTATATGTAATAGGATAAGGATAAAGTTAAAAGGAGTGACATGATGAGATATTTTTATGGATCCAAAAGTTATTAGAAGGGCCCATGGTTTTTTTGGTTCCCCTGATCATGATATATCATTGTGGGTTATATAGGACTACCCAAACATGATAGGATCAATAGTGTCAACATATATTCACCATCGCCTGCTTAAGATCTAGATATTTCAATATATGTATGTTTCCCATGATTTTAAGGTCCTTCTTTGAAATATTTATTAGATTTATGTTCTTGGTATGTTTTTAATCCAGAAGCATGATTGACTGTATTGCACTATCATTTGGTTGGTTTTTGGATTATGTTTCTTTGTTTCCATAATTCATGTGTATAATATTTGTTTCACATTGAGGGTCTAATTTAATTTATTTCAAATTAGTAGATATAATTGGTCTGAAATTGTGATTTTAAAATGAAAAAATGTTTTTGTTATTAGTTAAATGTGTTTTATGAAAATTTATTTTCCTTTAGGTTGTTTAAGAAAATTTGTTGTCTTGTAATTTTTTAAAATAGGGATAAACGGTGAATTGAAGTGTCATATATGTTTTTAAAATCCACCATTACATTGATTAAAATATTCATTTAAATATTAAAACATCCTTATTTTTATTTATAAAAATGGCCATTGTTTAAAAATGTGTATGTGGGTTGTTATTTAACATGTTTTATAAAACATGAGAAAATTGTATTTTATACAATATGTTTAAACTAGTACATTATGAATTGTATTATGAATTTATTTATAGAGAATCCTTGGTGATACTTAACTATTCATGTTTAAATCACACCCCACACTTTCACAAGTGTTTGGGTATGAATGAGGCACTTATGTCTCTTTTTAGGTTCCCAATTCTAATTCATTTTTGATTACAAGATTGATTCATCATAGTTTGGTGGGGAATTTAGAGTTATGGGGCCACTTGTTTTTATGTTTTATATTTTTAGGATACAATTCCATTTTTTTCCTTTTTAGATATTTTATTGACATTTTTTCATGTGATGTTTATTTCTATCTACTTCTATATTATAGTTATTCTTGTTGTTTATCCTTATATATATTTTTATTTTTTATTCCATGTTTTGTTTTTTATAAGTCAATTTTTACAATTTGGTTAATTTATATTTTTTATGAAGGCTAAATTATTTTAATGTTACTTAATGATAACTATGCAGTAGTTTCATTCTCCTAGGGATCTAGAGTATCTTTAATTTCAAGTGGTGGATTGAGTTAGATGTTGGTTCATGTGGAAGATCAGGTAGGTGTGTTGTAAATGGTGATAATTCCCATGTTTCTCATTAGGGGACTAGGAAATTAATATCAATATCTTTTTATTTGGTGTATCTTCATAAGATTGAGTTCGTATAGTCATTAGGACTCCTATGATTAGTTTTTATTGTGCTCTTAATCACCACCATTCATGATCGTACTTGAGTTTACATGGGAAGTCGAGTTTAAATTTTCGAATTAAAAATTTCATTTTATTTACCATTAATGATATGTTGATCCTCATTGAATGACGTGAGTTTCCATTAGATATTATTTTCTATTTTTGGATGGGAATAAAAACTAGATCAGTGGAATAATATTGGTATGTATGATATGATAATATAGACATTAACCAAATCCACATTCATTAAAATGTTACAAGGAATGTTACATGATATAACCATTGACCATTAATTCATTAGATTGGGTCAATAATGTAATTCCCATGTGTTTTATTAAATATAAAAAAAATTATTCTTCAATAGCTTGTTTTGTACGCAATCGTTAGTTTAAAAAAACCGTGACATGCCCTTAAAATAAAATTTCCGTTATAACTAAGTCTTTATGTTAACGAGAATAAATATAAAAAAATATTTAAAATATATGATAATTGTAAATCATTTATATGTAATATTAGTTATTTTAGTGAATGAAATAAATATGATATTTTTGATATATAATTAAAATAATATTTTTGATATTCATCAAATAGTAAATAAAGGAATTTTTTCCACCTTTTAATGAAAAAACCCTTTTAATTTAAGATTTAGGCATGTTAATAATTTTAAAATTACAATGTTAACCTTTTATTTGGATGTGGTATACAAAAATTTACATTGGATAAAATTCTAATATTTTTCAAATAACCTTCATAATTTGATTAATAGTAAAAATACGCTAAATTTTATTTAAGAAAACTTTTATCATCGAGATAAGTTATATGATTAATTATAAAATTTAATGGTTTTAATTTATAACTAACTTTTTTTAATATTTAATATTATTTATTTCATTAGCATTAATTTTACAATGAATTCATCTGTAAAATCATATCAATATTTTGTAATGTTTTAAACAAAACCCCGTTTTTTGCAAAACAGGATAAATTTTAAATTAAATATCTCCAATTTATGTGCCTTGATTTTAGAAAAATGGATTCTATATTGGGAATCAATACGTAAAAATTATTTAAAGAGGCTACTTTTATTTTGGGATATTATGAATAGTAACTACGTTAAATTTTATTTACCACAGTTAATTGTAAATCGGCTAATTAAGGGTAAAAATAATATTATAAAATTACCCTAACACTTGTCTTAATATAATTTGATGATTATATTTCATCCAGAAACATACTTGGGTCAAAATACTATCTATTTGTACCCACATCAATGATATTGAGACAATTAATTTATTTTATTTAAAGGAATGTGAAATATGTCTCACTCAAACATTAATAATTAAATTATTCTAAATATAAGATTATACAGATTATAAAAATGATTATAAATACTCATTTTAAATATAAAATGTTTTTATTTATCAAGGTAATTTATTTTAAATTTTTATGAAATACATAATTATTTTAATAACTTATATATTAATGATGGAGAAATTATTTATTTATTGAAAAATCAATAATATAGTTTTAATTAAAATAATATTATCCATTAAAAGGACCAAAAGCATGAAAAAACTTATTGGTCAAGTATATCTAAACTACAACATTCCAGGTTTCGACTTGTGGACCTTTTGGATCCTCATAAATGTGATTACGAAACTTATATATTTTATTTAAAATGATGTCAAAATTGTCGCCTTCATAATTTAATTAATATAACATATTAAAAGTAGTTTTTTAGAAGACAAAATCGAATAAAATTATTATTATGAAATATATTATATTTATCTTCATCATAGTATTTTATTTATAATTTTAATTCAAAAAATAGGCAGCTTAATTAATTATACAAAAATGTTTTAGTAACTATTTTATCAAGATGAATATAAAATAAAAGGTTTTAAAAATATTAAAATAAATAATTTATGTTATAAATAATGTACTCCACGAATTTTCAATAAGAATATGACTTTTTTAGAATCTAATACATATTTTTTTTGAAAATATTTTTTTTAGATTTTATTTAAATTCAAATAAATGAATTGTGTTAAAAGTGAAACTATTGATAATTTAGGTAAATAACATATTATTAAATTGTTTAAAATTTAAAAACATATTTAAAAATTACCAATTAAAATTAATATGGTCTAACATGTCATTATGTATCTAATTATGTACAATTAACAAAACATAAGTAAGTATTTATAACCATTTAAAATTTATATCTTTATTACCATAAATAAAATTAAATAGATTAAATAAGGATAAATAAAAAATGATAAGGATTAAAATAAAATAAAAACTTGTCTAAATTTTATTGGTTGATAAGATTAAAACCCTATATCATATTATATTCAATGTTGAGTCATTTTGGAGGTTTTCATGTGGGGTTTTTTATTATAAATTAATATTTTTGAGGTTTCCAAAAGTGGCCCTCTCCTCTCTTATAAAAGGGAACCCCCTTCGCTTCTCCTCTTCACTCAATTTTGAGCCTCCAATCACGTCCAAACGCTGGAAATTTCCCTTCTAAAACACTCTAGTTTCATTATAGAGGTTCTGGTCTTCTCAAAAGACCAACTCTAGTGCCCTAAGAGGATGTTTAATAGAGGCACTTCGAGGAAGAGGTAATATCTTCTACCGATTATTTCAAATTTATTTCTTCTTATACGTCCTCTTATTTTGTTGTTTAATTATAAAGTAATAATATTAGTGTAAATAATATATTGATATGTTATTATAAATATAAAACAAACCTATTACAAGTTCTATACATCCTATGAAAAATGAAATCACCGCGCGTTCGTACGTTCAGAATATTGTCTCCACTTTGTGGTGTGATATTTTTTTCATCACCAACATACTTGGATGGATATAATGATGGAAGAAATTAATATATATATTATTATTTTAAAGATATATTTATTCTGAGATATTATACACCATACACTTCAGTACAATTCCACAATCATGGGAATGATATCATCGCTCGTGCGTACATATGACCTATCGTCTCCATGATATGATGTGAATCGTTCTACATGATTTTCACTGATGAATTATTATAAACATGAATTTAATGAATAAATATTATATACATTATACTAATACCATTCTGTATATGATATATCTATAACCTAAAAATAAGAATAAGAATTTATTTTACAAAACAGGCATAAGAATATAAAGCAGTTAAGACCCGAATAACGAGTAACAATGAAATGTTATTAATAAACATATTAGAATATTATCATATATGATATCATAACAATAAATATGATTCAGGAATAAGTCAATGACATCATTTAAATAATTATACATGGGGTTTGGATACGTACAAATCATATTAGACCTATGGTTAGGAAAAATCACACAATCTCCTTTTATTATCCGAGATTTTTTATACTTCAGTATTTACATGGGAATATTTATCATCCACATACATATTTCCACAAAATGTAATATAATATTTATCCTCTTAAATTTTTCTAAATCCAATTTTACATATTTATGAGTTTTTAGTAAATGAAATGAAATGAATATTTTTTCGTTTTCCATACGAGATACTTTTTGACTTTTTCAGCCTAAGTACGAGAATTATGTTTTTTTACTTATAAATAATTAGCAGATTTTTATGATTTCATAGGACATTTTATCCATGTAAGATTAATTTAAAAGATTTAATGATTATCTTAAATTAACTTATTTTAATTTAAAATTTCGTGACATGTTGAGAAAAGAAAATGTATTTGATGAAGAGATGATATTTTCCACCAGAACTAAGTTCAAGTGTTTTATCAAAATTATTTTCCATCTATGATGATACGGGGTTATGTTACTATCCCAATTATTATATTTATTTTATTATGTTCTGATGGAATTATTTTTATGAACTCCTTTTATCATATAATGGCAAGATGTTTTAGAATTCCATTTTATTACATGGGTTATGCTATGACGTGTGATTGATGATTTTGTGGAACACATAAAAATAGTTTAATTATGAGATGATGTGACTTATATATCCCTCCAATGAATTGGGTAATGATTTGTATCTCATGATATAAACATGGATGGAACGGAATGTTAATCTCGTTCAGTGATACAAGGCTGGAACTAGGAGTGAACTTGGTTCAGTAGTGGAAATTGTTCTCTACTATGGTCTTGGAAATGATCCATGACTAGAATGTAATAATTTTCTATACTTATTTGTGTATTCCAAAATTTTTCATGTCTTGTTTTATGATTATTGGGATTATATTTATGTTTTAAGATATATTCCATGACATGATATTATGAACTCTTGTGAAGGATAATATTTTCAAACGTTATGATCTTAAGAATATGATATGATTGACATTTCATTTGTTTTCCATTACTGAGAATTTGATCTCCCCTTTTTGTATGCTTATTTTCCCTAGGACAGAAAGAATTGTAAAAAATATGATATGCCAAAATGGAGTCTAGATATGATTAAATAAATGGAAGACAACCTAGATGCTTTATGAACCAGTTTTTTATTTTTCCTAGATTCTAAAGACACTATACCTATTTGGTCTTGTCATGGTGTTGTTATATGTTATAATAAATATACTTAAATTCATAAGTATTAACAACTTATGTAATGCATGGGATTTTTTAGTTTGAATCAAAGGAATTGTATAGTTATCCTTTTGAAACTAGGATGTGAATGCCTTAGTAAGAACCCTAACGATATGTATAAGCATAAGACACAATCCTAGAGTTTTAGAAATGGAAATGAATAACCTATGATAAGACCTAATGTGTGAAATTTTATTCTTGTTATGAGGTTTTCCTGTTGTAGTTGGTGTTTCTCACACTATGATTCTTGGTTTTAGTCAATGGTTGGAACTCGAAGGAACTCTGTTAATGCAGAATGTGACAGACAATTCAATGATTGTCCCCCTGAGCAACCAAACAATATGGGGGCTGGAATGAAAAATCTTGTAGCATTTCTCAGACAACTTTCTCAAGCTATGAATCATGAATGACTTCCAAATGAGAAAAGGAAGGAGAAACATTCGGTTGAATCTATCATGAGGCCGCGTCTACCTTCAATCGACTGGTCTTCTGATTTATTAGTGCCTGAACAATGGACCAATACATCTGAAAAGATATTTCATGTTCTACAATTTTCTGAACATGATAAAGTCAACTTAGTAGTATATAGTTTGGATGGTGAAACTGATCAATGGTGGAATATTATCAATAATATGAGGAAAAGAGATTAAATTGATTAAATGGAATGGGAAAAGTTCAAGAACATATTTTTCAATAAGTACATCCCTCGTATTCTTAAAATAAATACGTATAAGGAGTTTCTTGAAATAATGGAAAAAGATGATGAATCCATTGGTACCTACGAATAAACTTTTACAAGACATACTTGGTACGCATCTAGAATAATTATCCAACCTAAGATTAAGATCGATCAATTATTTAGTGTCCCAAAACCAAGTATCTGAAGGGAATTATTCATAAGGGACATAAATTTTTATGATGAAATTGTTTGATGTGATCTAAAGTTTGATATAGAGATTGGAGTAACCCATCAATCACATGGGTTTGATAAGAAGTTGAAAATGGAATTCAAAGGAAAATATAAATAACACACTAAAAATAAGATGAGTTATCCCTTATGCTCAATGTGTGGAAGAAAATATGGAGGTAATTGTCTGAAAGGGACAAGTAAATGTTATAAATGTAGAAATGAAAGTCATAGGGCAATTTAATGTTTTTGTGGTGGGAAAAAGATTTCTACATATGAAAGTAGAGAAAAAGGATACACAGAACTCACCTCATACACTTCAATGTTACAAGTTCAATGAAATGTGGAATTATGCTAATAAATGCTTTAATCCAAGGGTTTTTTATGATGATTGACTTCAATAAACTCTTACGACCAAAGGAAAAGGAAATTCACAAGAAAATTTTATCGTTGATGTGGAGTATGATAACGAAGTGGTGAAATGTACACTTAACATCCACTCTAAAGTAGAAATCATTTTATTTGATTATGGATCCTCCCACTGTCTTATTTATGAAAATGTTTCTAATGATATTTTTCATACTTCCTCATCAATTAGATGTTGAGTTCTCTATGACAACTCTTAATGGCATGACGTTTTCAACAAAAGTTTATAATTCTTCTAACATTGACGTTTTTGGGAAAGTGATTCCTGAAAATCATGTGATCCTTCCTATAGTGTAATTTTATCTGATTATTGGAATTGATTGGATTTTCTTATATGGAGAAAATATCAATTTCCAAATAAGGGATGTCGTATTTCATATTCCAGATCAATCTATGATCATCTATCGATGCAAGGATTAATGTAACCTTCCAGTTGAAATTTCTTCCATCTTTTGGGTCATAATTCCAATAAATGAAGGTTATTTCCCTCAAATGGTTGGAAAGAAACTCATGATTAAGAATATTCCCATTATATGGGAGTTTTATTATGTCTTTATAGAGGAATTTCCAGGTCTTCCACCAAATCCTGATGTTGAATTTTCAGTAGAACTCATACCGGGTATTATGCCCATTTCAATTACACCTTATAGAATAGCCCCAATTAAGTTGCAGGAATTCAAGAAGAAACTCAAGGAGAATGTTGGCAAGGGATTAATACGCCGTATTGAATCACCTAGCGGGAACTTATTCTGTTTTTCAGGAATAATTATGGATCAATGAGACGGTGCATTTATTATCAAGAACATAACAATATCACTATCAAGAAAACATTTCCTCTCCCACGCATTGATGACTTTTTTGAAAAACTACATGGAGATCAATAAATTTCCAAAATTGATCTTCAATCAGGGAATCATCAGTTAAGGGTCAAAAAGTGGGATAAAACAATGACAAATTCTCATACAAGGTATGAACACTATGAACTTATAGTGATGCCATTTAGTCTTATTAATACCCCTGATATCTTGATGGATCTAGTGAATTGAGTCTTTAGAGGATATCATGACCACTTTTTGGTAGTCTTTATATATGATATTATTTTATATTCAAAGAGAAATGAAGAACATGAAGATCACATAAGAATTGTATTCCAAATCCTGAGAAAGTAGAAGCATTATGCCAAATTTACCATGTGTGAATTTTGGATTCAAAATTTTTTATTTTTGGGTCACATAATCTCAAGAGAGAGGATATCTGTGGATCCAGAAAAAATATAGGTTATTGAAAGACGGTTAAGACCAACCACAATAACTATGATCCGATGTTTTCTTGGTTTGGATAGATATTATCAACGTTTTGGGAATGCTTTTTCTTGATTATCTAATCCACCCACCAGGTTGACTCGAAATGGAGTTATGATCGTTTGGCTAGAAGACTGTGAAGAGACTTTTGAGGAGTTAAAAAGAAGGTATGACATTGCAACTGTTCTACCACTACCTTGTGGTGGAGAAAGGTTTGTGATTTATAATGATTCATCCACGAAGGGATTGGGGTGTGTTCTCATTCAAAATTATATGGTGATAGCTTAGGCCTCACGAAAGTTTAAAATCATAAAATTAAAAATATGGATGCATTATCTATAAGGTGAAAGGATTGATATTTATACTGATCATAAAAGTTTAAAGTATATTTCACACTAAAGAAGATGAATATATGCCAATGAATATGGTAGGAGATGATTAAAGATTACGAAATCTCTATACATTACCATACTGGGGAAGCAAACAAGGTGGTAGATGCATTAAGCCGACAAGACCATGCCATATTATCCATGAAATGGATCACGAAAGATCCAATATTTATGTAATTGAATTTATGAGTCTCAAAATTATACCTAAAGGGGAAAATGTTATAATTCTAAAATGAATGTTCAACCATCTATACATTGTGAAGATTATAGAGGCACAGAAGGAAGATGTAGAGTTAAAAAAAAGGTGAGAAATGATCCTAAATTCTACATTGATTGTGATGAAATAATAAGGTTCACGAATCGGGTTTTTGTTCCTCCCATATGTGAATTAATGAAGGAAATTTTTCATGAGGCTCATAGTTCGTCATTCTCTATTCACCCTAGAAGCACGAAGAAGTATAGAGACCTGAAAGAGTACTTCTGGTGGAATGTCCTGCAAAGAGATGTTGCTGAATATGTCTCTCGATGCTTGGTTTGTCAGCATGTTAAGACAGAAAGATAGATGTATAAGGTGATGTTCCAGCCATTACGAATACCATAATGGAAATGAGAAAACATCACTATTGACTTTTTCACCAGACTTTCCAAAACATCCAAAGGCAATAATGATATCTTGGTGATATTTGATCATCTTACGAAGTCGTTAAATGTTATTTCTATTAGAGAGGGTTTCTATCTTTATCAGATTTCCTAGATATATGTAAAATAAGTGGTAAGATTGCATGGAGTACCACATTCTATTATATCTGATTGGCATCCTAGGTTTATCTCGAAGTTCTAGAGAAGTATTCAGCAATCTATAGATATAGAGTTGAGTATTAGCACTACTTTTCTCCTTAGAAAGGAGGTCAGTCTGAAAGGACAATTCAAACTATAGGAGAAATGTTGAGAGCTTTCTCTATGGATTTAAAAGGTTGTTGGGATCGACACCTACCATTGGTGGAATTTTCTTACCACAATAGCTTTCACTCCATTATTTAGATGGCTCATTATAAAGCCCTCTATGGAATGAAGTACATAACCCCAAATTTCGTGGATGAATTTGGGGAAATAAATATATTAGGACTTGATCTTGATGATGAAATGGGATAAAATGCCAGATCTATTCAACTACACATAAGATTATCTCAGAGTCAAAAAACGGTATACTAACAACCGAATAAAAGACCTTGAGGTTGAAGTTGGAGAAAAGGTGTTCTTACAAATATATCCTTTGATAAAAGTAAAGGGATTTGGAAATAAGGGAATGCTAATTCATAGGTATATCAGTCCTTTTGAAATTCTTGATTGTATTGGGACGGTAGCTTACTGATTGGCACTTCCACCGAATCTCTCTCAAGATCATGATGTGTTCTATGTATCCCTCCATAGAAATTACATTCCCAATCCTTCACATGTACTATGCTCAGAAGTCATACCACTAGAGACAGGTCTTTCTTATGAAGAACAACTGATATATATTATGGATCATAGCGAAAATTTTCTATGAAACATGACCACTTGATTGGATAATGTTTTATGGAGGAACCACCAATTAGAAGAATCTACATGGGAACTTGAAGATACGATGAGGGAGAGCTATCCTCATCTGTTTATTTCAAAGTGACAAAATTCGAGAGAGAAATTCAGTTTAATAAAAATAGAATGTATCACCTATGTGTTTTTTGAAATATTTAAATAATTTTTATTCTTCAGTAGCTTGTTTTGCATGAAATCGTTAGTTTAAATAAACAGTGTGATTTCATTAATATAAAATTTCCTTTATATATTAATTATTATGCTAGCGGTGTTAAATATAAATAACTTCTAATAATATGAAAAAAATTTAAATCAATTATATTCCATATTTTTTATTTGAGTGAGTTAAATTAATAAGATAAGTATATTATATAATTAAATTGATATTTTTGAAATTCCTCAAATATATATTAAATGAATGTTTTCCTTCCTTTTATTAGAAAACCCTTTTTAATTTAATATTTAGGCACATTAATATTTTTAGTATTAAAATATAAACCCTTTCTTTGGAATAGGGAAATAAAAATTTACCTTGGTTAAATTCAGATATTTTTCTAAAAAACCTCATAATTTGATGATTATTAAAAATAAGCTAAATATTAATTATTATTTTTTTCATCGAGATAATTTATATGGTTAAATCATAATATTAAATGGTTTTAATGTATAAATAGAATATAATTTTACTATTTAATATAATGAATTTCATTATCATTAATATTACAATAAATTTATAGGTAAAATCATTTCAAACATTTCCAATGTTTTAAACAAAAACCCATTTTTTCGACCACAGGATTAATTTTAAATTAAAATTACAGAACTTTTGTGTCTTGAATTTCTAAAAATGGATTCCATATTTGGAATCAGTAGGTGCAAATTTTGGTAGTATGATACTTTTATTTTTGGGCATTATGAATAGTAACTACGGTAAATTATATTTACCACAGATAGAGGTAAATCTTGTAATGAATGGTAAAAATAATATTATAAAATTATCCTAAAACTTGTCGTAATATTATTGGATGATAGTATTTCATCAAAAAACATACTTGGGTAGAAATGGTATCTATTGGAACACACATGGATGATATTGAGATAATTAATTTATTTTATTTAAAGGAAAGTGAAATATGTCTCACTCAAACATTAATAAATAAATTATATTTAATATAAAGTTATATAGAATATAAATTATATTATAAAAAATCATTTTAACGATAAAATATTTTTCTTTATCATGATGATTTGTTTTTAATTTTTATGAAATCTATAATGACATTAATAGCTTATACATTAATGGTCCCAAAATTATTTTCTTAGTGAAAAATCATTAATATAGTTTTTAATAATATAATAATACCATTTAAAGGGAAAAAACACTAGACCAAACCTTATTGGTCGAGTATATCTAAAATTTATGAATTCAAGGGTCTACTTGTGGACAATTTGTAGCATTATAAAAGTGATTATGACACTTATATTTTTTATTTTAAATGATGTTAAAATTGTCAACTTCATAATTTAATAAATATAAAATTTTAAAATATTTTTTTTAGTTGATAAAATTGACTAAAATTATTATTAGGAAATATAATATATTTATCTTCATCATAGTATTTTATTTAAAATTTTTATGCAACAAATATCTATAATAAATAATTATATAGAAATGTTGTAGTAATTATTATATCAAGAGAAATATCAAATAAACAGTTTTCAAAATATTAAAATAAATATAATTTAATATAATTAAAGTTTTGCACGAATTTAATAGATGAATATGACTTGTTATAAATCTATTATAAATTTTTTTTCTAATATTTTTTTATGTGGATTTTATTTAAATTCAAAAATATGAATTCTGTCAAAATTCACACTATAGATATTTTAGGAAAATAACATTTTATTAAATTGTTTAGAAATCACAATAATATTTTAAAATTTCCAATTAAAATTTATATGGTCTACCATGTCATAAATTATCTAATTATGTATAATATACTATATATATGTATGTATTTATAGCCATTTAAAATTTATAGCATTATTTCCAAAAATAAAATTAAATAGATTAAATAAGGATAAATCAAAATGAAAAGGATTAAAATAAATTCAATAGATTTCTAAATTTTATTGGTTGATGATATTACAACCCTATCTCATCTCATCTTCTATGTTGAGTCATTTTTTTTTGGTTTTTATATGGTCTTGGTTTTTATTATAAAGTAATATTTTTGAGGTTTCTAAAAGTGCCCCTCTCCTCTCTTATAAAAGGGCACCCCTTCCCTTTCCTCTTAACTCAATTTTCAGCCATTAATCTCGGCAAAAACCTGTCAATTACACTTCTAAACCTCTTTAGTAACATTATATAGATTCTGTTATTCTCAAATTACCCAATTTAGTTCCCTAAGAAGATGTTAAAAGGAGGCACTTCGAGGAAGAAGTAATATCTTCTACCGAATCTCTCAAATTTATTTATTCTTCTACTTCGTATTTTTTAGTTTTTTCATTATAAAGTAATAACATATGTATCAATAATATACTGATATGTTATTATATAATGACACAACCCTATTTAAACTTCTATTCGTCTTACGAAAAATAAGATCACCGCGCGTGCGTACGGACAGAATACAGTCTCCTTGCCATGGTGTAATTTTTTTGTCCCCAACATACATGTTTGGGTATAATGATGGAATAAGTTACTATATATTATTATTTTAATGTGATATTGATTAGTAAATATTATAAACCATACACTTCAATACAATTCCACAATCATGGGAATGATATCATCGCTCGTGTGTATGTACGGCCTACCGTCTCCAAGATGTGATGTGATTTGTTCTACATAATCTTCATTGAATTATGATTATATAATTTAATTTAAAGAATAAATAGTATTTATATTATACTTACACATTACTATAAATGATATAGCTATAACCTAAAAAGAGGAATTGAAATTTATTTTACAAAACAAGCATAATAAAATAAAGCATTTAACACCTGAATAACAAGTAACAATGAAATGTTAATAATAAAAAAATAAGAATATGAAAATATATGATATCATAAAAATTTCTATGATTCAAGAATAAGTCAATGACAATATTAAAATCATTATATAGGGGTTTCAGATACTTACAAACCATATCGAACCTAATGTAAGAGAAAAACTCATAATATCATTTTTTTTATTCGAGATTATTTATAATTAAGTATTTACTTGGGAATATTTATCATCCACATCAATGATTCCTAAATATGTAATTTTATCTTTATCCTCCAAATTTTTTTAAATAATATTTTACCAATTTATGAGTTTTTACTAAAAGAAATGAAAAGAATATTTTGTCATTTTATGTACGAGATACTTTTTGACTTTTCTGACCAATGTTCAAGAAGAATTTTTTTTATCTTATACAGCATGAGAGGATTTTTATGATTTAATAAGAAATTATTTCCATGTATACATTCTTTAAATGTTTCATGTTTATTTTCAATTTAATTTTTTTTAATTTAAACCGGTGTGACATGTTTATAAATGAAAATGTTTTGGATGAAAAAGGATATTTTCCTCAAGAACTAAGTTCAAGTGTTTATCAAAATTATTTTCCATATAAGATGATAAAGGGTTATGTTTTAATCGCTATTATTACATTTATTTGATTATGTTCTGATGAAATTATTTTTATGATGTCATTTTATCTTATGATGGCATGATGTTTAAGAAACTCATTTTATTACATGGGTTATGCTATGATGCATGATTTATGATTTTGTGGAACAAATAATAATGGTTTCATTATGAGAATGGTGGTACCTATATCTACCTCTAATGAATTGGTAAAATATGTGTGTCTCATGAGATAAACTTGGCTGTAAAGGCAAGTAAATTTGGTTTAGCGATACAGGACTGGAACGAGGAGTGAACTCGGTTCGGTATTGGATTTTGTTTGCTACGATGGTATTGGAAATGAGCAATGACTAATATGAAATTATTTTCTATGCTTATGTGTGTATGCCAAAAATTTTAATGTATTATTTTATGATTATTGGGACGAAATTGAAGTTCTATGATTTATCCCATGAACTTATATAATGAACTCTTATGCAGTGTCTGATTTTCAAAAGTTATGATCTTAAGAATATGATATGATTGAAATTTCATTTTTTACCCTTACTGATCATTTGAGCTCACACTTTTGTATTTTTGTTTTCCCGAGGCCAGGAAGAAGGGTATTAAATATGATATTCCAAAAAGGTGTTAGATATGATCAAATAAATAGTTGATAATATAGATGGTTTATGAACTAGTTGTTTATGTTTCCCAGTTTCTAAAAACACTATACCTATACGGTCATGTCATAGTTTTGTTATATTTTTATATAAATATACTTCAATTCTGATGTATTAAAAATGTATGTAATCTATGGTTTGTTTTAAATAAAGGTTCTATATCTTGTTTGAATTTTTATTTAGATCATTATTACAGAATTTAAAACAATGGTAAACAAATCATGTGGGTATCTAATATGTTTATCATAAAAATCAGAATATATTTGATTTTTTAGTGTGAATCCTCTCTTATGTGATCATTTTGTAAATTTGTTTTTTGGTTTGAATAAATATCTTTTAAGGAACGTTATTTTTGGGAAAAGAAATTATTCCTTTATGATTAAGTATGAATTATAATATTTTTTTTGATAGAGTTTTGGGTGTTTTTTTCTTTTAATTTTTTTTATTTTGTTAGGATATCAATAAAAATATATTTTTAAACAAGTAGGTGTTTAATGGTGAAAATTTGTTTACAAATTTTTGGTTTTTAGAAAGATACAGTTTCCATTTCATGGAAATTAAGTAGTATTTTTTTTAAATGATTGAAATGTGTGAAGTGTTTAATAATGTTCCCAAGAATGATATTTGAGAATCTCGAGTCGGTTTATTATTTTTCATAGTAATTGGTGGTTTTCAAGATCTATTTTCAATATTCTTCAATAAATTGAGGAATAATTATTTTAAATGTAGTGTAGTGTATTAAAATGGAAGGGTGATTATAATAACCGATGTTTTTTTGGAAAATGGGAATTTATTAATTAATGAATGGTGTGGATTTTAAAAGAAATAGATTTTGGGTATGTGATTTTCCATGATTTTTTTGTTTTCATATTATTTATATTTTGATATATATACATCATTCTTGGACATGGGAAACTTGATTGTCTTGGGTTTATGTTTCATTTTATTTACAGTGTGACTCCCAAAAGGTCTCAAGTAAAATTAGAGTTTTTATTTCTAGGGGTAGTTCCCTCCTCATTCATAGTTATTTTTGAGACCCAGAGTGGGGTGGAATGTGTTTTTCCCCTTTAATGGTATGGTAGTGTTTTGTTATCTACCCATCTTAATTAAGAGATTAATATTACTAATACTTGTCTAGTTAGTCTAGTTAATTAATGAGGACTAATTTAATTGGGTTTTTGAGTGATGATCTTATTTAAGGACTTGTGAATAATGATTTTATAGAATTATGTTTTTGCGGTGTATTTTTTAGTTTGATCCATGGATACACATTTGGTTATTGTTGAGTGACTTGGTTTTTCTTATTAAATGTTCATACCACATATTTACTTTCATATATTGTGGTTTCTTTTAGTGATTTTGGCCTTATTAAGATGTCTATTCGAAATATTATAATCATTTTTTAGATGTGGTATATCCTTGGGGGAGTGATTAAGGTGGAGAGGATAAGCATGGAACTAGTTGTTTTTAATCAATAAGAATTCATTGTTTATATATTTTTTAGGTCTACCATGATAGGGTAACCAGGTAGGAGGTCTTAGTTCTCCCCATTTATCATGGTATGTTATCCAAGGTTAGATCCCACATAATTTATTTTGATAGAGGAATGTATTTTTCACTATTTTTTTGTCATTATAATATGTGATAGATTAATTGATTTTCCCCTGATCAATTTAGATTATTTTATTGGCCGATTTCAATGTCTTTTGGGATGTTATTGTTGTTGGTCACCTTGATGACCTGATCTCATGGATTTAGATTATTTTTGGATTTGAGGTCTCCTAGGTGTTTTTTAATATAGATTCATTGTTAGAGTAGATTAAGAATTTGGATATCCATTGTTAGTTTAATATGTTCGTTTCCTTATTGATTTATGGAAATACATTGGTTTTAGAGGCTCTCATTATAGGAGAGGTCACTATTGTTTCCTCCATTGAGAGCAATTTTATTTGTTTGGGAGACCCATTTATGGTCTCCCTTTTTTATAATTCGTTGATTGGTGGTCATTTTTGAATTTTTTTTAATATTGCATGATATTGTTTGAGGATTCGCCCTATTGGTTGGGTATTGATCTTTGCTTTGATATTTTGTTCTAACATAGAAACCATTCTCCCTTTGGGAATTCATTATAGAAATTTTTAGGGTCATGTTTATATTGTCTGAAATATTGATCAATGAATTTATGAGGAAATAAAGTGACATTATTGGGAGAATTTTGATACATACATATCATTATTACCTTTTATTTTATATTATTTTATCTTGTTCTTGGTTTTCATTAAATTGTTTAGGGTTCCAGAATTTTTTTTCTATTTTCTATTTTTTTTCTGTGCATAGTTTAGATGCATGGTTTAGGGGATATCATGTGGATACCATTACTCAACAGATATTTTAGTTAATTTTTTATAGTGAGTGTTTTTCCTACATGTGTAGAACAGAGTTTGGTCCAAGGAATTGGAAACTTAGGGGAAACAATGTAAGCCTTTTCGTGTGTGTCAGTACTAGCACAAATCTTATGCAACATTAGTAGGATCCACACAATACTTGTGTGGGAGGCTCTATTGTTTTAATATATTATTTTAGCACAGTTAGTACATGTTTAATAAAAAATGATAAAAAACCTTGTGATGATTATTTACATAGGTAGTCACATCTATATGGTCAGTGTAGAATTTGTAAAACTATACGGCCAAACCATGTGACCTACCATGAATATATTCTTGTGGGGGAGTTAAATTTTTCCAAAATTAAATTAATATTTTATCCTCCATTTCTCTTCCACTTATTCATTTGAACCTATATTTTAATGGGGGATATCTATCAATTATTGCTCCATTGATTTAGGGATTATTCTCCATGATTTCATGTGGGGAAGTCCCTTATTCCACTTTTAATCTATTCTCATATTACATTTCCCTTACTATTATTCTAAATACTTCGTATCATTAACACTACTAAATATAGGAATAATTTTGAAATAGTTTCTAATTATGTGGACTTGAGATTTTATGGGTTTAGGGGGATGTTTAATGACTCTATTGTGCATTCCCCATCAATGGAAACAAGTTTCTGTTGCGATTCTACATGAATATTGCATCTGTTTTGATGGAATCCACTTCTAATAAATTCTATAAATTTGATTAATTTTTCAAAATTCTCTCTTGTGAAATTATAAGAATTCGGTACGACTTTTTTGGGATTCAATTGGCTTAAAAATTGTTATACACTTCGCATAGACTTCTAGAGAATGCCTAGTGTTTGGTAAAATGAAATATTGAATTTTATAAAGGAATAAAAATATTTTGAAAGGTTTTTCATAAATGGGTTTTCTTTTAAAGAATATGTGCGATGTTTTAAATATTTATTTTGTATGATTAAGGAAGATTACATTCATCTTATTTAAATAGTCTTGAGATAATTATGTCTCATTATGGATTAAGATGTTTTCAAAGTATATTAATGTTTTATAAAAGGGTTCTTGGAAATGACCAATTTCTAAGAGAAAAGAGATTATTATTATAAAAATGGATTTATAAAAATGTATGGGTTTCTAAATGTAATTTGTTTACTGTCTGATGAAATATTTTTCATATAAATTTGAATTGATTTTCTCAAATGGGGTAAAAATGCATTTCATCCTAAGCACTTTTGTGAAAGAATAGATTAAACACTAAATATTTCTCATATAAATATTTGAGACCATAAATTGATCCCTATGAATTTATTATTCTTATTGTGGTTCATTACACCATGGAGAATTATTTTCATTGTTATACTAATTATGATTTCTTTTCATTAATGAGAAAGGGGTTATTTCTTATGAGGGTGTATGAGGGGGGGGGGTGTTATTTAATTTCAAATTTTGAAAATTATATTTATAGAAAACCATGCAAAAAAAACTTAAATAATAAATTAAAATTATTATTTATATAATATATCTCAGAAATAGCCATACACCCAAAGGGATGAATGGTTTGGTGTCTTTAACAACTAGGTACATAAGCAACACATATGAACATTTATCCATAAACGAACTCCCCTAGATTCTATTCAGGATATCCTACCATCTATACTTACCGTTATAACGTAGGGTAAGGGAAACATAAGAAGGGGGTGATCTCAAACACTCGTTATGGTATAATATCATTAGTATTACATTATTGGTTAGATCATAAGGATGAGATAAAACATGAACAGGAAATAAATTTCTTATTAAGTGTAACATAGGAAAAAAAGAGTTTTTCATACATCATGATGGAATGACATGTAATATCAAATGAAAAAAATATACTGCATAAAAGGTCGAAAAAATCATGAATCATTAAATATGAGTCCAAGACCATAATAAAAGACATAATGAAATGTGACATGTTAATGACCCATAGTTTTCTGAACCAACCCTGGTCAACCATTAACCGGTCACCTGAGGTGATTGGTGATAAGGCCTGAGAGGCATTTCCAATAATCCTAGGATGGTAACTAGTGTATGGAATCAAAGATAATACATTTGGGATTGATTTTATCCCACAAAGAACTGATAAATTAATTAATAAAGTGTTCGAAAAATTAATATATGTAACTAAATGGATGAAATAATATTAATTATTGTTTATATAGATCCAAGTATAAAGGCAACTAAAAAATAGGGAAACCAAAGAAGAATATAAATTGAAACCAAACTGAAATATACATGATATACATGTGACTCCTAGGTCACTACAATCCATATATTCATCCACATTATAAGAAATCCTAAACCAATGATGAACCTAAAAAACAACTCGGGTCTACTGATGCAAAGTGGAACAAGTAGGGTTTGCCAATAAATAAACATATAGATGAGCACAATAGATTCCATTCATATAATTTCCTAAAAATAATCCATATATGCTATATTGAAATAAATTTATTTAATATTTAATGGGAGAAACTCACCATTCCTTTTTATAAACAAATTTAAATCAAAACCAAAATGGAATTTGGAAACACAACTTTATATATGTACAATAAGAAATGAAAAATCAACCATAACACAAACATTAGGGTAAATAAAATAAAGACTTTGATAATGGGAAATAGTAAAAGTGAAAACAACAATATGAAAAGAAGATTAGATAACCAATTTGATTCAAAATAAAATAACAAAATGCATATATGTAGTCATGGGAATTTCCTAAACATATCGATAGGTGACCTAAGATGTACTTAGTTCAGACTTACCTATCAACTTTTTTTGTATATCCAGAGTCAATAACCATCATGGATACTCTAAACTATAATCACTAGTGGAAAATACAATATGGATTATCCACTTTATTGGGATTTCTAATCCATATAATCTTCAATAGAAAAAAATCATCACTTGACCCCATTTATGACATCCAGGAATCCCATGGTAATAGTATAAAGTGAAGTGATGATGTCATCACACACTTGGCATTAAACATAACACATAGATGCCCCTATACATTTCTTTCCCACCTCCTGACACTAGCTATGTTATGACCCTCTAATCAGAAGGATAACCATATTGGTTTCCATCATGTAAAAAACCTTTCTCATTTTCCAAACGGGTCAACGAGTAATTTGGTTTCAAATCCAATTTACAAAACATCCAAAAGTACCAAATAATCCTTATCCTTTACAAATCTAAAACGGTTTCCTGTAAACATATGTTATCAATGAAAATCATTTCTAAACCAAGGGTGAAAATACTATCCTTGTTCAGCAATTTTCAAATGGGCCTTTAATGTCATGGGGTAATCAATCATATTTCAATGTACCAAACATGCCATGTATTAGATAAAAAATATTGAATCCACATTTCATGATATTTGGAAAACTATTATCCATTTATAAAACATTAAATGTTTTTAATGAAATTAACTTTTTAAATGGAGAGGAATAGAGAAAGAAAAATGGGAGAAGGGTGTTTTGTAAAGGGGGGGGGGTCTAAATGGACATTTTTATGGAATACCACATTTATGTGTGTGCATATCATTTTTTATAACCCATGCACATAATGATATTACCACATTTAATTTAATATATTTATAAAACCATAAAAATATCCAAGGTTCAATTTAATGAAAAAAATTAGTATTATGACTAATCAAAATGACCCACACAAGAGAAAAAAATCATAAAGAGGAATCCTGACCACACAGAAAGCTCAAATCAAAAGAAATCAAAATTACAAAAACACAACCAAGTCTATAAAAATCCTTAGTTCTAAATTTCATTTCAAAATTATAATATACATTCTATCAATCACCATATACACATATACATGTACTCATAACCAATAAAGTTCTCTAAAAACCATTTTCATCAAATTTACCAGATCGAAATACAATAATAAATCATACTAGAATCATAAAAACATGAATAAATCATTTTAAAATTATTTATGAATGTTCAAGAATCCAATGAAATATTATGAAAATTAAATGTATGGTAACATCTACTTCAACACCATTTAAATGCAATGAAACTCCATGAGAGGGGAGATCCAAGACCACGAAGAAAACCACACACCCTAGAATCAAATAAACTAACCCACGTAATATTAAACTCACCCTAGGGTTCAAACAAGAGGGGACCCAACCATGAAATAAGAGGAATCCATGAGAGGGAGAAATGTGAGGAAGAAAAAACCTAAAAAACCAATGAAAACCATGTATAAAACATAAAGGAGAAACAATGGAGGCAGTAGAGCCAATAGGAAAGGGGTTCAGGAGCCTCATAGTGTGTATAAACTGAAAGGTGTAGGATAATCTTGAATTTTAGTTCAATTGAATGATGAGAAAACTTGAAAATTGATGCTTTTAAAAATCTAGGTACATCGCATGGTTTGGTGGAAACATTTGGAAAACTATACAACATCCATGTTCACCCTACAGGAAAGAAGGGACACATGCATAGGATAATTGCTTAGTTTGGGAAACTATGCACTGGCTATTAAATCCAATTCGTTCAAAATGATATACTCCCTCACACACATACCACATGATTCCCTCTAATTATGAACATTCCATGTGCTAGGTCCATAAAAGCCCAAAAAATATGGATAATTACTCATTTTCCTCACACATTTTTGGAAAAACCATGTACAAACCATGAAAAAAAATCTTAATTTTAAATTCCCTCCACCTCCCCAGCAAAATAATTTCTCCCCAAAACATGAAAAATAAACATGCCAAGTTCAAAAAACATCTTGAAACCACTAAAACATGAATATTCCCTCTAAAAACTACATAAACATAAAAATTGATCAAATTCCATGTGGAAAAGATAAATAAATGAAATAAATGAAAACTAGTGTTGAGGTGTTATAATTACCTCCACTAAAAAACCATTCTACCATATAAATTTTTCCTGATAAGAAAGGTACAAAAGATGAGGATAAATAAACCATGATCCTAAATTTGAGCTTTTATGCCTACACGTCACACATGAACAAATATAGAGGAAACCACAGGAAAATCCATGTTGGGTCTCCGCACAATTTAAAATTCCACTCACATATATCAAATCCAAACAAAATGGGAACCAATGGAAAAATATCAAATAAAAAATTTATACAGATAATGATTTATCATTTCAATAAGTCATAGGCCTCCCAAAAAAATCACAAACCAAATAAAAATACTTATCCACACAAAGATTAACCATAAAACATTTCACATCGAAAATGCATGATTACTATGGTTTTAATTAACGGGTCTACTAGGATCATTGAAATAGAAAGTATTATAAAAACAAGATTAATACAGCAGGTAAAATATAAACTATTCCCACTCTAATGTCAAAAATAATCAATGAAAAAACCCCCACAATGAGAAATTCTCGATTGCATGAAAATTTTATCTCTATGGCATATGTATAGAGCCCTAGTGCCTTTATGCATATGTTTCCCCATAATTAGTAGCATGAAACCTCTAAAAAATACATCTTCTTATGGAGACACAAATTGAAGAAATTATCCAAGTGGACCAAATAGCCACATCATCAACCTACCTTAAATTCATTACAAAAAATGATTACTTCGAATGCCTAAACTAACCATGGAGGAATCGAGGAGTAGGAACTAAAAATAATTACTCCTCATAAAAGAGTTCCTCTAGTTTACACATATCACCAGAAGGGGAAACATCATGATAATTAAGTCCCACTATCCTACCACCAGCTATGGACTAACCTCTACAAACCATATTAAATAAAAATTCACCATGTACTACATTTTCAAAGATAACATCCCAAAATTAAATAATTTAATCCTTAATCTTCAGAAAAAGACCCTAGAAAAAGCTAATAGATTTTAATAGTTGTATTAATGTTGTCTTCATTGAAAATGAAATCATATCTTTAAAAATATCAACATTAGCCATCACCATCTTTTGACCTTTCTAAAAACCCATTAGATCTTACACATTATTCACCATTCCCTCCACATGTATGATCCATCATATAAAAGTGGTACTATAAGAATCCCATGACGTCCCATCATCAATGATGATGGGAAAATAAACATCCACTTATATAAACCCTAACTAATAAATTATCTATGAACATCTCACACCCTCAGATATTGAAGAATTCCAAAATACATGGAAATAATTTTGACTTCATTAATCAACTCTAGAACCACTAATTGACATTTATCCACATGGAAAATAAATAACTACTAGGAAGAACATGGCTATGGTACTCCATTGAAAGTCTGGGTAAAATAAAAAACATGTTGATTCCCCTCAACAATCTTCATAAAATTTGTGGGAGTCATATTACAAATAACTTAATAAACAAAAAACTAAATAAAAATCAACCCAAAATTCAACCAAAATGGTTATTTTTAACAAAAACCTTAATCAAATTAATCAATAAAAATAAATAAAAATTACCCTTACCTTTCCATATTTCATAATAAATTTTCCATTATAAAAAAATTATTATCAAAGGCCACATATATTTCCAAAAATCCATTTCATTTCATTATCCTATCACACCAACCAAAATAAAACGATTACATTACAAAAATATAATCCTCCAAAATGGGGAATTAATGGTTTTTCCTGACCCAGATGCATTGTTTAACAGACTATGTTCTAAAAATGAACTAACCACTAGAATTTATTAAAACATTTATTCAATCCCCACATTGTTCACTATGCCATGTATGCTCACCATAAAGTCCTGGATCTATTCCCTTTTCACCCCCAAACCACAATAACCAAAACAAGAACCAATGACATAAAACCAAAACTAAAAAACAATACACTCATATCCAAGACATCCCCTGGTATTTCAAGGCCTAAAATGATAATGTGTTCTATATTATCATCATTTAGATACCACTCGAGTCATAAAAATATGACCTTTATCCTACTTTACAATGAATATAATAAAGGGCTCCTCTAATACACTTTTTTCATGAACCAACATGGGTCGACATCGAACCGACCACACTATCAAATTCACGATAAGGACCAAAATGAATTTCTGATCCTCTCAACATGATAATTAATTTCATACATTATGTATAACAGAATTGGGAATGATTTTACCCCTTAAATAACCCAAAAATAAAACATTACATAATACAAAACATAAAAAATACGATCTAAATATCTACATTAAAAATAATCATTACAGATATATATCTTGGTACAATAATAGTGGAAGAAGATGTTGAAACATTAAAATGAAACGAAACCTGAACTGATAAGATCTCATAATGACCCCTTGCCCACCGAAAAATATATAAAAATCCCACATCACATTAAAAACTAAAAAAAGATGAACCTAAAAATTATATTAGGCATACAAAAAACTAGTGGAAAAGTAGTGTGTGATTATAAAACAACCTAGTAGGTAATAAACATAGAATCCATACATGTCCCTTCCTGAAATATCATGTACAGTATTGTTTTAAATATATATAGAAAATATGGTTTTTAACATTTAAAAGGGAGAATCGTCATTTATTTTAATAAAATTGAAAAAATCATAACGTAATATGAAATAAATGAATAAAGAATGTTCAAGAGAAAAGGAAAATAAAACTAAATAGAAATAGTAGGGTAAAGAATAAAAAGCCATGGATATAGGGAGATAGTGAAAGTGAAAGTAGAAAAATACTAAAAGATGAATCTACCGAATTATTGAAAAATAAAACAAAAAAATACACACAAATAGTCATGGAAATTTTCAAATCATCTATAGAGGTGACCCCAGACATACATGGGTTGGACCCACCATTTCGTATATGGTGCATCTCAATAGTCAATAACAAACCTAGTTTCTACAATCTATCCTAACTAATGCAGAATCCCACATAGATAATCCTCTTCTCTATATATTTCTAATCTATCTAAATGGAAGAGAAAATAATCATTACATGAATCTCTAGATGATATCTTAGAATAACATGATAATAATATAAAGGGAAGTGATGATTTCATCACACCCATGGCATTAATCAAAACCCAAAAATTCCACCATGAATTCCATATCCACCTCTTGAAGCCGTTTATGATATTAACCTATCATAAAATGTATGACCATATGGGTAACCATCATGCATAAAACCATTCATATGTTCTAAATGGACCTATACATCATTTTTGTTCAAATTGAATTTCTAAAACAATAAAAAGTACCAACTGAGTCTTAACATTTACTAATCCAAAAACATTTTAAATAAACATTAAAAAATCACTTCTAAATCATGTGGGAAAACATTATCCATGATTGGATGTTTAGAAAATATGACATTAAAGTCATGGGTTTACCACTCAAGTTTTACAATAAAAACAAGACATGTTTTACATAACACAATTATAAGACACATTAGAAATTATTTGGAAATTGAGTATCCTTTTAGAAAACATTTGGAGTTTCTAGAAAATCCTTTGGGGAGATGGAGTGGAAAAGTGAATGAAAAATGGAAGAAGAGTACATTAAAACTGTAGTTTAAAATCAAAATTTATATGCAATACCATGTATATGTTTGTGCCAATCCATATGTGCACTATATGAAAAGATGGATATTCTTATATCCAATGTAATATATATATATATGATAAAATTTTATAACACCTAATTTTATAATTAAATAATCAAAATTATCATTACAACTGATAATAGTGACGCATATAAGATAACTAAAACATAAAAATTAATCACAACCATATAAAAAACTCAATTAAGTGGAAACCCATATTAACAAAACCAATCCATGGTTAAAAATAGTACAAAGTACTCAATTTTATTTTCATTTTCTAATTAGGATTTTATCAAACACCTTGTATACGAAAATATATTGGAATAATTATAAATTCATTTGAAACCCATTTTCATAAAATAATCTATAGGGAAACACTACAAACAAACTAGAACGTCATAAACATGAATAAAACATTTAAAAATTATTTAAGTAATATAAAACATAAAAAAAACGTTTTAAAATGGAAATGGATAGAAACACCTTCCACAATGATGTTTGAAATTGATGAAACTACAAGGAAAAGAAGAACCAAGCCCAAAGGGAAAGATGAACACCCTAACATTTGAGAAATCAACCCACATAATACAATCCTCTCCCTATATATTTAAAAATAGGGAATCCATGTATTAATGAAGTGTAACCCATTAGATGGATAACAAAAGAGGGTTAAAACACTAAATAATCCAAAAAAAAATCACCTAAAAACCTTATATGATCAAAAATATAGAAATCAAATCAAATAGAGGAGGGTTTTGGTTGCCCCATTGTTCACCTACTCTAGACGGGGGAGGAGAAAAATAGATTTATGTTTAATTTAGGGAGCTGAAAACAAATATTCATGTGTTTTTATGAATATGGGTATGTTTCATGGATCAGCCACAAGGTTTAACAAACATTCCACCAAACATGTGTGCCCTACCGAAAGGTTGGGACACCCACATGGTCTGGCCACACAGATTGGTATATTTTTCTATATCCATGAAAACCACCACTTTCAAAATTAAGGACTGCCTCACACACTTGCCTCATGGTTCCCTCTAACCGTGAAAAAGAGGTGAACTATGTACCTGACCCCCTCCCCACAAGATGTGAAATTACTTTTTTACCTCTCTCTGTTTTGGGAACACTATGTACAGACCATGGAGGAGAAACAATCCAACAAAAAATCAACTAGAATCACCTTCTTCATTTAGTAGACACAAGGTTTCTCTAAAAAACATGCACATTGACCATCCAAAGGGCTAAAACAGACACAAAACCTCTAAAACTCTTAAATTATCACAGGAAAATCCACTAAAAACTCGACCAAAAAGATAAAATATCAAGAGGAAAATACAAATAGATAAAATAAAAGAAAATTGTGGATTAGGAGAAACAATTATTGTAAAAAAAAATTATAACACAAACATTAGTATATAAAATCCTTTACGAAACTCCACACATTATGATCACACACAAAACATGTGAACAAATCTTCTCATATCAGATTCATACTAATAACACGTGAACCATGATTTCTACGTCCCATTTATATAACATTTCATTGTATTTTGTGATATGAAACCTTAATCAACACATTATTTAGAGAAATATCACCCCACCCATCATTATCCATATATATATGTTCCATAAGACATCTATCATTAAACATATCATGAAGATACATTAGAAAAATGTGTTTTATTCGTCGCATCATAAAAAACATATGGATGAGAAATGTTGATTCAACTATACTTTAAGTTGATATCACTAAATTTGACCTTAAACATGAAAACAGATGATACCCAAAATTCAATCACCCCAATGGAGTATTTCAAAAGAAAACATAGAACATGTTTCATAAAAAAACAATTTCAATATAAATAAATCCTTAATATATAAAGAGAAAAATAGATGTGAAATCATTAAATAGTATTTTTAATAAAAATAACTTTTATCTCTGTCAGTAAAAAAAGTTATGTTCCCATAAAATATTAGTTTTTTAAAAAGGAGAGGGAAAAACTATTGAAAACAATTATTTTTAAAAATATAATTCATTATTAGATATTTTAAAAAATATAAATGTTATCACATGTATTGAGGAGATGAATATAAAACATTTTTTTCAGGGATGGAAAAAAACTATTGAACTTTTATAATAACCTTATTTTAAGCCCACATCATATAAAGCATAATGATCCCTTAGTTTTATAAAAAGTGTAGGGGAATAAACAGATCATGGGAGATAATTTTTTATGAATTACCTATAGGGAAATGGTATAATTCTTGGGAATTGAAAACATTGACGTAGTGAAAAATCATTTAAAATAAATGGAAATTAATCTTAAAAAATTACAATTACATTATATAATAAAATAATTGATGAAGAATAATTTGGTCTCAAACATAATTTCTAAAGAGAAGAAGTTGAAAATACATCATATCATCATTATAGTTTATAATATATAAATATTGAAAGATAATTGACAAATAAGAGTGATTATAAAAAATGATAAAGATTTAAGTATTAAAAAAAACTTAAAATTTGACGATAACGTAACTCAAATCCTATTGAAAGAGTTATATATTTATATTATACATAACCTACCTTGAACTATGTGTATTTCATAATAATAAATATGAATTAAGAAGAATATAAATAACATAACTGAAATTTGGTACATAATACAAATCTTGTATAAAAGAGTGTAATTCGAGACAAAAACCCTTATAAGAAGCATAAACTTCGATGAAGATTAAATTGATTGTAATATCATATAAAATAACTAAAAAATCCTAGAAATTAATTAGGGAATATGATAAATGTCATTTATTAGTTATAGTAAATGAATCATGGAATAAAAATATTCAATAAGAAATTTCACAACATAATGGAACAAATTGAGTAAGCACAAACCTCTATAAGATAAGAAACATTCTACTAAAAAACCCTTGAAAGAGAGAAACATGATTTCAAAGTCCAAATACAATTAATAATGATAATTCATGATATTATTCATCTAATTTATAGATCCCAAATTGTGAGTGTTATATTTTGTTTCATTCTATATTAATGAATTAGATAGATTTTATTGATGAAAATATGTGAAAAGGCTATTAAGAAAATGTATCTTTGATGTGGGATGATTTTATAAATATTATAAGTTATAATCCATGATTTTTTATGAATATTGTATGGATTAAATGATATTCCAACTTATTTAAATATTACAACAATATAAATGGCATTATTTCCCTTGAATTTTTTTTAATATATTCAATACTTGAATGAAAAATATTTATTGAAGATTTGGATTTATTTGTGATAAATAGTGAGATGGTATTAATGAATAAAATTTTTTCCCTGATGGTTGAATAATAATATTTGATATTAACTATATAAAGATTCATTATGATGTTTCTAGAAGTAAAATTTCATGCATAGTTGAATAGATGAATAATGAAAAGAAGATCAAATGAAGTCAACATGATAAATTGATTTTATTATAGTGTCTATTAGGACATGAGTCTTATGTAAATAGACTAGTTCGATTAATTGAAACATGTAACCAAATTTTTAACTGATTCAATTCATAGTTACAATGGATAATTAATGACCCAACGTACACTATTATTTGATTCTTGTCGACGTATTCACTATTAATTAATCATCATAGTGACTAATTGTTGTAATTCAAGATGTATGACAACAACAAGAAATTCCTAAGTGATATGAAGTAAAATTGGGTAATTATTTCCTATTCATTATGGTTCTAAAAATCATTTTTATACTAAGATATTCATTATTCATGTTAAAGTTAGTCGAAGGAAGGAGTTGGAAGAACAATGTGAAATTATAGTTCCTAGAAAAAGTGATGTAGTGTAGATGCTTTGAATGAATACAAATTCAACCAGAATGACTTGTATAAAGCTAACAAATAGAGTGAAACAAAAAAATTTCAACTAATATAGAATATTTTTCAAGGTCAACCAACTGGTGTTTCTAAATTATTCGATAATCTTTTCTTATCAAATTAAATAAATCGAGGAAACATGTAAATATCAATATACTGAGAAGTTTTTGTGGGAGATTTCAATGAAAAATATATATGAAGAATAATAGAACATAGGTTCCAGAGAATATTCCTCAGATAGAGTATTATGAATTCCATTAGAGAGATCATTACAAATCCCCTCAGAAGAAATTCCATATTCAATGGAAATGGATAGAACATTTTAAGCCAAAGATCAGAAAAAATTTTCTAAGAAAAATAATTTGACATAAGATGCAAAGAAAATGAATTATATAGAATATTTTGAATAATGTAATCTGATAAAAGTATCCATGTTATGACATAATATAGAGTTTTGTGAAGAAATAATATATTGTAATTTGAATTCATTCAGAAATCATTTTATAAATCCATCAGAAATAAGAAATATAGTAGACCATTAAGAGTTTTAGAAATATTATAAAACAAATTACGGAATTAACAGTTATGAATATTAAGAGAAGGAGTGTGACAATAAATAGTAATATATCAGGTTAATAGAAAAGGAATATTATATGTATACATTCTAGATACATATTTTATGATCTTTAAAAAAATTATAAAATTTTTCATAGATAAAATGTTGATTTGGATGTTCAATTAACCAATAATAATAAAGGAATGATCATGATTCTGGCCAAGGTTTCACGAAGTTTGAAGAGATCATTGATGTAATGACACAAGAAAGTCTCTATGAAGATTTTAGTCTCTAAATTATGAAGAAGTTTTAATGATATTATATAAAGACATTTTTGAGTTGTATATTCATTGTTTGAGTGGGAAATTTTATTTGAAGTTCATTTTCCTCCCTTTTTTAAGGAATGATACATATATAAACTGGAATAGGTGCATTGTTTAGTGATGATGTTGGGGGTTTGTTGTGCATAATGTGGAATAGGTGAACGGTCTTAGTGAGTTACCTACCAGAAATCATGAGATAAATTCTATTTTAGGTGAGATCATCGAATGGAGAGGTTCAGATTGGTGAGGTACTTGACATAACGGAACCATATAAGGAAAAAGAACATGACATAGCTAAAAAGACTGGAAAAATAAGAGAACGTATTTGTTGAAGATTAATGTATTGAATAAACTAGTATTAGATGAAATGGTTTATGGTGAATTTATCTAAGAAGAATAATTTTAGATAGAAATACAAGAATCAAAAGAATATGTAACTATAAGATAAGTGAATAATTAGATTAACAGGTTCTAGATGAAGGAAGAATATAATCAATGGGAATATTTCTATCTACTACCATGAATAATAAGAATAGGTTAAGATAAGTTTTTCAAACACTACAAGAAAAGTAATGTTCAAGTTTCCTTTATTAATAGGAATAAATTTTTCAACAATTTTTTATATACAAGATAATAAGAAGATGAGTTTCTTATATGATATTGTTCATGTAATATAAGAGGAAGAATAAAAAATTAACTATGTGACATTAAATATATATCTCAATCATTTGAATACTTTCTTAGTGATTCAATGTAATAAAGAAGATAAATATTATACATATAAGAATTTTAACAATCTATAATGGTGTGGTACATAGACTAGGATTTAACAATTACAGGGAATCAATATTGTTTTCTGCAACCCTAAAAGTTTTATGAAACTGGACATGGGTGTTTGATTATTTATAGACCAATCCACATTATTTTCTATCTCATTATAGTGAAGTATCAAGGTACTAGTCACTATTATACCTAGTAAGGACTTTATATTCATAATAAGATATGAAAATTGTTAAAATATCTTGCACTATCAATTAATTTCTTTCAAACACCTTCATAAAAATTATGAGAGAAATAGATAAATAATATCCTAATATATCTATAATGTTAATGGTTAAAGAGTATTAGTTTTTTAATAACACCTTAACACTGTCCCCACTCTCCATATTGAACATGTCTGGAAGCAACCCATACAATTGGTATGAGAGGGAATTTCACTTCAATTAGATTCTATATATTGAAAACTATTCTCCTTTAAACATTTTATTTTATTTGATATATTTACAATAAAATTTACTTCTAGTGAATATTTATTTATCTTTGGGAAAAAAACTATTTCTACCAATACCATTATGAACACGAGAAATTAATAGAAAAAAAGTTTTATAAATTATCCCTCTGATGAAAAGTGGAATTAATTTTTGTTCCTCCCTACCATGATAATAATGAAGATAGATCTGACTAGGAAAGAAACGAGATGGTGGTCTAAATTACGACTAAGAAAAAGAAAAAACTCCTACCCTTGGAGGATCAAGGTGAAGTGACCCTACGGAATGTTAAAATTACTACCTAAACTATCCTAAAAAATCCTACTATAAATAAAGATGGTGACCTATCAATAACATCTCATGATATACCAATTAGATTTTTAAATGATATTATCAATATCATTCCCGAAGAAATCTGCACTCTTGATTATCGATTATTTGGAAGTATTAAACAATGAAATCACCAAACATTAAGAATAATCAAAAACATGGAGAATGAATTTTATGAAAAGGATATATAATATATAAATCACTCCATGATGTTTAAAAAAATATATAATATAAAGGCGGAGAATGAAATTTGTTTGTAAAAATTGAAAAAAAAAGATTAATGAAGTTGAAGATAAATATAGAGTCAAATAAAAAAGGAAACATTGATTGACAAACATGTAAAAAATTTGAAAATAAATAGTTGTAAATGATTTACAATTTTATTTTGAATCCTATAATATCAAATAACTATACTAAATTTTATAAAAAAATGATAAGATACATGATGAAGAGATTGATAGAATAATGAAAGACTATGAAGAGAATGCTATTTTTATCGAAGATCATACGAATCCTTAATATTATGTGTATATAATTGTATTTGATGTTAGTTAATATTGATAATTCACATATTAATTTCTCATAAAATAATTATAACATTCTTTCTATGAAAGAGTTCTCATTAGAATATTCTAATACTAAAATAACTTTAACATATGTAAATAAGAGCATAAAATCATTTGATGATATATCTCATGATGTGATTATGAAATATGTACCAACCATATTCTCTTATAATAATGTATCTAAATCTAATTTCATAAACAATATAGGTTTGTAAACAAAATCTATACAATTATGAATGAATAAAAATGTTGATAATCCTACCATCTTTTTTATGGTGGGTTGAAGAAGATATTTGGAAGCTGTATCCCCATGAATAACCCAAATTGTTGTGATGACATCCCAAGAATGATATTATGTTTATAAATGATGATATAGATTTATAATTCATTGTTGGTGCTAGAGTATATTCAGGAATTGTGAATATGATTTTTGGTATAATCCTGAAAATTTAAAAATAACAGAGGATTCCAATGTTAAGGGTAGCAATCTAGAGATGAATGAACCGCATCCACATATTAAGAAATAAAAACATACTTTAATAATATTTTGATTACTTTAAATTATAAATTTTTTATGATATAATGTTGGTTATAAGTTTCTAACATGATCATATTGACATATATTAAAATTAGATATGAAACAGATACCATAGATTTTGGTGAATAAATAAGAATAATCCTTGGGAAGTAAGGATAAAAATATTCTAGACAAGAATTCTCCCATGAAGATATCAATAAGGAATAGATAAAAGTACTACAATTCAAATTTTTTTAAGTGTAGAGTATCATCCAAAACAATAAGTAAGAATAAATGAACTCAAAATTAGTGATGTGGAACCTCCATGAAGGTTCTCAATGATTCATATTAAATATTATTAAATTTTATAGAAAATATAGAGGAAGAGTGAACGATGGAAGAGGAACAAGAAAAATCTAGTTCCAAAGGAAAATAGAATATTCTAAATGAAATTCTAGAACATCATTAGAGGTTTTCTACAAAATAAAAGAATAGTACACACACAAATAAATTATATATGTGATAATATCCATTCTTCACAAATAAAAATTAAATAATAAATATTAATTTAGGAATAATGGTCAAAATAGAGGAATGTAGTAAATAAAAACATCTCAATGTTTTTATTCACATTATGAAGAATGGAAGAGATACCTTATTCATATTACCTCTATAAGGAGTATGTTTGATTATTATATATGTAATTGTAGGTTAATCATGATATCAATTGGATAATATGAGAAAGTAGATAGGATACAAACATTTTAAAACATTTTATAAAAATGTTTCCATCCTAGAATAATTACTGCGTCAGTACAGTGGAAACATCACGTGGGAGGGTAAACATTGATGAATTTTAAGTGATTGTTTCCAACACATGATAAAAAATTAAATAATATTCCATCATGGTTTGATTTTAATTTTAGAATTAGAAAGGAATAAATTTTAGAAGATCATCCATGATGAAATTTGAGATATTTTCAAATCTATACATCCACAAGGTAACAATCAATTTTAGATCATTATCAACATTGAGTTCCTGAGACATATCTGCTAAAAATACATGACATTATCAATATTGTTCTAAATATATCATTGATTTATAGTCATTGAAAAATGTTAATATATCATAATTACTCATCCTTGGTTACTTAAAATAAATATATCAACATAAAAGGGAGAAATTTAATTAATCACAGACATGGGAAAAGTGAAAGAATGAATGTGTTCAAAGGATTATTATCCTATTGTATGTAGTACAATGTTTTGAGTCTTCATATTGAACTGAGTGTACAACTTTCATGATGGTTTATTTGATAATTGTTTTGATAAAATTTTGTATCATTATCCTATAATAAAAGTGGACAACCAATGAATAATTCATTATGAGTAATCCATTCATATTGTATCTAGATAAATTTGTAAAGGAAACACATATTATCAAAATAAAATCCACTTGGATTCATCAATGATCATGGATCAACGAAACTTATAATTATATTGTTAGTATAACATTTATTATGAATGAGTTTATTCACTTTTCACAAGAAATTTATATTCATTTTCCATATGGGGAGATAAATGTGATATAAAAGATTTTATGTTTTTAATATAATGGGGGGAGATTCAAATTTTATCATAATACTTGTATAACCTATTCCTAACCAATAAGAAGAAGAATAATAATGATAAAAAAATTTATTTGGGGTATTTTTTAGTGTTTTTAAATGAATTAGATAGATTTCATTTATTAAAAAATGTTAAATACTTTATAAATAATATTTATCTAAGATGTCGGATCAATGAAAGAAGATTATAAGATATAATCCAATATTGTTAAAATATAGATGAAGGTTGAAAATATGTTCCCATGTATTGTTATATTAGATGAAAATAAATGCTTTTATTACATTTTTATGATTTTCAACACATTCACTAATTAAGGAAAAATGGTTTTCATTGATTTTGATTTAAATATGAATATTGGTGAGATGGTATTAATGATTCAAAAATGATTCTTGATGGATAAAGAAGAAATTTTTTTAACCACAATACGATTTTGGTTTATAATGTTTCTAGATGGAATGTTCTCGATAAAGACTAATAGATAATGAATATTGAGATGATTAGACATGGTCAATATGAAAAAAAGTTTGCTTGATTGTGTCGAGGGACATCAGATTTATGTAAACTAGATGAGTTAATAAAATGAATTTTGGAACCAAATGTTTAAAATATTACATTTATAGTTCGATTAGAAAAATAATGGTCAGAAAAAAATATAATTTTATGATTCTTGATTTATTCCAAATTGACTAATCATCGCACTTATTAATGGTTGAGATTTATGTTGAACTTATGAATAAAAATAGAATATTATAATTTGAAGAAAACCAGGTGATGCTTTACTATTATTTAATGACCCAAACATCATGTTTATACAAGGATATTTGGGATTCTATATACATTTGGTATAAAGAATATGGTGGTGGAACATAGTAAAAATATTTTTCCAAAACAAAGGGATGTGGTTTAGTATATCTGAAAGAATAAGATATATAAAAGAAGGACTTGTACGTATCCATCAAATAGAGTGTATTAGATAGAATCCACCTAATAGATAAGAGTTTGAGAAGTTATCCATAGAGGATTCCTAATTATCAAATAAAGGATTCCTAACAATGTCATTAGTCATAGGGAAAATGTTAATATCACTTGTTAAGGAAGTTGATATGGATGATATGGATGAAAAAATAGTTTAAAGAAGCATTAGATAGTGGTTTTACAGTGTAGGAATAGATAATTTATTACAAAGTCTATCTAATAGTGTCTTACAAACTACATCAAACATGAGTATCTTAGAAAAGGAAATGTACATAAGATTATATGAAAAAAATACGAATTTTATTTTATAGAAATGAAGTGAGAAATTTGTTTTCTATTAAAGGAATGATAGAGATGTTTCTATGAAAATATATCAGATAGAAGTCTCTAAGTGATGAAATCAGGAAGAGTGTTATAATGACATTGTACCGAATGTCATAAAGTCGTTCAGTTGGAGTTTCAAAATGCTATTAAATAGAAGAACTATTGTAGAACACTATGAAGTCTTGACAGAGGGAACAAGAAAATATTACTGAATGAATATTTATTAATATTGACATATAAATTTAAATAAAAAAATGAAAAATCTTACGAGGTTACCATACAAAAAATTCACTATTATGAATTGTCATGTGAAGGTTTGAAAAGATATAATTTTTTTTATGTTATATAATGTGATGATTTTGGGTTTTACATTCAATTATCCAACAATCATGAAGAAAATATAGTTATTCTTGTTACGGTTTTAGGGAGTTTTATGAAATCACTAATAGATTGATCTAAATAAGTGCCTAAAAATACTGTTTACTCCTAGTTCTGTGAAATTTTGAAGGTGGAAAGACATATAAATATTGGATTATGATATTAAAAGTTCATATGAGAACATTAAATATGATTTTCATGATCCTCCCTAAACTTTTAGAGAAGCACTGAAAATTTTAAGGGGAGACTGTGAGAAATGGAAAATTAATAGAGGGGTTCAAGCTGTGCTTATTTATTATGAAGTGAAATTTCACAGTGAGGTTCCATCAAAATATCTAGTGAAAAATTCTATTTCTTGTTGAATTATTGGATGAAGAGGTTTTTGAAGGTGAATGCGAAATTAAAATGAACTGGATAGAGAAGAATCACCATATTGAGCAGTAAAGAACCAAATGAATAATTGACAATGCTTGGAGAATAAGAATTGATTGAATGAAATAGTATTATATAAACATGTATTGGATGAAAAATATCACATGTAGAAGGTTAATATGATTAGGTATACAATATGGAATAAATAACCATATGGACAGGTTTTGGATAAAGTAATGGGAGAAGGAAATAGTGGATTTCTATTTTTTATTATGAATAATAAGAATAAATAATGAATAATTCTAGTAAACAATATAATAAAACTATCTTTCATGTTTATTCAATGTATATGAATAAGTTTTTGTTCATTTATTCTAATACAATATAATAAGATTATAATTTTTAGGTATATTTTTTTATATATAATAGAAAAGGAATATGAAAAAAGTAGCACAACATTATTCACAAAAAGTATGAATCAGTCGAAGAGTTTTATGGTGTTGAAAAGTAATAACGATATAGTATATTTTCTACACTAGATTTATAATGATTCATCAAGATAATAATGTTGGACTATAGTTTCACCAGTCTAGGGAATCAAAATTACTTTTTGTTCCATCTCCTAAATTGATGTGAACCACACATAGGAGTTATATTATTTCTAGGATGAAACAAAATATTTGGTATCTTAATATAGTGAAAGATCTAATTAATAGTCACTAAAATATATAGAAAATAAATTTAACTATTAAATATAAGATAAACTTCTAAAAATATTTTGTATTATTCTTTAAATTATATTATATATTAGGATTCAAAAACCAATAGTGGGCAAGAGAACAAATATCCTAACAGGTATAAGAGGTAAAGGGATAAAATATATTAATTAGTTCAAAAATTATAGATCGCAAGGTCACACCCCCTATATATGATCATCACCTCCTGAAGTGGTCCTTAATAATTGATATTATAGAGAATATGAAAATAAAATTAAGTGTCTAAATGAAAATGTGTCTAAAAAAATAAAATTTTGAGATGAAACACTTACCTTCAATTCCCCCTCACTCCATTATGATGTGAAATCCTATATAATGAATATAGAAAAATTATTAACATATCATTTAAATTTAATATAAAAATTCCTCCCTTTATAGATTTTTTTATAATTGTATATTACAAATATATTAAATGGTTATATTTTTTATCTTTATCATTTGTCATAACTTTTGGATATTTATTTTATACAAACATCAGGATAATGCGATCGATTCTTGTTAATTGGTTTCAAGTTAATAATTCCTAGATTATTAAATATATAATATTATTATTTTTCAAGGATTACATAATTCAAATTTTCATTTGGATAAATACGTGAATATATCTTGTGAAAATATAAATCGTAATGAACAAGTTTTTGATGTTAATAATGAACTAAAGGTGAGTTTTTAATAAATATTTCAAACGTAAACTACACATTTCCATAATAATTAAAAAAACATAAATATATCATTATTACATGATATTAACATTACCTAACATCAAATAATCATTTCTGATATATTAATTATAACATCATTTATGTAGGTGTTTAAATCCACCCAAAAGTTATCCTATTATAATGATTTAATGAGTAAGGGGATGTAGCTAGAAAATTATAATATAATATATAAAGAAGCTTAAAATTATTATAAAAATAATTTATCCTCATTTAATATATTATAAGAACAATCAATGTTGGGTGGTGATGATATATAAAAACATGCATTCATGGAGCTGGAAGTCATCTGTTTTGAAAACTAATGATTCCATTTCTTAGGGAATAGATGGAATGATGGTATATGAAAAATGATCATTTTAGAAATATATATTTGACATATAAAACATATTTATTCATCAAAATCATCATTAGTTTTATTTATGAGATATGATTATGAAAAATGAAACACATCATGTTGTGGATGCAATAGTTCCCACATACACATGATCATTGTTATATTTTATTCATTTTCGATAATATTAATAGTGATTTATGATATAGTGGAGTTATATAAAATTCTGAGACAAAGTAATACAAAAAAAAGAGAACGTAATAGTCACATTGAAAGACTGATTTTCCTCTTAGAATACTCTTGGAAATGAAGGACTTTAGAAAAATAAATGACAGTAGATAGATATTTTATGTTGTATAGTATCAATATGAAATTTTATGGATATGTGGTTCATGATGTTGTGGAATTGTTACATTTTTATAAGTGAAGGGACTATAGTTTTTTAATAGACCATTACCTTTTCAATAATGTAATGTTACTATTAAAATGTATATGGATCCAAAAAATAATGAAATTGGAGGGTATGTTTTTATGGGTATATATTCTCCCCATCAACTAATTTTGGAGAAAAACTAGAGTGTTTTTTGGTCTTTTCTTTTATCCTTTTCATTGTTACCCTAATTTTCATTAACCATTGTAATTAATTATTAACATTTATAACGAATATTAATGAAATAATTTTATATTTTATCATTTATCTAATTAGAAATTTCTGATTTAAAATTTTTTGTTTAATTTACCATAAATTTTTGTTGTTGTTTGAAATTTTAATTTTAAAATAAATACACATTGTACATAAAAAATTAAGAAATTTTTATTATTATGTTTCAATTTTTTTCCTAGAAAATATTATTTTAGACACCAATATTTATGATATAGTATATTTTCATATAAACTAAATAGTAGGATGATTGATTTTAAAGTAATACATAACTAAATTTTACCATTAAAATTCTTAATTAAGATAAAATATTGAATATTGTATTAATTTAACAATATAATTTGTTCTAAAAAAGCTAAAAATATTATTTATAAGGTAAAATAATATTTTAAAATTCACATTTTTATAACTTATATAAATATATAATATTTAAAAATGTTTTTTAATCTCTTACAATACTCTGATATAATGATAAAATAAAAAATATACATAATTTTTATAAAAAATCAAAAAAAAATTATTTTATAAAATGTCTATGTGAGGGATTCAAGGATAAATTTCATTTTTTCAAATTAAAATTAAAAATTTTCAAAATGTATATTTTAAAATAATATAAATAATATAAAAAATATAATTTATATAAAATAAACCGTTTCCAATATTAAATAATATTATTTATCTATCCACTAGAGATAAATTTTTTTAAAGATTTAACATGTAACTTTTTTATAATATCATTATTAATATTAGTTTTATTATATTAGTTAATTTATTTACAGTTGGTATAGCATGTAGATTAATTTATCGTACATAACATCAGTTTTACAAGGGTTATAATTTTGTGGTGTTATAGTATTCATGCGATGATCTATTATTTCATTACGTTTTCAACATGATTATTGACATGAAATTGGAGTCCTATGAGACTGGTATCGATATGTATTAGTGAAGGCCCAATTATATATTTTGATTCTAGGATTATGGATCCATTCAATCCAACTGAGATGATGGATGTTTTTCTAGGCCCAGGAATGTATAGTAATGGTAGAGGTTTGATTTTGATCTCTTAATCATGATAGATCCCAATAATTTATATAGAAATATCAGGATATGAATGAATCAGTAGTGATAATCTATGTTCCTTATCTCCAAATCAGTATATAGAAACACGAGTATTATGATGATTCCCTTTATTCATATGTATTTTTCTTGATATAATAAGGTATTCATTTTCATAGTTCTCTTATACACCCATAGTTTTTATGATTATATGACACCACAATTTTTTTACTTTTTATCATATTTTTTATTTACTTGTTTCATATGTACGATACTTGTTCACATTGAGTTTTGTTCTTTCTTTCATGTTAGTTATTTTAAATGGTTCAAATGTGTAATTTAAAAATGAAAAAATGTTCTCATTATATCATAATTGAGTTATAATAAAATGGATTTTCCATGATGTTATTTATGAAAAATATATCACTGGAAATTTATAAGAACAGGAATAAATGGTGATTTGACATGTATTATATTGTTTTAATGGCCCATTTCCATGGTTTAAAAACTTATTTAATTTTTTTACCATACTTGTTTTAATTTTATAAAATTGGTTGTTATTTGAATATGTGTAAGTAGGTTTTTACTGAAAATATATTATAAGACATCTGAAAACCCTATTTTATACCATATGTTCAAACTAGCACTTTATGAATAATATTATAAAGGAATTTATAAATAATTCTTGGTGAGATCTTACTAGGCATGTTCAGCACACACCGTGTATATGCAGTAGTGAATGGGAAAATATGAATCTCTTATGTGTCATTTTCAAGTCTCAAATTCTATTCAATTTTTATTTTTTATATTATTCTATTGTTTTATAGTGGAATTTGGTAATTTATCCATGGTCATTAGTGGCGATATTGTGGATAATCATGTTTCACTACCCATTTTCAGTTCCATTTAGGAAGTTGTATCAGCCTTTCATCCCATAGTGTTTATTTGTATTTTTTTATTTATCATATTTATTTTAGTTGGTTATCCATGTATGGATGTATATTTACTATTCTTTGATTGATTTATTATCATTATGTTTCCACTATTTGTTCATTTTATATTATTAAAAAGGGTGAAATTATTCCAAAATATAATTATTGACACTATGTCATGAATTTCCATCCTAGGGGATCAGGAATGTCTTCAGGGCCAAATGGAGGGGCGAGTTGGGTTCAAATTCAGGTGGAAGCCCTTCCCAGTTCATTATATGATCTATGACTCCATATTCACTAGTTTATGAGATAAGTTCAGTTTTTTCTATATTGTTTGGGTTTATTTCACTCAAAATATCCATTTTGACAATGTGACTAAATATTAACTATCACAGATTCATATATTTAACATAGAGAAACATAATGTGAGAAGTTTGTAAGATTTAAAGAACCTTTAAGTATATAAACCCCATATTGTAGGATCCTTTCATATGAATGTCCACCTTGACTCATTTGTTCCGGGATAATTTCAGTTAGCCTTAATGAATTCAATGATACCAAAGAATAAATATCCAAATTAGAACCCAAATAGGAAGAATATTATATCATATACAATGTCTACTCTAATAATGTATACTCCCGTATCACATTGGATGGATATAATATTAATTCTCTTAAATATGGAAGGTTCTTTATGAAATACTTCCAATAAATCTACAGTGGTCAACACAGTACTTAACATGGTCCTTAACTACTTGTTGTATAGTCCTTACCACATTACCTTAAACTGTATAGTTTATGGTTATTACCATATGACATTTAATTGAATAGAAAATTTCCCATCTATATTATAATACAGTTTCATGAAGTGGTCTATTATAGATATCATTAACTCCTTAAGTAAGGGATTAATATAGATAAGTGTTCCTAGTATATAGTTTCCTCTTATATATTCAGTTAACTTCAATAACACTACATAAGGATAAAAAATCCCTTTCTTTGATATATGTATGTTTCGACTCATGTACCCAAAAGATAAAATGTGATGTTTAGGTATTTATTTTAAACCCAACTACAAATTACACTTTCATTTTGTTTCCCCATATCACTCAAACCACCATAGTGTATTGTGTTCTAATTAGTTTTAGGCTTTTTACACTACCCATACACTAGAGAATTATATAGTATTTTATAGATTTATTTTCACATACCTAACTACAAATTCATCCTTAATATCATTTCCCTTCTTAGTGATCATATTGTATATGTTTACTAATTCATGTTGTCTCTTCATAACCATCCATCCACTAGGCTATAATGAAAAATTCCCCATTTAAATAACTACTTATGTATTTATTATAGCTATCAAATGATATATATCAGAATCTGAATCTCATATCTGTGATAGATCCATAAATTTCACTTTCTTTCAATCCTTATTACTACCCTATCATATGGGATCACCAATTCATGTTGAGTTTTCCTATATTAAACATAGGTTAGGATAACATATTTCCCTCGTAAACTTACTATATATGGATAGATTTATAATATCATATGATTCTTATAAATGTATCGATTACCTATCATGAGCCGAACCAGAAATCGTCACCAACCATTATCCCCTCCTCTATAGATTTTATCAACCAAACATAATTGGATCTAAAAAAAAATATCCTAGAAATATTTGAACACAACCTTTTCAAATATAATACATTGTACCTTCAGTATTTAATTTACCATGACCATTCATACCAATTTGTTATAAATAAATATAATGTCAAATAACCCCCTTTTTTTGGTGATGACACATGTACTGCGCAAAAAAACTGGTTTATACCTAGTGAAGGGAATATATTAACCTTAATGAGATTAATATCTAATAGATCAAACATTTTCAAAAAATCATATTTTTATTTTAATGATTTAATAAACGAAAATTTATTTTATGTGATGATTTAATATAATTTTTTTAATTTAGCAAGAATATTATACTGCATAGAAACTCAATTTTTTCCCTTTTAAATTGAACTCGAGTATTTTAATCCTAAAATACTATACGTTTTGATTCATTATTTGTAATTTTTTTATAAATTAATTAAAATATTTGGATACCTATTTTATTTGAATTCAATTAAATGTGTCACACTTTTTTTGGAGATAATGGGTCCTAAATTAAATACTAAACTGGATTCATCAATTAGGATATCACATCAATGATACACCGATGAAAATTTAATACTTTATTATAATACGAGGGAATTTTTACAAATGATATAATACTAGAAAAAATAATATTTCGTTTAACTATGCCCATATGTAGTTTTATCATTTACATGGTCGAAGACTCCACATAACTATAGTGTTTCATTTTGACATGATTATAAAATTTTCATTTCATATATTTTCTAATGCTAACCTCCACTTTTTTATATAAAAATGTATTAGTTTAAATTTTAGGGGAAGGATAATGAAATAAGGTCTTCTTTTCTTGTGTAAGACTAATTGTTCGATATTTTATATTATTTCTTGCACACATTATTTTCAAACCTAATGCTTTATAAAGAATAATTCATGTTCTCTCTAATTTTTTTAATCTATAAATATTTATATTTATATATTTATATATATTTATATCACTATTTATTAGCTATGATATCTCACTCTCATGATTTTCAGTGAACAACACGAGTATTTTCCTTTGAGGAGGTTTTCTTAGTGATCATAAATCCTTGTTTCTTTGATTCATGATGTTTTCACACATATTGTGGTGAGGGAGAGTGTAGTGTCAAAGGATAGTGAATTGATTATCCACATGTCCATAATATGATTCTAAATGTTATTTTATTCACTACCAAATATTTTATTCCACATAATTCTATGAACCTTATATTAGACATGTAAGGAAAATTGACACATAAAGCTAATAAGTTATAGGTAGTTGAATTAACACTGAATAATGTTATTTTTTTGTTTATATTGTTATAAAATCCAATTCACTCCCCTAAAGTTTCTTCAGAATAATTTTGACATAAAAATTCCTTGGGAAGTCAATAGGAACATTGTGAAATAACTTTTGAAAAAAATGATGTTGGAATTCAATGATAAATATTTTTTCAAGGTTATGAATGATGAAAAATAATCTAATGGTGATATTAATGATGGAAATCATAAATCAATTCAAACTATTTCAATTTTATTTAAATATAATTACTCTATAAATTTCACTTTATTTATACAATTAATATATCATAGCATGAGAAAGCCCTATATTTTTAACAATAAGATACAAAAGTAGTAACCAAGGAATAAAATGAAGGACAATTATTTTTCCTAACCACACCTTAAATGTTATACCTTATTGAAATGGGGATGGATGTAATATAATTTATTAATGGAATCCTCTAAAATATTTTCAATATTAAAGTAATTAGAGAAACTTCACTTTTTGTGGTTCCTATCAAAGAATCCCTTATCAATCTAAAATTTTGGGGGACCATTGGTTCTTCCATCATTGGGGAAGTAAAACCCTAGTACCCAGTTGGTGGTTAAACCGATATTTTCACCTTTCTTCCACTTTTATGGTCATCTAATTTATATTCAATTCAATAAATTTTTCATATTTTCTTAATTTTTTTGACTTATAGGTTTTTAATGGATAATAAATAAGATCTCAACTCAAGGATACCACTAACAATAATATAGTTATATCACACCTTTTTCCATTATATTATTTAATTTATAAATAAATTATACATGTAAATATGATATCATCATTTTTGAAAAAAAAAATAATGTATCAATAGATTATTTTTTTTAGTGTTATCAATTTATATTGTATTACATGTTTTGTTTTTCAATATTAATTTTTATAAATTTTTTGATTAATTTTGAGATTCATTGAATATTCCTTATTAATTATCACACTCAAATTCATATTTAGATAATAGTATTTATTAGTGATGAAATTGGGTTTTAAATTATTTTTTATATGTATTTTTTCTTAAAAATTTATATGCAATAACTTTTGTGAGTTTAAATAATTTCTAATATCTATTACCCAGAAACACTAACTCTATTTATTTTTGATGTCTATAAGGTATTTCGACAATTTTTATATCTTCATCCGAATACCATCAGTTTCTTGGTAGAAAAAAGGATTTTTTTAAACTAGAGTATTTGATTATTTCTATTTAGAAAATTTGTAATTAATTGTTTTCATTAAATGGATGATTTTTTATTTAGCTACCCATACATTTAATCATGAGACCTTTATTTATATATTCCCTTATATATCCCTTAAATCCATGAAATGAATTAATTGTTTTAAACAACATTACATGATTATTTTCCCATACCAACCATTAATATTAATATTTTCTAATTATTATTGAATGCATGAGTGTGGAGAAAAGTCCATTCATGTGTGTTCTTTGGAAATCATATCATTCCTATGTGTGTGACATGTTTGTCACTATTTAGGGAATTTGGTAGAAGAATGAACATGAGTCTACATTATCATTTTAATTCATTTATTATCATCCTTTTTTTGAGAAAAGGGAAAAAATGATGAATAAAAATCATAAATAAAAATAATATATATATATATATTAATTGTGACGAGATTGGCCTATTTATTTTTATCAAATTCATTACTCATTTTCATATTAAAAATCAAGGGAATTATGTAAAAAAACCGGAATTCTATAACATTGATATGTAATTTACTATATTAAATTATTTAAATCTTTAAGATATTGTATCACATGGGATAAAACTCATTATTAGTATTAGGATACTAGATGCATACATGATTTCCATAATAGATTATTAACATAAACCACCACTTTTTAACATCATAAAACATTTTTATTTCCTTTATTACTCATTCAAATAATTAAAATATCCCTTCTTGGAACCCAAAAGAGATAAAAACATAATAAATGATGATCTCATATGATTATTAAAGAAAAGCATATAGCAGGAGCATTAAAGAATATAAAATAAATAAAAAGAAAAACCTAGTAAATTATCAATTAATATTCAATTTAATCAATAACTTGAGAATGAAATTTCACCATGGATAATAATAATATACTAATCACATAGTAAATAATAACTAATTTCACAATGATGAAATGCATAATTCCATACATCTTAATCCTACAATCAAGGCCACAACCAAGATACATTTAATAATTTCGTAGATAGTACAAAATATTTATAAATAATACTTAAGGTATAGAATCTATATTGTCTCATGAGACATTTTGATTCATCAAGAAGATATACAATTTTGGGAACCACCCATTACATACACATGTCCAATGTATTACTAAAATATTTAATGTTTAATACAATATATAATAAATATTTTTTAATAATCAATAAATACATGTAATTCATTGAGTATATTTAATTTAAATATTTCCTAGTCAATAGAATATATTTTTTCATGTAATATCATATGTATCAATGACATACACTTAAAAAAAATATTGAAATAAAAAAATGAATCTTACACACACACAAAATATGGATATAATGTTAAAAGAAAAATAAAGAGTGATAAAGAAAATAACATAAATAATGTAATTGAACTAATAATAATCCATGTACATGGTGTAAGGTAAAAAAGATAATTCAATCATTGAATAAATAAGACCATAAATTAATTATAAATAATTGTTTTTATTATAAGATACACTTTTTGAAAATTAGAGAGTATACTAAGAGAAATAATATAAAAAATACATTTATTAAACCATTTAAAAAATTATTGACATAATGATGATAAAAATCATTTATAAAACTCCTTTCACGAGGTGAATTTGACATTAAAAAAATATTTGTAAAATTATTTACAAAATATAATCTTTAAAAAAAACTATTCTTACGTAAGAAAATATAGAGTGGAATATAATAATATACATCATTAAATTGAAACCCATTTCTCAATGAATTTATGAAAATAATATCCTTTTATTTTTTTAAAATTCATATAATAAATTGAAATATATATATATATATATTACACTATAAAATATTTAAACATCAGTAAGGAATATAAATATTAAATTATATTCACTGTGATGAGAAAATTTGTTCATATGGGCAATGATAAAAATATTACCCAAAAATAATTGACTATAAAGTTAAAGATAATATACATTTTACTTACAAATTAATTTAATTAAAAATTATGAATATTCTTGAATCAACATAAGGAATATGGATACAGAGTGAAATGTTTACCAACCAAAACGGTGAAATACAACCGAATTTCCTTATAAGAATTATTTTTGTTTTATTGAGTACATATGTGAGGGAAATGGAAATATTAAATTTAATAAATATAAATATAAAATGTAGAATAAAATATATTATTTTAATGAGGAAAAGATTAAAAAATCCCCCAATTGAAATTTATACATAAAAAATCTTGGGAAAAAATGAGATTGCAAATTAAACCCTAACCTAGGGTTCTCTCTTGGTCAGATGAAATAATACCTCTTATATAATAAATTTATATATATATTTAATCTTTTTAATATCCATATTTATATTTATATTGTTCGGTACCATTTATTCAAAAATTCTTTTTTCCATTTACTCATAATTCTCTAATAAAATCAATTATTCAGGTGTCTACTGTTCTGTTTCTCAGTAATGTTTTTATTCAGTGGTTCTGATCCCTGCAAATATTTCCTGATTTAATAATCTATATAATGTTTATAAAATCATTATATAATATATATACATTAAATACAATTTCATCTACCTCAATGTAAGGTTTTAATGGAAAATACAATATGATGATCATAGAGGTTATAATTTTCACATACTAATGAGTCAGATTTTTATTTTTCAACTAATAGAATGGAAGGAATGTTGATAGTGATTCATATTTTATAAAACATAATTATTTAATAAATAAAAAATATATTTATTAAATATGTCTATTTAATCTTTCATGTGTTGTAGTAATGAAATATATGAAAATTACTTCATGGATGTGATAGTTTTCATGTAAACTTAAGTGACATTTCAATTTTCCAATAGACGAGATAGAAGTAATTTATATAATATTTAATATTTTAAGAATAATAAGTTTTTCCTAAATTTTATAAAAATTCATTTAATATAAATACTTATTTAATAATACATGAGATCTACTGAAGAAAAATTAAATACTTAACTTTATGATGGTAACAGTTCTCACATTGGCATGAGCAACGTTTTCATTTTCCATTAGATGTAAAAGAGGTAGAAAATGGTTTTACCATTAACATAAATTCTATTAAATATAATAGATATAATGATTTTATTATTTTTATATATAAGATTAAAAGATTTAGGAGTTCTGATATGAATGAAACACAAAAAATTAAAATATACCTCTTCCTTGATTAATCTCTTTTAAAAAACTGCATAAGGCTCCCCAGATTGGTATTTTTAGAATAACGTGATATAAATTTATTGTATCAGGGTTTTGGGAGTGTATTTGTTTATATATTGGTCTATATAATGGACATTTTGGTGTCTGGAGATGTGAGGAGTGGATGATCCCTTTTATAAGTGAGGTAAGCGACATTCTAAAAAATACTCTATACATTAAAATAATACAAAGTTATTTTCAAGTGAATGTGGAACCGAATAGAAATATTTTAAAATATAATATAATTTACTGTCTAAATACACTCATTAATTAAAATATATAATAGTTTTATAAATATTTTAATCATTATCTTTTAGTTTAACACCCCGTTAACCCTTTTAGTTATTACCATGATGACAATCTTTTACCATGGTAACTATTCATTATGACAAAATAATAAATAGATATTTTTACATAATTTGAATATTATAATTCAAAACATTTAACCCATTTTAAATATTATGTTACTATATTTGGTAAAAAATAATTTCAACATTAGTATACAAAACATAATGAAAATTAATATTTTTTTTAAAAATATTTTAAGGAATAAAATTAATTTTACAAAGAAATCATTTATTAAATTTATTATTCAAACTTTTATTGGTTTATAAATAAATTAAAATGAATTATGTGAATTTAAATCCAAATAAAATATTACAGTAATTTTTTAATTACACAATTAACAAAAGGTATAATAAAATATCACTTTTATTAAAAAAAATTCACCTAGGTTTTATTTTGCATGAATATGTTTCTAACATCAAAATAATATTTTTATATGTTTTAATTTACATATTTAATATTTATTTGGTCTATATAAATATTTTTTATAAAATTATATTCGTTTTTTAAATATAATTATGCCATAAAAGTGAGAGTATTTGTAAAATGTTATTTTTTACTATTCACGAAAAAAATTAACTATTTTAGAAAAAATCCTAAAAAAATTACTATAATCTATGGCTGAGACACTATATCCATAAATGAATTTAATTTTATAAAATAAAAAATAAAAAATATATAAATTTCTATTTTCAATTAATATAAAAAAATTAATAAAAAATACTTTTATAGAAAAATTGTCTTTGTACACACTTATTGTTCTTTATATTATTTAATGACAATTTGAGTGTTAATAAATTATTTTTTAAATTTAAATAAATCCCAATATAGTAATATAAAATTGATCCTTTTAATGTATTAATATTTCATGCTCCATAAAAACATGTCATTTGGAAAATAATCTATTTTAACATTAAAATATTTTAGCCATATAATGTAAAATAAATAATACAATACTGGAATCTTAAATGATTACTACATTTTTATTTATTAGATGATTTTTATTCAATTTCATATAAAATTTTAGTATGGTTTTTTTGTTACTAGATATTCAACAAATTATTTTATAAGAGAAATCTATACTAAAATATTGCGGCGTTATCTTCTACCACCTTACATAATTTTTATTCATGTAATTTAAATTGTAACATACTAATGAATTTTGATATGGATATTCATAAGAATGATATAACTAAAGGTATAATTTATTCTGACATATCAAATTCACAATCTTAAAAAATACTAATAAACATATCATAAATATTTTACAAACCATATGTATATCCATATATGAATTTTCAATGAGTTTACCAAAAGTAAATAGCTTAGTTATGTATTCTATATAATAGATTTTTATTCCACTATAAATTATTGAATATGAGAAAAAAATGATTAAATTTTCATTCCTAAAAAATGAAAATAAAATTTTAATAGATCATAAAATCCATAAAATAATGATAATTTATTCCTCATATATTAGGAAACTTATTAAATAAAAAAAATGGTATTTTGAGTAATAATGACATCCAATGAAATTTTAACCTCTAAATCCTTTCTTATAAACACTACCACTAATTAAACAGAAATTATTTTATACTTTATCATCTAATTAATTAATCCAAAATATTAAATAAATCCCAATAATCAGGATTTTCTCAATGTCAGTAATATTTATAAAAAATATGTTTTCAACTAGGAGATAGTTTTCCATCTTATTAGAGACAACCTGGAATATTATTTTTATAACTAGATTCCCATTATGTTTATAAATTTAACACCCTCGTTATTGTATCATTGTATAATAAAATATCTAATAAAAATGAAAAATACTGAATCGATATGAAATAAATAATTCATGAGTTTATGATAAAATTACCATCATTCAATACTTCAGGGACTTGAAAATCGGTTATGTAATTTCCTAAGCTTGATTGTGATATCTCTACCTATTTTGAGGTAAATTCACTTCCAGATTAGGAAGTTTGTTCGACTAGTCATCCATCTCCTAATATTTTAAACTCTAGATATTGGAGGCTTCTTTCATGACCTTTAATTCATTATCCAAATACCAATTTGTTATACACTTGTAATAAACATCCATTACTTTTAAGAAAGTATTGGTATGTATCTATTCGAAATTATAATATGTTGGATGTTCTGTCATTCAATAATTCCCCCTCACCACATTTATTTTACCTTGGTTCACATCCATTCTCTTATTTACATAATTTAATTTAATAATATAAAACTGGTATAATTATTTCATTATCCTAATGGATGTTGGTACCATATCATCTTATAATTAACTCATTTTTCAAACATGTTCATATTTGATATTTAGATTAATCACGTCAATTAAATTACTAATCTAATTTTCTAGATTATATACGTAGTATTTATAATTACCTGGTAATCATATAAATTTCTCTTTATACTCAATAACAATTTCCTCTATATTCTGTCGTAAATTGAGGAATTATCTTTCCAACTCAGTTTATTTTTCTGAAGGAAAATATTTCTTAAATAATATAATCATAAAATTATTCCATTTCATTCTCTATTTCAATATATATTATATATTATTTTGAATCAATGACCACTATTGATTAACATTTCCCTTTATAGAATAGCCATCCATAACAAATTTCCCTTTTTTATTAATTAACAAGGCCATAAATATCTTTTCAAAGGATATGATCCATTATTAAGCAACTTAATTAATTGTAGTTCTATTAATGTATGGAGGTTGTTATTTAATAAGGTGGTCCAACATCATTTCACCCTACTATAATGTAATAGTTTGTTATATAAGGGAATGGTTATTATTCAAAATCCTAGTCAACTTACCTAATATTGGCACAATCTGTTCAGCTCTAAAATTAGCTATTTTGACATACTCAGTAGAAAAATCCCTATATGAATTACAGGTGTTTAAATTATTTCTATTAATTCAAAATTTTTCGATATCTAAATAATTTAATAAAAAATATTAGCTCCAACAATTATAAATATTGATGAATATTATAACCATCCATAAAAAGTTATTGAGCAATCAAGGGGTTTATCTTAATTCCTCTGTTATCTTTGTTCATCATTGGTCTCGCTCAAATTTACCCAAGATTTTAGGTTCATGAGGTCTCTTGTAGTTTATCCTGGGTTGTTAAATCTTTAGATACCTAAAAAGTAACCTATAGATAGGAACATTTTATGGATTTTTTATGGCTATAATGTTTCCAACACATCTGTGATTTTTATGGGTTTAATGGGTTACTAACAGATCAATGTTAATTCAAATTATGTTAATTAGTTGATCCTAGGATATCCCTTTGGGTGGATTGGATTAATTACATTTTTCCATTATTCAAATTTCTTATATTTTAGTTGGGTTCATTTAAGGTGATCAAAAATCATCATCACTTACTGGTTTAATGCTTACACAGTCTAATATTAATCACTAATACACTTGAAAGATTGATGTTTTGAGAACTCCAAGGTAATGGTTTGTATTAGCACATGAAGTGTGTGGATTTAAATACAACAAGGATAAAAGAGTTTAAATATATTCAAAAAATATTTTCAATTAAAAGAAGTGATTAGACATTAATGGAGTTAGAAATAACATCTAATACATCCCCTTGAAACTCCCATCGATTAATAAATAAGGTGGTTAACCCTCCATTGATTATATGGTTTCAATGGAAGTGGAAAGTATACTCATGAGGGAAGAAATTGAGAAGTAAAAATGACAATTAAATAATGTCCACTCCACCATTGTGTGATTATTTCACAAGGTTTAGTGTGAAAAAATTATCATCGTGAGACAACAGTATCAAAGTGATATGAAAAAGAATAGAATAAGGGGAGAATAAGAACATTTACTAAGAAACTATGATGAAATAGAACAACTGACATGTGACTGAGAAACATTAGACACCAAAAATGCAGCATCACATTACAAATAATGAAAGCACCCTAGAACCCTAAAACATCCAACAACACTGCCTTTAATAGGAATTTTGGGAGCCTCGGGTTGAGCATGTAAGATAGAAATATGAATTAAAATACTCAAATACAATAGGGGGTGAATTGTATGTTTAAAAACTTACATTTTTAACCTTACAGAAAACTATGTTTACCAAATTTAAACAAGATAAATTCAAAATACCTCTTTTAGTTCTAAATACACACCAGGTTTGGGAAATATAGTTCCATTAATGAAACATAAGAAATGAATAAAAGGAAAAGATACTACCTTAAAGTGTATAGATTCATACATATTAGGGTATACAAAAGAAGATGAACGTATATGAATATTATATTTTATACCCATATCCAAACACAATGGAAATAATCCTAAAACAAAACAAGTTATAAGTATGATATATTTTATCCCATAGAGAAGGGTATCAAACAACCTTCGATAAAAGTCCCTTGATTTACAATTTCATGAAAGTATGTATTACCCACATAAGGGTAAGCCCTCAATTGGAATATTAGAATCTGTCTTGTTATCCCTTCAAGGGCTTGAACTTTAAGGTACTTAGAACCTATGTCTTCACATCCACATAATTCCTCGAACATTAAGGTAGTGGGCATATTTTTCATCCTATCCCAAGAATCTCTCGATTGTACACAACAATAATTGTATTCTTATAAAGAAATTTGAAAATTATGTTATGCATGCCCAAGGCATGGGATTATATCTATCTAGAAATCAATACAGCAACTTACAATCTCTAGATAATTCCTAATCCTCATGAGCTCGTTCAAAAGGTATCTTATTTATAGGCACTACTCCTAGGGTCAGATCCCTCCTACAACAGTCATATTTTTATTTGAATATTAGAGGGACATGTACACGTGTCACTCAAAAAATAGTTAGATAGAAATATATTCTACACAATCATTTCATATCTATAACAAGTATAATCCAAATAAGGTTGTGTAACCTAGCCATTTTTCAGAGTCTGAGGATAAATAATGTTTGAAGTTTAACTGAGTAAAAATTCATATAATATAGATCATGGATATTTAAATTCTATTTTTCAATGAATTTGAAAACTAAATTCTATATTTTTTGGTCATTGAATTTCAATGAATTCAGGATCCAAATTCCAAATAATTCAGAGTATGAATTATAGTGAATTCAAAGTTTGAATTATAAGGAATTGAAGGCCTGGATTCTATAGAGTTAAAATCCGGAATTCTAAGGAATTCAAAGTACGAATTATAGGGAATATGGAGTCTGAACTCTATAGAATCCAATGTCGGAATTTAATAGAATTCTGAGTATGAATTTAAGATAATTCAAAGTCTGAATTTCAGAGAATTCAGAGTCTGAATTTCAGATAATTAAGAACCTGAATTTGATAGAATTCAGAACCTAAATTTTAGAGAATTCAAACCTGAAATTGGAACCGGAAAAAATAATTATCAATTTCTATGTATATATTGTATTATGTGGTTTTATATGTAAAACTGATTGGAATAAAATGATTTATATTTAGAGAAACTATAAAAAGAACAATGAAAACACAGATAAGGATAAATTTCATTGGGGATTGAAAATTTTCCATATTATGATAATCATAGGGAAATTATTATTTTCCTTAATATATAGTGATTGTGATTTTTAAAAAATATAAGAAAACAAAATTTATAAGAAAACCTTATCGACTCACCAATCTCCCCCTTTTTGGAAAGCAAAAATATCAATACGAAAATGAATATAAGGGCGTAGAATTTTCCTTTATGGACCTTGAAAATAAAATCTTCTTTCCCTTTACTAATGATTCATGTTGAATACGTCTAACCCCCCCCCCCCCTCCCATAGGTTTCTAAATCCTTAATGATTGTATTCTTGACTTCTTTAAATAGTTTTTTCCCTGTATAAGGAAGTCTTCCTCGATGATTCTCCCCCTTAGATAGACTCTCCCTTACTTAGGGAACTCACTTATTTACATAGTATTATTTATATAATTCTTTTCTCCCCGTTTTTGATTTTAAAAAAGGAATAATGAGAATGTAAAACATGTTTTACGTGAAAAATTAGTACTATACAAAAAAACACAAGATGAACAAAAAAAATTTCACTTTGATAGGAAATATATATACGGTGAAGGAAATGAAACAAAAAAATCAGATTGGGGAAAATTTATCCTTCTTTCTCTATCGGCATTAACTTCGTTGTGATGGTTTTTACCTTCTTTACCTCCATGTGATCTTCCACATACTTGAGTAGATGATCTTAATCTAAATTTTTCTTCTCTAAGGATTTTTTCTTTTCTTCCTGAGCCTTAAAAATATCTGTCTAAGACTTCAATATATTTTCTTTCTTAGACAGAATTTCTTCAAAATCTATTCTGAGATCCCTTTCCCTCTTCCAATTTATAGCCACTGAATTAAGCATCCCATTAAGATAATTTACTTCATGCTTTTATGTTTTCTATCGAAGACATATCTTTTCCTCAAAACACTTATTAAGATCTTTGAACATACCATCTTCTGTTTCAAAATCACCTTTCCAACATTCATGGAAATCAATAAGTATTCTCATCTATTAGATTTTTTCCTTAACCATATTGTGATTTCCTTGAATGATCTTTTGTGGGATTCATATCTAATGGGGAATGTTTTGAAATCGTCCTTAATCCTAACAAAAAAATCCATAATAATGGTAAGTGAATATAATTTTTTATTAAACGAATCCTGAATAAACTGAAACCATGAGTCTATACATGGAAATAAGGGAAAAATGTCAACCAGATTTTTCAAATATTGAACTAAAATATCATGTCCAGGAGAGATCAATTCCAAATCATATTGTTTGGTTGGTGATGACTGATTTTGTATCTCTTCAACTTTTCTATTAGATGAGACACCAACATCAGTCTTATTAACTAGAAATTTTATAGGTGTATCACCTGATACATGTTTTCCCTTATAATCACTTGTAATGATCTATTCTACATTGGGTGATTCATTTTCACTATCTGATAATTAAAAAACCATGGCTTCCACAAGATTTTCTTTCCTATCACCTGCCACAATATCTCGTGGATGATCAAAGTCATGGTTGCTACTCACTTCATCAGACATTTTATTCACTTCTTCTGAACACATTTCTCTTTTTCCTGGAGTATCATGTTTTGATGATTCTTTTTTAGATGTTTAGATTGACAGTTTCTCAGAAATTCCCTCCTTTTCATGACATTACTCCACTTTTCTAATCATATCATTGGTATCACTACTTCCTTCCTCTTATTCTTCTTCCACTTCTTCCTCTTGCACAATTTCTTATTCTTGTTCTAGTTTCGAAATCACAATTTCCATTCCCATAGTCACTACAATTGAGTAATACAGAAACAATTTCAGAACCTGGTGTTATTCAAAAGCTTTCATATCATCCTTGAGAAGGTATTGAAGGATTTTAGCAACAGAAATCTTCATCCTCTAAAAATTTTCTATCTCTTTCATCTCAAGGTCCTCGTTATCCTTTAACATCAATGATTTTTCTTCAGTATGGTTGAAGCCAAAACTAGGATCCCATTCCTTCTTATTCTTCATGTTTTCTCTCCACTTATCAACCACTTAATCTGGATATGTCTCTTTCTTCTTTGGCTTAGGTGGTTCTGTTTGCGTTTCCTAGTTCATGGGAGTTTTCTGTTTCTATTCTGGTTAATTTGACTTCCTCTTCTTTCCAAACATCTTCGAAGATTCATCCACTTCCAGTTTCATTGATAAAACATCAATTTATAATATAAATAACTTATAAAATTCTACTGAATAATTATAGAATCCAACATTGATCCTTTTCAGAGTATCATCTCTAAGAAACATTACCTTGTAATTTCTTCTTTTGGAACTACATGAGATTTTGAATGATTATAGAAAAAGAACTATGATTTTCAAAACAGTATTCAGATTCATAAGGATTTGATATTTGAGAGTTCCATTTTTTTGTTCGTGATTGCAATCAAGTTATAATTGACAAAATTTATCTTCATGAGATTCAACATGACATCCATTATATTGATGTAACTTTTCCCTATAGTGTCCTTATCCCCTATTCTCGGAATTATAAAACAATGAACCCATAATTCAAGAATCCAATGATTTTTAGAGAGAAAAAAATCATTAGAGTATTCACTACTAAAATACCAAGAAATTATATAGATTTCTCCTTTTCAAACGATCATGCTATATTGTGTAGCTTGGGGGTGAAAAATTATACTTCACCCTCATTCAAAATTCCTATCATATTGGCAGAATTAATGTAGAAAAGGGCGTAGTCCTTTCCATAGCTCTTGAAGGAAAAATTATCTCGACCTAGTTAATTAAATAATCTTACTAATTCCAAGAAATCAACCAAAAAATCCAAAGAAACATTATAAGGTGCCTTCAGTTTAGATACACATAGGCTATCCCACCCATTCAACTTGATATACCTGAAATAATAGAATCATACATATCTAAAAATTCTGATAGAAAAACCTTTCACTATATATATTCCCTTCATATATTTCTTTTACTAACGATATTTACTTAAATGGATAATATTTAAAAAACATTTAGAATTAATGAAAATTTGATGATTCAGAACGTTTTTAAGTAGAGGAGCATAACTTTAGCACACCAAGGCTTTAAATAATGACATGGGAAAACTGTCATGGGTACTTATATAGGTGATTTAGGCCACAATTCATTATACAAGATTGATCCAATGGTTGAAATACTCCTATCAGACCTGACTTTTGAGAAGATAGACAAATAATGAATTTGGTTGATTCTAATATTTGGAGGTTTTTAAGAAAACACATTCATTTTTATTGGAATGTGAATTTGAAAATTTTGAATCCAAATATAATAACTAAAATGTAAAAAGATGATTAAAAATATCTATAGAAGGAACCATATATTCCATATTATTAACAAAATTATTAATAATGAGGAAAATTATTTTTGATGAACATTAAATTCCTAAAAAATATTAAAAAAAATTGGGTAATAAAATTTTGATTTCAAAAATTTGATTATGAAAATTTTTATTATAAAAATTTTGATTACATAAATTTTGATTGTATACATTTTGATTACAAAAATTATATTGAAAAACAAGAAAAAGAATTGTCCCTATGAAAAACAGTTTCATATGATAAAGAGATAGGTTTCAACAATAAGTTAATTTGGAATATTACCATACATTTATATTTCTTAACTTATGTTAAATGTAATCATATCTAATGACGGGTAATTATTTTGTGAAAATATTAAAAAATTGATCTTGCGTTCCAGTAAATTAAAGAATGATATCTTTTTTTTGCGTGTGATCCTTAAGAAAGTGATGCCAAATGTCAATGGGTTTTTTATGAAAGTGATGTGAACGGTTTTTACTTAGGGGAATGACACTAGTGCTATCACACAATATTTTTGTTTTGGTAAAACTCATACCATAGTCTGTGAGTGTGTGTAACATCCAAAAAAATTGAGCATAGAAACTCTTGGCTGCTACATATTCCGCATCAGCAGTGGAAAGTGCTACTAAGTGTTTCTTTTTACATGAACAAGAAACTAATGAATACCCTATGAAATGAAATGTTATGGTAGTAATTTTCCCATCCATTCTACATCCACTGAAATCAGAAACACAAATTTTTTTAATGCAAAAGCATTTCATGTAGTATAAAAGATTCCAAAATCAATGGTTTTCTTTAAATAACCAAATATTATTTTCACTGCCTTCAAATGAGATTACTTAGGATGGGATTGATATCATTCATATAGTTATACTGAAAAAATTATGTCTGGATGACTAGATGTAAAGTATAATAAACATCATATAATACCTCTGAATGATGTTTGATCTACCGGTTTCCCAGCTTCATCAAGATCAAGTGAATTTGAGGTACCAATGAGAGTACATATATACTTAGTGTTGTCATGTCCATATTTTTTAGGAAGATATTTAATATACATATGTTGAGATATATAAGATCCTTTTGGTTTTTGATATATTTTAAAACCGAGGGAAAATGTCAACTCACCCATCATACTTATTTCAATAATAGATTTCATTATATTTGAAAATGAATTGGTTAATGATTTTTTATTTGATCCAAGTATAATATCATGAACATAAATTTGAACAATCCAAAATTTTGTATTATACTTATTTATTAAGTGGTTTGGATCATCTATTCTATTAACATAACAGTTTTGTATCAAATATCATGTTAGTCAATTATACTAATCTTTTGGGGCATGTTTAAATCCATATAATGATTTGGTAAGTTTGAAAACATGTTCAGGATGTTTTGTGTCTTCAAAAACAAGAGGTTGTTCAGCAAAAAATTCCTCTTGAATATATCAATTAATGAATGCACATTTAACATACATTTAAAAAATTTTAATGTTGAATAATGAGGCAAAGTCTAGTAAAATATGAATAGATTCAAGTCTAGCTACTGGATCATATGATTCGTCATAGTCTATTCCTTCTTTATGATTATTGATTTTAGAAACTAATCTTCCATTATTTCTTACTATGATTCCATTTTCATCAAACTTATTTCAGAAGACCCATTTTACTCTAATAATAGATGATTCCATAGGTACTTTAACCAAGGTCCAGAATTTATTCCTTTTGAATTCGTTTAGCTCATCCTACATGGATTTTATCCAATCATAATCACCTAATGCTTCATCAGTTCTTTTTGTTTATAATTTATTAAAGAATGATAAGATGTTCTACTTCATTTCTTAAAGATATTCTAGTATATACAGGTTTATTTTCATCCCCAATGATACTATCACTAGGATTATTCTTATTATACAACTGATTTGGGTTTTGTAATACCAATTCATCAACATATGGAAGCAAATCACCTGCGGTAAATGCTTCAAAAACATTTTATTTAACATTTTCATTATCAGAAGGATGCTCTATCAAGGGTTGATAATCAGGTTTTGAAAACACATCCAGAGATATAGGTAGAAGGTGTTTAAAAACAAAAATATGAGTTTCATTAAATTTAACATGTACTGTTTCTTCTACAATAAAATTATTTTTATAAAAAACTATATAATCCATAAATGTTGAGGAGTAACCTATGAAAATTCCTTCATCACATTAGGGTGAAAAATTAGGAAGATTATATTTAGTATTTATAATGAATAATCTGTAACCAAATACATTGAAGTAGGAACTTCACAGTTTTCTACCATTCCAAAACTCATAAGGGATTTTGTTAAGAAAATGACTAATGAAAACTCGATTTATATAATGACTAGAACTACATACAGCTTTAGCCCAAAACGTTTTTCTATAGAATATTCAATCAATATGGTTATTTTTATATCTTGAATAATTTTATTTCTTTTTTAAATAACACCATTTTTTGGGGATATTTTGCTGATGATAAGTTTTTGAGTAATTTATTTTTTTAATATAAAAAGTTAAAAAATCATAATTTTGAAATTATCCTCCATGATCACTATTAATAGTTATCAATGGAATGTTTTTCTCATTTTTAATTTGGGCTCTAAATATTTTAAAATAAGAGAAAGCATCATATTTCATTTTTTGAAAACAGACCCATGTGATTCTAGTGTAATCATCAACTAAGATAAATACATAATATTTTATTCCGATGCTTCCATATTGTGTTGTAATAAAAAGATTCATATACACCAACTATAATAAATAAGTAGTTAATAATTCACCGATTTATTTAATACTTGATTTATGTTGTTTTCAATACTGACAAGGATCACAAAATTTGGAATAATCAAATATAAGCTCCATTGGATCCTTAAAAATATTTTTATTTGACATTTTAAAAACGTTCCTATGGTTATAGTGTCTTATCCTTCAATAAAATAACCACGATTGATCTTCCATTTCACAAAATAAAGGTAGGTTATGGATCCTAAGGTATTCTATGTTTAGTGTTTACACATTCTTTTACGTGTGGGTAGAAATAATAAACTGTTCCTTGGAAGTGTTTACAAATCACATATCATTCCTAAATTTCACAAGGTAACCTTCATCACAAAATTTACATATGCTATGGAGGTTTTTCTTAAGACCCTTAACAAATAAAACAATTGAAATTAAAGTTTTTTTAAGATGAGAAATGTTACATATACTAATAATTTCTCCATGAGCATTATCTCCAAAATTATCATTTCCTCCATTCATCATGATAATATTTTTAAAAAAGTGTTTGTATCTAGTCATATGATGGGAACACCCACTATCCATGTACTATGTATTGCAATTTGTACTTTCGTTATTTTTTATAAATTAAGAGTGTTAGACTTTTGGAATACAAACATTATTGGATATAGAAATTTTCAAAAGAATGATTTTCAGAATCCACATTATCATAGAAAACTAATCATAATGAAAACCTAAATAATGAATTTTATTTAATGAATTTTTTTTCCATTGTCCACCAAACTGAAATTTAGTGAATAATGTAGAAAATTGAGTAACAAAATAATTATTACTAAAAACTGGTATAAAATGAGTATAATGTTATCAAAAACAATTCCTTAGATGTCTAATTTTGGAATACCTATTGTCGATGTTATCCTCACTAGAGGCAAATATTGAAAAACACTTCCCTAAGGAAAATATTTATGACCATAGTTTAATGAAAATGTTTTTACCCTAAAAAACATTAGTTTTTGAACTATAGTTAGTCTCTAAAATATTTTTCTTAGAGATTACATTTTCAAGATCCATTGAATATTTATCCTTCTCATGAATAACTGCCTCACAGTTTTTTGAAATATTTTCAAACTTATTATTTTTTTATCAATATATTTAGAATGATATAATACTTATTTAATTCAAATAGGAATTCTATAATGTTCTTTATCATTCTTTTTCTTGTGTTTAGAATTTTCATTCACAAAAAGGATAGTAAACCTGGATACTTCTTCTTAAGATGGAAATATATTATATTCATCATAAGAACATTATTCATCTAAAGAATTATTATATTTTTCATCAGTTTAATTTGAAATCAGGGATAAATTAGTGATACATTCAGTATTGTGTACCTTTTCTATTTGATAATGAATTTTAATAGGTAGTTAGGCTCGTAGAACTTGATTCTTTGGGCCAGAAGATTCAATCTCTGAGGATTGATCAGAAGTGTCACCACCACTAGAACTATAGGTGTCTTGTCTTTAAAAACATTCATAAGAATTATCATTGTAATACTTCATTATATTTCTCTGAAAATTCTTTTTGATTCTATCATTTTTCAAAATCATAGGAAAATCCGGTCTTATATGCCCTTAGATTTTGCATTCATAGTATGTGACTTCCAAGCCTTTCTTGTAATTTCTTTCTTTCGTCTTATGTCTATACTAAATGTATTTTATTAAAACTATCTTTTTCATATTTCAAGAATTATTAGCTATTTAATTCACACTATGTTCACATTCATTAGATTAAGATAAAACCATTAATTTCTTTGACTTGGATTGTGTAACCCTTCCAAGAGTCTTGGATTTTTTAGTATTAATGGGTACACATCCATTAACATTTTTCTCTTTAATCTTATCATCATATCTTTTAATTCTTGTCACATGATGTAGAAGAGTTCCAAAAATATCATCAAGTGTAATTTGATATACTTTCCTATTCTCATAAATAGTTGTTCACATAGATTCCCACTCATCAGGCTTGATATCAATAATATTGTCCACAAGTGATTCATCATCGAATCCTTTTTCATACATAGATTGTAAACTATTAACAATAGTCATAATTATTTTTTGTAGTTTACATACTGGTTCTCCATAATGAAATATAAATACTTGATACACTCATCTAAGCATAGCTCTTCCAGTTTCTAAAATTTTGGATGTTCAAAATTGAGTAACCTCTAATTTCTTCTAGATATAGTTAGCAGCTTCGCAAGAAGAAATCTGACTATTTATATTCATTTTCATGGAACAAAAAAATTATTTTATACCATGTTTTTTAGTTGATATTATGAAATATATTGATTGGTACATGTTTTGACATTCTTTTCACGAACCTCGTAATATCTAGTAGGCATAGTAATGCTTTACACTAATGTATTAATAATAAAATACATCATACAACCTATCAAATATTCATAATAATTCCCATAAAATATAGGCTGTCTAGTGGGATTTAGATTGTCAATTGAACCAATATTCAATCCTCCCAACTAAATAAAAATATCTTTCAACAAATCTTGTTAATTTTAATTTTTTTAAATAATGATAAAAATAACTAAGAAAGGAAAAAATTAGAACAATGAGAACTTGATGGAAAACATACATGTGACTATATCTATTTTAGAGACATCCCTCTAATACCAATTTTAGGATCAAAAAATGAGTGTAGATTATAAAATAAATGCGTGGGTTGAATTTTATATTTAAAAACATTCGTTATTTTACCTTATGGAATGTTGTGATTAACAAATTTAAAGAAGATTAATTCAAAATTAAAATTTTAGGTCTACAAAATTACTAGGATATAGAAATATGGTTTCGTAAATAAAACATAAGAAAAGTTTTAAAAGAAAATATTATACCTTTAAGAAGATAGAAACATGTGTAATTAGATTATTTAGATGAATAAGAAAGTATAAGAAGATTATACATTCTAACTTTATTAAAATACATAGGAAATAAACTTGAAATAGAATAAGTAGAAATTTTGAAATATTTTTACACAAATAGATGGGTATCTAACAACCTTTGATAAAGGACCCATGATTTATACATTCAAGAAAGTCTGTCTTACCCAAACCAGGTTTATCCCTATATATGAATATCATAATCTGTCTTAAAATCCCTCGCAATCCCTAAAAATTTGATGTATGTGGAACCTTTTTCTTCCTATACATAGATGTAATTGAACATTGAGGTTGTCAGCACATCTGTCGTCATATCTCTAGAAGCCCTCGATGGTACACAACAACAATCAGAGTCGTATGAATAATGATTAACAAGATGTTCTGTACGCACAAGGCCTGGCAGTTTCTCTCTCTATAAATCACTTCAACATCATGAAATATCTAGATAAATCTTCGTTCTCATGAGATCATTAAAATGAGCACCTATTTATATTCACTTCTCCAATGGTCGGCCCCTCCTCCTACTGTCATATTTTTCTATGAACATCAAAGGGACCTGTGCATGTGTCACTCAAGAAATGGTTAGTTAAACGTAGGTTATATGACATAATTCAAAACTATAACAAGTATATGAAAAATAATTGTTCTTAACAAAAGCCATTTTTATAGTATAAGGAAAAAATAATCTTTGGAGTCCAACAAAATAATCATTCAGAGACTATAGAACATGGATATTCAGATTCTGTTTTTCAAAGAATTCGAAACATGAATTCTATTGATTTTGGAGTCTGAATTTCAATGAATTCTAAATTGGACTTCTGAATAATTCAGAGTTTTATTTCTGAGGAATTCGGAGTGTGAATTATGTGGAATTCAGAGTCTTAATTCCTAGGAATTAAAAGTTATAATTTTGGTGAATCCAAATTCAAAATTTTAGAGAATTCAGAGTCTGAATTCTAAAGAATTTAGAGACCGAAATTCAGAGAATTTAGAGTAGTAGTTTTTGAGAATTTGTAGTCTAAATTTCATATAATTTAGAACCTGAATTTCAAATAATTTAGAATATAAATTTCATAGAATTCGGAAACTGAATTCAGAACCTGAATAGAGAATACTATATATCTAAGTATTTATAGGATTCTAAGGATTTATATTGAAACCAATGGTAATAAATTGAGTTATATTTAGAGAAAATATTAAAATAACAATGAAAACATATGTAAGGATAAATTTACTGAGGGAAGGAAAACATTACTTATTAAGATAATTCTTAAGGAAAATAAATTTTTCATTATGATAGAGTGTTTTTGATTTTCAAAACATAGGGGAATGGATAATTCATAAGGAATCTTTATTGACCAACAAAACCTCCAATATTGAAAGAAATCACAATTGAGTATGGTGGGCTTTGGATGTTTGAAAGCTTGTGGAACTTAGTCCTTTCCACTCCTGACCCTAAGAGGAATCCATGTTGCATTCAAAGAACAATGGAATCGAAATTTGCATCTATATGGATGCATTATAATGGTAAATAGAAAAAGAAATATATCCCCACATGTCTCCTAACCTCCTATAAATGGTCATACCAAATGGAATTTTTGTTTGTCAGATATTACTTAAATGGTGGGATTTTTTTCTGTGCTGCAGAATCTTGCATAGAATTTTATCTTCAACTTGGGTCACATGGATCTCCTTAAACACAAATGATTTAGCAACTTCCACTATTATATGAAATGTTCACAATGATTTCTTATATTTTCCACTAATTTTTGAGAATTTTTGAGCTTGGATCCTTTCCAGTACATTATCTTTATTGATATGATGTCCAATTTAATAATCCTAGAATGTGTTTCCATGAAAGCCCATTTTTGTGGTCCTCTAATGTGAATTTTCAAGTACTCCAAATGTATGAATTGTTCCCAATATAATGACAAACCTGAAAATTAATTATTAAAATAAAATCAAGACCATTTTTTATTTTACATTGTGTTCAATAATGTACTATGTAATATTGAATTTTAAGGACTTACAATCATAATGTGAAATGATGTTCAATGTGTAAAATGAAATAAATTGGTGTTTATGAATAATAAAGCACATGAATATTATATATATTGACAATGAATATTATCCTCATTTAGTTGAGAATCACACCCCCACGTTGAGTTTTTCTAGTCCGGAGTAAAATATATCCCAAACATATAAAATATGAATTCCCTTTTACAAAAACATTTAAATACAAATTGATTTACATGAACCCTTATTCCAAAAAATAATGAAACACATCAAAATATTTTAATACTATATTGTTTAATAATAATATCCCAATCCCAATCCCATTTCATTGATCATATTCATCTTCATATTTAATATAATATCAATTAAGCATGGTGATGTGTTGTGTATCACAATAGACAAGGAGATTCTTCTTTAATCAATGGCGAAACGATGGATGTGCTAGGTGGAATCACATTCCAATATTATTTTAAGTATTTAAATTATATATATATACATATATATTTTCTTTTTTTGGAAATTTTTACATAGTAATTGAAATTTCACTCAATATAGTCATTTCATGTATCAAGTCATTGCCAATGACTCCCAAGCTCAAAGATCATAGGGAACCTTGTCAAGCCCATATACTTGAGCATCATATCAAGTTATATCAATGAAATTTGTTTTTTCTAATTTCCAAAAATAGAGATACAATTTCTGACTCTGGGGAAGACAACTATAGATTCATGGTCTCCTAGTGCTGAAAACCACACATTTGGTAATTTTATTGCTCTAAATACAAATTTATATAATTATTTTTTTAATATTCATATTAAATCTAATATGATCACCAAACCAATGATATTTATTTAAGGGATCCCATGAACTCAAACTAATACCCCACTATCCAATGGATGCGCATTGTGTTTTTTTATTTGAATCAAATTATAAATGAGGACATATCACCTTAGACAACCACAATTTCAAAAATATATGCTCATGAAATTATACATGGATTTAAATCAGAATCAATGCATGCTAAATTATTTGATATTCAATTTCAATGTGGTCAATGTCTATTATCATGTTTAGGTCAAATAAATTTTTCCATCAACACATTTTTTTGTTCAAAAAAAATTAATTAATTATTATTATTTTCATTCTTTTCACACCCCATCTTAGAATAACATTTTCCCATGTGTTTTAAGAAAATAAAATTTTGATGGGGGTATAGGTAGATGAGAGGAGTTCTAAAAGGAATTTGAAAAATAAGGATCACATAATGAAGCCACCTGGTTGTTGAAGATGATGTTCTTGTGGTTCCAATTTAGTCCTTTGATATCCATGTCACATACAGAGTTCCCTAGTGGAAAAAGGAAAATAAAAAAACAAACAAAACAAAACAATATATATATATATATAATTTAAAAATTAAAATGTAAGTATATATAAATAATTGTAGAATAAAGAAGCCATATAAGTTGGATGTCATTGTTAAGTGTGAGGCCCTGTCTCCCATCGGTCCCAGGTTCGATTCCCCGGGAATTCATCAGTAGTGATAGGGTTATCCCCATGACCTAAGACGCGTCCTTTAATATTTTTTTTTATTTTTTTGTATTATTATTTTTACATACAAACCCATAAAAATTACATAATATTAAGTGATGATACATTTTTTTTCTTTTTATGTTTTTGGGTAAGGTATTACTCAAGGATCACATGGGATGACATGGATGAATATGATGCACCCCTTTCATACCCATCCATACTCATAATATAAGAAAAAGTCAACAGTCTATGGAAATATCATATTTAAATTTATTTGATTATGTAATTTTATAAAATATCAAAATTATTCATTAAGCCTATTTTAAAATAATGATGATTCACAATGATTAGAACCATGGAAACCACGGGATTTATCCCGTGCATCAATTTTTTATAACATAGCTAGATTGAAATAGAACCTTAATTGTTTATGTATTTTCCTCATATATAGTTTTTTCACACATGGATTCATTAACTTCATGTTTTTGGAAGGGTTAAATGAATGGTATGACTCTATGACGATTGACTTTAAAGGTTTTACCCATGGTGGGATCTTGAATTTGAACAACCCCAAAGGGGTATAGCTAATACACTATGTATGGACTCGACCATCTGGACCTCAACATTCCCGGGTGTAAAATATGTTTAGAGATATTCAAAATAATAGGATTACCAGGTACAATTTTTTTGGTATTAATATTTTAATATTAGTAGGCTTGATCTCTAGCATTATTTGTCCTTTAATTTTAATAAGTCTCTATCCTTAGTTCCCCGAGTTCATTGAGATGTAATTTCATTTTTTTGGCCAATGATGTTTCATAATTAATTTCTTAATTGACAAAAAATCATTATGTTAAATTTCATTTGGTAAATGTAAATCCTTTCTGAAAACCAGCATATTCGGGGAAATTCCTAAAATGGGGTTTTATGTTGTTACATATGCCCAAAGAGCTTCTAAGAGTTTTCTCGACCAAACTTTCAAAGAGGGATTAACAGTTTTCCAAAGAATTTGTTTCATTTCTCGATTGGATAAATCATATTGACCATTTGAATGTGGGTGGTATACAGTGGAAACATGGTGAGAAATTCCATACTTGTCCATGAGTGTTAAGAATGGAAGATTTCAAAAATGAGTTCCATGATAACTAATGGTAGACTTAGGAATTCCAAATCAAGAGAGGACATTTTATTTGAGAAATCTAATCATAGTTTTATTATAATTGGATTTTTTATAAATGTCCTCAACCCATTTAGAGACAAAATTATCAATTAAAATATTATACGGATAACCCCTAGTGTATGGTAAGGGACCCATGAAATCTATTCCCCCATAGTCAAAAATTTCAATCACAAATATGGGAGTGAGTGGCATTTTATTCCTTTTTGGGATGAATCCTACTTGTTGACATCAAGTAAAACATTGAAAAAATGGGTAGGTGTCCCTTGAGATGATGGGCCAGAAAAGACCATACTGATGAACCATAGAAAATGTTTTCTTAGAGGAAAATAGCCCCCTACATACCTCACTATGACATAATTTAAGGATGGACTCTTATTCAGATTCTGGGACTCACCTCCAAATGTCTTGGTTAGGGTAGAACATATAGAGGTATGGATAATCAAACACATAGTGGCTAATATCAGAAAGGAATTTACTTCATTCTTGAGTCCCTATAATTTTTTATAAATCTTGTAACTCAGAAGTGGGATAGGTCGGCATACCAAGGTTAGTCATTCAAAGAGTATAATTCTACATTAGGGTGTGAATCGATCACATAAAGGTGGGATAATTTTTCATTAAATTCTATACTAGATAGATTATTAGATAGATCATTTTCAAAACACTTTTTTCCTTGATTGCGAGGTCAGTTTCTTGAAAGAGAAGGATCGACCTAATCAGTCTAGCCATATCATCTTGTTTCTCGAAGAGGTATTTTAGTAAAGAATGGTTTGTGAACACTATGATATGGTATCCTAAGACGTAGGAACTCTACATTTATAAGGAAAGCCCAACAGAACATAACTCTTTCTCAATTTTTGTGTAATTAATTTGGGAATCATTTAAGTATTTTCTTGCATACAGAATTACATAAGTAGTTTTATCACAATGTTGTCCTAACACAGATCCTAATGAAAAGTCACATGAATCACTCTTGACATTTACAATTTGGGGATTTTATATTGGGAGGAGAGGTGAGACACGATTTTAGTGTTAATAATGTACCCTCACAACATTCATTCCATTTAAATGGAAGATAATTCACTAATAGATCACAAAGTAGTTGATAAATAGAGATGAAATTCATAATGAACCTTCTAAAGAAACTATAATGTCTTTAGAAAGACCCCACTTCCTTGACATTTTTGGTTCATGGAAGGTGATGAAGGATTTAACCATGGATTTATCAACTTTAATCATCCTACCTAAGTGTAACGCCCTGACCATAGTTACCCAGAGTCGGGGAATTACTACATAACTTTGTCATGATCACAAAAGATCATGTCTCGAAAGACAGATTTTTTTAGTAGCCTTGGAAGTACTAGATACATTCATAAGGTTTACATTACATCATAAAATCGAAAACCACAACAAAATTGTTTCCATGGACAACACTGAGATCCCAAATACTATCCCTACAGGTCAGTCATGATATACTTATTTCTATTCACGAAAAAATAAAACATAGAAAGGGGTGAGCTCAAATGCTCAATAAGGATAAAAATATAGCGTAAACTTTCATAAATAAGCATTAACGTTTCTGGAAATTTATAAAACTAAAACAAAAGAATTTTCAACAGATACATCATCATAATATGTAAAATATAAATCAAAATAATTCCATTTACATACTCACATGGATATTCTTTTAGTAGAATCATCACAAGAAATATCAATAGCCATATTCATAATAATAAAATGCATAATGCCAGAATTTCATCACCACATAGTCAAGGGATTGTGCTAAGAATAAAAATACGATTTTTTCAAGGCCTTGTACCAAGACACTAGTTTGTCTTATGAGACCTACCGATGTATCGAGGAGATATAGTGGGCTCCACCCATAACTTACTAAGTCCAATGAATTTCTCATATGAAAAGGACTAGACATAACATAAACATTAGTATTGAAAATATCATATGATATGCCAATACTTTATCCATAAACCATGAATGGTAAAAAAAGAACACATCCATAGTGAAACATATCACAAAACATTCAATACAATATGTAAGATTTGTATCATTATAATTCAACTTCAAACAAGTTTCAAAGCCATCAAAGGATCTCGACATAGATGAAAATATTTTGTAAAACTCATTGAGATAAATATACCTTTTTCATCAAAACATTTAAAAGTCACACAATTTAGAAATGATGAAATTTAAATACATTTTTAAATCAATGTGTCCCATACCACTTTGAAACATTATAAAGGAATTAACATTTTAAAAAACATTCATGCGCATATAAATAAACCCTTAAAATCATTATAAAAACATAGACATTAATGAGAAAGGTTTAGAATAATATATCGTTTAAAAAATTTAAAATGATTTTTTAGTAAAAGAGTCCCTTAAAAATAATCCATTTGAAAATTATTTTATGAAACATGGACATGTATAATAAAAATTTCCCAGTAAAACTTACACATAAACAATCTCGGTTAATAATTAGATTGAAGAATTAACCCTTTCCAATTTGGTAACATAAGAAACATACACCCCAAGAAAGAAGTTCCAAACAATTATGATGTAAATACACATAAATTAAATTTTATTATACAAATAATACAATTATGGGATGTCTATACACCACCCAGAAGGAAATAGTGGAAATATTGCATGAATCTCAGGGGAATAAAAAGTGAGATGAAAACCCCTTACCTTGTACTTTTCTTTAGTCGAGGGTAGGTTAAACTCTAGTATAATTGTAATATAATTTTTAAATAATTTTTATTAAATTATAAAATAATAATATACATTAATATGTTATCATATATGGTCTTTTAACATTGCATTGATAATAATATCTTAGAATTATCGCAGTTTTAGGTGTTAACAAATCTATTTTCCTATGTAAGTCATATTTGTTATGGATGGGATGAATCATATTAATATCGAAAATTATATCAAATCTTTAAAAATTATTTTTAATCATAAAAATAAATTAGTCTTGAATAGATATGATGGGGAATGAATCTCACCATGTTCATGGAGACGGTAATCTGTACGTCCGCACGAGCGAAAATATCATTCTTTTGATTTTAAAATAATATATAAGTGGATGGTATATCATAAATACATAATAATTATCATGTTATAATAATTATTTACATAAATTACAAATAATTATTATACACATCCAAATAATAATGTATTGAATAACAATTACACTCCGACGTGGAGACCATAAGCCGTACGTACGCACGTATGGTGAAATGTCGTTAAAAGGATGGAAAAAATAATTAATATGGTAGTACCATATTTCTAATAACATTTAATTATATATAATATACTGGAGTTATTATTTTATTATGGAAACTACAAAGAAAGTGAATTGGAAGAAGAAAGGAACTTGAAAGAGGTGATGAAATATTTACATCTTCTTCGGGTTCTTCCTTTTGATTTGATCAAAATGGATCCTTAGGTTGGCTTTAGGACTAATGTAAGGCCTCTAAGATGAAATGAGGAAATTTGAGATGGTATATGGGAAGGGGTTGGACGATCCAAATGGATTTGAAAATGTAAATTAGAGGGAAGGGGGATTTCCCTTTTATAAGAGGGGTGAGGGGCACCTTAGGAGAAGTTAGAAATATTATTTCATAATAAAAATAATTATCTATTTATAATGGCAGAAAAATGGGTTATATAAAGTATAAGGTGGTTATGGGTCTAAAACCTCTCAAAAAATAGGATTTATACATGTTTGAGTCACTATGATAACCTTATCTTTTAGATTTAACTTTTAGGTATATAGTTTGACATTTACCATGTCTCTTTGTATTTTTATATTATATGGTTAATAAACATAAAATATACTTCTATTAAAACCCCAAGTGGTTAATAAATGATACAAAAATAATTATATATAATTTTTGGAAGATATTTAGTTTTTTTAGGAATATAATATTAATTAATAATATAATATTTGTTTTAAAAACTCTTTTATGTCAATTTTGACACTATTTGGTATTCTATATTTGATAAATTCATATAAGCATTATTGCATAAAAACAACTCATCTAACAAACCATAATTTGTCATATTAACCTAGAAATTTAGAGCAATTCATAAAAAGTCTCCAATTACATTTATTTGGATATTTATAATATCAATTATTTTAATATTTCATTAATTGGGTATTAAATGCATCATCATTGTGTCTAAATAAATTATCTAATTTAATGATTAAAAAATATAAATAAAATACCATTATGTAGGAAATTTTTTTATATTTATAATTAATATTTATATATGAATTAATCTTATGTGTAACCATATATTAAAAATATTTTAGTGATTAAAATTTGATTTTAACTCTTTTAACTCTTGTTTGAATTAAATAATAATAAATGTCATAATCTAATCAAAGTGGACCAAAGCGGTTCATAATTTTTTCCTAATGTTATTTTTGGTCCAATTATACTTATCCAATAGATTTAGGACATGTGTTAGGGTGATAATAATATCATTTTTACCCTTAATTACCCTATTTACTTTTAACCGTGGTAAATAAAAGTAAGAAGTTACTATTTATAAAAAAATAAATTTCTCTTATTGAAACACATTTTATATACTGATATATACCATGTATCTTTGATTTTTGAAAAATTCAACTCACATAAGCGGTAAAATTGTGTTTTATGTAAATTTTCAAATGCTCATATGTGGTGGGTAAAAGATGGTAAAAAGTTCAACAATATATTTATATATATATAAAATTGTTATAAACTAAATCCAATGAATTAAACTGAACTTATATAATTATTATGTATATATTTTGACTTAAAATAAATTTTAAATTTTTTTATTAAAATAAAAAGTCATTTTTAACCAATAACTCAGTGTTTTTCACAATTTATAAAAAATTGAATGTTTTTTGAAAAATACTAAAATTTCACCTTAAGATAATTTTGATATTATGAATTCAAGAATTAAGTTTATTTTACCGATTTCAAAAACCAGAAGTTTCATTTATTAATTTAAAATTAATTCTCATTGTCAAAACCAAAAAGCGTGTTTTTATGAAATAATAACTAACAGAATAATGATACTTTTTTATGTTCAATTTCAAAGTGAAATTATTTAAAATAAATAAAATTCTATTAAATGGTAAAAATATAATCTATTTATACTTCCAAAACATCAATTTTCGTAATATAACAATAAATATTATTTTGATTAAAAATGTGTTTTCCGTTAAAATTTAATATTATCCACTATTCACCCCAATATGAAAGTTATCAGAAAAATAGAAAACATTTATTGAAAATAAATTATTATGTCCCAATTATAATGATGATGTTTATTTTTTTCAAATTTAATATTTAAATGTTTCAAATATTGGATTTAAAAAGGGTTCCCAATAAAAGGCGAGAAAATTGAATTTTTTTAAAAATTCTTCTTTTATTTGAAAAAAATGAATTTTTTCTTATATTAAGTCCAAGAAACTCGTAATATATATATTAAAATTATAAGGATTAAATAAAGTTCAAAATTAAGTTAATACTATTCATAACCACTTTTGAATGGTTAGTTTGGTAAGTCGTGGTGTGCGTGAACTCAGAGTTACATGTAGTGCATGTTATTGAATTACTTTGAACTAATAAAATAAAATGAAATCATGGGGTGGTAAATTATTCCATCATTCAATAAATTTCATCCTAGAAAATTGATATTGTTTTTCAAAAAGAAAAGGTTGAAAATGAAAAATACCTTTTTGGGAAAACCTACAACCGAAATTTAGTTAATAAAATTTATCATTAATAAGAGGAAAAGGGGACTGAAAAAGTCACCCCCAAATTATGATCTCTATTAGGAGAACATTGGTTTTAATTAGAGACAAATAATTGAAGAAAATACATAAATATTTATAACTAGTGATTGAGGTCACCACTCACAAAAAATTGTAAAATTGAGGATCTCAAAGCCATCAATCAATGATGATTTAAAATATCATCGGTTCAGAAATACATACGGTATTAGGATAACGCATTATTAGTTTTAAGATATCATATCTAATGTTTAAAAATTAGTATCTTCATATAATAAGAGATGAAAAAAATATATACTTTACAAGTATAGTTTTATCCTTTAACTAATTTCTACCATAAACTTATCTTTCACTCTAAAAGATAATTGAACATAAAAAAATATTCAATTTATCATATTTGTAAAGGGTTCCAAGAAAATAAATTTATAATTCCTCTACAGTACCTTTTAAAAAACTATTTTATTCAATCCAACACATCACGTGGGCCAGTGGAAGGTGATACGACCTTTTTTCCTTTCGGAAGCGGGTTCAAGCCTTGCGTCCTAGCCAGACGCGATAGGATTCCGCCCGACCTCCGGGTAATCATTTTTATGTCAATCCATAAATACGAAAGTTTCAAAAAAAACACAAACCAATTATTGAAACTAAATTCTTATATCATGATTCTAAAGATGAAGTTTATTTTTCGAAATTGTATATATAAAAGTTTCAAATATTTGATTTCAAAATGATTCTACATTAAAAAGCAGTAAAATTGATTTTTTTTAATACTTCTTTTAACATAAAAAACTGAATTTGTTATTACATTATGTATAAGAAAATAATAATATGGATTCTAAAATTATAAGGATTATAAAAAGTTCATATTTTAGTTAATACTATTCATAACCACTTTTGAACAGCTAGTTTGGTAAGTCGATGTGCGCTTGAAATCAGTGTTGTGTGTAGTGCATGTAATTGATTTAAATTGAGGAAATAAAATAGTATGAAATCTTTTGGTGTTACACTGAGACTATATAGCTATAGACTAGTCCCTATATAACCATGAATTAACATATCTCCCAGTTTAGTACCATATTCTTTTCTTCACATGTTGACAGGATTCTCTCCACATTTCTCATAAATCCTTCAAATATATCACCAAACACAAAACATGCATCCATGGTGACCTCTAAGAAATACCCTACATGTTTTGAGAAGATTCCAATCATGCACCATTGGACGTTTCCATGGGCATTTCATAACCCGAAGGGAATGCGTTTGAAGGAAACCATGCTAAATGGACATGTGAATGTATTCTTCCGATGACCCTCTAGGGATACCTCAATCTTATTGTACCCTCAATATCCATCCAATAAAACATTATAAGCCATGAACATCTACTCTCTCAAGGACATGGTCAATGAATGGTAAGGGGAAGTGGTCCTTCTTGGTAAACGATTTTAGCTTCCTATAGTTGATACAGACTCTCCTGCCTCAACTCACCCTATTTAGAAGAATCTCGCTATCCTTATTAGTTCTAGATATGATTCCAGCCTTCTTAGTAACAAAATTGATTGGGCTGACCCACCCACTCTTAGAAATGGGATTGATGATCCCAACATTTAACAATTTCAAAAGTTCTTTTCCCACTACTTCAATGAGTTTAGGATTGAGCTGCCGCTGAGGTTGACGAAATAGATTTGAATCAAATACGGGGACAATCATATGAGTCCTGATAAGTGGTCTTGTGCCATGAATTTCACGTTGGGTCCATCTAATGGTTTTCATATGTATCATAAGGACATTTAGAATGATCCTCTATTGATTGGATTGAATAGAAGAATAAATGCCAATAAGATGTGTTTCATTTTCTCTTAAGAAGGCATACTTATGTGTAGTAGGATGTCCTTTTATTTCAAGATAAGTTTTTTTCAAAAATTTTATTTGATTATGGTGCCATTGGATTAAGATCAATTTCTTTTTTCAATGCTTCTTCTATGATTGATTTCCCTTATGTTGGAGTTTCAGCTATTAGTTTGGTTTTATCTTTCCTGGGGAAGGGAGTTGGTGTGGTCTTTATGAATGTGGTTTCCTGAATGTTTTCACTGATTTTTGGTATGAATATTTTATCATAAGATAAATCTAAGGTTATTCTATCCAAGGAGATAAAATTACATCATGTGAACAAAGGATATTAATCTCTTTCCAAATTAAACATTTGTCAAATATTCCTTTTTGTTATATGAAATCAATATAAACACATCCAATCATGATTAATTCATAAATATCCTCCTAATCCCTTATTTGTGAGCATTTATTATAGATGTTCAAGTATAGATTCATGTTTCCAAAGGTGACAATCATGTTCCCATTTCGGACTTGGATAACAGAGTTGATTGTTAAAAGGAAAGTAAAAACCAAGTATGATTGAGGTGTTTTCCTTATGGTCTATGTTTGGATTATTCTCAAGGACACTGAAGTAAGCAAGGTAGACGAATTTTTATAATTTTACCATAACATCCTTTAACATATACCTTGGAACCCTAATGTTACAATCAACAAGTTGAAGTGTGAGAGATGTGGGTTGGAGCTCATACAGGCGTAACTCACATTACACAACATAAATAATGAGATTGACACTGGAACCTAGGTCCCAAAATGATTTGAAATATTTTTCTTTTCTAGTTTATCATTGATCTAAGGACATCAGTGGTATTTCATCATTTGGTGATGGGTTCTTTGTATCGTTGTGATTATATTTTCTTTTACAAGGTATTGGTTCTTATGTGATAATGTCATTTTAAATATGTAGAGGTACTTCTGGTATTTAGATTATGAAGGAATTGATTGAATGGAAATGGAAGGTGGAATTTTCAACTTGAATTGTGAGAATTTTTCCCTTAATGTTTCAATCAGTTAAGCCTTGGTTTTTCCCCTCATGTGTTTAGAAAATTGTGATGGTTGTGGAATTGTTTTTTGAACAGTTTTATATTTCACACTGTAATCAGTTTTTTTAGTTTGATCATGTTGTTCGTTTTTATTTTCATTAGATTTTTAAGCTTCATACAGTTTTGGAATAATATTTTCAGGTTTCTCGATGGATTTCCCACTTCATAAAGTGTCATATCCTTTCCTTGTACATGAGTAGTTTGAGTGAAACTTGACTCTCCCTTTAAAGTTGGGGATGGTACTGCGTGAGTAGACATGGCTGCCTTCCTGATTTTTAGGGGGTTTAGTTCATGTTTACGAGATGAGACATTTGAGTTCATTTTATCCATTTTTATAAACAATAGTTCAAGTATTCGTAGTGGGACATATTCAGTAGGGGCTTGTGTTGGTTTGTTTATCCTAGGGGGGTACATTGTTTGTCTGACTGGACGTTTCATGCGTTGCTAGATGGGTTGTTGTTATTGGATATGAGGGTGTTGGTATTGGACTTGTTGTGGTTGGAACTGGTTTTAGTTTTGAAAATTTTGTGGAGGGTAGGTGATTGGTCCTTATGTATGACTAGGTTGTTGGTTGGGTTGTTGGTTTTCATTCAAGAGGAAGCATGTGTGGTCATTATACATTGAATTTAATGTGTTTTTGTATAATGGATTTTTAAGGTTTTGGGAATTGACATCATAAGGTGTTCCTCCTAGAATAACATCCTTAATGGATGGAATGGTTGGGCATTTTTTTTGTGGTTATGTTTGCCAAAAATTATGCCATCATGGTCTACTATTTTGATTTCATGGATATTTCTAAGGTCTCTCTATTCAATCTTTATAGTGAGTGTTTTGAGTTTTTTCCTAATGCTTTCCTCTTCTCTAATTGAATGCATTTCAATAATTCTTCACGGATATGTAGAATAAGGTGGTGTTCCCTGTGTTTGGTTTTGTTCAGAAAGGCTTTCTAAATTCTTGTAAGCGTCATTTGGGGATTAGTTTTTAAAGGCCCCATTATATATCAGGTCAATGAATTGTTTGTTCCTTGGTCCTAACCCATTATATAATATTCTCACTTGTTCCATAATTAAAAAACCATGGTATGTAACCATGTTTATGGTGTCTTTGATCCTCTCTCATGTTAAATATATTAACTCTCCATCTTTTTCAAAAATATTTTGGATACTCATTTGTTGTGAAATTGTATTGTGGTGGGGAACATATTTTTGTAGAATTATCTTTGTAATTGGTCACATGAGTTGATGGATAATGGTCTCAATTATCTAAGGAAATTTTTAGCTCGATCCGTTAAAGAAAAAGGAAATATCCTCAATTAGAAAGTTTCAGTTGATGTAGGGAACACATGGTTTCTACAATGGCAGTGAACTCCATAACGTGAAGGTAGGTCATATCGGACTCCATTCCATAGAATGTGGGAAGGTGGTTGTGGACACGGGTTTTAATTATGTAGTTAGAATCTATTAGGGAATTTTTTCTAATTAAATTGTTGGCATTGATCCAGGAATGTGTGTGGTGTTCATTCATGGTTTGATAGACTGCATTCTATATGTTTTGGGCTGCCACATTTGGATTTCCCTTTTGATTACCAAAAGGTATTATCTGTTAGTGTTTTTGAAGACCTTTCATTGAAATGGGATAAATTTTTTACTCTAGAGTATTAGGATGATTAGGATTTAGTGTAAAGAGTTACATTGGTTCTCTTGACTCCCCAACCCCTGGACATTCAACCCTAATAATACAATTTGATTAGTCACTGCTATAGGAAGACATGCGCCAAAACAAAAAAAAAGAAAAAGGGAAAAGATAATAAAATTTGGGTTAGAATTGATGAGATTGGGGAGAATATAATGGGTGTTGAAATTAAATATTTGGTTCTTGGAAATGGTGAAAAAATTTGGTATCACCCTAATTTACCGATGATTTTATGTTTTTGAGGTCGGTTGTAGTTTATTTTGGGTTGTCGAATCCTCAGAGATCTAAGAAGTCACCTACATACACATAGATTTTATGGATTGTTTTTTGCCATGAAGATACCAAATTTGGGTTGACTTAACATGGGTTTAAAGGATCACTAAGAGATCTATGTTAATTTAAATTAAGATAATTAGATGATGCTAGGTTATCGCTTGGGGAGGATTAGTAGAATTAATTTTTCAATTAATTCGATTTCTTATATTTGATATGGGTTCATTTAAGAAGATCAAACAACATCATCACTTACTATTTTAATGCCTACACACCCTAATAATAATCACCTATACATGTGAAGAATAAATGATTTTAGAACTCCAAGGTAATGGTTTTTATTATCACTTGGAGTGTGTGGCATTAAATTCATCACGGACGAAGGAGTTTAAATATAATCAAACAATATTTTCTGATAGGTTCATCCACAAAGTTTTCCCCACTTTATGAATCAATTAACTATTCTCATCTTTACTTCCATCCCATTATGACTTAATGTCCTAAATTTATTCAATGGAGTTCCTTCACTTCTATTAGATACACCTGAGTTCTCCATAGTAGTGTGTGTACTTTACCCCTCGTTGATATATTTGTTTAAATGGAATCTCCCTTTAATGAATAACTTTAAAATATTCATCAAAGGAACCACAGAGTTGTTGGAGAAATATATTGCAATGACACGACCTCAGTTTCACGGAGTCAGTGCCTTATTACCTTACATTTTCCTAATTACATGAAATTTGTATCCTATAGGAATGAATAGTTTAGTAGACATTGAAATCCATATACATAAATATTTTCATCACTATAACTTTTACTTAAATTCAACACATATGTTTTATGGAGAACATCTACAACTATATGTTTATCACTATATGTCATTCATAATAAACATATTCATGTCTTATAAAAATAAAAGATAAGAAAGAGATGAGCTCAAACACTACCTAATAATAAGAAATATAAAAAAAAGATAACATAAACATTAGGCAAAGTGAATAATTTAGAAGACATGCCTTTAGGAGAAAAACATGAACATAATAAGGCAGGAATATCAGTTGAGTAAATATTTCCATAATAAAACATCATCATGGGTTTTCTACCAATAGAATGACCACATGAACTATGAATTTAGAGCTTTATAATGATGAAAATACATATAAAATAAATTTATAAACATACCATCAAGGCCTCACCCAATACATCTAAAAATTATCAAGGCCTCGGCCTAAATCATATATAAAAATGGGAAAGGCCTTGGCCATGTCCAAATATATTTGTCTCATAATACCTACATATTCATCTACAGGCTATAGAGTTACCCACCTATCAAATCATATCTCCAATTAACTACTCATATGAATGGAAATAAACATAAAAAATATTTACATTTATATTTAAATTATCATATGAAACGTAAATAACATTCCCCAAACATTAAGCAAAAACACTAACCATACAGACTAAAATTGTAAATAGTTTTAAGATAACACTTTTGTAGTAAAACAAATAATTAACTAATAAATTAAAATTGGCAGAAAAAATCATAAAATATTAATCCCAATAATACATTAGATTTAACAAGAATATTAAAATTGATGAAAATACTCTTATAAAATCATCAATTATTTCTTGAGATAAATACTCCATTACATTGAATAGAAGTGTTATTTTGGAGGATTATTTGTCTAAAATATGAATTGAAATAATATATATTTTTCATAATTAAATAAATGTTTCTATAAAAATAATGTTTTCTTAAAATATATTCTAGAGTTCCCCAAAAAATATGTATGAATTCAAAAAATTCTTTCAAAATATTCTATATTTCATGAGAGATTTTTTAATTAAACTTTAAAAACATAAACACCTCTATGAATGATTGTTGACTATGCTTTTTACAGATATATGTAACATTAAAACATAAATTATTAGGATTAAATATGAATTAATAAGAATTTAATTGAGGTATGTAGATAATAAAAGTAACCCGAATAAAGATGGAGGTTCATGTGAAAACCAATACCATAAGTTTAGAGGTGTTCCTCTATTAATCTTAATGAACTGAATAATAATGTTTAGGATCATAAATTTATGATTCCAGAAACTCCTTTACATTTAGATGATTTTTTATAACCTTTTTGGGTTCATTCATGTCCTTTTGAGGGATTAAGATATTCAATTTCATTATTTGGGAGAGTTTTCATCAGTAGTTTCCATGTATGGTTTACTTATATTCATGCATGGATAAAAATGTAGAATGATAATGGTTGTCCATAATAGATGTTCTATATTATTAGTGAAAATCCAGAAGATTATATTTTCATAAAATTTATTTGGTTATTTGGAGTGAAGATGAATCATTATATAAAACATTAATGAAAATTGTGTGGGTTAATTAGAGGTTCTTGATTACCAAACACACTTCTTGATTAATAAATTAATATATTGCGTAAAGAAGTATTTGGAAATCATAAATATGTTTTCATAAATATATTATAGTCTGGGTTAACCATCAAAATTGTTACATGACTAGAATTAAATATGGTAATAGAAATTTAAAGCCCACCGTCATTTAATGTGATAAATTGAAACATCTTAGGTGGTGTTTTCATTTCTAGTATATGATATAGTTATTCAGTTATCTTAAAAATATTCTAGAACATATAAGGTAATGTATTCATAAAATTATTTGGATGAATGGAGTTGAGAAAAGAAAAATAAAATAAAGGAACTTGAAATTAATTAAATGAAAAGATGAATTTACGTCTCGAAGTAATCTTCCTTGAGAGACTCTTTATGTAAGAGGTTTTGGTCTTTTTATGAGACCGGGGGTCGATAGACATGGATTAGGTGATTGGGAGGATATTTGTTTAGAACATAGGTAAGGCGCAAGATTTTAGAGGAGTGAAGAGAAGAGGGGGTGATTGGAGTTTATAGTGGAGGAGGTGAGGTTTTTCCCATTATTTAACTCAATATTTTGTTATTTTTTCCAATAGAAACATTAGTATTGATTCGTGTGACCAATAATATAAATATGTGAATTTTAGATCGAAGCAATTTCTATTTACGTTATCTATGTCTTAATCCTGATGATGGAATCCACTTATTTATCATATTTTGGAAAAAAATTGAATTCAACAATACAACTAAATTCAAATATTTCATAAAAATCCAAACAATATACCATCACCATTTTCCAACATTTAGAATTCAAAATTGAACTCAATCTTTTGGAAAAAAATTCAAATATATTTATTATAATTTTTAAATAAAAACAAATGTTATTCAAATAATAACAATTTTAAAACTATAATTCATTTTATATAACCTTGAAAAATTAATCAAATATCATTATCTTATAACCTTAAGACCATAAAATAATAATATGATTTTGTATTAATAATTTTTATATTACTATTCATATTAAACATTATAAGTGTATGGTACTATTAACCGAAAATTATGTCTATCTTATCAGAATCAATATATAATACCAAATGTAACAGTGTATGTCAGTTTTTCGAAATTCCAATCACATAGAAGATAAAAATATATTTACTAGATTGGTTATAAAATAGTGGTGTTTTGTAGAGACTTAGTGACCCGTGAATTCAGTATGAAATTTAGTTGAACAATATTGGGTTGTTAAATTATCCCATCCTTCCAAAACATTCATCCTCGAAATTTCTAAAATGTTACCTCACAAAATTATTTGGGTATTTCTTTATAATAAGATACTTAGGGTCCCTTATGGTCTATTAGATTTTATTATTCTTCCAAATTATCTTTACTAGTCATGTCATCTAATTCTTTAATAGTTTTTCACTAGTGTCTAGAATCTGGATACGCTCTAACAAGAAAGATTGGTCAGGTTCTAATTTTATACAATCAAAAGTGAGACCATGAGTTGGGTCTTGCAGGTACTTTCTCAACAATGAGACGGGGAAAACCATGTGTACTACAGATAGGCTAGGTAGGAGATCCAAAAAATATGAAACATCTCCAATTCCCTATAGAATATCAAATGTTCATATGAACCTAGGGCTTAGTTTCCCTTTCATTTCAAATATTATAACATCCGTACATGGAGATACATTCAAGAAAACATGATCTCCCCCGTGAAACTAAAAATCCTTCCTTCAATTATTAGTATATATTTTTTGTCTACAAGAAGAATATTTGATATGGATTTGAATAGTCATTACCTTTACTATTGTTTCCTTGACAAGCTCTGGTCCCACAAGCTTCCTTTCTGCAACTTCATCCCAATAGGTTGTTGCACAACATCTCATTCTATGCAATGCTTCATATTGTACAATTGAAATACTTTAATGGAAACAATTATATTAGGAAAACTCAACTAAATGTAAATATGGAACCCACAAACCTTGAAATGTATTTGAACATGATCTCAACATGTCCTCTAACGTTTGGACCATCCTTCTGAATTTCCCATCATATTGTGGGTGATAAGTAGTACTCAATATAAGCTCAATATCCAATGCCTTTGGATTAATTTTTCAAATTTTTTATGTAAATTGTAGATCATCATAAGAAACAATTTCTATAAGGGCTTCATAAATTCTCAAAACTATATTAATATAGAGTTTTTCAAGGTGATCTAGTGAAAAATTCTATCTTATTGCAAGGAAATGTAATGATTTCATCAGTCGATCAAAAATTACCCATATTGCATCTTTCTTTCTCAATGTTTTGGGTAATAGAGTTACAAAATTCATGTTTATGCCATCCAATTATCATGTAGGATTTGTTAGAGGATGAATGACTTGTGAAGGATGTTGTCGTTTGACCTTCAATTGTTGAAAGAGTAAAAAAATGATACATAATTAGCAATTTCCATTTTCATGTTATCCCACAAAAAATGTTCATTCAAATCACTATTCATTTTAGTACTACTAGGGTGTATAGAGAAATTGGATATATGGGAATCATCTAATAACTCTCTTTTTTAGCTCGGGTAAAAAAGGAACACATAGCCTTTTCCCAAGATTCATAATTCCATAATCACATACAAATTCATCCAACATAACTTATTTCACTGCTTTAATATTCATTTTCTGGCTCACAGTATCAGGAAGAGATACTTTATTCATTTCTAATAAATATGGTTGGGCAAACATGTGAAAAAGTAGGAATTTATCTACATCATTGATAATTACCATATTCATCTTCATTATATCCATGTACAATGGATCATTTTCAATCCACATTTTGTTGAGAACTCCACGATCCTTCCTGCTTAATGCATCAGTTGCCTTATCATTGACGCTCCTTTATCATCACAGATCCCAAAGAAATGTAAAGGGAAATGACTTAGCACAAATTGATTCAGCCTTTGAAGAAAACATCGGAAATCGACAAACGGATGAACAAGAAGAACATTGACCATAAGTCGCAAAAGTTCCCTCATAGTCACACAAGTCCACTCGGGTGACGAAGAATGTTCGTGCAAGCCACTTGTGCGACCTAAGTGATGACCGCCTGTGTCTTCTCCTGCCTATAAATAGGCCCTATGGCCCCCCCAGAAGAGGAGGATTATTTCCAGAAACTCAAATTTGAGTTGTCAGTTCCCTAGTCTCTTCTCAAGGCTTCTGAAACACTTATAAGGTAATTTCATACCTATAACGGAAGATCTAAATAGGGGGAGAAAGGCCTAAGTGTTGAAACTCATCAACACTTGTGCGCCTAAGTGGCCAGCCCGTAAGGGAAAAGGCCACACATGCACACCGTCTTAATCCTTCAATAGAACTTCTACGCCCCTCTTATGAAAGAATCACAAGAGTATTACAAAGGCTTTAACCAAGATTCGCTCAAGTATTACCTTACTGGTTAACCATCGCGCAAGTACCCATGTGTCGTGCAGGTATACCTGCGCAACCGGGACTTGCGCGCCCACAAAGTACTTGTGTGCCTTCCAAGACTTGTGCGCCTCTTCCTCCAAGGGTGCCCTTCTTCCCCATTTCACCCCTCTTATCTCATTCCACCTCTCCTATTCATGATTCAGTATTTAAGACACTCTTCAAAGCCATTTATGGCATGATTTCTTGATTTGACATCTTTATCTGAAAGGAATTCTGTGTAATAACTCTCAAAATCTAGTGATTTACACATCTTTATGTCACTAAATATTGAGATTTCAATCATTCAACCTCATCCTTTACGATGAGATAACTCATTAACATGGGCATCCTCCTTAGGAGTAATCCCCAGTCCCCTAATATGGGCCTCCTTTTCAAGAGTATGCCCCAATCCCTTAATTTTTCAAGTCTCTTAACATGGGCCTCCTTTTCAGGAGTAAGCCCCAGTCTTAATTTCTCTTAACCATCACTAATTTACCTTTGATCTGAGATTTGTTTTCAGGAGTAAAACCCAATCATAATTCCTCTCCTAATTTGGGCCTCCTATTCAGGAGTAAGACCCAAGTTAGAGTATTCAAATCTCCATGAACCACATATACCTTTATGGACCCTGTTCCTGGATTTCTTCCCTGAAGTAAATCCTAATATTCATTTATCTGGGCATTCATACATACATAAGCCCCATATTATTTTTTATGATTGCATCTTTCATGGAAAAATTGTCTGATTTTTACCAATACCACTTGTTTCTCACACCGAGCATGACTCACGTGATCTTAGAGTGTAAAAGTAATTATGACATCCTTCTTTGAGCCATCAATCATAAACATCATATTCCCTTACTCGAAGTATGTGGGTTCTGATTCCTTTTATAAAAAAAGGATACGTAGGCAGCCCATATGTGGGTTTGATCCCAACTCTAAAATAATTTATGTCCTTCTGAATGACAATAAACTTCAAGTGCCCCACTGAGTGTCTTTAAAACCAGTATGGTCATCATAAGGACCAAGATAATTTTACGTATCAAAGGATACCATTGACTAAGAATATTTAACAAATACAGAGGATTATTTATTAGTGGAGAACCTCGAATACATATAAAAGATTATCTAAATTTCCTACATATCGGTCATTGATTGTCAGATCTAATGGAAAACTCATTTTATACTTGGTAATGTAATAAGGATTCACTAACATAACTTAAATATATAAATAGAGTCCCGGAGTAGACAATAATTCCCCTAAAAAAGGTGTGATGAGTCCAACCTCCCATCCTCTAGACCAATACAAATTCCTAAGCCTCATCAGTCCACAAACTAATGAGCACCTACCTTTGGAAAGTAGGTCCGAATGGATGTGGAATCATTGGATATTTCTGGTTCTACGAACAAAACCATTAGAAACTGATCAGAATGTTTGAACTTCCCATCAAAGGAGGGGATATCCCATGTTCGAGGGAAACCAAAATGGTGAACCCGTCGTGAAATCCTTAACAAAGTTAAAATGATGTTTTACCTATTTGTTAGGCCCCTATTTAAAACTCAATAAGAGGGCCAACAAAAACAATCATTGACATATTTGCTCATCCAAAAGATGTAGTGGATGAATTTATCTTGATTACGACTGTTATATCAAACATGCACTCTTTTCCAAGATCTTTTGCATTTCTAGAATGGCTGCTCTCATGTTCACACATGTGAATACTGCTGCTGCAAATGCCACTGCTGCTACTCCTACTGGATCATTGTACACTCTGAGGAAGATATCACCTACTCAACGTCTTCAACGCTCGGTATCAAACGCACTGTTTAATGAGTACCGTCAACATGGTACCATCCCATATCTGGAGGCTTCCCGACATGCCCTCCAAGTGAACAAATCACAACGGTCATCCGGAAACGATGACCAATGATCAAGAAGCAGGCGGTGCTGACTACCATCTCCAACTGTTTCGGGTCGTTATCCACGGAATGCAATGACCATTCGCTTCCTTATTCTGGGGAGGTGAATGAGCAGGTCCCTCAGGTCCTTAATTCAAACAGACAGGAGTCCTTCTTGAGGGAACCCACCATCAATCGCCACCAGACTCGTGCGGCAGTGCACCCTCAACATGATGAGGGTACCGACTCCAGGCGTTCGGTTTAGGTTCCTCGAACCCGAGTAGGCAAGACGAATCGCCAGAGGCGATGTCCGGTTAACAGTGAGTAGGTTCTCATCTCTTCCATCTCCGGAGAAGTCCACAATCCTATCATGGTGGCAAGCCACGAGCAGGAACACACACATGCCAGTTTTAATTCCACTGCCCAGGTGACTCATCTGGCAGCATCACGCCAATCCCACCAGGCAATTCGGGCGGAGTACTATAGGCAGGAACATACACCGGTTTATACATCATCAGCTAGTCATCAGGCTCGTTTGACTACAAATGAACGATCTCGTCAACTACGTTCGGCGAAGTGTAATCAACAGGCACACACACCTGCTAGTACTAATCAATCCTACCAACAGTCTCACTTGGTAGAATTCGGAGAAGTTAGTAGGAAAGCCCTGACAACAAATAGGAGGCAGACTCAACTCTCTGCCCCCACACATGAATGATGTCCAGATTCACTGATAGGAAAAGGAGGACAAGAGCAGGCACATACACCTACTCCAAGCACGGAATGGACGTATATTCCCGTTCCGGTAGCTGAAGTCACTAAGCATATACTATCGATGGTGAAAGAGCAGAAGCAAATCCCTGATCATATTCTCGATGCCTACCAGGATATTATAACAACTTCAGCAGCATCTCTAGGAAAGACACATAAATCTATCCCTACTAGTGGGGTGAAACATCATCAATTCACTCCGGAACAGACACACTCATCTGTTCCAGTCCAAGAGGGTTGTGGGGCATACTCCCCCAAATCATACGGACAACCAAGTCAAGCACATACACCTGATTTGAGTGGAGATCGTCAGCCTAACCTGACCATCTTTCTTGATCAGGTACATACACCTTTTTAGAGCATCCATATTCCTCACCAAGTGGTCTCCAAAGCAAGTAAGAAGGCATCTATAAAAAAGACCATCCCATCACATTCAGGAGATCAGGAGCCAATATGTAATAAGTGCTTTCTCAATGCTGGAGTTCTTGAAGCCCTCAGACAATTATCTATTGAAAATCAAGATTCTACTCCCTCATTTCCCAATAGTGGGAAAATTAATTCTGAAGGTCTTCAACAGACTCTTCCTCATGAAGTCTTTCTTCATGACAATTCAGTCGATCTCGATGTTTCATCTTCAGATGAGAGCCACAAGAACCCTCTGTGTGGTTAGAAGTCCAAGGAGCAAGAGATATCATCTTTTGCTGTAACCCATTATGGTGGTCCTCCCCATGATGATAAATTTCGCTGCCAAAGTCCTCTCCGCAGTAGTGATGCACATTGCCCGGAAAATGCCCTAGTGGACAATGTAGTGCAGAGATAGCCATCTTATCTTTTGGAACTTGCAAATGCAAAACTAGTCATGTCTGATGCTTCATCGCTAGCAGGTGATATACTTTCTCAATCAGAAGATAGCCCAGGGTGTAGGTCATTCTCCGAACCGCCCCTAAGTCATGCATCTTCTAGTTTGATCAATTATTTCTCTACCAATCCTGTTGAATCCAATGAAGCAACAAGGAAACACCAACTCTGGTTAAATCAGGTAGAAAAATATTCATCAAATGATAAAGAGGAAGTGCTGAACATGAGAAAACAACTAGAGAAAGGTGAAGTGCCAGTCATGTTTTGGCCTCTGGATGACTCTCAGTATGACATTCCAGAAATGTGGATGGAAGATGAAATTCATGATATTAGTCTCAATATATGGAAAACTCTTTGCCAGTTGAAAAATAAATTATTATCTTATGATGAATATGAAAATCATCTTAATATAATAGAATGGTTACAACGTCAGATTGATTTGGCGTCTCTATCAGTCCCTCGATATCAAAAGGTTAAAAAGCAGCAGAGAGCCCTTCAACGTTCATGCTTTGGTGCACTAAGAAGATTTCATCATTTAATTTCCAAGGCCCCATCTGGTATTCATGTCAGAGGATGGGGTGTTCATGGAGAATTGCATTTCACGGTTCTCTCTAGTCAGTAAAGCCTGCCGAAAATGGTATCATGCAATGTTATTGCCCATGGCCGGCCACAGTCAATGGGATTTGTTTGTAATCAAAAGCTTGCCCAAGAACATGCCTCAACTAGTTTATCTCAAAATAATGAATACAGAGAACAAGTTGTTGAATTACTCCTGCATCAAGAAAACGATAATATTGAACATGCCTCTCGTTTGGAGCAAGAAGGTCACCAAGTGACCGAAGTGTCAGAAATCATCCAACGGTCTTTTGAACTGGGTGATAAAAGTGGATACAGGTTAATGCATCCAGAAAATTTCCAGAAAAATGTTCGCAAGATATGGAAAGATTTTAAGAAAGTCTCAGACATAGCATGTCAAGAGCCACCCCAGCTCTCCAGACTAGGGACTCTTTTAAAGCAACCCTCGGAATCAACAGATAAGATTCGAGGAGTTGAGATGGAACATACCCAGTCCACCAGACTAGGTACTTTTTCAAATCATCAATCCACTCCCTAGAGAAAGTCAGTCTTTTCTCGATTGGGGAAGAAGCCTCAAGAGGAAAGAAGAGACAAATTATTAAGAGATTCCCTCCAAATTACTGTTCGTCAAGAAGTTCCTAAGTGATCGAATCAACAAAAGGAAATGTCACATCAAAGACATGGAAGAAGACAATATCACAGAAATGCTGATAGAAGGGATGTGATGAGTTATGCATCAATAAATGTCATTAATTCCGTTGTTGCTGATCCACCAGATGAGGCTAACTCAAAGGACTCATATGAAGAGGTTCCTGCTCAATAAGATGTACGCACCGACACAAATGAAGAAGGTGTGCGTACATGAAATCAAAGGATTACTCAGAACCTAGGTAATCTTTCGAGTAACCCACTTCTCCCTCTCCAGAAAGGTTCCAACAAAGGTAAGAGAAAGAACTAGGTTTCATATCCTTCCTCTAGAGAAGGTCAGTCTCTCTCACTAGATCAAATGTTTTCACAATAGGAGGATGAAATGGCGGAATTAAGAAGGTTGAATGCAGAACTACTTCAGAATAGTCTTCTTCTTAAGCATGTTGGAGTCCGTCAGCCAAAGGAATTTTTTGGAGCTACTGAGATGGATCAAGAATATCCTCATCTATCAATACACCCTCACAGGTCCAATCCTACGGGGCAAGTGCAAGAATAGTTGGCAGTGCTACCATCAGTTGCAGCACCAACCACAACATCTGTCCAAGCTCCGGTCATTGCACCTACCCATGTCCATGTTCAACCGGATGTTTCTCAAAAGTTAATAACTACTATTGAGTAATTAACATCTTGATTAGAAATTATGGAAGAGAAACATGCGCACGTTCAACTAGAAAAGAATGTTTACCCTGAATGGGTAGATTCAATCTCTCCTCCATCTAGTTTCGGGAACCCTGTATTCCCTATTTTCAAGGGATCAGGCAATCCTGAACAGTATTTGACGCATTACGTGTCTTTTTGCGATCCTATGATGGGAGATCCAGAGTAGAAAGAAGCATTGAAACTCAGATGCTTCGTGCGAACCTTGCAAGGACTAGATTTTTTCTGGTATACAAGCTTGCAATCCTGGTCAATTACCGGATGGGAGGATCTTCGCCAAAAATTCCTACTTCAGTTTAGCTCAACTTTTCCAAAGACAATAGTTTTCGATCTTACAAACTGTAAGCAAAGGGAGAGTGAAAGGGTCTCTGATTTCATTGCTCTCTAGAAGGTATTAACATATTACTTGAGCTTAGAACTCCCTCAAGAAGAATTTTTGCCATTATGTGTGGAAAATCTGCGTGACCAATTACGCACGCCGTTAATCCCTATGAAATACACAAGAGGGTTTCGAGACCTTACTTCAATCGCTCAATAGTTTGAAGATTCCCTTATACAGGCTAAGGGTAAATCTGTTGTAATTCCATCAGATCTAGGAAGGAGAATGGGTAAAGCAGAAACTGCTACAGTTATACTTAAACAAGAACCTGTACCTGTTTCTACCTTAAAACCTTCATTTTCTCGAAGGGCTCCACATCCTTCGCGCCAAAAACAACGACTGTTTCATCCAGACGATCAAAGATATCAAAGACAAAAACAATTTGAGGATCTGATGAAAAAACACACTCTTTCTGAAATGAACAAGTTCCTGGTTATTTCATTTGAGCTCTGGAAAACAATTTGGTTCAATTTCCAATGGCCAAGAGTCCAAAAAAGAAAGGAGATGAAGACCGTCCCAATTATTCCCCTTTTCATAAAATGTTAGGGCATCCCATCCAAGTGTGTTTTGTCTTCAAAGACCTCCTGCAAAAGATGGTCGACTTGGGACAAGTCAAACTGAAAGGCTCTTCAGCTCAGGTAGCATGTGTTACTGATACAGTTCAAGAGGAGGAAGGCGAATGGCAAGAAGTCAAAAGCAAAAATTCATAGAAGTATGATGATTGGATGGTTAGAAAGACAATCAACTGAACACATGATATTTTGCGAACACAATTAAGGAAACCAATTGTGTCTTCTTCCATGAATGTTGCGGAAAAACCTTCTTCATCAGAGGGAAATTCCTCAAAGAAATGGCATGATTCAAAGAAAGAAAATGAATCAGAAGAAGATGATTATGTGTCAAATCCTAAGTTGTCTTTGACTCTGGCGGACCTCATGCCATATACTTAAAAGCCACGGGCACCGCCCTACCAAACGACACAGCCTAAACAGGCTAATCAGGCAGAGTCTTCATTGGATGAAGAGTTAATCTTTGGTTCTGTTAATATGATTCAATTAACCGATCCATATGCTAGTCGCAGTTTCGATTTCAATGAGCCTAAATTCCTTGTATCAAATAGGGGAATCAGAGGAAGTTCCAGGGGCTCAGGATACAGGGAAAGAAGTGGATCTTTCAGAAGCCACTATTCCAATTATACCCCTTCTAGAACTGTGTACGCAGCAGAAACTCGTGGTAGAGCCCTTCAGCGAGCTCAGAAAGAACAAGCAAGTTCTTCTACCAATAAGAAATTCAGTCCTGGCATAGTTATTTTGGAAGACCAGTTGAAGGTTCCATCTTCTTCCTATCATCATTTAAATGGATCTAATCGGTCTAATCTTCCAAAACCACGAATATTGCCAACTCCTATCCCGATAAAAGATGCATCAACTTCCAAAGCATTTTCTTCCAAGGTACCTGCTGAACCACATATTCCTGTTGGGAAATGCAGACCTCTGGATCAAAATTATGATATATTGAAACACTTGGACCATGTACCAGCCAAGTTATCAATTCTAGATGCTCTGAATCGGTCCAAAGATCTTCGGGAAGCACTCATCGAGGCTTTGTCAAATCCTCCAGAGTTTGAAACTGAAATTGTTGTAGATGAAGTCTTTCACATAGAGAATAATCCTAAAGAATTCCACACAATAATATCTTTTGCTGATGAAGATTATGATGACGGTGTCCATGTACATATTAGACCTTTGTACTTATCTGGAAAGTCCAATGGCATAGACGTCTGGAGAACTTTCATTTACACTAGTTCAGGAGTCAACCTCATGCCCATTCGTACACTTCGTCGATTGGGCCTCATGGAATATGATTTATCTCCTTCTACCATGATGTCACAAGGATATGATAAAAATGAACAAGAACCACTGGGTGAAGATTCACTCAGAAATCAGTTTGGAGATTTTGTATCCAATTCATATTTCATGGTTGTTGATCAAGACTCAGCCTTCAACATCTTGCTTGGAAGACCCTGACAACATCAACATGCGGCTATCCCTTCATCCTACCATCAATGTCTCAAATATTGTTTCGATGGTCATGTTGGGACATTGTATGGTGATAAGGCCCCGTTCAAGACATGTGAGTCTCAATACATTGAGGCGGAATTTTATCACATGAAGGGAAGGGAGAAATCCACCAAAAAAGAGATTACCAAAGTTAATGCTCCATATGGTTTGAAGAAAATTCCAGTAAATCCATTTACACATGTGAGTACAGATTATGTGTTTCCTATCAGTCAAATTGACAAGATAGACCCAAATCAAAATACTCTTATGGAAAGATCCATAATGTCAGTTACGGCAATCGAGCCAGACAACATGGGAGAAATTGGTAATCTACCAAGTAGGGATGAAAGCACAAATGGCGACGTCTTCATTTCATCTACTGAAATCCAAGAAGTCTATGATTCTCCAATTAGTTAAGAAGAAGTTATAGCAACATTGGAGGTGAAAAATGATGTCGATTCTCAATCCATCATCTCCTCTTTATTACCCAAAAAAGACCCATCATCATAAATTGGGTTGGAAATGGAAGCTTCTTCTTCAATATATGCAAATTTTGACATCTCTTCTGATCATGAAAATTCTACTTTATCATCTACTATGCAAGTAGAAATGGAAGAAACAATACATGAAGAAGAAGAAGAGGAAGATCTCAGAGATGCTCCTATAGCATTTGAAGAGGGTATCTCTACAACTGTGGATGAACTCAGAGAAATAATTCTGGGTAAAAAAGAAGATCCACACCCCACTTTAATCCGTGCGGCCATGAATCTTGAAGAGAAAGAGATGTATATTTCTTTTCTAATGCAAAATAGAGATATATTTTCTTAGAACTATACATAAGTTCCCGGGGTTGATCCTGATGTTTCTACTCATCATTTGGGTTTACCAGAAGAACATCGAGGATATAAGCAAGCCGCGAGAAGAACACACCCAACTTATGCTTCCAAAATTGAAGCTGAAGTGGATAAGCTTATCAAAGCTAAATTCGTCAGAGAAGTTCAATATCCCAAGTGGTTAGATAATATTATCCCTGTAAAGATGAAGAACAGAGAAATTAGAGTTTTCATCGATTTCAGAGATCTTAATCAGCATTGTCCTAAGGATGACTTCCCAATTCCGATTACAGAACTTTTAATTGATGCAACAGCTAGCTATGAAGCAGTTTCCTTCATAGATGGATATTATGGATATAATCAGATCCGAATGGCCCTAGAAGAAGAGGAATCTATAGCCTTCAGAGCCCCTCAGGGTGTATTTTTCTAACGGGTAATGCCCTTTGGCTTAAAGAATGAAGGTGCAACTTATCAGCGTTCCATGCATCGTATCTTCAAAACGTTCTTAGGGAAGTTTGTTGAATGCTATGTAGACGATTTGGTAGTTAAATCAAAACAACTTTCTAATCACTTGGATGATTTGGAAGTCATATTTCGCAGGCTTCGACAACATAATTTAAAGATGAACCCCTTAAAATGTGCTTTTTTGGTAACCTCAGGAAAATTTCTCAACTTTGTTGTATGCCATCGTGGTATTGAAGTCGATCCTGAGAAGACCATGTCAATCCTTGGTATGTCACCTCCTCAAAATTTGTATTAATTAAGAGGAATTCATGGACACTTAGACTATATTCTGTGTTTCATCGCAAATTTAACAGAAAAAGTTTACCCTTCACCAAATTGATGAAGAAGGGAGTCACGTACCAGTGGACTGAATAATGTCAAGAAGTACTCGATATTCTCAATAAATACATCTTGAGTCCACCGGTACTCATGCCACCTGTTGAAGGAAGACCACTTATCGGCTACATGACAGCTCTAGAGAGATCATTAGGTTCCTTTCTTGCTCAAATAAATGATGATGGGAATGAAAACAGCCTCTACTATCTCAGTCAAACTATGCATGAAGAAAAAACCCAGTATTCAAGTATTGAGAAGTGCTGCCTGGCATTAATCTTTACAGTTCAGAAGATGATACACTACCTGCAACATCACGAGGTCTAATTGGCATCTCTCAATAACCCAGTCAAATTCATCCTTGGTCGTCCAATTCTTATAGGACATATGGTAAGGTGGGCAGTTATTTTGCAGCAATTCGACATTCAGTATGTGTCTCAAAAGGTGATAAAGGTCCATGCTCTAGCTGATTTCATTTCTGAACAACCTTCAGTTGAAGACACATTATCAAATATTGAACTCCCTGATTAGGAAGTCTTCTCTATTCAAGAAAGTCCTCAGGCATGGGAAATGTATTTTGATGGTGCTTCCAGAAGTCCAATAGGGAGGAAAACCGAAAATCCTAAATTCAACAAATTTGGATTAGGAATTGTTATCATTTCTCTAGAAAAGGAATTGTTACCTTATTCCTTCTTATTGTGGGAAGTTGGTACCAATAATGAATCCCAATACCAAGCTCTCATCACCGGCTTGGAATTAGCACTTCATGCACAAGTGAATCACTCAAAGGTGAAAGGTGATTCAGACCTATTAATCAAACAAGTAAATGCGGATTATGACATCAGAAAAGAAGAACTAATCCCTTTATATGATTACGTCAGAGAGTTAATGGAAGAATTCCCTTTATAACCGAAACTTTCTTATGTCCCAAGATCACAAAATTCTCAAGATGATGCACTGGCTAATAAATCCATAGCTCTGGCAGATCCAAATCGGGACGAGACAACCATCAGTATTGCCCACCGTCGTGCAATTTCACCTTATGTTCGAATCAGAATAGAGGAAATTAATGAAATTATTCCCATTCCTGAACTGTATGGTCATACTATAGGATGTATATCACATATCAGGGAATTCCTTCAAAATGGAACACTTCCACCTGATAGAGATGAGAAAGAACAAATCCGGCGACGTGTGGTCCATTTTCCTCTTTATGATAGCCCAGATCACCTAGAAAAAATTCTCTACAAACGTGGTTTTGATGGAGTTCTCTTCAGATGCATTGATGGTGAAGAGACAATGGCTGTCATGAAAGAAGTGCATGCAGGAGTCTGTGGTACCCACCAGTCTGGACATAGACTATCTGATCAGATTCGAAGTCTTGGATACTTTGGGCCTTCAATGATTCAAGATTGTGTCGATTTCACATAGAAGTTTCATTCATGACAAGTACATGCCCACTTCATTCATCAACCTCCAGAGTTGCCTCATACAACTAAATACTCATGGCCATTTGCCACATGGGGAATGGATGTGGTGGGACCTTACCCTACGGCTATGGAAAAGCAGTTTAAGTACCTTCTTACTGCTACTGACTTCTTTTCCAAATGGGAAGAGGAAATAACTCTCAAGGAAGTCAGTTCTAAATACATTGTTAGCTTCATCAAGTCTAACATCATTACCAGATTTGGTGTCCCTCATAACATATTGACGGAAAATGGCACCAACTTCTATTCATCCGAGGTAAAGAAGTTGTATCACAAATACAACATCAAATCCAACCATTCATCTCGGTATCATGCAGTGGCCAACGGCCAGATAGAAGCCTTTAACAAGACTCTTTAAAATATACTAAAAAAGATGGTGGATAATGATAAGAAATCATGGCCTGATAAACACTTTCATGCTTTATGGGATTATCGGACTACCACCCGCACTGCAACTCGGTCAACTCCATTTTAATTAGTATATGGAACGGAAGCCATCTTGCCCATTGAAGTTAAAATACCCTCGCTCAGAGTTTCCATTTGTGATCAATCATCTACAGATGAATAATCTCAAAAGCGATTGAATGAATTTGAATGGATATATGAGAAATGATTGTGCACTTTTCCCCACTTAGAAGTCTATCAGAATCGAATAGCACGATATTTTAACAAAAAAGTTCATCTTCATTCTTTCACTCAGGGAGAATTGGTATTAGTTCTCAGAACTCCAAATGAATCCAGGAAAGAAACCTCCCAAGCTTGAGCCAAAATGGGAAGGACCTTATTCAATACATAGGGTCTACTCTAATGGAGCTTATTCATTAATCTCGATGGATGGAGAACTCATCACTACTCCAACCAATGCCTGGTTTTTGAAGAAGTATTTTGTATAAACACAAAATTCATTGTCCTTTCTATATAAAGTTTTACTATACAATAATGGTCCATACATATGACCTTAAACTATTTACTCATACATCCAACATGACGTTAAACGGTGTCCCCTTCATTGTCCTTGCTATATGACGTTAAGCTATTCAAAAATTGTCCATACATATGACCTTAAACTATTTGTACTTTCGTCCCACATGACGTTAAACTGTGAAAAAGTTCCATATATGGTCCAGTATGACCTTAAACTGCAACTAGTTCTTGTATGAACTTAAACTGCATTATCAACGGTCCATGCATATGTTCGTAAACTATTTGTAAGTCCCTTACGTCGAGCAAGACGTTAAACTGTGACGTCATATCTCCATGATGCTAAACTGTATAAAAGTCCCCTATGTTTGGAAAGACTTTAAACTACATAATCAATGGTCCAGTATGACCTTAAACTACACCTTGGTCCAGCAAGACGTTAAACTGCATCATCAACGGTCCAAGCATATGACGCTAAACTATTTGCACATATGTCCAACAAGAAGTTAAACTGTGTCCCCTTCATCGTCCTTGCTATATGACGTTAAACTATACAGAAACGGTCCATGCATATGTCCTTAAACTATTCACACTTTCGTCCAACATGACGCTAAACTATATTGTCCCTTTTTCGTCCAACATGACGTTAAATTTTGGAAAAAAAATGCCCAATGCATCCAACAAGATGTTAAATGGTGTACTCTTTTGTCCTCACTGCATGACATTAAACTGCACAGTCCCCCTTTCGTCCAACATGACGTTAAACTATATTGTCCCCATCGTCCTAACAACATGATGCTAAACTATACATAAAGTCCTTGATATGTCCTACATGACATTAAAATGTAATTTGTCCCTGCTACATGACATTAAACTATGCAGCACCAATAGTCCTAACTACAAGTCATTAAACTGCATAGTCCCTTTATATGTCCTACATGACAGTAAACTATGATTCTTTAAGGTTGTTGTTTCCTCTTGTTTCTCACACCGAGTATGACTCATGTGAGCTTAGAGAAAACCTCAACCATAACACTCTCTTTGGGATACTAACCATGTGTAAGTCCCAAAAACATCATTTTTTTGATCGTTGTCCCCAAGAACAACTTGATCATTAATTCATTCTTTAATTGAACTACGCAGACTTTGATCCTTTCCTTCCAGGCTGGGTACGTAGGCAACCTCCCAAGGTTCAAGCCCAAAATCAATCTCTTCAGATCGGTTCACCTCTATCTCATACGATGTTGATTCATTAAACTGCCCCCAGAATCAATAACTTTACATTGGTTCACTTTCGTCCTTTATATACGACGCTAAACTATACAACACTTTTTTCCAGTATAACAACAAACTACAATATTCTTTGATACCCTCATCTGAGAGGGAAACATTATTTTCATTTATTTTTCAATCATGTTTCATTTCAAAGACTACGTGCATACATGGAAACGCCCAAACCCTTTATCTTGGGTTAAACCATCATTGTACTAAAACCCCCTTCTACCCTTCACATGTACGAACCAAATTTGTAGAGAGGGTATTTATAGAACTACGTGGGATTGATTCCCATCCTTTTGGGATACATAGGAACGTTCGAGTGTCCCTAGAATCTAGCCCCAAGTCTTTGGGCCTAACCCCAAATTCCACTTTCAGTCCCATGGTTGAAAAGTCCCCATGAAAACACACACTGTGTATTTCTTACAATGGTCCAAGATCTATGACCCTAATCTAAGATCTCTAATCCTTTTGTCATGCACGAGGTTAAACTGTAGTTTAAAAACTACGTATGGCTTGATTCCCATCCTTATAGGATACGTAGTGAAGTCCAACATTTCCACTCAGGACCCATCCACAACATGATTATGGTTAGCATTGATCTGTTTATCTCTGTATACATTGAATAATACCCATCTTTATGTGTAATAATCCTAACCTTAAATATTTTCAGATCTTCATAACCCTTTTATTGACTTCTAGTCACAAAAATGAAAAACTTCTGAGATTTATTTTGCCTGACTATGCAGCACGTGCCCATAGGTAGCCTTGCATGAACAGTCTACATAACTGATTTGTCAGCCAAAAGATACTATTATCTGACTATGCAGCCAATTCCCTTAGGTGGTCGTGCATAATTCAACCCCCCAACATGTTTTTCTGATAGTGGTAACTTCATTCATGGGAAGAATGCCTCTTTTGTACTGAGTTGTCTTAAATGACAGTATGTAGGGATCCGCAAAAATAACCATCCTTACCATATTTTTCCCATATCCTTTTTCATGATCTGAAAGTACTCAAGTCAATGGTTTATATTCTCCTTCCCTACGTTTGGGTCCGACCTTCTTAGGAGTGATATCCATCCAGTTCTTCGATAATCTTGTTTGGAAATATCTTCTCCATATTCAAGTACCTTGTTCCATACAGCAAACTCTATACTTTGGAAAATTTGAATCTCCATAAACATTCACTGGCTTTTAGCACTAGGAAAGTGAATTTCTGAGAGTTCTTTTTCCCGACTATGAAGCACGTGCCCATAAGCGGCCTTGCATAAACAGTCTACATAACAGACTTGTTATCCAAAAGATACGATTTTATTTAACTATGCAGCCAATTCCCTTATGTGGCCCTCCATAATTCAACCCCCTAATGGGTTTGTTAAATAATGGTAAGTTCATTCTTGGGAACTACTTCTTTTAATGAATTTTAGCACTTTTTCATATCATTCCTCATATTAAAATATTCATAAGTCATAGTTATTTTCCCTCATAACTTGAGTATGGTACTATGTTTTCAGATAAATTGTAAAGGAATTGAGTCAATTCTAATTCATTTGGTCAAAGATATTTCGACCTTAAACATTAGACTCTTTATGTCTGACGTTCATGACTTTAAAATACCCACAAAAGACAAAGGAACTCTGAATAAAAGTCAAGTTCCAGGTCATTAAACATAAATTTTGTATGATTTAGGTAATATTGAGCAATTAAAAGATTCAAAGTTTGAAGGGTTATTTACATTAATCCTAGTAAAAATTAAACTATGCTTACTAGGCCCATTAGCTTAGGTAAAATATAAAGCAGGTAGCAAGAAAATGCGGGCAAAAATGATTGAAGGTGCGAGTGTTTTTCATTGATGCAAAAGAATTAGAAGGACATCCACAGATTGGAGTCTCGTCTCTTTTTTTCAGGAATTACAAAAGACTTTCAACGTAACTCTTTATTTGTTTTACGGCATCCCGAGCTTCATTATTAGCCACCTAAAACTCAATCATTCAACTGGATACCATAAGAGATGCAGTGATGCCAGCTCTTCTTGGGACAATTGTAAAAGAATGTTCTTGAGTGTAGTTTGAGAAGGTTTTCTACTGATCAAATAGAGACACTGTTTCTTTCCAAGATACTTGGATGATAGATACATGGATTTGATAATGAAGCATTGGAAGTATAGTGAAAATTGGAGAGAGTGCTCTTTTCAGATATTTCTCTAATTCCATGTTTGTCTTCTCTCCACCAACCGGCAACGGAAAACATTTCAGCCCATAGGTTTTCCATTTTCATATCTGCAAGGAAATAACATGCAGGAAAAATTTGAATGTTCATGCCAATGTTGTTGCTCTTAATGCACAACATAACCAAAATAGAGGAGTAGTATTGCAGCTGCATCTCTGGCATATAATTTTTTATATCTGGAACATTGACTCCTTGTAGAAGACCATGACCATATAGAGGGAGGTAGATGCTCTGTGGGAAATTAAGATGATATTTCTTCAAATACATAGCAAAATTTGAGAGATTTTTGTCGCATATATCATAGTAATCATGGCCAACAATGTTCATCATGTCATCAATCCGCTTGCTTTCCAGTTCGTCAGCCATTCCAATTCCCTCGGGAGCCATTGAATCTGCAAAAAGGACAAATAATTAACTCTTAAGTAAGTTGATTTTTCATAAAATTTGTGAAAGATTTCAAAAAAATGGCAAAGAAATTAAGGCGCGCATGACTAAAACATGGCACGCAAGTATGGAGGTTCCGCACAAGTATTTGGAATGCAAGTCTCACCGCGCAGGTCCAGATACCTCTACAGCAGCCCGACATCAAATAAACAGCGGGAAACAGAGTAACTTGCACGGAAAATGAAACTTGTGTGGAGAGAGCTCGAAAGATTCAAATCCATATGCCGTGTACAGAAGTGAGACCCTCTATTTATAGACGTGGCCAGAACCCAGTGCGCTCTAGCCCTACGTGACTCTAACCTGCGCACCCAATGCTGCGCACCAAAAGACTTGTGCGCCTCATTTCCTTTGGTTTTCTTCTTTTTCTCAGAGTCAAATCCTCATTTCTTTTGGATCCCACTCTGAGGGGGGACTTTTGTTGACGCTCATTTTTCATCACAGAGCCCAAAGGAATATAAAGGGAAATGACTTCGCACAAATTGATTCAGTCATTGAAGAAAACATCAAAAATCGACAAAGGGATGAACAAGAAGAGAATTGCCCATAAGTTGAGCAAGTTTCCTCATAGTCGCGCAAGTGGACATGCACGACGCAGAATGTTCATGCAAGCCACTTGCGCGACCTAAGTTATAACCACCTGGGGTCTTCTCATACCTATAAATAGACTTGGTGGGCCCCCCAGAAGAGGAGGATTTCTTCCAGAAACTCATATTTGAGCTCTCGGCACCCTTGTCTATTCTCAAAGCTTCTGAAACACTTCTAAGGTAATTTCATACCTAGAACGGAAGATCTAAAGAGTGGGAGGAAGGCCTAAGTGTTGAAACTCATCAACACATGCGCGCCTGAGTGGCCAGCCCTTAAGGGAAAAATCCACACTTATGTGCCGCCTTACTCCGTCTATAGAACATCAGTGCCCCTCTTCTGGAAGAACCTCAAGAATATTCAAAAGGCTTTAAACAAGAGTCGCTCAAGTATTACCATGCTGGTTAACCATCGCGCAGGTATCCATGTGTCACACAGGTATACCTGCGTGACCGGGACTTGCGCTCCCATGCAGTACTTGTGCGCCTGCCAAGACATGCGCGCCTCTGCCTCCATGGGTGCCCTTCTTTCCCATTTCACCCCTCTTATTTCATTCCACCTCTACTATTCAAGATTCAGTCTTCAAGACACTCTTCAATGCCTTTTATGGCATGATTTCTTGATTTGACATCCTTACTTGTAAGGAATTATATGGAATAACTCTCAAAATCTAGTGATTTACACATCTTTATGTCACTATAGATTGAGATTTCATTCATTAAACCTCATCCTTCATGATGAGAGAACTCATTAACCTAGGCATCCTCCTTAGGAGTAAGCCCCAGTCCCCTAATCATGGCCTCCTTTTCAGGAGTAAGCCCCAATCCCTTAATTTTTCATGTCTTTTAACCTTGGCCTCCTTTTCATGAGTAAGCCCCAGTCTTAATTTCTCTTAACCAGTCCTAATTTACCTTTGATCTGGGATTCCTTTTCAGGAGTAAAACCCAATCATAAGTCCCCTCCTAATTTGGGACTCCTTTTTAGGAGTAATCCCAAAGTTACAGTATTCAAATCTCCATGAAGCAAATATACCTTTATGGACCCTGTTCCTGGATTTCTTCCCTAAAGTAAATCATAATCTTCATTTATTTGGGAAGTCATACATATATATGCCCCACTTTATTTCTTATGATTGCATCTTTCATGGCACAATTGTCTGATTCTTACCAATACCTCTTGTTTCTCACACCGAGCATGACTCACGTGAGCATAGAGTGTAAAATTAATTATGACATCCTTCTTTGAGGCATCAATCATAAACATAATATTCCCTTACTCGAACTACATGGGTTATGATTCCTTTTATAATAAAAGGATACGTAGGTAGCCCATCTGCGGGTTCGATCCCAACTCTGAAATAATTAATGTCCTTCTGAATGACAATAAACTTCAAGTTCCCCACTGATTGGCTTTAAAACCAGTATGGTCATCATAAGGACCAAGATACTTTTACGTATCAAAGGACACCACTGACTAAGAATCTCTAACAAATACATATGATTCTTTATTATTGAATAACCTCGAATACATATAAAAGATTCTCTAAATTTCCTACATATCGATCATTGATTGTCAGATCTAAAGGAAAACACATTTTATACTCCGTAATATAATAAGGATTCACGAACATAACTTAAATATATAAATAGAGTCCCAGAGTAGATAATAATTCACCTAAAAAAGGTTTGGTGAGTCCGACCTCCCATCCCCTCGACCAATGAAAATTCCTAAGCCTCATCATTACACAAACTAATGAGCACCTATCTTTGGAAAGTAGGTTTGAATGGATGCAGAATCATTGGATGTTTCCGGTTCTACGAACAAACCCGTTAAAAACCGATCGGAATGTTTGATCCTCCCATCAAAGGAGGTCATCCCCCATGTCCGAGGGAAACACTTATTTTCCTTTCATGGGTTGTTGTATATGGAACAATCATGATCCATGAGTTGTTCAATCTATCTCCTTTTCTCCATGTTGATTTTTTTCAATGAGAAGATATATTATATACTCATATAATCCATATATATCTCACACTTTTCACTATAGTGATAATTTATTAATATCATCAGAGAAAATATTACCAGTTCTAACTCAAGATCAGGTGTTGGATAGTTTTTTCATGAATTTTTAACTACCATGATGCATAGAAAATAATTCTATCATTCTTCATAGAGAAACAAGAAATTCCTTTCCTTGATACATCACTATATATCACAAACCCATCATTCATTAATGGTAGAGTTAGGATTGGTTCATTTACTAATATCCTCTTCTATTCTTTGAAATAGTCCTCATATTTTTTTATATCAAATTAACCCCTTTACGTGTATTCTTGGTTATTGGGTTGGATAAACAGGTGATGTTATGAATGAAATGTATATAATAACCTTCTAAACCAATAAAACTATGTACCTCAGTTATGATTGTTGGAGTAGGAAATTGTTTCAAAACCTATTTTTCATAGGATCAACAAATATTCCATCCATAGAGACAATGTGGCTGAGAAAGGAAACTGATTGAAGCCATAATTTACTCTGTCAAAAAATCACATATAAATCATTTCTACTAAGAGTCTTCATAATGTTGCGCATGTGATTTTAATGACCATCATAGTGTTTGGAGTATACCAATATATCATTAATAAATAACACCATGAATTCATTAAGATATTACTAGAAAATAGTATTCATTAGATCCATGAAAATAAAGGGTACATTAGTTAGTAAAAAATGAAGTACTATAAAATTGAAATTCCCAATCCAAATTTAGAATTGTACCTTTGGAAAATATTACTTCCACACACAAAATTGAGGATATCCATATCGAAGATCAATCATTAATAAATATTGGGCTCCATAAGGTTGATCAAATAAATCCTTAATGTGGGGTAGGGGGTATTTTTTCAATATTATTATAACATATATCTCCATGTAGTCAGTGCACAACCTCATAGATCCATTAGTCTTCTTAAAGAATTGAACAAGATCACCCCATGGAGAAAAATTATGGAAATTAAATCCTTGACCACTCAATTAACCTAGATATATCTTCAGTTCCACTAATTCCAAAACTGACATTCTATAAGGGGTCTTTGATAGGATCCTTGAATTAGGAATTAAGTCAATCAAAAAATAAACTTCCCACTCTAGATGACGACTCAGTAAATCATATAGAAATACATCAACATATTCTTTCATAATAGTTATGTCCTATATTATAAAATTATATTCATCTCCATAGTTATTGCATTCCCATCCTCTCCAATAATGGAATTCTGTAGATCTACTGGGGGTTGATCTATATGAGAATCATATGGTGATTTTTCTTCCCCAAAGATAGGGGATTCCACATCATCCTCAAAAATTGAAACCTTATTCTTCCTAAAATAGATTTTTTCATCATGGTATGAAATCCAATCCATACTGAGGACTGTATCCAATTCAATAATAGGTATTAAAATAAAATCATTAGGTAAAGCACTTTTATATGCAATAATGGGAACTTCCTAAAACAACTTTGTTACAATGATACTTCCCTTACGATATTTGACTAACAATTCCATAATTATCACAAATTACTAATATCTAAATTTTTAAGAAAACATGGAAGGTATGAATGAAAGCAATGATAAAGAGTCAAATAAATCATTGGATAATTTTGAGGTAATAATTAATGTACCTGCGACCACATCATTAGGAACATCAATATCAACAGTTGTGATCATATAAGTTTGTCCCTCCCCCCTTATACATTTCTGAGGAATGTTTCCATCAAACTTTGGACAATTATTTTCATAGTTTCTCATCTCCTTACAATTAGAGAAGTGAACATTAATATATTAATTATTCCTATTGAAAAAAATATCTTGATTGAATTTCTTTCCACACTTATAGAACACTCATTTTCCTTTCAAGTAGTCACAAGGTTGTTTCCTTCCACAATTATCATGGGGTGAAAATGTAACAACACAATGTTTTATAAATGGACATTCCCCTCTTATAAATATGTTATCAAATCACATGAAAACAAAACATAATGAACTAATAAGTGTTAAGTTAACATTAAACATATGTTTATCACTTCTATGTTTGGAATATCACAAATCTGAAATACACGGTCATGATCAGTATGTTATTTGGAGTTCTATAATGAAAACATAATTTTTGGGGAATAATAAAATAATCTTATGAATATAATCATACCTTTATGAATAGTGATATATCATAATGAATAGTAACATCTCCTATGATGATATATAAATAACATTAATGTAGAATGTATGATATATCAATACTTTTGAATAAGTAAATGAATGTTTTAAAACTAGTTTTTAGTAATAAATTATGATTTTAATTAAATATTAAATTAATAATATTTAGAAAATTATTTTCAAAAAATGGAATAAATTGATTATTACTAGAATCATGGATGAAGTCACCACCTTTTTTTGAATTATAATGACCTGTTTAATATTATGGGTCATAGAAGACTCATTATTCTTTGTTGTGTGGGGAGTAAATAAATAAATATTTTTTATACTGAGAAATAACTTCCCGCCACCACTATAAAACCACCCTAAGTACCACTTCTCTTAACTCCTATCAAGCCTTCTTCCTTGCCAATATTCTACCCAAATATCTTCCCAAGTTCCTCCACCACGTCCAAAAGCTCTTATCCTCTTCAAAATTCTAAAACCTCTCTCCTTAAGAGGTTCTCAAAGGAGGATGATTCCAAAGGTAAATTCATCGTTCCAATTCCTTCAATTCTTTAATGTGTTTTTATTTTTTTTTTCATTACTCACCCCCATTCACCCAAATGGTATGATAACTCCAGTATCAAAAATATAATATAATTCTATTTTTCTAATGGGATAATTCATTTTCTTAACTAATTTCCTCACCTTTTGTTTCAAGTAAATTGAAGACAGTTTGATGTGTTCCAATTTAGAATGTTGAAGGACAATAGTTTATGAATCTCTATTATCATCTATAAATCCGGTAATGAACCAATTTATGTTAGAGTAGAACCAGATTATATATATTTCATATATTCTATTTTGATAATGTAATCTTTTTGTGCATATGTTATTAAGATATATATCAAAACATGTTCGTTATAATCAAATCAACCAATTACCAAAAATGGTTGTCACTTTGGTTTTATATAATAGTTCGACATAAATCTAAGTAACAAAAATAAACTTAAAACTATGTAATCTCCTGTATGTGAACTAATATTATATAACTTCATTTCTAGAAAACCACTTCAATGTCTCATGTTTATCTGAACTTGAATATAAGTGAACCGATCTTTTAAAAGCAAGTAAACAAACGATCCCGAACAATGAAATTAAACGTTATGAATAATCAAGAAGTCCATTAATGAACTAAAAAGGGTTATAATAAATCAATTAAAAATAGAAGAAAATATCGACTTATTAATTAATAAGCCTAATTTTTTTCATGTCTTTAATAACAAGTAGAGAACACCAACAAATTAAAGGAAAGGGATCCCCCCATTCCACTTTTATTTCAAGATTGTCCTCTATGCTATTACATTTTATGTGTCATACATAATGATGGGGTATTATTTGTAACCTTCCCCACACATACCTAATGATTAATAACTTATTATAAAACCAATTATCTATTAACAAATCCCTTTTAGGAACACCAGATACCATGCCAATAATCCGTAATGAATTCTACCAGAACATGCTTTACTCCTTCAGGTTTCTCTATCGTTCTTTTTACCCAAATGAATTTGTATTTTATTTTTATGTAAAACTTCTGCATAATGTTTATATGATCCAAAACATGCTCCAAGATCCATACCTCATTCGTGTTTTGGGATATACATGGTTTTAGTGATTCCCACCTCGATACCCCCTAATAAGCAATCATTTTTCAAGGGAACATCCTGAATTCTTCCCCGATTTCAAGTGCACTCTATATTCTATTTTAAGCCACCATTGTCATTATAAAATCATTATTTTTATTATGAAACCATTCATGTTTCACTTATAGTTTCATATAAATTATTTTTCCCTTTTCTATTTTAAAAGCTTTATAGTATTTTCATTAAAGCCGCACAAAATGTTTTAATGAAAAAATTTCCCAAATATATTTCATACAATTTGTCACTCCTTTTTGACATTACATACCATGATATATTACTTTTTAATTTACATGTATAATTCCTTTCTTTCATGGATACTTTCATAATACGCCAATTGATTATGATTTATGTCATAGTTTTGGTACCTAATTCTATCCATGGGTACCCTTATGTTTTTGTATGGATGATTGTGTATGATTATTGGTGTGGAAAGATTATTTATGTGGAAAGAATATTCTTGAAAATATTGAGATGGGTGCACCCAAATAGTTCTATAATTAATTTTAGAATGTTATGTCTCATGAAATGCTATTTCATACAATATTGGTCGTTAGCCTAGACCTGTACTAAAATGGGAAACGTGATTGGCTGTTAGCCTAGACCCATACTAAAAAATGATTGTAATTATTCCACGTTTATACAAATAAATGTTTTTATGATACCATTATTATATTATAAGTCCCAATACATAAACCATACTTAATCTTGAGTTATTTAAATATTACACATTGAGGATCTTTTTAGGTTTAGAGTTTTAGAGAATTAGATCATGAAACTTGCATTACAATCCACATTTAAACAAAGTGGTTACATAAAAGACAGTATTCATTTTTTTCCCATCAACAAAAAAATATTTAAAATAAAACATGGATTCCTTATTGACACTTCCTTGACACTATCATCACATAATGTACCTTTCCCTTGACCTGTGAAAAACATTTCAAAAACTTGGGATGAGCATAAAAAGCTCAGTAAGGGTGATAAAAAATATGGAAAGGAAACATGAGTACATATATACATTAGAATGAAATCGTACTTTACCCATAAAGCATAATAACTTTAACATACCTCATAAAATCATGAATAAATCATAGAAATCATAAGACATAAAGGTAACTTGAGGCATTTATAACATTCCTACGTAGAGAGTAACCCTCTTGGTTACGTTTACAAAACACATCACAGTATATTCCCTAAATCTATTTGGAGAAACCTTAACGTTTAACCCCTTCATGTTACCCAATACATTGGAGAGATATATCTGGCTCACCCTCCATTAGTTTTTCACGGAACCACCCGTCTTCATAATAATTCCCCAGAACCATAACATAATAGTATCACATAAAACATGCATAAAGGAAACATAAAATTTCCACTTTTCCATCGCAGGATATCAATACAACATATTGATATAAAAACATTATGAAAACCATTTTCAATACCAAAATAAAGGGAAAGTAAAACATGGATTTTTTTTAAAAAATGTATGGCTTGTAGAGGAAGTCGAAACTAAAATAATGGTCACGGCGGCGGAGAAGTCATTGTTGCCGCATACGTACGACAAAAACATTCCCTTTTGTCGTTTAGTAAAACGCCTCATATAAAGAAGATTCCTTTTGGATAAACATAAAATTCAAAGGGGATTATACACCGTATAAAATAATGTTGTGTATAAAACAAAATATTCCTCAATGAATGGAGATTGAGACGAAGTCCCATAAAAAGACGGTATCCTTGGATTAAGGATAAATCAATTACATAATTATGCGTGAAAAACAAATACACCAAATATAAGTGGATATTAAGTGTAAAAAAATCATAAGACATTCACACATATTAATAGTATGACAAATTCAATGAGTACAGGTTTATCCCAAAGAATCAAAATTGGGTTAAGATGTTCCCTTGCAAAAATTCGACAGCCTAACAGCGTCACTTCCAAATTCAGAAAAAGAATTGATGAGAGATAAAATGGGTATCTCATCACTTGGACATAAAATTTATATCAATAAGGATATAGAAGAACATATCCCAACATAATAGTATTTTAATTAAAAGACATAACAAAAGAAGTATTTTAAAAAGAGGAGGGTGAAAGGTTCCCTTACCGAATTGGGATACCTTCGAAACATACACCCCGTGAAAGAAAGACAATACAAAATTGATGTAAATACTCACAAATGAAATTATATTACACAATGAGTAAAATACTGGGTAGTACATACACCACTCAAAGGAAATTGTGGCAAATGTAGCATAAATCCCAAGGGAATAAAAGTGAGATGAAAATCCCTTACGAAAACTCGGTAGCCTAACGACGCCACTTAAAACATCAAAAAATGGATTGATGAGATCAAATAGGGTCTCTCATCATATTAAAATAAAATGTACCACAAGATTAATATAAAATAACATCCCCCATCATAACAAATATGAGCTTAAAATAAGTAACATAAAGGAGAGTACATAAAAAGAAAGAGAGAGGTTAGATCTCTTAAGAAAATTTGGCAGCCTAATGGCGCCACTCAAAACATCCTAAATCGATTGGTGAGAGAAAATAGGGTCTCTCATCATATGGAAATAAGAAGTACAGTAGGATTAATATAAAATAACATCCCAATCATAAGAAATGTGAGCTTAAAAGGAATGACATAAAAGAATGTAGTTAAAAAGAAAGAGAGGAGTAGGATCCCTTACCTCGGGTCCGACTTGACTCGATAGTTCTTTAACATCCTGAATAATAAACTTGAGTTAATTTCTACTTGCATAAGAACCTTTTTCAAGTTCATTATTTCTTTTATATCACTTATTTCCATGTCTTGAACACTATGTAATTATTTATGATATTAACGGCCGTTTTAACGATCATTGGTACTTGAGTTAAAAATATGCTCTTTATAATTACAAGTTGTTCATGTATCAATTATATGAAAAGTTATACTCATGATTAAGATATCATATATATCATTATATCCAGTATATACATTCATTTATAATATTACATAATCATTTAGAGGTAAGAAATGAAATGCACCATTCATGGAGACGGTAAGCCGTACATACACATGAACGCTACTTTCATTACTATTTCGTATTTTATAGAATGGAATCATAATGTTATAATGGAATATTATAATCCCCGTATAATATAATATATATAATAATTAATTACATCCTTTATACATCCCACATATGGCATTAACGAATCAAATCACTTTGAGGGGGCGGTAGTCCGCACTTCCTTAAATGAAGATGTCACGTTTACCCATAATGGAAACCATAAAGGTATGCCCAAAATGAAAAATAAAGAAGCATAAGGAAAACATAAACATATTATATATCAAATATAAATATATTTTCATCTTAATTTCTACTTTTTATGGTGTTAAAAGAATGTTTAACAATCATTGTTTCGGGAGGCAGAAATTCGCCATCCACGGAAACAGTATGTTCTTTAACAATTAGATTTAGGTGTGTGTATGTTTAGCTCGTAGAATTATTATAACAACATCCTAGTATATTGAGTATACTTGAGTTTTTACAAAAGAAATTAATAAAGAGTGTTTAGGGGGTTGGAGAAGCAAAATAAAATAAAAGGACTCAAGTGAAGACATTACCTTAAATTCGGGTAACTCCTTTTGGTTTGAGCTCAAAGGCTTCCATGGGAAGACGTATTCCCAAAGTGAGGCTTATAAGAGTTATAGAGGGATGTGTAGAGACAAAATGGGTAGGGGTTGGCCGAGCCAAAGGCTTTGGAAGTGTGGGTAAGGAGGTAGAGGTGGGGGCCTTTTATAAGAGAAGAGGAGGGGCACTCTTGGAAAGGTATAAAAGGATCCTTTATTATAAAATGATTTTCGGATACAAAAGGTCCCAAAATTATAAATTTCAAGGATACGGAGATAAGGGTTCGAAATACCCAAATCCAATAGGTTTTGGACATGTGTAGGTCCTAGATTTTACATTATCTTCTCATTTTATTTAAATCATTATATAATGAGGTCATCGCTGCATCATCATAATGTCATAAATAATTTAATTTATTTATTGTCTGAAAATTATAAGAAAAACACTATGATGTAGGAAATCTTTTTAGCTTTCCAATTACTATTTATAGTCAAAACTCTGACTTGAATTACCCCATTTAAAATTGTTTTAGTAAAACAACTCATGTTTGTGTCATTTTAATTTTAACATTAAATAAAACGGTATTTATGTCATTTTCCAACCAAAGTGGCTCCATGGGGTCCCCAAGTGGACCCATGGATTTTTTGGTCGGCCATGAATCATCCAATGAGGGTAGGACATGTGTCTAGATCATTTCATATTATTAAAACATTATTTTTACCTTAAACTACATTAATTACCTCTAATCGTGATTAAAAACTTAATAAGTTACTATTCACCAAAAAATTATTTTAATACCAATGAACCAAATTTTACTTCTTAATGACAACCATTTATATGGGATTTTTGAAATTTTAAACACAGAGGTGGTAAAATTTCATTTAAACGGAAAATTAGTTTTTATAAGTACCACTTAGTGGTTTCACTATTCATCAAAAATTGATGTTTCTCAGAAAATTACCAAAAATTCACCCTAGGCTATATTTTATATTCCGAATTCAAAAATGATGTCTATTTTACAAAATTCAAAACATATCAGTTTTATTAAATAATGTAATAATTAATTCCCGCTGTCAAAAGAAATAGCGTGTTTTTAAGAAACAATATCTATTAAAAGATTGACACAAGTTTAAGTCCAATTTCAAAGTGAAATTAAATCCAATGACCACCATTGGATTTAATGGTAAAAATATATTATAATTTAACTTTAAAACCAATTTAAAATATAATATAATCATATAAATAAATTAGATTAAAAAGAGGTTTTGAATTAAAATACATCAGTTTTCACTATTCATTAAAAAATGTACTTGATCGGAAAAATTCCAAATATTTACATAAATAAAATTTTGATGTCCCGATTATAAAGAAGAATTTTATTTTTTCAAATATAAAACATAAAATTATCAAAAAGTTGATTTAAAAGAGGTTCACCATCAAAAGGTGGTTAATCGACCTTTTATAGAATATTAGAATTTTACGCTTAAAATTGGATTCATTCACATTTTTAATCATCTAAAATTTATTGTAAAAAGTAAAAATATTTGAAAAAAATATATAATCATTTTGTTTATTAGTTCTATTCATTCCCACCATCACAATAGCTAGGCGTTAACTACCATTTAAATAGTATTATTTTATTATTATAGTGCAACGTAAGATTCCCAAGAAACTTGTTGTTGTGTGTGGGGTATGCCATCGAGCATAGCATCCCCTTTAAATGTTATATTAATATTTTATTCAAAAATATGGATAAATGTGAAAATGTCATACTCTTTATTTACCTGGGGTGTTATATCCTTCCCCCCATTTGGGAATTGCGTCCTTGCAATTTTAAAATTGGGCTTGGAAACATCATTGAAAATCCCACATCGGAACAAGAGTCAGTAAAACGATCACTTTAAAATAATGAAAGATAAGTACAAAGGTCACCTGAGTTAACCCATACTAGGATTCCAAGTATGAAAATATGGACGTGGTGGACAAAAAAAGGGTCATGTTCTGATGGATAGTGATAGTAAACATGTCTAGTATAAAGTTAACCATAAAAAATTCACAAACTTGTGATGGGTTAAATGATATTTGATTCCCCAGTAGGAAAAGTTAATAGACAGCATTTTTGTTTTAAGTTACATTTCATTGAAGAATTTATTTTTGAGCTTAACTAAATCATAATGAAACATACTTACTTTTCATGTAGACTTTCAACTTTTACTAGATTCCTTAATCAAACTCATATTTTCTCCAAAGACGAGTATTTAGGAAGACTTGTTCGCATTAAGAGTACTATAATCAATTTCTAGATAATCACTTAATCCACAAAAGAGAACTATATACATCCCATGTCTTTAGACACTAGCCAAAACCAAAACAAAAAAGGTTAGTACAAGATCATATAATCCAGAAAAGGATAACCCTATATTAAAAGAAAATCTATTCTTAATCTCCAAAATTTGTCCAACAAAACCCTAAGTTCAACGAGGACCATTCGATAAACAATTGTCCATAAAATTATACGAAGTAAACCAAACTAAGATTGAATCCCAAATATTTTATGGATTTAATCACATAGTCTTCCAATGTACAAATTATCTTTTATCTCCAAATTACATCAGTTGCTCTTAAATTCTCATATTGAAAAGTAATTAACCAAATCACATATCCTCCATGATAGGTTAATCATTTCCATAGATAACCCAAAATAAACTTACTCTTGATTCCTAAAATCATCTAACTAAATATAATTAGTCAAACTAACCATGGACTTCACGTAGTCCAGTGGTAGGCGATAAATACCTGTTGCACTTTGGTTGTGGGTTCGATTCCCAAAGCTTTGTACGACGTGACGGGTTGTCACACGGTCTGCTTTTTGTCCTTTTTCCCAAACTATATAATTCTTAAAACATTCCCCAAAATGAGATAAAATCTTCAAAAATAATCATAACATATTTTAACCTCAAGTTTATCTCATGCCTTTCATTTTCCATCATAACATATAATAACCCATAATTACCTCAAAAGTGAGGATAATATAAACCCTAATGGTTACCTTTATAATTATTACCTAAACATCCACATCGATTGGACATCTCGTACATGATGCATTATAGAACATACCAAGGTACAAGTGGTTGATCATGACTCCTGGATAGTTGGTTTCGAACAACCATGGGTGTCCTCATTGAATCCCCCATTTCATCCAGTCTCTTAATCAGAGAACCACCACAGTTTCTTTCAAACCTATTGTCATATTGGTTCCTGCTAGATACATCCATTTACTAAAACCAAAAAGGTCAGTGTGAGTATATCAACAAAACCATCATGTACTAATGAGGAAGATATACTTACTCGTTCACTTTATTTAAAAACTATGACTCTTTCTGAAATCCTAACCATTTTGGTAATGTCACTTATGCTTAAAGAATACCCTAACCTCTAAAGTTATCTAAAACGACCTCTGATACCAACTATAAGGCCCCAAACTTAAAACATACTTAATATTGAGTTATTACAAGTTTACACATTGAGGATATTTTCAGGATTAGAGTTTTAGAGGCTTAGATCATGAAACATGCATTACATTCCACATTTAAACAAAGTTGTTACATAAAATACAGTATTCATTTTTTCCCCATCAACAGAAACATATTTAAAATAAAACATTGATTCTTTCTTGACACTTCCTTGACACTATCATCGCATCATGTACATTTCCCTTGACCTGTGAAAAAACATTTCAAAAACTTGGGATGAGCATAAAAAGCCCAGTAAGGGTTATAAAAAGTATGGAAAGGAAACATGAGTACATATATACCTAAGAATGAAATCATATGTTACCCATAAAGCATAAGAACTTTAACATACCTCATAAAATCACGAATAAATCATAGAAATCATAAGACATAAAGGTAACTTGAGGCATTTATAACATTCTTACATAGGGAGTAACCCTCTTAGTTACGTTTAGAATACCCATCACAGTATATTCCTTAAATATCTTCGAAGAAACCTTAACGTTTAACCCCTTCGCATTACCCAATGCATTGGAGAGCTATATCGGTCTCACCCTCCCTTAGTTTTTCATGGAATCACCCGTCTTCATAATAATGCCCAGAACCATAACATAATCATATCACATAAAACATGCATAAAGGAAACATAACATTTCCACTTTTCAATCACAAGATATCAATACAACACATTTATATAAAAACATTATGAAAACCATTTTCAATACCAAAATAATAGAAAATTAAAACATGGTATTTTTTTAAAGGTATGGCTTGTAAAAGAAGCTAAAACTCAAATAATGGTCACAGCAGTGGAGAAGTCATTGTCACCGCATACGTACGACAAAAACATTTCCTTTTGTCATTTAGTAAAATGATTCGTATAAAGAATACTTCTTTTTGGATAAACATAAAACTAAAGGGGATTATACACCATATAAAACAAGGTTGTGTATAAAACAATATATGCCTCAATGAATGGATATTGAGACGAAGTCCCATACAAAGACGGTATCCTTGGATTAAGGATAAATCAATTACATAATTATGTGTGACAAAAAAATACACCAAATATAAGTGGATATTATGTGTAAAACAATCAGAGGACATTCACACATATTCATAGTATGAAATATTCAAGGAGTACAAGTTTATCCTAAAGAATCAAAATTGGGTTAAGAAGTTCCCTTGCAAAAATTCGACAGCCTAACACCGTCACTTCAAAATTCAGAAAAAGAGTTGATGAGAGATACAAAGGGTATCTCATCACTTGGACATAAAATTTACATCAATAAGGATATATAAGAACATATACCATCATATTAGTATGTTAATTAAAAGACATAACAAAATAAGCCTTTTAAAAAGAGGAGGGTGAAAGGTTCCTTTACTGATTTGGGTTGCCTTCGAAACATACACCCCGTGAAAGAAAGTCAATACAACATTGATGTAAATACTCATAAATGAATTTATATTACACAATGAGTAAAATAATGGGCAGTAAATACACCACTCAATGGAAATTGTGGCAAATGTTGCATAAATCCCACGAGAATAAAAGTGAGATGAAAAATCCCTTACGAATACTCGGCAGCCTTACAGCGCCACTTAAAACATCCATACATGGATTAATGAGATCAAATAGGGTCTATCATCATATTACAATAAAATTTAAATCAAGAGTAATATAAAATATCATCCCCCATCATAACAAAGAGGATCTTAAAAGAAGTAACATAAAGGAGTGTACTTAAAAAGAAAGAGAGAGGTTAGATCTCTTACAAAAATTCGACATCCTAACGGCGCCACTCAAAAATTACAAAATGGATTGATGATAGAAAATAGGGTCTCTCATCATATTAAAATAAGAAATACAGTAGGATTAATATAAAATAACATCCCAATCATAAGAAAGATGAGCTTAAAAGGAATGACATAAAAGAGTGTAGTTAAAAAGAAAGAGAGGAGTAGGATCCCTTACCTCGGGTCCGACTTGAATCGATCATTATTTAACGTCCTCAATAATAAATGTGGGTAAATTTCTACTTGCTTAAGAACCTTTTTCAAGTTCATTATTCCTTTTATATCAGTTATTTCCATGTCATGAACACTATGTAAATATTTATGTTATTAACGGTCGTTTTAACGATCATTGGTACATGAGTCAAAAATATGCTCATTATAATAACAAGTTGTTCATGTATCCATTATATCCAGAGTTATAATATTGATGTAGATATCATATATATCATATATATCCAGTATATACATTCATTTATAATATTATAAAATCATTTAGAGGTAAGAAATGAAATGCACCGTTCATGGAGACGGTAAGTCGTACGTACGCATGAACGCTACTTTCATTTCTATGTCGTATTTTATAGAATAGAATCATAATGATATAATGGTATATTATAATCCCAGTATAATATCATATATAAAATCATTAATTACATCCTTTATACATCCCACATATTTCATTAACGAATCAAATCACTTTGAGGGGGCGGTAGTCCGCACTTCCTTAAATGAAGATATCGCGTTTACCCATAATGGAAACCATAAAGGTATGACCAAAATGAAAAATAAAGAAGCTAAAAAAACATAAACATATTATATATCATATATAAATATAGTGTCATCTTAATGGCCACCTTTGATGGTGTTAAAAGAATTTTGAACGATCATCATTTCGGGAGGCCGAAATTCGCCATCCACGGAAACAGTATGTTCTTTAACCATTAGATGTAGGTGTGTGTAATTGTAGCTCAAATACGTCTTATAACAACATCATAATATATTTATGATACTGGAGTTTTTACAAAATAAATTAATAAAAAGTATTTAGGGGGTTGGAGAAGCAAAATAAAATAAAAGGACTCAAGTGAAGACATTACCTTAAAATCGGGTAACTCCCTTTGGTTTGAGCTCAACGGCTTCCTTGGGAAGACTTATGCCCAAATTGAGGCTTCTAATAGGTATATAGGGATGTGGATAGACAAAATAGGTATGGAATGGCCGAGACAAAGGCTTTGGAAGTGTGGGTAAGGAGGTATAGGTGGGGGCCTCTTATAAGAGGAGAGGAGGGGAACTCTTGGAAAGGTATAAAAGGATACTTTATTATAAAATGATTTTCGGATAAAAAAGTTCCCACAATTATAAATTTCAAGGATAAAGAGATAAGGGTTATAAATCCACCCATACAATAGGTTTTGGACATGTGTAGGTCATATATGTTACATTATCTTCCCATTTTATTTAAATCGTTAAATAATGAGGTCATCGCTGCATCATCATGACGTCATAAATAATTTAATTTATTTAATGTCAAAAAATTATAAAACAATTAATATGATGTAGGAAATAGTTTTATCTTTCCAATTACTATTTATAGTCAAAAATCTGACTTTTATAACCCCATTTAAAACGTGGTTTAGTAAAACAACTCATGTTTCTGTCATTTTAATTTTAACATTAAATAAAAAGATATTTTTGTCATTTTCCAACCAAAGTGGCTCCATGGGGTCCCCATGTTGACCCATGGATTGTAGTGGTCGTCCATGAATCATCCAATGAGGGTAGTACATGTGTCTCAGTCATTTCATATTATTAAAACATTATTTTTACCTTAAACTACACTAATTACCTCTAATCGCGATTAAAAACATAATAAGTTACTATTCACCAAAAAATTATTTTAATCCTATTGAACCACGTCTTACTTCTTAATGAAAACCATGTATGTAGGATTTTTTAAATTCAAAACACAAAGGTGGAAAAATTTCATTTAAACAGAAAATCAGTTTTTATAAGTTCCACTTACTGGTTTCACTATTCATCAAAAATTGATGTTTTTCAGAAAATTACCAAAAATTCACCCTAGGAAATATTTGATATTCCTAATTAAAAAATGATATCTATTTTACAAAATTCAAAACATATCTGTTGCATTAATTAATTTAATAATTAATTCCCGCTGTTAAAACAAATAGCGTGTTTTTAAGAAACAATATCTATTAAAAGATTGACACTAGTTTAAGTCCAATTTCAAAGTGAAATTAATTAAAATTACCACCATTGTATTTCATGGTAAAGATATATTCTAATTTCACTTTAAAACCAATTTAAAAGATAATCTAATCATAAAAATAAATTAGGTTAAAAAGAGGTTTTGAATTAAAATACAACATTTTTCACTATTCATTAAAAATGTACTTTATCGGAAAAATACCAAAAATTTACACAAAGTAAATTTTGATGTCCCAATTCTAAAGAAGAATTTTATTTTTTCAAATATAACACATAAAATTATGAAAAAGTGGATTTAAAATAGGTTCGCCATCAAAAGGCGGTTAATTGACCTTTTAAAGAATATTAGAATGTTTACGCTTAAAATTGGATTCATTCGCATTTTTAATCCTCTATCATTTATTGTAAAAAGAAATAATATTTGAAAAATATATATATTCATTTTGTAGTTAGTTCTATTCATTCCCACCATCACAACAGCTAGGTGTTAACTACAATTTAAAATAGTATTATTTTATTATTAGAGTGCAACGTAAGATTCCCAAGAAACTTATTGTTGCGTGTTGGGTACGTCATCGAGCATAGCATCCCCTTTAATGTTATATTAATATTTTATTCAAAAATATGGATAAATGTGAAAATTTCATACTCTTTATTTAGCTGGGGTGTTACATATATGATATTATTTTATATGTTCCTTTCTTTTTTATAATTATTTCATGCCTCCAAACTCATGTGATTATGATGTATCCTTATATTCATTCCCTTAATGGGCTTTTTACCTCATCCATTTGTTCATGTGTTCCCTAGGGTACCCTATGCCGATGTCAGGGCTCAAATGAAGTTAAGAGCTCGTTATAGAGATTAAATAAAAAGTTTTTATAGACCCATGTTTTTTGTTTTTTTTGTACCCAGTCTTCTAGGACACTAGACATAAAGATCATTAGCTTGTACTATGATATCTAATTATTCTTAGAATAATGAAATGTTGCATGTAAAAGGCTTGGGTCACTATAGTTGGAATGAGAGGAAGGTCTAGATATTTTTGGAGATTAGGAATATATTACCTTAATGAGATCCTTAAGGATGAGGTGTAGTATAATAAAACATCCATAAATTTTGGTAAGTATTGAGTAAGTGGTTTATAAAGAAATACATCCATGTCTAGATATGAGGAGGTAGAGGCGGCTCTGGCATAGATGCACCTAGGAGTGAAAACTCCGACAAGGAGTTTTGGACTTCACCTAAGGTATCCAGGTACATGAAAACAGGCCATGCTTCACTCTTGGTTATGAAACTAACGGTTGATATGCTTTGGTAGATTCATTAGCTTAGTACAAACCATTGTTAAGGGGGAAAACATCCCATAATAATATTGTTAAGAAATTGGTCAAGGATAATATAGGTTTAAACATAAGGAATCACAGTTTTGGATATACTTCTTCTTTATAAGTTTATCCTTTTAGGTTAAAATTTTTATTTTTATGCTCAATAGCTAAGTATTCAAGACCTCTAATTATAAGATCCTTTTCTTTTTTAATGGCAGGAAATAGAATAACATGCCCCAATAACTAATGTGATAGATAATGTGACGATTTCCCTAATGATATGCCAGATATGAGGGGAGCGGGTACTCAAAACATAATTAAACTACTTGCTCAGCTAACATGAGTTATAAATAATAACTTGATTCATGTGGAATTCCCTCCACCTCTATAGAAAGATAAATTTCTGGTAGAATCCTTCATGGGGAAAATACCACCAATGTTTACCCGATCATTTGATCCCCTCCTCACAGAACAATGTATTAACTTAATTGAAAAGATATTCTCAGTCCTCCAGGGCTTGGAAAAAAGAGAAAGTTGTACTGGTGATCTATCATTTTGATGGGGGTGCTGATCCATGGTGGACACTGATCATGAATACAATTTCCCAAGAAGAAATTGATTTCATTCATTGAGAGGAATTTAAGAAAATGTTTTTAACAATTGTTTTCCTCTAACCCTCCATCTCAAGATAGAAAAAGAGTTCCTCAGACTCAAGTAAAAGGAAGATGAGTCCATCAGGGCATATGAAGAAAACATTATGAGGCTTGCAGGGTATGCCATGGGCTTTATCATGAGCACCAAATCAAGGTGGATCACTTATTTAGTGGACTAAAGATGAGTCTACGAAATGGATTGGCGACTCGAGACTTCGACAGTTATGAGGATATTGTGTGGTGTTCCCTCAAGGTTAAAATGGAGATTGGGGACTCCCAGTGGTCTCGTGGGCCAAATTAAAAGAAGAGGAAAATGGATAACAACATGGTTGGTTCGTCAAAAAAATTCTCGTGATGGAATGTAGACTGAATTTTCCCCTTGAAAAAATTGTGTGAAGAAACATCTTGGTAACTGTCTAAAGGGGACCAAGAATTGCTTCAAATGTGGAAATTTTGGTCATCTGGATAAGAATTGCATAAAGGATATGAAAAATCACCCTATTGCGGAAGAATAAAAAAAGGTTCAGATCAACACTTAGCATGTAGTGCAGTGTTACAACAGTAAGGAGCATGGGCATTATGCGAACAATTTCCCAAAGAGTGGGTTGTAGGAGGCAATCAAAAACACCCTCCAAGGCAACAAATAAGGGTTTATGCTATCACTACTGTTGAGGTGGAGTTGTAAAATGATATGTTTATAGGTATGGCTGTTATTCATTTAAGAATAGAGAATATAGTATTTGATTCTGGTACAACACATTCTTCCATATCTTGCTTGTTTAGAAGAACTATTCAAACACCACCTCAAAATTTGGAGGAAAAGTTGTCCGTGAGAATAGAAAATGGAGCAATTATTTCATCAATGGATTATAATTCTTCCACGGTTAATGTTTTTTCACTGAACCTCATAGAAAATATTGTTATACTTTCTTTTGTGGATTTCTATGCTATATTGGGAATGGAATGGCTGTCTTTATATAAAGCCATCATCAACTTTCGGGAAAGGGAGATAACTCTTCATATCCCAAAGCATCCTCCAATTATATACATGTTTAAGGAGGAAGGTGAATCAACTTTAGGATCATCGCCTCAAGTGTGGATATTTCATTCTTATGATCAAGCATATCTAGCTCAAATGGTGGAGACAAATCAGAGAAACATGATTGAAGACATTCCCATTTATGAGGGATTACACTAAGGAATTACTTGAAGAGTTACCAAGGCTTCCTCCTAACCGAGAGGTTGAGTTCTCAATTGAACATATCCAAAGATCTCTTCCTATATAAAAGAAACATTATAGAATTTCCACCATAGAGCTGGAAGAGCTAATGAAGTCGTTACAGGCGAATATAGAGAAGGGTTTTGTATGCCCGAGTGCTTCCCTGTGGGGTGAGCTAGTCCTCTTATTCAAGAATAAGGATAGATCAATGAACCTATGCATTGATTATCGTGAGCCCAATAAAATAACTATAAAGAACATGTATCACCTACCATAGATATATGAATAGCTCGATTAGCTTCGTGAGGCAAGTTATTTCTCTAAGGTGGACCTTTGGTCGGGATATAATCAACTAATGGTGAAGAAGGAAGATATTCCCAAGACTACCTTTTGAATGAGGTATTGACACTATGAGTTCATAGTGATTCCATTCAGTCTCACTAATTGTCAAAAAATATACATGGAATTAAAGAATATAGTCTTTAATTATTACCTCGACAAAATTTTAGTAGTCTTTATGGATGATATTCTGATATACTCCAAGAGCATGGATGAACATGAAGAGTATATGAAAACTGTGTTAAAGTCATTGTTATTAGATAAGTTGTATGTAATGTACCATAAATGTGAGTTCTGGATGGAGGATTTATCATTTTTGGGGCATGTTATCACCAACAACGTGGTATATGTGGTCCCTTCCAAGGCAAAGGCAATTGAAAAGTGGGCCAGGCCAAATTCTGTAAGGGAGATCCACATCATTATTTGACTAGCTGGGTATTATCGACAATTCGTGAAAAAATTTCCCAATTGTCAAACACAATGACCAACCTGACATGGAAGAGGGTAAATATTATATGGACATAGGAATATGTGTTTTACATTGAAAAACGGGCTTCTCGCTGCGCCAATACTCACACTCCCAACAAGTGGAGAACTCTTTGTGGTGTATAGTGATGATCCAAATAAGGGATTAGGATGTGCGCTAATGAAAAATGATAAAGTGATAGACTATGTCTCAAGGAAACTAAAAATACTTGAGAAAAAATATCCCACACATTATCTGAAGATGGAAGCTGTGATCTTTGCATTGAAAATTTGGTGGCATTAACTCTATAGGGAGAAAAATGAGATAAATAAGGACCACAAGAGTCTCAAATATATATTCAAATAGAAAGATATTAATATGGTCCGATGAAGATGTATATATCTCATCATGGATCATGAATTCTCAATCCACTACCATCCTAGTAAGGTAAACAAGGTAGTGGATTCTCTACATAGAAAGGATCATTCATCTTTATCATTGATGAGAATTTAAAAAGATCCGAAATTCATAGATTTGAAATGGACTGACATAAGAATCATTAAGGGAGGAACAACATCAATCTTTTGTCAAATGACTGATAAACCATCCCTCTCATAGAAAATAAAGTATTCCCAATGAATAGATGTGGAAATTCAGAAAAGGGCGGAAGATATCTGAAATGGGAAATCCAATGATATCAGAATTGATGAGGAAGAAGTTATATGATTTTGGACACAATTATGTGTACCAACCAATCTAGAAATAAAGGGGATATTGAATGATGCACATAGCATGACCTTCTCTATCCACCCAGGGAGCAAAAAGATGTATCAATATTTCCGAGAAAACATTTGTTGGGAAAATATATAAAGGGAGATTGATGAATATACATCAAAGTGCGTTTTATGTAGGAAAGTGAAGGATGAGATGAAAAAGTATAACTGGAATATGCAACCACTACCCATACCAGAATGGATGTGGGAGACCATTGCCACAGACTTTTCCACTAGACATCCTTGGACATCTAGAAGAAACAATGCTATATGGGTCATTGGGGATCATCTTAGAAAGCAAGCTGACATCATCAGTGTTTTAGAGGAATTCTCATTGAATCAACTTGCACATATTTACATCAAATAAGTGGTAAGGATTCATGGAGTACCATTATCTATTGTATCTAAACATGATAATAGATTCACCTTGATGTTCTGGAAGAGTCTCTAATATTCTCTAAGAACTGAACTGAACTTTAGTACGTCCTATCATCCTCAAAATGATGGACAATATGAACAAACAATTCAGATACTAGAAGTCATGTTGAGATACTATTCTACGGAATTCAAAGGAAGATGTGACCAACAACTTCCACTAGTTGAATTCTCCAATAATAACAGTTTCAACTCGAGCATCCGAATGACACCGTATGAAGTTCGTTATGGGAAAAGGTGAAGAACACAGACGAGTGGGAATGATATCGGTGAGCATAAGCTTCTAGGACCTGAAATGGTTGGCGAAATGGTGGAGAAGGTGAAAACCATTCAGTAGCATATAAAGGCAGCCCAAATTCGAAAAGGATTGTTGATAACCGTTGATGAGACCTTCAGTTGAAATTTAGGGACATGGTATTTCTATGAATATCTCATGTGGAATAAGGTCATGAGGTTTTGAATGAAAGGGAAGCCAAGTCCCAGGTACATAATCCCCATCGAGATCATCGATCGAGGTGGAGCTGTGGACTATCAGATGGCACTTCCACCTAACATGTGGAATGTACATGATGTCTTTCAATTATCTATCTCTCCAGGAAGTACATACTAGACCCTTCACATATACTCTATTCAGAGGTGGTACAGTTGGAGAATGATCTCTTTTAGAAGGAGAAGCCAATGAAGATATAAGGCCCCGACATTAAACCTTACTTAATCTTGAGTTATTACAAGATTACACATTAATGATCTTTTCAGGTTTAGAGTTTTAGAGAATTAGATCATGAAACATGCATTACATTCCACATTTAAACAATGTGGTTACATAAAAGACAGTATTCGTTTTTTTCTAATCAAGGGAAACATATTTAAAATAAAACATGGATTATTTCTTGACACTTCCTTGACACTATCATCACATCATGTACCTTTCCCTTGACCTGTGAAAAACATTACAAAATCATGGGATTAGAATAAAAAGCTCAGTAAGGGTTATAAAAAGTATGGAAAGGAAACATGAGTACATATATACATAATAATGAAATCATAATTTACACATAAAGCATAAGAACATTAACATACCTTATAAAATCATGAATAAATCATATAAATCATAAGACATAAAGGTAACGTGAGGCATTTATAACATTCTTACGTAGGGAGTAACCCTCTTGGTTATGTTTGGAGTACCCATCACAGTATATTCCCTAAATCACTTCGGATAAACCTTAACGTTTAACCCCTTCACGTTACTGAATGCATTGGAGAGCTATATCGGGCTCACCCGCCCTTAGTTTTTCACGGAACCACCCGTCTTCATAATAATGCCCCAGAACCATAACATAATCGTATCGCATAAAACATGCATAAAGGAAACAAAACATTTCCACTTTTCAATCACAATATATAAATACAACACATTGATATAAAAAAATTATGAAAACCATTTTCAATACCAAAATAAAAGAAAAGTAAAACATGGTATTTTTTTATTAAAAAAGGTATAGCTTGTAGAGGAAGCCAAAACTCAAATAATGGTCATGGCGGCGGAGAAGTCATTGTCACCGCTTACGTACGAAAAAAACATTCCCCTTTGTCGTTTAGTAAAACGCTTCATATAAAGAATATTCCTTTTGGATAAACATAAAAGTCAATGGGGATTATACACCGTATAAAAGATGGTTGTGTATAAAAAAAATATGCCTCAATGAATGGAGATTCAGACGAAGTCCCATACAAAGACGGTATCCTTGGATTAAGGATAAATCAATTACATAATTATGTGTGACAAACGAATACACCAAATATAAGTGGATATTATGTGTAAAACAATCAGAGGACATTCACGCATATTCATAGTATGACATACTCAAGGAGTACAATTTTATCCCAAAGAATCAAAATTGGGTTAAGAAGTTCCCTTGCAAAAATTCAACAGCCTAACGACGTCACATCAAAATTCAGAAAAAGATTTGATGAGAGATAAAAAGGGTATCTCATCACTTGGACATAAGTTTTACATCAATATGGATATAGAATAACATATCCCAACATAATAGTATGTGAATTAAAAGTCATAACAATAGAAGTCTTTTAAAAAGAGGAGGGTGAAAGGTTCCCTTACCGACTTGGGTTACCATCGAAACATAAACCCCGTGAAAGAAAGAAAGTACAACATTGATGTAAATACTCATAAATGAAATCATATTAAACAATGAGTAAAATAATGGGCAGTACATACACCACTCAAAAGAAATTGTGGAAAATGTAGCATAAATCCCACGGGAATAAAAGTGGGATGAAAATTCCCTTACAAAAACATGACAGCCTAATGACGCCACTTAAAACATCCAAAAATGGATTGATGAGATCAAATAGGGTCTCTAATCATATTAGAATAAAATTTACATCAAGAGGAATATAAAATAACATCCACCAAAATAAAAAATAGGACCTTAAAAGAAGTAACATAAAGGAGAGTACTTAAAAAGAAAGAGAGAGGTTAGATCTCTTAGGAAAATTCGGCAGCCTAACGGCGCCACTCAAAACATCCAAAATGGATTGATGAGAGAAAATAGGGTCTCTCATCATATGAACATAATGAGTACAGTAGGATTAATATAAAATAACATCCCAATCATAAGAAAGATGAGCTTAAAAGGAATGACATAAAAGAGTGTAGTTAAAAAGAAAGAGAGGAGTAGGATCCCTTACCTCGGGTCCGACTTGACTCGATCGTTCATTAAACATCCTGAATAATAAACTTGAGTTAATTATTACTTGCTTAAGAAACTTTTTCAAGTTCATTATTTCTTTTATATAACTTATTTCCATGTCATGAACACTATGTAGATATTTATGTTATTAACGGTCGTTTTAACGATCATTGGAACATGAGTCAAAAATATGCTCTTTATAATTACAATTTGTTCATGTATCCATTATATCCAGAGTTATACTCATTATGTAGAAATCATATATATCATATATATCCAGTATATACATGCATTTATAATATTACATAATCATTTATAGGTAAGAAATGAAATGCACCTTTCATGGAGACGGTAATCCATACGTACGCATTAACGCTACATTCATTTCTATTTAGTATTTTATAGAATGGAATATAATTATATAATTCTATATTATAATCCCAGTATAATATCATATATAAAATCATTAATTAAGTCCTTTATACGTCCCACATATGGCATTAACGAATCAAATCACTTTGAGGGGGCGGTAGTCCGCACTTCCTTAAATGAAGATATCACGTTTACCCATAATGGAAACCATAAATGTAAGCCCAAGATGAAAAATACAGAAGCTTAAGGAAAAAATAAACATATTATATATCATATATAAATATAGTTTTATCTTAATGTCCACCTTTTAAGGTGTTAAAAGAATGTTGAACAATCATCGTTTCGGGAGGCAGAAATTTTCTATCCACGGAAACAGTATGTTATTTAACGATTAGATATAGGTATGTGTATGTGTAGCTAGAATAATTCTTATAACAACACCCTAGTATGGGGTTGGAGAGGAAAAATAAAATAAAAGGACTCAAGTGTAGGAACTACCTTAAAATCGGGTAACTCCCTTTAGTTTGAGCTCAAAGGCTTACTTGGGAAGACTTCTGCCCAAAGTGAGGCTTCTAAGAGTTAGAGAGGGATGTGTAGAGAAATAATGGAAAGGTGGTGGCCGATCCAAAGGCTTTGGATGTGTGGGTAAGGAGGTAGAGGTGGGGGCCTTTTATAAGAGGAGAGGAGGGGCACTCTTGGAAAGGTATAAAAGGATACATTATTATAAAATTAGTTTCCAATACAAAAGATCCCATAATTAAAAATTTAAAGGATAAGGAGATAAGGGTTTGAAATCCACCCATCCAATAGGTTTTGGACATGTGTAGGTCATATATTTTACATTATCTTCCCATTTTATTTAAATCGTTAAATAATGAGGTCATCGCTGCATCATCATGATGTCATAAATAATTTAATTTATTCAATGTCAAAATATTCTAAAAATAATACTATGATGTAGGAAATATTTTTATCTTTCCAATGACTACATATAGTCAAATATCTGACTTCTATAACCCAATTTAAAATTTTTTTCAGTAAAACAACTCATGTTTGTGTCATTTTAATTTTAACATTAAATAAAAAGGTATTTATGTCATTTTCCAACCAAAGTGGCTCCATGGGGTCCCCAAGTTGACCCATGGATTTTCTTGGTCGGACATTACTCATCCAATGAGGGAAAGAAATGTGTCTAGGTCATTTCATATTATTAAAACATTATTTTTTCCTTAAACTACACTAATTACCTCTAATCGTGATTAAAAACTTAATAAGTTACTATTCACCAAAAAATTATTTTAATCCCATTGAAAAACATTTTACTTCTTAATGAAAACCATGTATGTAGGATTTTTTAAATTCAAAACACAAAGGTGGAAAAATTTCATTTAAACGGAAAATCAGTTTTTATAAGTACCACTTAGTGGTTTCACTATTCATTAAAAATTGATGTTTTTCAGAAAATTACCAAAAATCAACACTATGATATATTTGATATTCCGAATTCAAAAATGATGTCTATTTTTTAAAATTAAAACATATAAGTTGCATTAATTAATTTAATAATTAATTCTCGCTGTCAAAACAAATAGCGTGTTTTTAAGAAACAATATTTATTAAAAGATTCACACTAGTTTAAGTCCAATTTCAAAGTGAAATTAATTTCAATGACCACCATTGGATTTAATGGTAAAAATATATTCTAATTTCACTTTAAAACCAATTTAAAATATAATCTAATCATATAAATAAATTTGATTAAAATGAGGGCTTGAATTAAAATACAACATTTTTCACTATTGATTAAAAAATTTACTTTATCGGAAAAATACCAAAAATTTACACAAAGTAAATTTTGATGTCCCGATTCTAAAGAAGAATTTTATTTTTTCAAATATAAAACATAAAATTATCAATAAGTGGATTTAAAAGAGGTTCTCCATCAAAAGGTGGTTAATCGACCTTTTATAGAATATTAGAATGTTTATGCTTAAAATTGGATTCATTCGCATTTTTAATCCTCTAACATTTATTGTAAAAAGTAAAAATATTTGAAAAAATATATAATCATTTTGTAGTTAGTTCTATTCATTCCCGCCATCACAACATCTAGTCGTTAACTACCATTTAAAATAGTATTATTTTATTATTAGAGTGCAACGTAAGATTCCCAAGAAACTTGTTGTTGCGTGTTGGGTACGACATCGAGCATAGCTTCCCCTTTAAAGTTATATTAATATTTAATTCAAAAATATTGATAAATGTGAAAATGGAATACTCTTTATTTATCTGGGGTGTTAGAGACGATCTTCGATCCTAGAGACAAGGTTCTACGCAACAAGACAACTCATCTGTTCATGGTACTATGGTGAAGCCATAAGTAATAAGAGGCAACATGGGAACTGGAGGAAGCGATGAAGGAGATTTTCCCAAAAATATTTTTGTCTTAGAATATAAAATGAATTTTCGAGGTCGAAATTTCATAAGTGGGGAGAATGTAATGACCAAATGATTTATAAGTCGAAATTACTCTCTTATAAATTTGTCATAAAATCACATGAAAACATAGCATAATGAACTACTAAGTGCTACATGACCTTTAAACATATGTTTGTCACTTCTGTGTTTGGAGTTTCGAATGTTTGACATACACAGTAGTGATCTGTAATTTATTTTCTGTCTGATAAGAAAAAAATAAATTTTGGTAAATTGTAACCTACCCGTATGAATAGTAGCATGCCCTTATGCATAGAGATATCCCTTAATTAATAGTAACATTATCTAGGATAATATATGAATAATATTCATGTTGAAAGTATGATATATCTAAAATTTAGAATAAGTAATTAAATATTTTAAACCTAGTTTCTAATAATAAATTTGAATTTTAATTAAATATTAAATTAATAATATTTTGAAAATTATTTTTGAAAAATGTAATACATTTTTTGTTTCTACTCGTCGAAAAATGGTAACGGTGAATTTTTGAGTTTTTTCTAAAATATGTGAATTTTTTATAAAAAGTATAATTCGACAATTTACTATATATATACATTATAAGGTAAATAGAATATTCCTAGCATAATGGATGATGTCATCACCATTGATTCTAATTCAAATGACCCATTTAATAATCGTGGTCATGTAAAATAGATTATTCCTTTTCCTTGTGGGAAATTATTAAATTAATGAATTTTATATTGAGGAATACCTTCCCTCATCCACTATAAAAACCTCTCTCACTCCCACTTCTCTTCATTCCTCTCAAGCTTTGTGCCTTGCCAATATTCTTCCCAAATATATCCCCAAGATCTTCCCTCACATCCAAAATCTCTATGCCTCTTCTAAATACCAAAAACTCTTTTCCGAAGATGTTCTCGATGGAGGAAGTCTCATGATGTAAATTCTTCTTTGCAATTCCTTTATTATTCTTAATTTTTTTTATTTTTCATTTTTTTTCTCACCTCCCTTCACCCATATGGTATGATATCTCCAGTATCATACATGTACTAGAATGTTATTATGCTAATCGGATACTTCATTATCTTTTCTCCTTTCCTCTCCTTTTGTTTAAAAAAAGAAAGCATCGTTTGAGATGTGCCAATTTAGAAAGTTCAAGGACAATAGTTCATCAATTTCTATTATCATCTTTAAATTAATTGATGGAACCATTTTTTTTTATTGTTCAATTAGATTATATATATGTAATATATTATATTTTGATTCTGTATTATTTTTTGTACAAATGTTATTAAGTTATAAATCAAAACATGTTCTTTGTAATCAAACTCTCCAATTATCAAAAACAGTTCTCACTGTGGTTTTATATAATAGATCGACTTGAATATAAGTAACCATATTTAATTTAAAACCATGTAACATCCTTGATGTGCTCAAATATCATATAAATTCATTTCTTAACAACAAATTCCATCTTTCATGATTATCTAAACATGAATATAAGTGAACTGATCTTTCAAGACCAAGTAAACAAATGAGGCCGAACAATGAAATTGAACCTTATAACTAATAAAGAAGACCATGAATGAACTAAAAAGGATTATAATAAATCAATTACATATAAAATATGTTTTGAACATATTAATTAATAAGCGTAATTTGTTTATTCAGGTATTTAATTACAACTGGAAAACACTGACAAATTTAAGGTATGTGATCCTGCCCATTTCGGTTTTATTTCATTAGTGTCATCTATGTTATTAATAGTCGTTTTAACGATCATTGGTACTTGAGTAAAAAATATGCTCTTTATAATTACAAGTTGTTCATGTATCCATTATATCCAGAGTTATAATCATGATTTAGATATCATATATATCATATATATCCAGTATATACATGCATTTATAATATTACGTAATCATGTAGAGGTAAGAAATGAAATGCACTGTTCATGGAGACAGTAAGCCGTACGTACGCATGAACGCTACATTCATTTCTATTTCGTATTTTATAGAATGGAATTATAATGAAATAATGGTATATTATAATCCCAGTATAATATCATATATAAAATCATTAATTATATCCTTTATACGTCCCATATATGGCATTAACGAATCAAATCACTTTGAGGGGGCGGTAGTCCGCACTTCCTTAAATGAAGATATCACGTTTACCCATTATGGAAACCATAAAGGTATGACCAAAATGAATAATACGTAATCTTATGGAAAACATAAACATATTATATATCTTATATAAATATAGTGTCATCTTAATGACCACCTTTGAAGGTGTTAAAAGAATGTTGAACAATCATCGTTTCGGGAGGCAGAAATTTGCCATCCACGGAAACAGTATGTTCATTAACCATTAGATGTAGGTGTGTGTAAGTGTATCTAGAATACATCTTATAACAACATCCTAGTATATTGAAGATATTGGAGTTGTTATAAAAAAATGAATAAAAAGAATTTAGGGGGTTGGAGAAGCAAAATAAAATAAAAGGACTCAAGTGAAGGTATTACCTTAAAATCGGGTAACTCCCTATGGTTTGAGCTCAAAGGAATCCTTGGGAAGACTTCTGCCCAAAGTGAGACTTCTAAGAGTTATAGAGGGATATGGAGAGACAAAGTGGGCAGTGTTTGGCTGAGCCAAAGTCTTTGGATGTGTGGGTAAGGAGGTAGAGGTGGGGTCACTCTTGTAAAGGTATAAAAGGATACTTTATTATAAAATGATTTTCAGATACAAAAGGTCCCAAAATTATAAATTTCTAGGATAAGGAGATAAGGGTTAGAAATCCACCCATCCTATAGGTTTTGGACATGTGTAGGTCATATATTTTACATTATCTTCCCATTTTATTTAAATAGTTAAATAATGAGGTCATCGCTGCATCATCATGATGTCAGAAATAATTTACTTTATTCAATGTCTAAAAATTATAAAAAAACTACTATGATGTAGGAAATATTTATAGATTTCCAATGACAATTTATAGTAAAAAATATTACTTGTATAACCACATTTAAAAATTGTTTCAGTAAAACAACTCATGTTTGTGTCATTTTAAATTTAACATTAAATAAAAAGGTATTTATGTCATTTTCCAACCAAAGTGGCTCCATGGGGTCCCCAAGATGACCCATGGATTTTCTTGGTCGGCCATGACTCATAAAATGAGGGTAAGACATGTGTCTTGGTCATTTCATATTATTAAAACATTATTTTTACCTTAAACTACACTAATTACCTCTAATCGCGATTAAAAACTTAATAAGTTACTATTCACCAAAAAATTATTTTAATCCGATTGAACCACATTTTACTTATTAATGACAACCATGTATGTAGGATTTTTGAAATTCAAAACACAAAGGTGGAAAAATTTCATTTAAACGGAAAATCAGTTTTTATAAGTACCACATAGTGGTTTCACTATTCATCAAAAACTGATGTTTTTCAGAAAATTACCAAAAATTCACCCTAGGATATATTTGATATTCCGAATTCAAAAATGATGTATATTTTACAAAATTCAAAACATATAAGTTGCATTAATAAATTTAATAATTAATTCCCATTGTCAAAACAAATAGCGTGTTTTTACGAAACAATATCTATTAAAAGATTGACACTAGTTTAAGTCCAATTTCAAAGTGAATTTAATTCACTGACCACCATTGGATTTAATGGTAAAAATATATTATAATTTCACATGAAAACCAATTTAAAAGATAATATAATAATATAAATAAATTATATTAAAAAGAGGTTTTGAATTAAAATACAACATTTTTCATTATTCATTAAAAAATGAACTTTATCGGAAAAATACCAAAAATGTACACAAAGTAAATTTTGATGTCCCGATTCTAAAGAAGAATTTTATTTTGTCAAATATAACACATAAAATTATCAAAAATTGGATTTAAAAGAGGGTTTTCATCAAAAGGCGGTTAATCGACCTTTTAAAGAATATTAGAATGTTTACGCTTAAATTGGATTCATTCGCATTTTTAATCCTCTAACATTTATTGTAAAAATTAAAAATATTTGACAAACATATATAATCATTTTTGTAGTTAGTTCTATTCATTCCTGCCATCACAAAAATTGGGCGTTAACTACCATTTAAAATAGTATAATTTTATTATTAGAGTACAACGTAAGATTCCCAAAAAACTTGTTGTTGCGTGTTGGGTACGCCATCGAGCATAGCATACCCTTTAAAGTTATATTAATATTTTATTCAAAAGTATGGATAAATTTGAAAATGTCATACTATTTATTTACATGGGGTGTTACATCCTTCCCCCCTTTTGGGAATTTCGTCATCGCAATTTTAAAATTGGGCTTGGAAACTTCATTGAAAATCCCACATCGGAACCAGAGTCAGTAAAACAATCACTTTAAAATAAAGAAAGATAAGTACAAAGGTCACCTGAGTTAACCCATAATAGGATTCCAAGTATGAAAATATGGACATGGAGGAAAAAACAAAGGTTCGTGTTCTGATGGAGAGTGATAGTAAACATTTCAAGGAGAAAGTTAACCATAAGAAAATCAAAAACTTGTGATGGGTTAAACGGTATTCGATTCCACAGTAGGAAAGTTAACAGAAAAAATTATTGTTTTAAGTTACTTTTCATTTAGGAATTTATTTTTGAGCTTAACTAAATCATAATGAAACATACAAACTTGTCATGTAGACTTACAACTTTTACTAGATTCCTTAATCAAACTCATATTTTCTCCAAAAGACGAGTATCTAGGAAGACTTGTTCGCATTAAGAGTATTATAATCAATTTCTTGAGAATCACTTAATCCAAAAAAGAGAACTATATACATACCATGTCTTTAGACTCTAACCAAAACCAAAACCAAAAAGGATAGTACAAGATCAGATAATCCCAAAAAGGATAACCCTTTATAAAAAGTAAATCTATTCTTAATCTCCAAAATTTGTCCAACAAAACCCAAAGTTCAACGAGGACCATTAGATAAACAATTTTCCATAAAATTCTACAAAGTAAACCAAACTAAGATTGAAACCCAAATATTTGAAGGATTTAATCACATAGTCTTCCAAGGTACAAATTAACTTTTATGTCCAAATAACATCACTTGCTCTTAAATTCTCATATTGAAAAGTAATTAACCAAATCACATATCCTCCATGATAGGTTAATAATTTCCATAGATAAACAAAAATATACTTACTCTTGATTCCTAAAATCATCTAACTATAAAGAATTAGTCAAACTAACCAAGGACTTCATGTAGTCTAGTGGTAGGCGATAAATACCAGTCGCACTTTGCTTGTGGGTTCGATTCCCTCAGCTTTGTCCGACGCGATGGGTTGCCACACGGTCTGTGTGTTGTCCTTTTTCCCAAACTATATAATTCTAAAAACATTCCTCAAAATGAGATAAAATCTTCAAAAATAATCATTACATATTTTAACCTCAAGTTTATCTCATGCCTTTCATTTTCCATCATAACAAATAATAACCCATAATTACCTCAAAAGTAAGGATCATATAAACCCTAATGGTTACCTTTATAATTATTACCTGAACTTCCACATCGATTGGCCATCTCGTACATGATTCATTACATATCATACCTAGTTAAAAGTGGTTGATCATGACTCCTGGATAGTCGGTTTAGAACGACCATGAGTTTCCTCATTGAATCCCCCATTTCAAACAGTCTCTTAATCAGAGAACCACCACAGTTTCCTTCAAAACTATTGTGACTTTGGTACATGCTAGATCCAGTCATTTACTAAAACCAAAAAGGTCAGTGTGAGTATATCAACAAAACCATCATGTACTAATGAGGAAGATATACTTACTCATTCAATTTATCTAAAAACTATGACTCTTTCTGAAATCCTAACCATTTTGGTAATGTCACTTATGCTTAAAGAATACCCAAACCTCTAAAGTTTTCTAAACCGACCTCTGATACCAACTATAAGGCCCCAGCCTTAAACCTTACTTAATCTTGAGTTATTACAGGATTACACATTGAGAATATTTTCAGGTTTATAGTTTTAGATAATAAGATCATGAAACTCGCATTACATTCCACATTTAAACAAAGTGGTTACATAAAAGATAGTATTCATTTTTTTCCCATCACTGGAAACATATTTAAAATAATACATGGACTCTTTCTTGACACTTCCTTGAAACTATCATCACATCATGTACCTTTCCCTTGACCTGTGAAAAACATTTCAAAAACATGGGATGAGCATAAAAAGCTCAGTAAGGGTTATAAAAAGTATGGAAAGGAAAATGAGTACATATATACATAAGAATGAAATCATACTTTACCCATAAAGCATATGCACTTTAACATACCTCATAAATCATGAATAAATCATATAAATCATAACACATAAAGGTAACTTGAGGCATTTATAACATTCTTACGTAGGGAGTAACCCTCTTGGTTACGTTTGGAATAACCATCAAAAAATATTCCCTAAGTCTATTTGGAGAAACCATAATGTTTAACCCCTTCGTGATACCCATTGCATTGGAGAGCTATATCGGGCTCACCCGCCCTTAGTTTTTTACAGAACCACCCGTCTTCATAATAAATCCCCAGAACCATAACATAATCATATCACATAAAACACGTATAAAGGAAACATAACATTTCCACTTTTCAATCACAAGATATCAATACAACACATTGATATAAAAAAATTATGAAACCCATTTTCAATACCAAAATAACATAAAAGTAAAACATGGTATTTTTTTTAATGTTATGGCTTGTAGAGGAAGCCGAAACTCAAATAATGGTCACGGCGGCGGAGAAGCCATTGTCGCCGCATACGTACTACAAAAACATTCCCTTTTTTCGTTTATTAAAATTCTTCATATACAGAATACTACTTTTGGATAAACATAAAAGTCAAAGGGGATTATACACCGTATAAAGGAAGGTTGTGTATAAAACAAAATATGCCTCAATGAATGGAGATTGAGACGAAGTCCCATACAAAGATGGTATCCTTGGATTAAGGATAAATCAATTACATAATTATGTGTGACAAACGAATACACCAAATATAAGTGGATATTAAGTGTAAAACAATAATAGGATATTCACACATATTCATAGTATGAAATATTCAAGGAGTACAAGTTTATCCCAAAGAATCAAAATTTTGTTAAGAAGTTCCCTTGCAAAAATTCGACAGCCTAACGGTGTCACATCAAAATTCAAAAAAAGAGTTGATGAGAGATAAAAAGGGTATCTCATCACATGGAAATAAAATTTTCATCAATAAGGATATAGAAGAACATATCCCAACATAATTTTATGTGAATTTAAAGACATAACAAAAGAGGTCTTTTAAAAATAGGAGGGTGAAAGGTTTATCTTACAGACTTGGGTTAACTTCGAAACATACACCCCGTGAAAGAAAGACAATACAACATTGATGTAATACTCATAAAAGAAAGTATATTACACAATGAGTAAAATAATGGGCAGTAAATACACCACTCAAATTAAATTGTTGAAAATGTAGCATAAATCCCACGAGAATAAAAGTGAGATGAAAAATCCCTTACGAAAACTCGGCAGACTAACGACGCCACTTAAAACATCCAAAAATGGATTGATGAGATCAAATAGGGTATCTCATCATATTAAAATAAAATGTACATAAAGATTAATATAAAATAACATCCCCCATCTTAACAATGAGGAGCTTAAAAGAAGTAACATAAAGGAGAGTACTTAAAAAGAAAGAGAGAGGTTAGATCTCTTACGAAAATTCGACAGCCTAACAGCGCCACTCAAAACTTCTAAAATGGATTGATGAGAGAAAATAGGGTCTCTCATCATAAGAACATAAAAAGTATAGTAGGAGTAATAAAAATTAACATCCCAATCATAAGAATGATGAGCTTAAAAGGAATGACATAAAAGATTGTAGTTAAAAAGAAAGAAAGGAGTAGGATCCCTTACCTCGGGTCCGACTTGACTCGATCGTTATTTAACGTCTTGAATAATAAACATGAGTTAATTTCTACTTTCTTAAGAACATTTTTCAAGTTAATTATTCCTTTTATATCACTTATTTCCATGTCATTAACACTATGTAATTATTTATGTTATTAACGGTCGTTTTAACGATCATTGGTACTTGAGTAAAAAATATGCTCTTTATAATTACAATTTGTTCATGTATCCATTATATCCAGATTTATTGTCATGATATAGATATCATATATTTCATATATATCCAGTATATACATGCATTTATAATATTACATAATCATTTATAGGTAAGAAATGAAATGCACCGTTCAGGGAGACAGTAAGCCATGCGTACGCATGAACGTTACTTTCATTTCTATTTCGTATTTTATATAATGGAATCATAATGATATAATGGTATATTATAATACCAGTATAATATCATATATAAAACCATTAATTACATCCTTTATACTTCCCACATATTGCATTAACGAATCAAATCACTTTCTGGGGGCGGTAGTCCGCACTTCCTGAAATGAAGATATCGCATTTACCGATAATGGAAACCATAAAGGTATGCCCAAAATGAAAAATAAAGAAGCTTAAAGAAAACATAAACATATTATATATCATATATAAATATATTGTCATCTTAATGGCCACCTTTTAATGTGTTAAAAGAATGTTGAACAATTATCGTTTCGGGAGGCAGAAATTCGCCATCCAAGGAAACAGTATGATCTTTAACCATTAGATGTAAGTGTGTGTAATTGTAGCTAGAATAATTCATATAAAAACATCCTAGTATATTTATTATACTGGAGTTTTTACAAAATAAATGAATAAAAATAGTTTAGTGGGTTGGAGAAGCAAAATAAAATAAAAGGACTCAAGTGAAGGCATTTCCTTAAAATTGGGTAACTCCGTTTGGTTTGAGCTCAATGGCTTCCTTGGGAAGACTTCTGCCCAAAGTGAGGCTTCTACGAGTTATAGAGGGATGTGGAAAGACAAAATGGGCAGGGTTTGGCCGAACCAAAGGCTTTGGAAGTGTGGGTAAGGAGGTAGAGGTGGGGGCCTTTTATAAGAGGAGAGGAGGGGCACTCTTGGAAATGTATAAAAGGATCCTTTATTATAAAATGATTTTCCGATACAAAAGGTCCCACAATTATAAATTTCTAGGATAAGAAGATAAGGGTTCTAAATCAACCCATCCAATAGGTTTTGGATATGTTTAGGTCATATATTTTACATTATATTCCCATTTTATTTAAATCGTTAAATAATGAGGTTATCGCTACATCATCATGATTTCATAAATAATTTAATTTATTTAATGTATAAAAATTATACAAAAAATACTATCATGTAGGAAATCGTTTTAGATTTCCAATGATTATTTATAGTCAAAAATCTGACTTGTATAACCCCATTTAAAAATTGTTTCAGTAAAACAACTAATGTTTGGGTCATTTTAATTTTAACATTAAATAAAAAGGTATTAATGTCATTTTCCAACCAAAGTGTCTCCATGGGGTCCCCAAGTTGACCCATGAATTTTATTGTTCATCCATGACTCATCCAATTAGGGTAGGACTTGTGTATAGTTCATTTCATATTATTAAAACATTATTTTTACCTTAAACTACACTAATTACCTCTAATCGCGATTAAAAACATAATAAGTTACTATTCACCAAAAAATTATTTTAATCCCATTTAACCACATTTTAATTTTTAATGAAAACCATGTATGTAGGATATTTGAAATTCAAAACACAAAGGTGGTAAAATTTCATTTAAATGGAAAATCAGTTTTTATAAGTACCACTCTGTGGTTTAACTATTCATCAAAAATTGAAGTTTTTCAGAAAATTACCAAAAATTCACCCTAGGCTATATTTGATATTCCGAATTCTAAAATTATGTCTATTTTACAAAATTCAAAACATATAAGTTGCATTAATTAATTTATTAATTAAATCCCGCTGTCAAAACAAATAGCGTGTTTTTAAGAAACAATATCTATTAAAAGATTGACACTAGTTTAAGTCCAATTTCATAGTGAAATTAATTCCAATCACCACCATTGGATTTAATTGTAAAAATATATTCTAATTTGAAATTAAAAACAATTTAAAAGATAATCTAATAATGTAAATAAATTAGATTAAAAAGAGGTTTTGAATTAAAATACAACAATATTCACTATTCATTAAAAAAATGTACTTTATCGGAAAAATACCAAAAAATTACACAAAGTAAATTTTGATGTCCCGAATCTAAATAAGAATTTTATTTTTTCAAATATAACACATAAAATTATCAAAAAGTGGATTTGAAAGAGGTTCTCCATCAAAAGGCGGTTAATCGACCATTTAAAGAATAATAGAATGTTTACGCTTAAAATTGGATTCATTCTCATTTTTAATCCTCTAACATTTATTGTAAAAAGTAAAAATATTTGACAAACATATATAATAATTTTTTAGTTTGTTCTATTAATTCCCCCCATCACAATAGCTAGGAATTAACTACCATCTAAAATAGTATTATATTATTATTAGAGTGCATCATAAGATTCCCAAGAAACTTGTTGTTGCGTGTTGGGTACGCCATTGAGCATAGCGTCCCCTTTATTGTTATATTAATATTTTATTCAAAAATATGGATAAATGTGAAAATGTCATACACTTTATTTAACTATGGTGTTATAGAAGATCTTCAATCCTAGAGATAAGTTTCTACACAACCAGACAACTCATCTGGTCAGGGTACTATGGTGAAGCCATAAGTAATAAGAGGCATCATGGGAATGGAGGAAGTGATGAAAGAGATTTACCCACACATATTTTTTCCTTAGAATATAAAATGAATTTTCGAGGTTGAAATTTCATATGTGGGGAGAATGTGATGACCCAATGATTTATAAGTCGAAATTACTCTCTTATAAATATGTCATAAAATCACATGAAAACACAGCATAGTGAACTACTAAGTGCTACGTGACCTTAAAACATATGTTTGTCACTTCTGTGTTTGGAGTTTCGAAAGATTGACATACACGGTAGTGATCTGTAATTTATTTAGTGTCTGATAAGAAAAAAATAAATTTGGGTAAATTGTTACCTACCCTTATGAATAGTATCATTCCCTTATGCCTAAAGATATCCCCTAATTAATAGTAAACTTATCTATGATAATATATGAATAATATTCATGTTGAAAGTATGATATATCTAAAATTTAGAATAAGTAAATAAATATTTTAAACCTAGTTTCTAATAATAAATTTGGATTTTAATTAAATATTAAATTAATAATATTTTCAAAATTATTTTTGAAAAATGTACTTCATTTTTTGTTTCTACTCCTCGAAAAATGGTTACGGTGAATTTTTTATTTTTTTCAAAAATACTTGAATTTTTTATGAATAGTATAATTCGACAATTTACTGTATATATACATTGTAAGGTAAATAAAATATTCCTAGAATAATGGATGATTTCATCACCATTGATTCTAATTCAAATGGCCCATTTACTAATCCTGGTCATGTAATATAGATTATTCCTTTTTCTTGTAGGAAATTAATAAATTAATGAATTTTATATTGAGGAATACCTTCCCTCATCCACTATAAAAACCCCTCTCACTCCCTCTTCTCTTCATTCCTCTCAGGCTTTGTGCCTTGCCAATATGCTTCCCAAATATATCCACAAGATCTTCTCTCACATCCAAAATTTCTATGCCTCTTCTAAATACAAAAACCTCTCCTCCTAAGAGGTTCTCGATGGAGGAAGTCTCATGATGTAAATTCCTCTTTCCAATTCTTTTTTATTTTTTTTTCATTTATTTTCTCACCTCCCTTCACCCATATGGTATGATATCTCCAGTATCATACATGTAATATAATTTTATTCTTATAATGTTATAATTCATTATCTTTTCTCTTTTCCTCGCCTTTTGTTTAAAAAGAAAGAAAGCATCGTTTGAGATGTGCCAATTTACCAAGTTCAAGGATAATAGTTTATCAATTTCTATTATCATATTTAGATGACTAGATGGAACCATTTTTGTTATTGTTCAACTAGATTATATATATGTAATATATTTTATTTTGATTATTTATTATTTTTTGTACAAATGGTATTAAGTTATAAATCAAAACATGTGCTTTGTAATCAAACTCGCCAATTATCAAAAATGGTTCTCACTATGGTTTTATATAATAGATCGACTTGAATATAAGTAACCATATTTAATTTAGAACCATGTAACTTCCTTGATGTGCTCAAATATCATATAAATTCATTTCTTAACAACCAATTCCATCTTTCATGTTTATCTAAACATGAATATAAGTGAACTGATCTTTCAAAACCAAATAAACAAATGAGCCCGAACAACGAAATTGAACCTTATAACTAATAAAGAAGACCATGAATGAACTAAAAAGGATTATAATAAATCAATTACATATAGAAGATGTTTTGGAATTATTAATTAATAAGCCTAATTTGTTTATTCAGGTCTTTAATAACAAATGGAAAACATTGAAAAATTTAAGGTATGTGATCCTGCCCATTTCAGTTTTATTTCAAGAGTGTCCTCTATATTATTCCATATTGTGTGTGATCCATAATGATGGGATATTATTTATAACCTTCCCCAAACTTCCTTAATGATTTATATGTTATAAAAACTCCATTATTTTTCAATAAATCCATTTATGTACACCTGATACCATGCCAATAAACAGTAATGAATTCTACTCAAACCTCCTTAACTCATTGGAGATTATATATATTTCTTTTTACCCAAAGTAGGTTGTCTTTTAATTTTATGTAAAAAATCTAAATACAATTTATATGCTCGAAATTCATGTTCCATTATCCAACCCTCATTCTCGTTTGAGGATATACATGTTTTTTAGTGATTCCCACCTCGATACCCCCAATAAGCAATCATGTTTCAAGGGAACTTCGTGAATTCTTACAAGATTTCAAATGCTCTCTATCTTCTATTTTTAGCCATAATTTTATTTATAAAATCAATATATTTATTATGAAAAACTTCTTTGCTTCACTTCTATATTTATATAAATTATTGTTCCCATTTCTATTTTAAATTCTCTATAGTATTTTCCTTAAAACCACACAAAATGTTTTAATGATAAAATTCCCAAACAAAAATTATTACAAGTTGTCATTTATTTTTAACATCACATAACATGATATATTACTATTGAATTTCCATATATAATCATTTCTTTCATGGATATTATCATGATACTCCCATTGGTTATGATTTATTTCATGGTTGTTGTACCTAATTCTTCTTATGTGTACCCTTATGTTAATCTATGGTTGATTGTGTGTGATTATTGGTGTGGAAAGATTATTTATGTGGAATGATTATTCATGAAAATATTGAGATGAGTGCACCCAGATAGAGTTCCAATTCATTTGGTAATGTTATGTCTCATTAGATGTTATGTGAAACGGGATTCATGGTTAGCCTTGACCCGTACTAAAATGGTAATTATTAATGGGGAAAATTTACCCAACATTTATAAAAAGATAAATGTTTGGAATTATCATCCATTGACTTATAACTATAATGGGTCATAGATATCCTTGACCCAAGATGTATAAATGATTAGCCTTGACCATTGAAATGTTAAAAAAGATGTATGTAAGAAATATTGGAACTCTATCAGGGTGAAATGGGATTCATGGTTAGCCTTGACCATGTGTGTTCACCTTGACCCATCATTTATAAAAATTAGAATTATAAACGGTTAGCCATGATAAAAAAATTTATCTTTTTTAACATCTCAATGGATGAAATTAAAAAGATGTATGTAAGAAATATTCTATTTTAATTAATGAAATATAAAATGCAGTGGATCTGTCATCATGATTGAATTTTGATTCATGGTTTTAATGAAGGGAAAAACAATACGGAGTAGTACATCTAGTTATTTGATAAGATGGATTCCTTATTTGAGGATCTCATTCTCCTAATCCTTGATAACTTAATGGAACCATTTTTATATTAAAAGGATAGTATATAAATGTCCTGACTCCAACCAATTACGGTTATTTTTGTAAGGAAAAACAATTACCATTGTAATGTAATCTCTTTTATGATGTTCATCTTGTTTATGGTTCAAATTTAACCCTTTAAAATTGTATTTACAATAAATGAAAAACATAATTTTGAGACCATTGAAATATGGTATTAATGCACAAATCATAGAATATTATTCACGAAACCCTATTATTTTACAAGATTTCATTATCAATGATTAGAGTTATTACAGATTATGAAAAAAAATATAGGTTTCAAAAAATTCGGCATCATGTATTAATGATGATATAGCAGTTATCATTAAAAATGAAAATACACCAATTATAACCCTTATATTTTCCCATTTTCGGATCATAACTTTTAATATATTTCATCACTACCTATCAAATAATATGATAAATGCTAATAATTGAGAAAAATTATATTTTTAAAATAATTATTATATATTATTAATTATTTGAAAAAGATAAATTTTGGGAATTATAAATTGAATTTTTTATTCCTAAATAATATGAAAAAATTTAATATTGATATCTATTTTTTGGAAAATAAATAAAATGTTTATTTTTTATTTATTCATTTTAAATATTCATTTCTATAAAATGTTTATATAAATTGAATATTTTGTATAATTAAATTTATATGATAAAGTTATACATATTAAATTGACAACTTGATATCCCGATACATGATATTGGTCCACCGAGTGGGGATGTGAATCAATGAGCAATTATTTTTTATTTAATGATTTCTTATGAAAGAACCTTCATCCTTTTTTAGAGTGAATGATCTGATTGATTAATTCAAAGAAACTGAGGAAATAGAACAAATAAGGACAATCAATATATAATTTTCACTACTCAAAATTAGTAGCTAATACTTGACATTATTTGGGATTTCTTGAGATCATATGATCCAATAGAATCCCCATAGTGGATATAAAATATAAAATGTTTATCCTTGAATAAGAATACATGATGTAACAATTTTGTCTCCTTAAAAATTACTCGACATGTTTCATTAATTTCATTACATTCAATAAAGTAAAGATTATACTTTCACTTTAATTAGATTGTCTCCTAGTAATTTTAATGTTCTACTTCACTCTCTTCATAATTTAGAATTGGTGTGATGTTATTTTCCCTTATTATATTTTGGCTTACACTACTATGATTACTCTCCATGTGAATAATGTATTTCAAACTCTCTTCCTCTATATTCTTTATATAAATAACCATATTGATTATTTATCTATATATTTCAACTTACACAAATGTTTATAAGGCCACCATTCAATATTTATCATATACATAATTATATTTTTTTTCATCAATATCAAATTTGAATTTCAAATTCAAATTCAAAATGTGATACCCATAGTGTCATTTCATGTTATATAATTTACCATTTTAAATTTTTTTCCTTAATTCAATTATTACTAGGTTTTTTTAGTAATGTGCATTTTGGGGGGGTGTTCTATGGTTTTGTGATGATGATTCTACATCCATTTGTTTTTTATGTCATGGTCATGGGATAACCATACTATGGAGGGTTTTTAATTGTGATCAAAATGCTCATTTGAGCATGTCTTTTCCACTGTGTTGGGTTTTTATAATTATGTGCTTTTCAGTGGCTGTGGGGTTTTGGTGAAGTGGTGAGGATACCCTTTATGAAATTTGGTGGGGATGCTCTACACCAATTTTATCCCTCATTGAAGGATAAGAAAGCCAAAAATGATCAAGAAACTCCAAATGGAACCCTGGTTGACATGATATTAGTAGTGTAGATACAATAATAAGAACATAAGAATAACAATGAAATAACCCATGGGATGGTGGGAGAAAGAAATATTTATTTAAACATGAGGGATGAAATAAATCATGGTACCACCCAATATCATGTTTCATTATGGGTTTTTGGGAGAGGAGCACCATATCGTGGTATTGGTAGGTCATTCTATGATAAGTCTATGCCATGTAATTTTTTGAAGTGTGAAATTATAGACATACCACTATCGAATTTTAATCTCTTTCTTCTTCATTTACATTCCATTCACATGAACTAAGAGATCTAGTCATGAGAGGATTGTCTATTAAGATCATTTGGGGATTTTCCATTTATTTTGGGAGGAAATATTGAGGCATGTAATGATTTCATTGGGATTTATCCTAATATATCATAGTATCCTCTTTTTATTCCTCTCCCTTTGAGTTTTTGAACCCTAACAGCTCATAGGGTTCATACCTAGGGTTTGGGGTGGGTGTTTGATGGAATTTATTAGGTTTATTGGTTTGTGAGGAACCCTCCATCCCAATTATTATGGTTTTTGGGGAAGGTTATTAGTTTATTCCCAATTTAAGGTTGGTGTATCTATATAGACTGTATTTTATTTCAAAATAAATAGGGATCATGATTTTTCCTATGGTTTTAGTAGTAAATTTTTCTTGTGATGATTTATTGGCGGTCATTATGTTCTTTTTCAATGTTTTAATTGTCTTGTATTGGAATAGATAGAGATTTCATATGGTTTTTTTGAATATAATTTATGAGTAAAGGGTGGTTGATGAAATGTTTAAAAGAAATTTTTAATTACCAATGGGTTTCAATGGATGATTTAAAAAAAATTTCCTTTGAGATTGATGATTCCTTATTTTTGAGCTATAAAAATTCATTATGTAGGTGAATTATTATTCATTGAATAATATTTTCCAATTGTGTGTGTTATTAACAGGGAAAGGTTCATTCCTTGTATTGGTTATGTATACACTAGGGATTATTTTCCAGATAGATCGAGTGAGCTAAATGGATGAATTTTTGACCATCGTGAATTCTTCAGAGCTCCAAGAATTATCGATTTCAGGAATATCAGATAGTGTAATAAGAGAAAGTCCTAGTTACCTTAAACCTGCATATTAGATACCCTTGTTCCATAATTTGTACATGGTTGAGATGTGTTACTTTTTCATTTCTCACTTCTTTATAAATAAATTATGATAATGGTTATCCAATTTCACCCTAAAATATTATTTTTATTTTATTTTTTCAAATTATTCATAGAACTAGACTAATTTAATAAAAACCAATGTATTTATGAAATGTTTTTCATTAAAAGTAATTTAAAATGACATTACCAAACTCAAAATAATTGTTTCCACTAAGAAAGAAGTTATATAATTTAATGGTGATATCATATTATTATTATAATCACACAAATATTCACCATTGGAAGTATATTGACTTGGTTATATAAGATTTAGTAATGTGAATGAAACAACTTTGATTGATGGTTCTCGATGATGCTCTTCATTCTTAAATTGTATTATGATGGTGGTAATCGTGGCCTATAAAGACTTTTCAATATGCGGATTTTTTATTCCCTTTTATTATTCAATTGGAATAGAGGATGTATCATCCTTATAACTCTTGTCCATATTTTGGATAATTTTGTTTATGTTACACATTGACCATTTCTTATCTGAATGTTTCTTGTTAAATATTTCTTATTTGGTTTTCATATTATAATTGTAAAATATATATTTATGTGAACTTTTTAAAAATATATATATATGGGTCAGGTCAAACTCATATGTGAATTTCATGATGTAATTGATTGATTATTTATGGTGAAATCATTCATAATGATAAATTTTAATACCGACCTGCATGTATCTATCCTATAGAAATAAATGATACACTTCTATCCTTATGACAACCTAGGTTAATTGATGGTTTGAGTTAAACTAGTCTAGTTCATTAAAAAAATAAATTCCTTAAATTAAACATTGACTTATTCTGTATTTGGATCTACACTTGTGGAATTATGTATAACCCATGACATGATTGTATAGAACATGGCATGAAAGATAGTTCCTTTATCTAATTATCCAATTAATTATTCCATTAATGGATTGAAAAACACTTTCACAATGTAACCATTTTATCCCTTTTCTCTAAGTATTATTGTCATAACATGGAACAATAACCATTGGAATGAAACTTCAAAATTGGAAAGATATTAATTCTAACATCATCACATAATTGATTGAATCTATCACATGATCCACACATTATTTTATGCTATGTTGTGGAATTATAAACATAGAATGACTATATTTTAAAGAATAATTATAGCTAATTAGCTTCACATTGTGTTAATCATTTTCATGGAATGAACCTTATTCACCAATATCACGTATTAGGATTTTTATTTATGATATTTAATCTATAAGATTTCATATTCATCATCATCATATTTACATCATCTTCTGAACTATCCATTTGTAAATTTATCTTTTAAAACTATCCTTCGTGAATTATAATTTCCGAACATATTATTTAACTTATATATTAATCACATCAAAGTAATTTAGGGACTATTATATTTTTCTAATCCATAGGATTAGAGTAACTCTTACATTGAAGAAGTTCTCTAGAACGTTTTTTTACCAATATGGTTTCTTAGAGTATCATATAATTAATAAAAAGATACATAAGAATTTTACATATTCTCATTTACATTGGGTAAGTAACCCATGCATATCTACCCTATTCAAGGACGTTTCTAACTTTCAAATTGTCTAATCACAGTTAGTCATAAGTATAAAAGGAATATTTTTAACTTTTTCAATTTTCATGTACATCTACTCAAGATAACCCATTCATATCACTTGTTTATTAAGGCTTTACATAATTCATAATAAATATAGAACAATGCATATTCAAGTTTTATATAACATTATCAAATTATAGAATATAGATAAACCCATATGTATATAGGGTGAATTCAAAATTTTCCAATTTTCAAGATTCCAATTCCTAAAAAATAACTTTAAAAACCATATCATCTGGAATTATGAATTTCTTCCACTTCTGGTGTCCTAAAATTTTTATCATCAAAACATAGGGGAATTATTTTATTGAATCATTTTACAGGATAATCTCATGAAACATAAACATATGGATTAATTATATTGAAGACCCAACAAAAACTATATTTTCTGTACCCACTCAACTTCCAGATGTCATATTTCAATTGTAGAACGTAATATACTTTTATACAATATTTATCTTTCAACACTATATAATTTCGTTAATTTTAGAATATCTCAACATCAATAACATCTATAACTTCTAGATATATCAAAATATATCATTTAGGTATATAATTTTAGAGTTTACTACTCAAAATTTGGAACAACTTATGGATAAATACTTATGAGATTTATCTAATCTCACCTAGACTATTTTCGTGATTCTTTAAGTGTTCCAATACTGTGGAATGAGATTCACCTAAGATGAAATAATGTATAACACATGATTTATGTATTGAAAATAAAATACATTCCAAAAACCATATCCACTTATTTTCTTCTCAAATTTTTATTATATTGGGAAACATCATAATGCTAGAGGAATATTCTTTAACCAAATAACTCATCAAACATCTCCTAGTTCTCAATTGTCCCGAAAATGTTTCAACAAATTCCTCATTCATGGGACAAATAATATTACCCTTCGGATTTTATCGAAAAACATTGAACATAAATCTCAATTCAAAATCAATAAACATATAAATGAAAAAATATCCAATAATTCTTATCCTGTTTAACAATATCAATAGACGAAAAAAAAACAAAATAATAATTTCATGTTTTCCATTACTCTACCTTACTTCCACCTATTCATAAAAATTCCAACCAACTAATATAATCTTCTTAAGCCAAATATTATTCAACTTGTGAATGACTTTCCACTTCGGGGAAATTGTTAAACTACTCAAAATATCCCAACTTTTCCATAAACCTATTAATAAAACGTTCTACAAACATGCCCACTAACCATGTTAGAATAGTTCACATGTCTACTTCTCATATCTTTTCTATTTAAAAACACTATGTAAATATATTCTCCCAAGTAAATAATAGATCTCTATCCCATTATGTTAAACAAATTCTATGTATTCTAACATGATATTTTTTCTACGACATTGAAAATACATTAAAGGATAAACATAAATGGATATATGTTTCTTTTATCCCCCTATGACAGTAATATTCAAAATAGAATATAAGAGAGGTGATGGGTTAATCATTCCAAAACATTTGATAAGTGAAGGATGATGTTTGTTATTTTACCTCCATGCACTTCTACAAAACTGGTGTTTAATAGGGTGAGTATTTATCAGCGCTAGAATCAAATGTTGATATATGGAATCTTTATTAGTTCAATAGAAAATTATGATAAATTTAAAACTTTATCAATTCTTTTTTAACTCTAATAATGGTATCATTTATTAGCACATTATTTTTTTCACTGATAATGTCGAATATTTCTCAGTGATTTATTTTAAGCGCCAATAAAGGGTACCCTTTATCAGCACTTTATTTTTATCACTAATAAAGGGTACACTTTATCATCACTATATATTTAATGCTCATAAAAAAGTACTTTATCATCACTTTTCTATCTCTAATAAGGGTCCAAATATATAAATGGGAAATTTAATTAAATAAATAAAATGACTTTATTAAAAAAATATAACAAATTTTAGTAATTAAATATTTATTTATAAAAATTAAAAAATATATTATACTATATATATATTTTAAATTCTAATAAATAATATATATTAAATATATAGATTTGAAAAATGAATGTTTAAAAAATTAATTTTAAAAATTAGTAAATTTGGAAAATTATTAAAAAATTTATTAATTAGATAATTAGAGATAATGCTAATAAGTAGGATATATTAAATATAGAGATATATATTAATGTATATAAATATGATTCATATATTAAAAAATATTTATATTCTATATTTAGTGAAAATGATTTATAAGTTAATATTAACATGAAATAAAAATACTGACTAATTGCGTAGAGTAACTGATATATAATTGAATGCTATTTGATTTTTAAATTTAACATAAATCAAATGTTTGTTTTATTAGTTTCAAATATACATAATTAATGATTATTTATATAAAATGTACACAAAAAAATCATAAGCATTTTTTAATATTATTAAAGTGTAATTATTTTTAATATATTCAATTTCACTCATTTTTAACATGCAAGAAATTAAAAATATATTTTCATTAATAATGTCAACAAAATATATGTAAAAAAATATTTATATATAACTATATTTATAAATGTATATACTATATTAATAAAATTATATACATATAATTATAAATAAATATATATATTTTTAAAAGTATTAAGTTATATTATAAGAAAAATAATTATATATTTTTAAATAATTATAATTAAATATTTATATATATTTATAATTTATAATTTTATCTTAAATTTACTTAAATAATTAATATATTTACTATATATATATTTATATATATTTATTAAATATATATATATACATAAATATATATAATGATATAAATATTATTTAAAAAAAATATTTATAGGATTATAAATAAATAAATATTTATTTATATAATTATAAAATTATTTTAAATATATTTAAATATGGGTCATATTTACTATTTATATATATAGATTAAGTATAAATATATAATTTTCTTACATTCAAGATTATAATTCTCTTTTTAGTGATTAAGTAATAAGCACTGAAAAATGTGAGGCTATGTCTGTGCTAAAAAAGTATAGATAAATATAATATTTATCTATGCTAACAATTTAGCACTGAAAAATATAAAATTTATCAGTTCTTTTTTAGCATTGATAATGACCTACAATTATTAGTGATAAAAAAGAGATGACAAATATGCCTTTTATCATCCTTTAAAGAATATGCAATGATAAAAGGAATCATTATCATCACTTTATTAGAAGTGTTGATAAAAGTTTCCTAATCTAATTAATAAACCTAACATGTTGCAAAAAAATCATGATATCTGAAAAAAACTATTGTGAACTATTCAAGGGAAATTCTCATTCATTCTATGCTTTCTCCAACACAAATTTTCTCCAACCATTCCTTCAATCGCTTCACCCTAACGTCCCAGATCTATTCAATGGTGTTATGAATATTTTGATCACATCCTCAGAGTACAACAAGACATCAAGACTTCCTTTTGTCACCGTGATTTCAAATTTTAGCAGTTTCGCCCTTTTGTGGATACCATCCATATCATAACTATTGAGTCTTGGGGGTTTTAAGATCGAGAAATGGTAGGTATTCTCCATAAAAAAAGATCTTGATTAAATTTTTTTTGGGGGAAGATCTGCTCAGGGATTGGTCTAGCCCCCCCCACATCCAAGAAACAACGTCTTCTAGTACTATCACTTCATGTTTTCATATGGATTCCATATAAAGAGCTTAATTTCAATAGCATAGATTTGGGTTAGTATCCCCATTCTCTCATTACCATTTCATAATATAGTGACTATTCACTTTCTAGGGATTATCATAGGTTGATATTTGTGTTCTAATTATAGAACATGATCATTTTCTCACCCTATTTATCCTCATAATTACGTTGAAGTTAATGTCTTGAGAGTTTCTAGAGAATATATTTGGATTATTGTGTGAGAATTTTTTTTATGAAATATGGTTTTGTGTATTTAATCATATGTCAATTTATGCAGTTCATGTAAGAAATTAGGTCATTCTACAACAACCGATAGGCGAGGGACCAAGAACTGTGAACAATAATGGGTGGTGTTTTTTGGATATAATGACAAGGGATTCAAGGCATGTTTCATTGATTGAATGATGGGGAAGACTCATTTTAACGATTCTACTGACCCATGAATTGAAAATACTATTCAATGTGAGTCATAGAGGGTGCATCTTCTCGGTTAATCAAAGCGATATGACAAAATTTGACATGAATCAATCAAACCCACAAACAATAGCGTCTCAAACATTATCTGGTATCTATCATATGGTTGCAGTTTTGGTTTCAGAAAAAACATCGAGATCTAGATATAAGGGCCTCAAAATTTCTTTAACCTAATGAGGTAGTCCTGTGTTTTCCATTATAGGTTAAAATTTACTTTGTATAATTTTTATTTCGAGATCTCGAATAGATGGTTTTAAATTTTCAATTGTTGGATTCAATTTTATTTTTTATTTGTTCTCTTATTTTTGTATATTAATTTTATTTGGTTTGTGAGTCGTTTATTCCTTAACTACTATTTTTGATATTCTGTTTTTGATATTTTAATTGGCGTTTTTGAATCAATTTACATCGTCTTCTACATCTATACCCCATATTACTCCAAAAGGTAAATTTTGAAGATGTTTTTAAATTATATTGAAAAACCTATATTCAATAAATAAACAAAAAAAATATTTAGACAACTATATAAAAATTTTAGGTTTTTTATATAAAACCCTAAAATGAATGAGAAAATTAGTTTAGATTTTTATGGGATATACATTGAAAGGTTGAATTTTCTTCTCCACTATTTGTGATATATATTATTTATTTGTACTATTTCTTTATCAAAAATTCATTATGGACCACATGCGAATCCCAAGTATGGGTCAATGAGAACTATATAGTGTCCCCATAATCCTTATGTTTCTACATCATCTATTCCAAAAAATACAATGGATGTTATCCAATTCACAATATTAGAGTCTATTTTTAGTTTTTCATCATTTTAGTTCTATATATACATTTAGGTATATATATACATTTAATTAAATGTAATATTATTTATAATTAAGTAACCAATAAAATATGCTGCATTCAATTTACTTTCAAAATAATTAAATTAGTTAACTATATATAAATGTTTTTGAAATAATTAAAATTTCCAAAATTTAAGTTATGATATTTTATAAACAATTACCCAGAATAATAATATTATATAATCACTATAATTTAAATATTATTATTAATAGTATTTTTTAGTTTCATTGGAACAACATTAATATATATATATATATAAATATTATAATGTATTGTATATTTATCTAAACATTGATATGATAAATAATATATATTTATATATATAAATATATTCAAATAAAGATACTAATATAATAAAAATATATATAATATATATATAATATTTAGAAAGATTCACATTATTTATCTATGTATTGAATGAAGAGTGTCCTCCGTTTTATTGTTTTTTATGATGTTAGGAATCGACCATATTCAGGTCTATTTCTTGTCGAGGTATGTGTCAATGACATACATGCCTCCAAAGACCTCTTTTTTCCAATCATATAACACCCTATCAATTTTTTATTAAAATAAATCCTTTCAAAAACATGGTTTTTTTTATGAAATCCATAAAAACTTATCAAATAATTATTTTATTAATGTTTTATTCAGATTCATGTGGATAATTTTGGGGATAAAAATGAAAGTAATTAATTATTAACACTACCTGCACATCAAATAAATTAAATGAATTTGAATAACATAAACTCTTTAGTTTAAATTATATAGTAGAAACCCAGAAACCATGGGCTGAGCAATACTACATTTGTGTATTCTGATTCATCTATCTTCACCCTCTCCATTTCTTTCCCACCATTCACTGTGTCGTTTATTTGGTTTTCTGGAACTTTTCTCGAAATGTAGATTGTTTTAATGAAGGAATCAATTTTTTTTACTATTTTCAAAGGTGTAATTCTCACAAATGGGAGGAATTACCACTTTTAGAGTACCCAAATAAGTACATTTTCCATCATCATCAATTTCATCTCCCAAACAATTGTTATCTTTTTCTTCGTTTACACACATTCGTCGTCCCTTTTATGTTTCATATACAACTCTTAGCACTAGTAATTCTATGGATGATTATTTATTAAATTATATCAAGAATCATAGGTTTATTTCCAAAATAGATGGAGAATGTGTGTTAAATAACAAAATTAAATGACAACTATTCGAGAGATGTGATAATAAATATGTTAATTTTACTTCATTGTGTTCTCTAAAATGGAAAATGTATCCCATTTGTGATAATTTCACCATTGATGAGAGTTATTATCTTAACATATCTATTTCCACCAACTCCTTCAAAATACATTCTCTACAAAACTAGTGAAATGTTAATGTGAAGGTAGGGAATGAAGTAGGAGGGTGATGATGGAAGAATCAGAATATGCAACTATAGTGTTGCGTAGCCTAGGGGTCTTGGTTTTTTATAGTTTAATTTCATCTAATGAGTGTATGTTACTAAAATTAATTTATTTTATTTGATATAGAGGCAGAGTTAATGATGAATTGATTTAATTTTTATCCATGTAATTATCCACTGGTACATGAATAAACAATTAATTAATTTTTTTAAATTATTTTCTTTTTAATGTATTTTCGATAAAACATTGTTTTTAATGGGTTTTATTTTATTAAATTATGATAGGGATTTATAGGGTTGAAAAAATAGATCGATGAAGTCATGTAATTCTTTCACACTTAGATAAATGATCTCTAAGACATTTGAGACATGTAGGAATCAGCCTCACCTCAATTCAGCACACAGTGTGACCACTATTACTCAATGTGTATTTTATCAGTTTAAATAGTTAGTTCAGTTTAAAAATGTAACACACTAAAAACAAAACAAATTCACTAGTATTTTCTTGATATTTTATGACATCTATTTAGATGTCCTTTGTGATGATTAAGAATTTTTTTAATGTCAAGCCAAAACATGATGTGATCGGTATAGCTCAAAGTGTGTGATGCCAGTTTAAAATGAAATTTTAGTAGAAAAATAAGTAACATACTCTAAAATGATCAAACACATTCATATAGTTATTATACTTTTTTAAAAGGATCCATAATTCATTAGAGATGTTTATTAATTAACCACACCTCATTTCATTGCACGATATTACCGATATGACTCCAAGTTCGTCGTTTTATTTAAAAATTACATCTATTTAAAAAAAATGACAACTAACATACTCAAATCCAAGAAAACACATTCATATTGTTTATATACTTTATTAAAATGATCCTTATGTCATTTTTTATTTGTATAAATCAGTATCACCATAATCTGTCACACGGTGTGCCAAGTATGACTCAATGTGTCTTTTATCAGTTTAAAATCGACAGTTTTTTTCAAAAAATGTCACTAACTGAAAATTGACCAATCACACTAGGATTGGATTGATAATTTATTAAAATTATTCATATGTTATTTTTTACATGTATAAATAATCCTCACATCAAACTAATTCATGATGTTATCGGTTTGAGTAAAAGTGAGTGTTTCTAGTTTGTAAGGACATTTTAGTTAAAAATACATGTGATATACTCAAAACTAATATCATGAATTAAATTTTTTTTATACATTATTAAAACAATCCATAATCCATTTTAGATTTGTAATAATTAGTGTCACATCAATCTGATGTACGGTGTGACTGATATGACTCAATATTGAAATTTTTTTTTAAGATGACATCATTTTTAGTAAAAATAAAAATTAACCTACTCAAATCTGAGAAAATAAATTTCTATTTTTCAGATACATTAGAAAAATGATCCATATTTCAGTTTTTATGTGTATGAATCAACTTCACCACAATATGGTACATGATGTGTCCTCATTGACTAAATTTTTCTGTTATAAGTTTAAAATAAATATTTTAGGTAAAAAAGTATCACTCAGTCAAAACTAAGAAAATACACTCATATTGTCTTTATAATTTAGTAAAATTATTCATATGTTATCTATGATGTGTATGAATTGGTATCATTTTAAACTTACACACGATATCACTAGTATGATTCATTGTGCGTGTTTCCTGCTTAAAATGAACTTATTTGTAAAAAAAGAAAAAGGGCATACTAAAAATTAATAAAGCACATTTTTATTGTTTTTATACATTAAGTCAATAATAAATAGTTAATTTGAGACATTTAGGAATAATTAATACATAAATATGACAAATGGGCTGATATGTATGACTCCATGTGCTTAAATTTATTTATAAATGAAACCAATTTTAATAAATTGGAAAGCTGGCCATCTCAAAATCCAGCAAATGCAATAATATAATTTGGATACTTTATTCAAATGATCCATAAGTCATTTTTGACATGTAGGAATCATCCACATCTCAATGCAACACATAGTGTTCTATTTAATACATAATGTGTCCGTTATCAGGTTAAAATTGACAGTTTAGTTCAAAACATGTTATTGAATGAAAATCAAGAAAAACAAACTCCGATTTTCTTATAAATTTCAAAAATTGAGTCATAATTAATTTTTTACATATAGGAATCATTTTGGAATAAAAAAATATACATGGAGTTATCTACATCAGTGAAATTCTTTGTTTCTAGTTTAAAATGAAAATTTAGATAAAAATTCATGTAACGTACTCAAAACCGAGTAAAAGCATTATGATTATTTTTATACATTATGACAACGATAAATAATAAATTTATGGTTTGTAAGAATTATTTTCACCTCAATATGATTCATGGTGTGACCAATATGATTCAAAGTGCATATTTGTATTTTTAATTGACATCAATTTTAATTAAAATAAAAAATAACTTACTCGAAAGAGAGTACAAACATTTGGTTAGTTTTTATACTTTGGTAAATGATCAATAAGTCATTTTGGACGTGTATAAATCACCCACAACTCAATCTGATACACGTTTTGTCTAGTATGACTCAATGTGTTCGTTATCAGGTTAAATTCAACAATTTAGTTCAAAAAGTATCACTTACTCAAAACTACGAAAAAGCACTATGATTGACTTCATAAATTAAGAAAAAAATTAAAATGTAATCTGCGACATGTATGAATCAGTATCATGACAAACTGAAACATGATATGTCCGATATGAATCAATGTATATATTTCTAGTTTATAAATAAAATTTAGCAAATAAAAAAGGTGGTGCAAAATGAACTAATAAAACACATTCGAATTTAATTTATACTTTAGGAAAATGATCTATAAGTCATTTGAGATGTTTAAAAATTTTCCACACTTCAATCTAATGCATGGTGTTACCGGTATGACTTCCAATGAGTATTTTTATATACAAATGACATCAATTTTAATAAAAAGGAAAAAATGTCCTAATAAAAATAAAGAATATGCATACATATTGATTTGATACCTTAATGAAAAAATACATAATTAATTTTTGTGATATGTAGGAATCATCCTCACATCAATCTGATGCATGGTGTTCCTTGTATGACTTAATGTGTCCGTTATCTATTTAAAATCATTAATTTGTTTCAAAAGATGCCATTCAATGAAAACTGAGAAAATTCAAATGGTTTTTCTTCCAAAATTTAGAAATTTATTCATAATTCATTTTGGATATGTTGTACATACTCTCATGTCAAATTGATACACTATGTGAACATTATGTGTCAAAGTGCGTGTTTCCAATTTATAATGACATTTTACTAAAAATGGCACAAGATGTACTCAAAAACATGTAAACACATTCAAATTATTCATATAATTTATGAAAATGATCTATAATCCTTTTGGGACATCTAAGAATTAGTGTAACCTCAATCCGATTCAAAATGTCATGGATATGACTCAATGTTCATTATTTTATTTAAAATTGTCATTAATTTTTTTAAACAGGAAAACTAAATGACTCAAAACTAAGTAAACAAATTTTTATTATTTTGATACATTGGGACAATGATCCATATGTTATTTGTGACAATTATGAATAATCCTCACCTCAATATGATACACAATGGGTCCAGTATGACTCAATGTGTGCATTATCAATTTAAAATCAAAATTTTTGTTAACAAAGTGTCACTCAAAACTGAGAAAACACACTCAAATTGTCAATATAATTTAGGAAAACGGTTCATAAGTAATTTTTCATGTATGGAGATTGGTAACACATCAAACTGAAACACGATATGACCAATGTGAGTCAATGTTAATGTTTGCAGTTTAAAAAGACGTTTTTGTTAAAAAATAGTCATGTGTGGTACTAAAAAACAAGAAAACACGTTGGAATTATTTTGATACTTTATGAAAAAAAATTCATATGTCATTTGAGATGTGTAAAAATTATCCACACCACAATTAGATTCATGGTGTGACTAATAGGAACCCGAGTTCATTTTTTTAATTTATAAGTAACATTTTATATTAAAACATGCATAATATTATTAAAATCGAGAAACTGATCATAGATTGTTTTCTCTTATTTTAAATTATGTATTCATAATTTATTTGGTGATTTTGTTTTTTTATGTGGTGTTTTTTGTAAAGCACGCTGCATTGGTGGGGCAGTGTGTTGTAACATCACACTATAGTATGCCCCTTTTTCAATGCTAATAAATGGGTCCCTTATCAGGACTAATAGAAGCACAGATAAATTTTCCTTTTTAGAACTTCAGAAAGAGTTGATAAAATACTATGTATTTTAACCTCTCTCCATTATTCAATGCTTCTATAGTACTGATAAAGGCCATTTTTATCACTCTTAAAGGCCTATATTATAATAGTGATGGATTGGTATTCAACACCTCTTTTCAGGACAACCACAATGATTGAAAATTTTCTCCTTCAAATCCCATTTTATATTTGTAGAACTCATCACCTTCTTCACTTTAGTAATATGACATTCCACGTATTTTTTCTTCACACAACTCATCAAATTTTTTTTCAGAATAATGATATTCTTGTCCAAATATAGTATCACCATCACCCCGATTGTATATTGTCACTATTCTTGTATATATCATTTTTTGAGACTTATTATTGAGTATGCATGTTTTTCACCGTCTTTATATTCAACAATAACCAATGTCTTCACAATTTATTTTGATTCATTCTTATTAGGATACTTATTCTCCTTCATTACATTCTTTCTCTAATCACTAACCTAAAAACTTCTAGGATTTTATTCTTAATACTAAAAAATAATTAGGATCAATTGAAACTCTTTAGTGATATGACCATGTTGGTCACATCACTCGTACACATCATTCAATCCACCAATGCAATTATTCAATGTTCCAATTTTTAATTGAGTAGAATGATTATTTAACTTGTTTGTTTACAAGGGGTTTATCCTCTTCAGGTGTTCAATATATCACTATTCATGGAATGAATTTTTTTCTAAACCAACAACATTTCATCATATGATCCCAACCACCCAAGAACAAACAATGACAATAAAAGGCCAATATTCTACTTGAACTTGTAGAATGTCCACAAGTAGTAACATTCTAAAATTAATCATTTTGAAACTTTTATTAGCATATTTTAGTGAAAGAAAAACATCAGGATACTCTACACATGTAAGTATTTATTTTATAATTTTTTATGAAATTATCCCTTCATTAAAAATAGTACATTTTAATTCAATTTATATTTTAAATTCTGAATAGTCTCCCCCTGAATAATTTCCATCATTTTTTTCTTAATTTTATTTGCATTTAAATTTTTCTATTGTAAATAAATTAAATTTATAAATCTTTTGCTGATATAATTTTTAATTAGAATAATTTAAATGTATCTTTATATCTGTAACATCATTCTTTTTGTTCGATAAATCTCCCACATCATGATTGGAATTAAAAAACCATTCATGGAAATTTTTAAATAATTTTCTTTTCCCATTAGATTCAATTTGATAGAAATAAGTTATTTCTCCTGAGAAATAATATTTTCTTTCAATAAATAGAATTTAGTATTCTTCTTGGTTAGTTAATATATTACTTACTCAACATTTAAGATCAACTCATATTCCTTCATTTTGAATTTTTCCTTATTTAATTAAAAAACATTTGATGTAGTCTTATTATATATTTTTCTTTCTCTATATTAAAAAATATATACATTACATTAATCAATTACTTATTTAAAATTAAATACATTTTATATTCATATAACTCTTCATCACTACTTGATGACACACTTTCTAATTTATTTGGCTCTAATTCATTGCATGAATTCTTTTCATTCATTATTAGGATGAATATATTATCACCACTACCACTTGATAAAAAAACCAATTTGAATTCCATAAATAGATTTTTCATTTTGATTGGATAAATAGTACTTATTTTATGTAAAAGAAGAGTACTTTGTAAAACTAAATAATGAAAACATCTCATTTCATAAAATTTCATAATTCTCCTATGAATCATTATGAGTGGAAACTTCTTCATTGTCTTCCAGTTTTGGAATATTTATGGAAAATTTCTAACATCCCCACTACATAAAAACATTAAGGGTGAAATTCCATAAAAATTAACATTTCGTATTTAGTCACCTCTTGAGATGAGTGACATGAGATTTTCTAACATCACATAAATATCATCATCCTAATATGAACTTCCAACTTCAACATTATCATATTCATTAATTTTTTTATGGTCCACTATTTTTCATAGTTATGAATAATATTTCCTTCTCATACAAACTATAATTATTAACGTTTCATTAATTTATCATCTCATATGTAACAAATATATTTGAAAAGACATCTAAAGGATGTGTTTCAAGATCATGATCCCTTATATCCAAAACATTGGAATCAAATATATCTAGTAAGATATGAAATATCTTCTAAACCAAAATTAAATTATTATGAGTCTCATTGAATCCTCCAATGTTCCTCACCTCCATATTAACCATTTTAATTAATTTATCAATATATTAACCATCATGAATACACATATATCTATAATTAAATTTAAAAATATAAAACTATATTTTTTAACATTATAATTCCCTTCATAGATATTTTTTATCTTTCCATATATGCATTTTGTTTTAATGAAGCCCAAAAATTTTAATAATTACTTCATTAAAAGTTATTATAATTTGGAATTTATTACATTCCCATAAATATATAAATTTTTTCTTGAATCCCAATTCAAATCATAACCTTATTCAATTGATCTAAAACAATAAATCATAATTTATAGACCATTTATATCCAATTATATTAAATTATCATTCCTTCTAAAAAATAATATAATTATTTCTACTAAATGTGGGAATTAATTTTTGGTTCACTGAATTTATGTTATTCATAATATATATAAAAATTATATATCAAATAATTAATATTATTTAACACATTCAACAAAGAAACTCAAATACTATCTTTATTATAATTAATAGATAATAAATCAAATACCAACTAATTTGAATATTATTTTCAAAAGAAAAATTTAATCTTCTTAATGTTTAGGGAAAACCTAGATATCTTTGACACTACTTGTGACATCCCTAGTAATTTTTTTGGTTCATTAAGAGAGGGGTGAATTAGTGTATAATTATTTTATTTATTCATATTTTGATTTCATTTAAAATCATTCTCCATCACTTGTTAGAGAATGAAATTCTATTGCATAACTGACACACACTGAGAAAAAAATATAAACACTAAAAATTGATATAAAAGGATAACTGCTCGAAATAAGTAGTTAATCATTAGCATGATCAATAATCATCCAAGATTAGACATTACAATAGAATAACCACATGGATAAAAAATATTATATTATATCCTTGACTTGTAACATAAGAAGAAATAATGTTGTCTCTCCAAAATTATCTTTATATGTATCACTATTGTGTTGATATTCAATGAGGCCGAGATTTTCTTTTGCCTCTAATTGGATTATATCCCATCAATTATAAAGTGAAATTTTAAATTCCTAGGAATATAGAATATTCTTTAATTCTTCTTCTCTTGTCATTCTTCAGAATGCACTACTAAAAGTATTATACTTGTATGAAACAAATTTCACAGTCTCTACCCTTATCTTCTATCTTGAAAAATCATATTGATTATTTTTATCTTCTGTATACATAACACTTATACATAAAAGACACATTATAAATATTTATCTTTCGCATAAAAATCATTTTTTTGAAGTCCAAATTTGAAAGTACAATTAAAATTAAAAAAATCACTTCTTTAGTCTCAAATTTATCATATTTAAATTATTCATTAATTCTATCTATGTAGGTGTAATTTAGTATAAATCATGGAATGTACTTATAAAACATATGGTGATTGACCAATTCCTTTAACTACTTCTCCAATAACTTATTTCTTCTATATTATGAAAAAATATTTCATTCCATGACCCTTTTATTTATTTTATCATGGATTTTTTTCATAGATTGATTCCATGTATCATGGAGTGGAATCTCAAAACAAATCAAGTCTTAATTCTTGTACCTCCACATCACAGAGTGACTCCATATCATGATCCACACATCGATCCATGATATTATTTTGACATATAAACATGGTGTGACTATATTTGAAATCACATATGAAACTATATGATCATTTAGTAAATGTATTTCATCGTTCAGTGACAATAAGATTAATAGTATGTTCCTTTTTCTTTAATAATGTGTATCATGATTTTAAATTCCTCTCCTGGTCTATGTCAATTTATTTATTACTATACCATAGATGTCTCCAATGATACTTTATTAACTCATCAATGTACAACAAATGCTGTTGAATAGATGTGAGGTTTTAGAGTTTTGTAATTGGGATACTATACCATCATATTAGAGTAAAAACCAATGAAAAAGAACCAATTTTTTTTGATAATTATAAAAAAAATAAAATTATGTTGAATAAATAAAAATAATAATCTTATAATAATTTTTTTTGAGAAATCTCACAATCTTTCGAAATCGTAGTCACACAAGCACACATTAAATGACTACCCACCTTACTGAACATATTTTCAAAAAAATAAATATATAAAAATCATTAAGTATATATTGAGATCGATGAATGATATATAAATATTATCATCTAAACTAGATCAAATATTACCTACACAAATTCCCTTCTAGGGGAATCTACCTAACATGGACCTTTGATCAGTGAAGTATGCTCAAGTACCCAAATGTCATGGATACCTAGGAAATGAGTGAGTAAAACAAATTAGGGAACTACCAAAAAAGAATCACATATGAATATTAATAAAAATTTTGTTCATGTGATATGATAAACATATTGAATAAATATAGTGATAATGAAAAAATAAATAACCGCCACTGATCCTCGGGTTTAAACATTACATCACTAATTGATTATACCTCATTCGGTTAGTGTCAGAGTTCCTTTAAGTATGCCATATGATCATGGCTACCATTAATAACACCAACTACCATATAATAGTATCTTGATGTATTTATTATTTTTGGGATACCCTAAGATATCCATTAGTATCCAAAATATATCTAATTTCGAATTTGTAATCATAAGAAGTCGAGTGTTTGGAAAATAGATGATTATAAGGATCAAGTCAAAGGTAATCATATATACTTGAAGGTTAAATCCCCAAATCCTGGTCATTAAATATAGACATAAAGGGTGAATCTAAGGGGAATTTACTAAGAAATTCATATTTTAATACTATCAATAGTTGAATCCATAGTGATCGTCCATTACTATTATAGTTAGATCAAATAGTCGAATCAAATGTAAACACCTAGAAATTAAACTTAATGTATCAACAGAAGTATATCCCTCCAATAATATCTCATAAAAAATCTCATAAGGGTTGGATCACCACTAAAACATGTCTCATATAATTGATGTATTCCACTCATGTGTACAACCTAATCTCTTCACTATAGACATCTCATGCTCACATAATCTGTTAAGGTTATAAGGTGACACACACATTAATCTTATACCATTAACCACACACACCTTCTAGAGGATTATTATATCACAGCAGTACCCTATGGGGTCCCCCATGTGACATCATTTTACAAATAATCTATATGTGTTCTCTTATTTTCAAAATTATCCATTAAACCAAGACCATCACAGAAAGGGCCTAGTTTCCCTCAGTATCATCACAATGACATCACCCTCAAGAGATGGAATAATTCCCACATATCATTCCATGTCATAGATTAGTAAACTCCCCAATCCATCATCATGTTCTTCTCGGGGCATACCTTCCTAGGCAATGTTTTCTCTATGGGGGAGGAAGACTCGCCCCATGATTATATCAGCTATCCTGAAGGCTTACGTGATATCATTATAATATCATTGCCTGCATGAACATTCTATCCTATTTAATTAAATAACTCTACCAAAAGGATACCCGAGATCCTATTCTAGGGGATACTAATTATAAAAAAACTCATTTCCCCCCTTCTATGGTCCATGTGTCTCAAGGTTTACATTTATAATCAAGGCATGGACTTTTGGAAAGCATTGCATCAAGTAAGTGTACAAGGTTGCATTATGGACCTTAGAACATTGTACATTAATCCATACGAATTAATTTCTATTTAGAAAAACATTTAAATTTAAAATTTCAATCTCTCTTTGTGTAAAGGCCATATATCACACTCCATATCATATTTATAAGCCAAAAAATGTTTGCTCGAGGGTCCAGCTACCTCCAACTAATGCAATTTCTATATTTCTCATCCTCAACATCACTTAAATGCCTTTTCAATGTCTCATACATGATTTCATAAACTTATCATGCACATATATCAAGACACATGAACAAATATTTAATTATAAATAATTTAAAATTAATTAAGCAATTTAATTAAAACAATTTATAATTTTTTTATTTAAAACAATTAGGTATAATTTTACAACACTCACCGGTCAAACTCATTGCCTTGAAAAAGTGACCATCCAATCCTGGATGGTTCATAGTATCCTCACTTCATCATCCTGGCTAAAATACCTATCATACAATATAAATTGGATTTCAAAATTAATTTAATTTGAACAAAAACACCATAAAATCACTAGGTATCATACATTCATAAAAACAGTGTGGGTTTATCCTCTCAGGATATCATATTTCTATATTAAGGAAAATCCATATTATATTAGAATGATTTTACCGAGATCTAGTGGAATCATATAATAATCCAAGAATATATAACTGAGAAATCAGTACTGAACAAGGTAAAGGAATAACTATGGGAATATAAGAAGAAACATTCCTCAATAACCATAGAAAATTCACCAATATTCCCCATTATTCCAATTGGATCGAATGACAGGGATGGATTAAACCTTTTGATATTGGGAATAGGTGAAAAAATAAGAATAAGGGATAGGGGTATTAAAAAATAATGGTTTAAAGTGGTATTAAAAAAATTAATTTTTATAGGGAAACAACACAGGTTGAATCACACCAAGGTGTGCCTCTATTAGGTCTATGAAATCCACCACATGCCCAAGTCCATGATAAAAGAACCATGCTGCATTATACATTAGACATGAATATCTCCTTGGGAATCCACTAAGATATATAGAGATTTGTAGTTACCTTGGCCATTTCTTATAGGGGAAATCCTCATGAACCATGATCACTCGATCACAAAATGATTATGAAACCATGCTGTAGAACCCTACCTTCTCACCATTTCAGATAGCAGCACCACATAATACCCTTGCCTAGATAATGTAATTTGGTTCCTAAAACCATAGAATTTTGGATTTCCCCATAACCACACACAATAGGGTTCCATTCCCTTCGAAATCATCTACTATCCACACTTTATAGGAGCCAAAACTCCTACAACAAAGGGCTCCCAAAACAACTAGCATGGCTATTATGTCTACCTTATTTTTAACATCCCAAGTAAGTAATGAATAATAGATATTTTATATCTATGTCTATTAATGAATTAGATAGTGTTTTAGAGGCTTAAAATGAAAATAAATCCAATCGTAAGCATGGAATACACTAATATTTTTAAAAGATTGTTTTAATGCCTTTTGAGGGAATTTTTTTTTAAATATCTCTTTTGACAATTTTATAAGACATTTTTGTCAAAATAAATTTATTCTTTATGATTGGGACATCAAAATTTACTTTGTGTGAATTTTTGGTATTTCTCTGACAATGTTCATTTTTTAATGAATAGTGAAAAATACTGCATTTTACATCAAAACTGCTTTTTAATATAATTTAGTTATATGAATAGATTATCTTTTGAATTGGTTTTAAAGTGAAATTATAATATATTTTTACCATTTAATCTAATGTTGGTCATTAGGATTAATTTCACTTTGGAATTGGGCATAAACTAATGCCAATCTTTTCATAGATATTGTTTAAAAAAAACCCACTATTTGCTCCGACAGCGGGAATTAAGTATTAAATTAATTAATGTAACATATATGATTTAAATTTTGTAAAATAGACATCATTTTTGAATTCATAATATCAAACATATCTTAGGGTGAAGTTTTGGTATTTTTCTGAAAAACTTCAATTTTTGATGAATAGTGAAACCACTAAGTGGTAGTTAAAGAAACTGATTTTTCGTTTAAATGAAACTTTGCCACTTCTGTGATTTGATTTTAAAAAATCCGACAAATATGGTCGTCATTAAGAAGTAAAATGTGGTTAAATGAGATTAAAATATTTTTTTGGGTGAATAGTAACTTTTATGTTTTTAATCGCGAGTAGAGGTAATTAATGTAGTTTAAGGTAAAAATAATGTTTTAATAATATGATATGAGCTTGAAACATGTCATACCCATATTGTATGGGTCATGGATGACCAAGAAAATACATGGGTCAACTTGGGGACCCCATGGAGGCACTTTGGTTGGGAAATGACATAAATAACTTTTTATTTAATGTAAAAGTAAAAATGACACAAACATAAGTTATTTTACCAAATAACTTTTTACATGGGGTTATACAGTTCATATTTTTGATTATAAATATTCATTGGAATGCTAAAACGATTTACTACATTATAGTATTTTTTTTATATTTTTTAGACTTTATATAAATTAAATTATTTATGACATCATGATGATGCAGCGATTACCTCATTAATAAAGTATTTAAATAAAATGAAATGATAATATAAAATCTATGACCTAAAAATGTACAAAACCTATTGTATGGGTATATTTAGAATATTTATCATGTTATCCTAGAATTATATCAATGTGGGACCTTTTTAATCCGAAACTCATTTTAAAATAAAGTAACATTTCTTTACTTTCCAAGAGTGCCCCTCCTATCCTCTTATAAAAGGCCCCCCACCTCTACCTACTTACCCACACATACAAAGCCTTTGGCTCAGCCAACCCCTGCACATTTGGTCTCTCCACTTCCCTCTATTACTCCTTGAAGCCTCACTTTGGGAAGAAGTCTTCCCAAGGAATCCTTTGAGCTCAAACCAAATGGAGTTACCCGATTTTAAGGTAATGTCTTCACTTGAGTCCTTTTGTTTTATTTTGCTTCTTCAACCCCCTAAACTATTTTTATTCATTTATTTTGTAACAAATTCAGTATATTAAATATAATAGGATGATTTTATAAGAATTATTCAAGCTACACTTACACACACCTACATCTAATGGTTAAAGAACATATTGTTTCCGTGGATGGTGAATTTCGTCCTCCCGAAACGATGATTGTTCAACATTCTTTTAACACCTTCAAAGGTGGACATTAAGATGACACTATATTTATATATGATATATAATATGATTATGTTTTCCTTACGCTTCTGTATTTCTCATTTTGGGCATACCTTTACGGTTTCCATTATGGGTAAACGCAATATCTTCATTTAAGGAAGTGTGGACTACCGCCCCCTCAAATTGATTTGATTCATTAAATTCCATATGTGGGACATATAAAGGATGGAGTTATGTTATTATAAATGATATTAAACTGGAATTATAATATACTTTTATATCATTATGATTCCATTCTATAAAATTAGAAATGGAAATGAAAGTAGCATTCATGCGTACGTACGACTTACCATCTCCATGAACGGTGCATTTCATTTCTTACCTCTAAATGATTATGTAAAATTATAAATGCATGTATATACTGGATATATATGAAGTATATGATATATACATCATGATTATAATTCTGGATATAGTGGATACATGAACAACTTGTAATTATAAAGGGTTTTATTTTTGACTCAAGTACCAATGATCGTTAAAACCACTGTTATTAACTTAAATAATTACATAGTGTTCATGACATCACAAAAAGTGATATAAAAGGAATAATGAACTTGAAATTGGTTCTTAAACAATTTGAAATTAACTCAAGTTTATTATTCAGTAGATTAAAGAATGACCGAGTCAAGTCGGACCCGAGGTATGGGACTTCGTCTCAATCTCCTTTCATTGAGACATATTTTGTTTTATACACAACATTCTTTTATATGGTGTATTAACCCCTTTGACTTTTACGTTTAATCAAAAGGAATCTTTTTTATACGAAGCGTTTACTAAATGAAAAAATGGAATGTTTTTATCGTACGTGTGCGGCGACAACTACTTCTCTGCCACCATGACCATTATTTGAGTTTCGACTTCCTCTACAAGCCATACATTTTTTTTAAAAGAAAAATAAATACAATGTTTTACTTTTCTCTTATTTTGGTCTTGAAAATGGTTTTTATAATGTTTTTATATCAATGTGTTGTATTGGTATCTTGTGATTGAAAGGTGGAGATGTTATGTTTCCTTTATGTATGTTTTGTGTGATACGAATATGTTGAGGTTCTTGGGAATTATTATGAAGATGGGTGGTTCCGTGATAAACTAAGGGCGGGTGAGCCCGATATAGCTCTCCAATGCATTGGGTAACGCGAAGGAGTGAAATGTTAAGGTTTATCCGAAGAGATTTAGGGAATATATTGTGATGGGTATTCCTAACATAACCAAGAGGGTTACTCCCTACGTAAGAATGTATGAATGCCTTAAGTTAACTTTATGTATTATGATTTCTATGATTTATTCATGATTTGATGAGGCATGCTAAAGTGCTTATTTTTTATGGGTAAAGTATGATTTCATTCTTATGTATATATGATCTCATGTTTCCTTTCCATATTTTTATAACTCATACTAATCTTTTTATGCTCATCCCAAGTTTTTTTGAAATGTTTTTCACAGGTCAAGGGAAAGGTACATGATTTGATGATAGTGTCGGGGAAGTGCCAAGAAAGAATCCATGTTTTATTTTAAATATGTTTCCATTGATGGAAAAAATGAATACTATCTTTTATGTAACCACTTTGTTTAAATGTGGACTGTAATGCAAGTTTTATGATCTAATTCTCTAAAAATCTAAACCTGAAAAGATCCTTAATGTGTAATCTTGTAATAACTCAAGATTAAGTATGTTTTAAGGTCGGGGCCTTATATTTTTTATCAAAGGTCGGTTTAGATAACATTAGGAGTTAGAATTCTATTAAATGATTATCCAAAAATATTTTTTTATGGTCAAATTGAAATGATATAGCATATGATGATTTCCATGTTGCTCCATCTAAGACATGTTTGTTTAGAATGGTTTTCTATACAGGAAATAGGGAAGCAGTGCTAGGAAGGGATACATAAGGAAATAACCTTCTGAATCAGCATCCTGAGATGGTCGGAATTGGAACTGAACAGTTTGTTGCAGTAATGGCGTAGTTGACTGAAGCGATAAATGGTGGTGGTATTCATGCATGAGATCAGCCAGATCAACCACATAGGAACATGTCAGTGGTGGAACATTTCATGAGGAAACATCCCCCATCATTCAGAGGATCATCTGACCCTGTGCTAGTTGAAGGGTGGATTAAAGAACTGGATAAGATTTTTGATGTCATAGGGTGTTCAGACAATCAAAAGGTTAGTCTTGCTATTTACCGTTTAGAGGGTGAAGCAGATCAGTGGTGGTCGATGGTTAAAAATATCAGGGGCGCTAATGAGATTGATGCTCTCGACTGGGATTAATTCGAAGGTATGTTTCTTGAGAAGTATTTTCCTAAGGCTGTTCGACTTAGGATGGAAAAGAAATTCTTAGAATTGAGGAAAGAGGAAGACTCAGTGGCTGCCTATGAATAGAGGTTCAGTCGATTGGCAAGGTATGCTCCAAATTTTATCCGAGCCCTTGATAGTAAAATCAATCGTTTTTACTCAGGATTAAAACCAAAATATTGAAGGGAATTAGCTTCTTGTGAGTTTAAAAGGTATGAAATGCTTGTTCGATGTGCTGAGAAGGTGGAAATGGAGTTTTCCGATGATCACGTGTTCTATGACAAGCAGTAGAAGAAGAGACCGAGGTGGCAGGAGAAAGGGAAGAATTATTCAAAAAAGTCTAATGGTAAGAAAACTATGTTTCCAGTTTGTGATAAATGTGGTAAAAGGCATGCTGGGGAATGTCTTCTGAATTCTGGTAAGTGCTACCGATGCTGTAAGATAGGACATAAGTCTCATGATTACACTGAAAAAGATGAAGGTGATGGTAATTACAAAGTTTATTTACAGTTAGTGAAATGTTTTAAGTGCAATGAGATGGGTCACTATGCAAACGAGTGTCCTACAAAGAGCTTGAGTGATGGGAAGCAGTTAGACTACAAGTAGAAAGGGGTGGTGAAATCCTTTGCAACTACTTCAGCAGATGTCGGTCCATCAAATGAAGTTGTATCAGCTCCAGGGAGCTCATTATTTTTCAAAGATTTACCTGAGATCGGGGTACCATCAGCTGAAGATAAAGGAATCAGATGTTCCGAAGACTATGTTTCATACAGGATATGGCCATTATGAATTTTTAGTAATGCCTTTTGGGCTAACCAATGCACCTGCTGTATTCATGGACTTAATGAATAGAATTTTCCATGAGTTCTTGGATATGGTTTTGGTTGTTTTCATTGATGATATTTTTGTGTTTTCTAAAAGTAAAGAGGAGCATGAAAGACATTTAAGGGTTATTTTTCAAACCTTTAAAGAAAAGAAATTGTATGGGAAATTCAGAAAGTGTGAGTTTTGGATGCAACAAATTTCTTTCCTTGGTCACATTGTTTCTAAAGATGGGATAACTGTTGATCCTGTAAAAAAAAAGGTTGTTGAAGAATGTCCAAGACCCACAAATGTTACTAAGATTCGTAGTTTCCTTGGTTTGGTAGGCTATTACCGAAGGTTTGTTATAAATTTTCCACAGTTATCTATTCCAATGACTAGGATAACTCGGAAGGGCGTTAATTTTATCTGGACAAAAGAATGTGATGATTGTTTTCAGGAGTTGAAAAGAAGATTGGTGAATGCTCCAGTTTTGGCACTTCTTTCTAGGAATGGTGAGTTTGTTATATACAGTGATGCTTCATTGAACGGACATGGTTGTGTCCTAATGCAGAATGATCAGGTAATTGCTTATGCTTTACGTCAGTTGAAAACTCATGAGGTAAATTACCCTACACATGATTTGGAATTAGCTGCTGTTGTTTTCGCTTTAAAAATTTCGATGCATCATCTGTATGGAGTAAAGTGTGAAATATATACTGATCAAAAAATTTTGAAGTATATATTCACTCAGAAAGAATTGAACATGAGACAATGGTGATGTCTAGAATTAATCAAGGATTATGATTGTATAATTCATTACCATCTGAGATAAGCAAATAAAGTGGCCGATGCTTTGAGTCGAAAAAGTAATTCTTCATTAACAATGTTGCATTTGGAACGTGATCCTTTGGTTACGGATTTGATGAACATTGGCATAGAAGTTGTTGGAGAAGGAAGTTCTTATGTTTTTTTTCAGGTATCAGTGAGCTCATCTCTATCAGACATAATCAAGAAAGCACAGAAGAAAGACAGTGAGTTTTAGAAAAAGGTAGAGCTGGTTCAGAAGGGTAAGTTGCCTGAATTCAACGTTGATAATGATTGTGTTTTGAGATTTGAGAAAAGATTGTGTGTGCCTTGTGATTCACAGTTTAAGAGAGAGTTGTTATGTGAAGCTCATAGTTCTCCGTTTTCAGTTTATCCTGGCAGTACTAAGATGTATAGAGATATGCGGGAGTATTACTTGTGGGATGGAATGAAAAGAGATATTGCTGATTTTACTGTGAAGTGTTTGACTTGTCAACAGGTTAAAGCAGAGCGGTAGTTACCAAAAGGGATTCTTTAGCCTTTACCAATTCTAGATTTGAAATGGGAGAATATATTCATGGACTTTGTTGTGGGATTACTGAAGACATCTCGAGGTAATAATGCAATCTGGGTTATTATTGATCGCTTGACTAAATCTGCTCATTTCCTTGCTATACGAGATACTTTCTCTCTAGATCAACCTTCCCGTTTGTATCCTAAAGAGATAGTCAGGTTACATGGAGATCCTCTCTCCATTGTATCTGATCGTGATCCCAGGTTTACTTCTAACTTTAGGAAGGGCCTTCAGAAGTCATTGGGTAAAGAATTAAATTTTAGTAAAACATTTCATCCTCAATCAAATGGGCAGTCAGAACGAACAATTCAGACATTGGAAGATATGCTATGAGCATGTTCGATGGATTATCAGGGAATTTGGGACCACCATATTTGTTTTGTTGAATTTTCATATAATAACAGTTTTCATTCCAGTATACAGATGGCACCATTTCAAGCATTATATGGGAAGCGGTGTCGAACTCCAGCTTTCTGGGATGAAGTGGGTGAAAGGAAGCTGATGGGACCAGAATTGGTAGAAGAGATTGCAGAAAAAGATTATTTGATTCAGAAATACATGAGAATAGCTCATAGCAGGCAGAAGAGTTATGCGGATAACCGGAGGATGGATCTATCTTTTTAGGTAGGTGATTATTTTTTTCTCAAGGTTTCTCCATGGAAAAGTGTGATGAGATTTGGTAAGAAAGGAAATCTGAGTCCAAGGTTCATTAGACCATATGAAATTCTGGAGAGAGTTGGATCAGTTGCATGCCGGGTGGCTTTACCTCCTAGTTTATCTTAGGTACACAATGTTTTTCATGTTTCGATGCTGAGAAAGTATATGCTAGATCCATCTCATGTTTTTAGTTCAGAGGTAGTTCAGCTGGAAGAGAACCTATCTTATAAGGAACAACCGGTCCAGATTATTGACCACATGGAGCAAGTTTTACAGAATAAGGTGATTAATCAGGTAATGGTTTTTGTGAAAAAACCACATGATGGAAGATGCAACATGGGAATCTGAAAATGCAATGAGGGATAAGTACCCCCATTTATTCGATAAGTAAATAAATTACGGGGACACAATTTTCTAAAGGGGTGAAGGATGTAACATCCCATGTAAGTAATGAATAATATATATTTTTATCTATGTCTATTAATGAATTATATAGTGTTTTATAGGCTTAAAATGAAAATAAATCCAATCTTAAGCATGGAATACACTAATATTTTTAAAAGATTGTTTTACTGCCTTTTGATGGAAAACAATTTTTAAATATATATTTGACAATTTTATAATCTATGTTTGTCAAAATAAACTTATTCTTTATGAATGGGACATCAAAATTTACTTTGTGTGAATTTTTGGTATTTTTCTGACAATGTTCAATTTTTAATGAATAGTGAAAAATACTGCATTTTACATCAAAACTGTTTTTTTATCTAATTTATTTATATGATTATATTATCTTATGAATTGGTTTTAAAGTGAAATTAGAATATATTTTTACCATTTAATTCAATGGTGGTCATTAGGATTAATTTCACTTTGGAATTGGGCATAAACTAATGCCAAACATTTCATAGATATTGTTTAAAAAAAACCCGCTATTTGCTCTGATAGTGGAAATTAATTATTAAATTAATTAATGTAACTTATATGATTTGATTTTTGTAAAATAGACATCATTTTTGAATTCAGAATATATAATATAGCTTAGGGTGATGTTTTGGTATTTTTCTAAAAAACATCAATTTTTGATGAATAGTGAAACCACTAAGTGGTAGTTAAAGAAACTGATTTTTCGTTTAAATAAAACTTTACCACTTCTGTGATTTGATTTTCAAAAATCCAACATACATGTTTGTCATTAAGAAGTAAAATGTGGTTCAATGAGATTAAAATATTTTTTGGGTGAATAGTAACTTTTATGTTTTTAATCGTGATTAGAGGTAATTAGTGTAGTTTAAGGTAAAAATAATGTTTTAATAATATGAGATGAACTTCACACATGTCTTAACCTTATTGGATGTGTCATTGACGACCAAGAAAATCCATGGGTCAACTTGGGGACCCCATGGAGCCACTTTGGTTGGGAAATGACATAAATAACTTTTTATTTAATGTAAAAGTAAAAATGACACAAACATAAGTTGTTTTACTAAATCAATTTTTACATGGGGTTATACAATTCATATTTTTGATTATAAATAGTCATTGGAAATATAAAAAGATTTCATACATCATAGTATTTGTTTTATAATTTTTATACTTTAAATAATGTAATTTATTTATGACATCATGATAATGCTGCGATTACCTCATTAATAAAGGATTTAAATAAAATGAAATGATAATGTAAAATCTATGACCTACACAAGTCCAAAACCTATTGTATGGGTATATTTAGAACCCTTATCACGTTATCCTCGAATTATATCAATGTGGGGCCTTTTTAATCCGAAACTCATTTTAAAATAATGTAACATTTATTTACTTTCCAAGAGTGCCGCTCCTCTCCGCTTATAAAAGGCCACCACCTCTACCTCCTTACCCACACTTCCAAAGCTTTTGGATCTTCCAAACCCTTCCAATTTTGTCTCTAAACTTCCCTCTCTTACTCCTTGAATCCTCACTTTGGGCAGACGTCTTCCCAAGGAAGCCTTTGAGCTCAAACTAAAGGGAGTTACCCGATTTTAAGGTGATGTCTTCACTTGAGTCCTTTTGTTTTATTTTTCTTCTCCAACCCCCTAAAATCTTATTATTCATTTATTTTGTAACAAATCCAGTATCATAAATATACTAGGATTTTTTTATAAGAATGATTCGAGCTAGACTTACACACACCTACATCTAATGGTTAAAGAACATACTGTTTCCGTGGATGGTGAATTTCAGCCTCCCGAAACGATGATTGTTCAACATTTTTTTAACACCTTCAAAGTTGTCCATTAAGATGAAAATATATTTATATATGATATATAATATTTTTATGTTTTCCTTAAGCTTATGTATTTTTAATTTGGGGCATACCATTATACTTTCCATTATGGGTAAACGCGATATCTTAATTTAAGGAAGTGCGGACTACCGCCCCCTCAAAGTAATTTGATTCGTTAAATACCATATGTGGGACATATAAAGGATGGAGTTATGATATTATATTTGATATTACACTGTAATTATTATATACCTTTATATCATTATGATTCCATTCTATAAAATACGAAATAGAAATGAAAGTAGCGTTCATGCGTACGTACGGCTTACCGTCTCCATGAACGGTGAATTCCATTTCTTACCTCTAAATGATTATGTAATATTATAAATTCATGTATATACTTGATATATATGATATATATGATATATACATCATGATTATAATTATGGATATAATGGATACATGAACAACTTGTAATTATAAAGGGTATATTTTTGACTCAAGTACCAATGATTGTTAAAACAGCCGTTATTAACTTAAAAAATTACATAGTGTTCATGACATGGAAATAAGTTATATAAAAGGAATAATTAATTTGAAAAAGGTTCTTAAACAATTATAAATTAACTAAAGTTTATTATTCATGATATTAAAGAATGACCGAGTCATGTCAGACCCAAGGTATGGGACTTCGTCTCAATATCCTTTCATTGAGGCATATTTTGTTTTATACACAACCATATTTTATACGGTGTATAAACCCATTTGACTTTTATGTTTATTCAAAAGGAATCTTTTTTATACGAAGAGTTTACTAAACGACAAAAGGGAATGTTTTTGTCATACGTGTGTGGCGACAACGACTTCTCCGCCACCATGGCCATTATTTGAGTTTCGACTTCCTTTACAAGCCATACCGTTTTTTTAAAAGAAAAATAAATACCATGTTTTACTTTTCTTTTATTTTGGTATTGAAAATGGTTTTCATAATGTTTTTATATCAATGTGTTTTATTGATATCTTGTGATTGAAAGGTGGAAATGTTTTGTTTTCTTTTATGCATGTTTTATGTGATACGATTATGTTCAGGTTCTTGGGCATTATTATGAAGACGGGTGGTTCCGTGATAAACTAAGGGCGGGTGAGCCCGATATAGCTCTCCAATGCTTTGGGTAACACGAAGGAGTGAAACGTTAAGGTTTCTCCGAAGAGATTTAGGGAATATACTGTGATGGGTATTCCAAACATAACCAAGAGGGTTACTCCCTACGTAAGAATGTTATGAATGCCTCAAGTTACATTTATGTCTTATGATTTCTATGATTTATTCATGATTTGATGAGGTATGTTAAAGTGCTTATGTTTTATGTGTAATTTATGATTTCATTCTTATGTATATATGAACTCATGTTTCCTTTCCATATTTTTATAACCCATACTGAGCTTTTTATGCTCATCCCATGTTTTTTTGAAATTTGTTTCACAGGTCAAGGGAAAGGTACATGATATGATGATAGTGTTGAGGAAGTGTCAAGAAAGAATCCATGTTTTATTTTAAATATGTTTCCATTAATGGGAAAAATGAATACTATATTTTATGTAATCAGTTTGTTTAAATGTGGTATGTAATGCCTGTTTTATGATCTAATTCTCTAAAACTCTAAACCTGAAAAGATCCTCAATGTGTAATCTTGTTATAACTCAAGATTAAGTAAGGTATAAGGCTGGGGCCTTATATTATTTCCCAAAATGGGGCGTCCAAGGTACCACACTCAGAAAAATTTCTATGGGGATGCATCCCTAATTATTTCAAGTTGAATTTTTGAGCACCCAACACAACATGAAATATGGAATTTAGGTATTACCTTCATTATTTTATAGAACTATAATTCCCACCACGAGTGTTTTACTGCATGTTTTATAATGGAGAAAGGATTAGGTGCGACATACTCACCGCAAATATCCCAGACATCCACTCGAGCCCCCAAAAAAATTCATATACCTTGGTATACTTTCAAAAACATCTTATTGAGATTTTTCAAACCTCAAAACATTGATCTATAATTATATTAACAAAACAAACCTTACCACAATGTCCACAAATAAAATTTTTTAATAAAAAAAATTGAAAAAGTGATTGTTTTGTTAACCTCCCCACCATACCACGTATCGTCCTCAAGAATCTTCAACAATAATTTAACCATAAAAAAGAACCCATCACAATAATTAATTCCCAATAAACTAGTCACATTCTACTTAAGAACAAAAACTAAGATTCCATTTAAAACTATAAACATAAGGTGAATACTTCATTAAATAATAATCCAATACTCCTCACAATAAACAAATCACCAAAATGGAACTCTACACCACCCATACATCTAAAAAAACTATTGTTTTACTTATCAGATCATCTATATATTAGTGGTTCTCCATACTATATGTCTCCTCTCATAAGGGATTATTCTGGGCCATGGTGCTCCCTTCCAATAGAACCACAAACTAATATTAATTATTAATAATAAAAAAACATTCACATTATGGTCTTTATCTCAAATAAATCAACCACACACAAAAATACATGTCGAAACTCCATTATTCAACCTTTTTAAAAAGTTATTATCCACACCCGCTGATGTGTTGTCTTTATTGACCGATTATAATTCCTTAACCCGCATTAGTGTATAGAGATCACACAAACAACCATAAAAAATACAGACCAATCCCTTGTTGTATTTATATGATTGGATCCTCAACCAACAAAATCATTCCTCATACTAAAATCACATGAATTGTTGTCTCTTTGATCTGAATCAAGAATGAATCATAAATAAGACATTCTCGAGCTTAGTGTTAATAAAATGGCTCCATATAGTACCAAATCCAAATCTCATATTTTTTATTCGTCATGGAACCCGATAAAATTGGATTTATCAACTCAGCAATATGAAAATGACACCATGATTGTCCAATAATTGGTCTCATCACATCCACAAACATACCAACATGGGGTTATTATATCTCAATCCACAAATTTCCCATTACCCCACATAATTATTGGATGTGACCATCTCACTAATACTCGAGTTACATCATGAAGCATCAAATGAAAACAAAACAGAATCACCTAGAATTTCAACCTCCATACTCATCAAATTTCCAACAATGATGAGGGTCACAACTTATAATAGAATATGGTATACTTTCCCAATATTAATTTCATTATAACACTCCTTAAGATAAACCTCAATAAGTTATATCATCAAATATGACTAAATCCTCTCGATCCATGCTCATCCATTATCAAATCCTAAGGCACAACCATTAATGATTTCACCATCATCAAATAAGATATACTCCTAATTCTCAACTAAATATCAGGAAACAATGACTTCATGAATCCCAATAATTTCCATCATTCCCGATCCCACACTTGTTTACTCATTAATCCATCTCAATTTCATTTGACACCAAAATGAGTAAGATCAAAAAACACCTAGTCACATAACCTAACTCATGATCCCTTGAGTTAAACATTTTTTATAACTATGTTCTTGAACCTAAATAATTGGCCATATATAAAAAAATGCAAAATTTATCTCACAAGGACCACCCCTAGGGATACTCTTCTAAATAAGGAATTTCACAAATTTTATAGTATACCCTATGATCTCTCACCAACCAGTATCATTTCAAAAATCAAAATTTTCTACCTGTGATCTCACTTCACTCCCAAAATCACATATGAAATCAACAAGACTATGCACTCGATCATTACTTCCCTCCAAAACCCATCCTCAATATAAAATTAACTCAATGTCTTTTACTTCTCCACATTACATCATATAACCATTCTTATATTGTATAGATGGTACCCCTCACGTGTTCCAATATCATTACCAAAATCATCCCTCTATTCTTCTTATTTCTAAGGCACGGATAGCTCAACAACACCACTCTTGGGTTACACTCATACATATCACATCTCAAAAGTCACTAAAAACTCCCACTTATCCCATAAACTATACATCACATAGATAAAAAATCCAGTGGAAAATATATAATCTTATCATACATATTGAAGATAATAAAATCCCCCACACACCCACTATAGGATTATATATAAATATACACATCAAGAATCACATTCCATTTAATTATCCTACCAGGGAAGAAATCCTCACCAGGAATACACAGACAAGACTACACCATTGAGGGCTGTGATATTTTCAATTTACTTATATATAAATAACTACATATCCACATCACAATATTTTTCAAGTGTATCATAATAATTTTTTTTGATATGTATAATTCAAACAAGATTTTATACTCCAAAACACTATATAGGAAGTTAATGACACTTTTCATAATAAAACCCATTTTATATTAGAAATAGTATCAGAATCACCCATAAGAAGGTTATAAATAAAGAATTCAATACATTTAATGAACTATTAAGGATAAATATATATTTCTTATATAAATGGATTGTATAGACATATCCAACGAATATCTTGTTGTAACATTCACATGTCCTATCATCAAAATAATATATATTATAGTCAGACTAGGTTGAATTCAACAAAAATGTTTTATGGGAATATACAATATAATTATATATTGAATATTTATAAAATTAACCCCCTAATCAGTTAAACGAATCATACATAGGTAGGTGAATGTCTTATGAATCTTATATACTGAAATGATATATTTACAATAGCCTCTTTCCAATTGGATGAGATCCAAAAACCAATAAATCATAAATCCAAAAAACATAGTTCATTGTGCTCTGTGAATCATAGAACTATGATATCAACAACCAAGAATGGAAATACAATATCCTTTGAAACAAAAAAATTTCATCAAAAAATTTGTTTGTAATGAACCAGTTGAAGGTCCACTATATGCTTTGACACATTCATATATCACCATTCTACCATATCCTAAAATAGCAAGATAAAAAAGATCAGATACAACTTTTTATTATTATCCTCTAGTGTATGGCCACTATATGGTTTCTAGACATGGGATGTTTCAACTAGGACCGCATTCATGCCTCCCCTTATGTCTGAGTATTCCAAATAGAAATGAGATTCTATGGTGTTTCCTTTGGGAGACAATACCGTCATATTAGCATAAAAAAAATAAAATTAACAAATCCATATCTGTATAAATAAACAAATAGAGTGTAATAAAAAAATAACAATTATCATGTTATAATAAATTTCATTTAAAATCATATAATCATATTTAGTCACAGTCATGACAGCACACATCAATTGACATCACATAAAGATTATAACATATATAATAAACAAATAACTAAAATTTATTAGGGATACACTGAAATCATGAATCCATTCCTCAAACCCTGTCTCTAAACATGATCAAATCTATCAAACTCAATAAATGTACTATGGTACTATTCCCAACATGGCCCTTCAATCAGTGATGTCTACATGGGTACCCAAGTGTCCTGGATGCCTAATCATGGTGTGAGTAAAACATATAAGATAACCCTCAATAGGTTCCCATGCATAATTAATATGTTATATTAAATAAATGAGATATTATCACATGAATGATTAAATAATGTACATAAATATAAATTAATGACCACCATTGACCATCATGTTTTAATGAAACAACTAGGATCATCTAAAAATACATTGGATAGTGGTGACATTTCTCTATGTATGCCTCATAATCATTCCAAAATGAACAAGTACAAACTATAATAAAGTAGTAGTGTCAGGACTGATTCCAAGAGAGATGTCCCTAGTCAATCCCTTAATATTAGATATGCGAATGAAACCATGGATATAATCTTATGAAATCCAATATCATTAATAAAAATGATTCCGTGGATTATTTCCATGGAAAACATATAGATTCAATGGTTGAATCCAATCATATTGGGTATTCCATCTTGAACCAAATTGATGAATCCAAGGAAAACTCCAATAAAATTGATATATTATCATGATAAATATGTAAATACTAAGTGACCATCCCTTGGAATTCTATTTAGAAAAAATGGCTGAATACACGGTAACCACCTAGGTATTCTAGTTAAATCCTCAAGGTAACCGATTCAATCTCATGATGTCTCATAAGAATCATCTCATAAAAATTTTGTTATGTCTAAAACCCGTATCATATAACTCGGGGTTTCCACTCAAGTGCATAACCTAACTTTATAACTATATAAATTTTGAGATCAGATAATTAATTTAGTATCTAAGGTGTATTCATTGTCATCTATACTCATTACTCATGTACACCCTCACATGGGTCAACATATCGCTGGGGAACCCTATAGGGCCCCCTAGATAACATTATTGCTTGGATACCCTATATGGGGCCCCATTATTCTAGAAACATCATAGAGGACAAGTTTATTTGTCGAAGTCCATGGAATCCATCAACGTCATCATACTCACATCATTGACTCACAATCCTCATAATTCAACCCTCACTGGTATCACTGTCAAGATAATGTATAATTCACACCTCACAACACATTCCATAGTTTGATCTACTAACCTAATGTATCATCGAGTCCTACTTGGTGCATACCCCCCAGACACTCTCATCTTAGTTGTGGAAGATGGAACACCCCATGTTTATATCAACTATCCCAAAGGATTTAGGAATGTCACAATCACATCATTGTTTACCCAATCCAACTACTATAAATCATCACTCCCCTCTACATATAGGTTTCCATTTATTCTAATATATGGTACACTATTCACACAATGCTCTTTTATACCCCTTTATGGTCCATTAGTTTCATATTATAAATTTATAATCAATTCCTCATCCAGCGGTTTTTTTTAGCCTTGTATTACAAAAGATTTTGGTGTTCCCCTTAAAACATTATACCTTCATTTATAATATATTAGTTTTTAGTAAAAAAATTATTTAAATTTAATAGTTAAATATCCCTCACTATCGAGACCACCTATCACATGTTAATTAAAATGTATAAACCAAAAGGCTAATGATCAAGTGGACACCAATCTAAAATGATTCTATTTACATTAATTCACAGTAGGTACATTTTTTCTTATAGTAGATTACTAAAGAGGGAATGAATTGAGTATCTATAATAATTCCTATTTAAAATGTATTTTTTGAAATTCCCAAATATTTATAATTCAACTGCCCAATTAGCCAATATTGGATTTATATGAGATCGACTATTTGATTAATTTCCCAACATATTTATTACATATCCGTTATATCAATTTGACCATTAATATATATTTTGAAAGAAATATAATAATTCAACACTTTTATAAACACTTACTAATACTAACTATCATAATTAAATTTTGTATTATGAAATATGTGATAAAACAACGTAAAACTAAAAGGAAAAAACACGGTGAAAATAAGACAACAGGTTCAATATCAAGTAGAGACTTAATACTCTCAAAATGGTGATCGCATGACACTAGGTATTTTAAATTAAGGATCATTTTGATTCAGATCCTGGATCAGGGTTCACAGCTGCACACAAGGTTTTCCATGTCACCTTGACCTCTTCCATAGTTCATCCTAGAAAAAACAATATTCAGGTCCACACATTCTCTTCTAAATATCTACATGGAATTGAAAAGAATTAAAAGAGTGTGATATTGTGGATATCAAGTTTTCTTTTATTATACAGAGGAGTCAGTGTGTGTCTAACAAATAGATACACACACTGCTCAAAAGTGTAACTAAATAAACACAGTAGAGCTATCAATATAGAGTTAGGTTTAGAAGGATCTATGTGTTATGTGGGGTAGCTATGGACATGTTTGATGAAGTGGAGTTGAAGTCTGTGTCTTCTTCTAGAAGGTGACAAAACAAAGTGTCGTATTCTGGCTTCCAGGTACAAGTATGGTTTGGTTGTTATATTATTCTCTTTATTTAATGTGTTGAAATAGTTTTTCAATTCAAATTTCATCTTGATTAGAATTCCCTTGTGTGTTATTATTTGGTTCTTAAGATCATAGATGATTCATGAGAGTCGTAGATATTATTCAATGTGTATTTCTCTTATTGGCATGAACCCCCACGACTATCGTTGTTTTTATTCTATATCTCTTATCTCTATAAAAACCGATTCTTATTTTCAAGTGCGGAAAAAGATCATGTAAAATCTACATTAATAGGTTAATCATACCTCATCAAGTCTTATAAAAGTACAAAAAAGGATTTTAAAATATGTCAGTATCATTAAATGACACAAATATGACCATTAAAAATAATATTAATAAATTCGGATTTAAACAGTCCATTGGTGACTCGTCTTTTGTAGCCTCCTTCTTCCATGTTTCCTTCTGTTATTATTTCCATACATCAATGACTAATTTCAATGATGAGTCCTTGCATCAGTAGCAACGTGCAATGGTAGGTCACGTGGAATATTAGTAGGTCATCTAAGTCGGCGAGTCATATTAAATGGTGAGTCGCCTGTGTTAGTTAGACATATGCAATGGTGATTCGTCTTTGTCATTGTCATATGCAATGGTGAGTAGACTATGTTAGTGAAAATTTGAAATAGTGAGTCATATTCAATGGTGTCATGTGAAATAATGAGTCTTGTGAAATGATGATTCGATCACATCTTTAGAACATATGCCTATTTGAATTGTCTGTCAGTGAGTCACATGTCTGTCGGTGATTCATATGTCTGTCAATGTCAGTGACTCTTAGTTAGATAATTTTTAGATGTTCTGTATATCTTACAATTCAGAAAATGTAGAGATTTTTAATACACATAAACACCCATAAGAAATCCGTGATAAGTTTCTTTAGACATAAACACATATAAATATATATATGATTGAAATGACCCGATATATAAGATAATGCTTGGACATAATTTAAAATTATTGACATAAGGTACGATATATGTTAATATATAACAATATTTATGATAATTAAAACCCTTATTATCAGAGATAGTGGCAAAAAATATCTATGTACCACCAATCTCCCCCTTTTTGATGATCAGAAATCATGACATCATCAATTACAATTAGATAATGAGTAAAATAAATAGTCTCAATATTAGTTCCGATGAAGGTAAAATTATGTCTATGATATAATAATGAATACACACATAATAATTCTGAAAAATTTCCCACACATTTAAAAATTCTGAATAATGTTCTCCCTCATCTAGGATTAGTAATAAGTTTAAAACAAAAAACATAACAGTTGAAATAGTGAAATTTCATTCATAAGTATGGTGCACTGAATTAGCCAAAGTAAAAGGACTCCAACCTATCAGATAATTTTCCACACTACATGGTAGGGTCAAGGGGTTCCTTCCCCTTTGTAAAGGATCAATAGATGGTTTTACATAAGGAGTAGGATGAGAAGAAAGAGGGTCTAAATGTATTTTTAGGGGGGGTAGAGGCTCTACTTCGGGAACTATAGAAGCTATAAAAAGTCGGTGCAGTGAAATAAGCTGATTCTAAATCTTCTCGGTAATGATGGGTCTGATCTTAGATATATCATAAGAATCTGACATAGGAGCTTGAGCAGGTGTTGAACTAGCTGTGCCAAGTGATGCAGTAGTAGGCACAACAATGGCATCAGTTTGTACATGGAGACATGGTTTTTTCATCTTGATAAAGTCATTAATTAACTATACACCAAATTTAATTTCCATTTCAAAATAATATTCTATTTCTATGAACATTTCAAAATGGTGGTTAATTATCTTATATTATGAATCGTATCCTTGAAATCCATTGTTACTCGATAAAAATAATGATTGGTGGAAAAATACATAATCGACAATTAATTTGATGATTTGTGATGAGTTTGGAGAAAAACACATTAATACTTTTGGGCATTACTTCATGAGTTTGTGAATCACTCCTGGTATAATACTTCACATCGTCATGCACCTTATTCAATGTGTCATCAACCTTTTCCATATTGGTAATTAAGGCTTGAAAATTTTCTTTCATAATTAGACTAATAGTTGAAATATCCACAAACTGTGAAGGCTGAACAAGTGGAGCCGAAGTTGAAGCAAGAGAATATGAGTAGATTTCTATAACTACTTTTCTTTGCTTGGAAAATTCAAGAGCATTAATATGAGAAAAAATATTCTCAATTCCTTCCATTATAGTTTCCAATTTTTTACCTAGTGGCCAAATCATTTATCTTAATGGTTAACTTCTTCATCTCATTCTTGAGCTTGGTGTAGCTTATGACAATTGTTTCTACAGTGGAAATAAAATTTGGTTGAATTTCCTTCATCACCATCATGGAAACTGAAGCATCATCAGCTTTATATACATTGGTTTATGTGGGAATAGAACAAGAAGAGCCAGTATGTTTTAGACCATCAATCATAGAACAAATTTTAGTCAAATTTTTAGTTAAAAAAGTGTTTTCTCTCCTCGATTCATCATTTTCCTAACTCAATTGAGATTTTACTATGTGTTTTATGGATGAACACATGTTTTTTAGGATATTTTAAAAATCATCCTTAGTGACATAGTCACTAGAAGTGGCCTTAGCCACAAGTTCCATAGTAGTACGAGCAAAGACATCATTATCAGAATCTTCATAATCTCATCTGAGTACCACGTAGCAAGGATTCCTCACCCATTCAGCCATAATATCAGAATCCAGAAGACTATGACTATCAAGCCTTACTCTTCCAGTTTGATTCTCTTCATCATCTGGATATTCTTTTCCTTGATGCTCCCCTCATTGTTAGTATTCATTTCAGATTTCCCCCCTGTAGTTAATAATTCATTTCTAGGATTATTCTTCTTATGTAGAGTTTTTTTTCTGAGCAACTGGTTCATCTGAAGGAGAATTTTCATCTTGAATATCACCCTCAATAAATGAACCATAATTAACTTGAAAAAAACATTATAATAACTATTCTGTATTTTTATCAGGATGATCACATTCACTATCACTGCTACTTTCAATACATTCTTCATCATCCCAATATTCATCCTTTCCATCAACATCTTCCTCATTAGCTTTCTAATATTATTCTTCCCTACCAGATTCTGATACACTTTAACCACTACCAACATATTCTTCTTCACCCTTTTATTCCCTACATTCACTATCATATTCTATACATCCATCAACTTATATTTCTCCAATCCTTAGAGATTTTAGAAATGGTTCATGAGAAGGTATGTTCAAAGGTGGACTTGGAGATTTAGTAGAAACACGTTTTGGTGGTCCAATTGTTTCAATGTCACATCTATCTTCAACTAGTGATCCAACATTTCTAAAAGGAGTAGCAGGCTCATCCTCCTCATCTAAAGAGTATGTTAATTGTTTATATGGATCAATCTAGAATCCACTATATCCCTTCTTCTAACTGGATAATCAATAGTTTTGAACATGGCATACATTCTATATTCATTACCAACCCTTTCCATCCTCCATGGGTTATAGTTAATTTTCATTCTCTTACAAATATTAGAACATAAATAGATTCCAATATATTCACTGACAACAATTTCATCAACTTCACTTACACATACATTCTTCTTTAACATTGTTGAAATCATTATAGAATAAAAAATAGAATTTTATTTACAAATAGGTTTAATCATCTCATTAATGTGCACCATTATATATCTTCTCAGATTCCGTGTAACATCTTTCTATAGAAAATGCACCAAATCAACATCTTGATACTTGAGAGAAGAAAAGTCTCCTTTCCTAGGACAAATATGGTGCTGAATAAACATAAATTAAATTCTGAACTCATCATTTTATTCTGATGCAATGGGTCTCTTAAGATTCAGATTTCCAGTTAGCACTTTTAGAGTTGTCTCATATAAAAATAATTCACCTTTTAGAGTGTATGTACCTTGATAATCATAAAACATTACTTTGTGAGGTATGATGACACATTCATCACATTTTCTTGAAGACAATGATATTTTCCTCCCTTTTGAAATCACCTTCACCCATGAAACATCATCTCCTTCCAACAAAAGTTCAATATTCATGTAAAATTCATGTACTGGCTACGGGTAAAAGACTTTGTCATTATTTGCGTACTAGTCAAGCCATCTGTGATCTTTTAGTACCTTCAACAAAAAATAATTTCTCTATATGTGCCATTCAACCAGTATATCATTCTCTTGAGGATACAACATTGTTTTTCAGACCAGGATTTAAAGGACTTGGAGAGCTCACTTCACATGTGCCATTCCGATCAGTTCATTCAATATGGATGTCAAAAGTTAAATGTCAAGGGTAAATAATGAGAGTGGAGACTGTGAGATTATATATTTAATTAATTCTAGTGGATCGATTAAAATATATATCATTTAGGGCTTTTCAAATTACACAATCATGAAATAATGAACAGGGTTCACCTGATCTAATGAAATGATGTCGTTTTAATGAAAACATTAGAAATATGAAAATAACAAGTCATCAATGTCAGCGCGACGTATTTTTCAAAATAATAACGATGTCATTATAAAAATGGTGTTGACATGAAATATTTGTCGAAACACTAAGGTGTTGGCATGAAAATGGTGTCAGTATTACAATGTTGTTGTCTGGAAAATGGTGTCGGCATGACAATTGGGTTGGCATGACAATGGTGTCGGCATGACAATAGTTTTGTCATGAAAACATCACAGAAATAGATCAATCGAAAGGAAACACAATTTATTATTGATTGTTCATTTCTAACTCATGTCTGATGAAATTAATTCTTTCAGAGTTCAATGGATTAGTAAATATGTTAGAAAGATGATATTCAGTGATAATAAATTCATATGTGATTCCACCCTTTTGATAATGATTACTCAAAAAGTGATGTCTTGCATCAATATGTTTTGTTCTATAGTGAGAAACTAGGTTCTTAGATATTTTAATAGCACATGTATTTTCACTGTTAATAGGTACATTTCTAAATTAATATCCATAGTCTAGTAGAGTGTGTTTCATCAAAAATATTTCCATATAATAGAAACCTGAAGCTATGTATTAAACTTTGGCAATAGAGATTTCAACAAGATTATATATCTTACTACACCATAAATGAAAAGACATTCCAAAAAAGTGACATGTCCCAGAGGTTATTTTTCTATCAAATTTTCATCCACTAATGTCAGCATCAGAATAACTTGATATATCAAATGATTTTCCTTTGGAATAGAAAAAAACCAAAATCTATAGTATGTTTCAGGTATTTGAAAATTATTTTAATAGTATTTAAGTGATATCTATTGGGATTATCTTGAAAATAGTCCCACATACACACACTAAACATTATATCTAGCATATTAGTAGTCAACTAGAGAAAACATCCAATCATTCCTCTATAAGTGGATTGATCAACAAATTTACCATCTTCATCAAGATCCATCCTACATGTAGTACTCATTACAGTGTCCCTACATTTAATTCTATCAATTCCAAATCATTTCAAAAGAACTCTTGTGTATTAACATTGATTTAAAATGATACCTTATTTATTTGTAAATATCAGAAATCCAAGAAAAAATATTTGTTCACCCATTAAAATCATTTCAAAATAATTTCACATCATATTTTAAAACTCAATACATAGATAATTTATTGAGGATCCAAAAATAACGTCACCAACATAAATTAGAACTGCTGAAACATCTATTAAAATTCTTTTTATAAAAAACTAGTATCAGAAATTCCTTTTGTAAAACCTTTAGAAACAAGGAAAAAACATAATCTATCGACCCATGATCTTGGAGCTTATTTTAAAAAATATAAAACTTTTGTTAATTTGAAGTCATGGTTTTGAAACTGAGGGTTTGTAAAAATAGGGGATGTTCACCAAAAAAATCCACAACTAGATATCAATTTAGGAATGATCTTTGAACATCCATTTTATATGATTTGATATTAATATGGGAACCATAAGCTCGCATGATTCTGATGGCCTCATGTCAAGTAATAGGTGAAGAAGTTTTTTTCATATTCTGTTCCTTATTCATGACTATAACTTTTTCAACCTTTCCAGCATTATTTAAAATAATATTATAGTATTCATCTACTTTATTCTTAAACACCCCCATATTTCATATGTTCAAGGCGTCATTGGGTCGATCCATTAGGTTCCAATGTTTATTTCATTCAAATTGGTTATGTTCCCCATGCATAACCATCAACCAAAATTAATATTTAATTGCATCATAAATTCTTTATGTTCATGTTTTCAAAATAAGGTATGATGTTTTACCATATTTCTAAGAAAATCTCTAATATGTGCCCCATTATTTAATTCTCCAACAATAGAAACTAATTTATGTTTCTTAAGTGTGCTTGTTGGTCTATAAAATTAGGTGCAAGTAACTTCAAGTTCATCAACAATTTAAGGTTTATCATGTTGATATTCTGAAGAATTTCTAGAACTATTTGATTTCAATGATTTAATGAGAGGAGGATTAGATGATTTTTCATTTATGTCTTGTTTTGAAATATCATATAATAGGTTATATAGAGAGGTATTAAATTTATGTGGATATATTTCATCAAATTCTAGAGGCAAAAATTTTTCTACAAACTTGTTTCCTCTATTAAAGACACTATAGTATTTACTAAAGGTTGAGTAACCTAAGAAGATTCCTTCATCACTCTTAGATGAGAATTTGTCATGGTTTTTTTAGTATTAAAAATATAGAAATTGAAACCAAAAAAATTTAAGTAACTAACTTTGGGTTTCTTATTTATCAAAAAATCATAATGAGTATTCTTAAATATCGGTCTAATTAAGACTCTGAAAATTTTGTATCATGCTTTATTTGTATCCTCTGTCCAAAGGTAAACAAGTATATCATAATCATTAATCACTTTTAGAGCTATATTTTTTAAAGTTATATTCATTATTTAGACAAATCCATTTTGTCTATGTTTCCCTAGGGTGGGGATGTTATGACTATATCCATTGTGTGAGAAAAAATATTCAATGTTTTGACTTTCAAACTCACATCCAGGATCACTTCTTATGGATCTTATTATATGTCTAATGATATTTCCACAATTTTAGCATGCATGGTGATGGAAGTACATGGTTCACTTTTGTGAGATATGAAACAAGTCTTCATATACATAGAATAGTAATCTAAAGAACCTAGAAGGAGTGCATCCCATTTAAACTCTAGACCATCTAATCAAGTCCATGTAAACCAACTATAATGGTTGATAAGATGAAAATTATTTCTTTGATTTGAATTATATCATGTGTTATTTACCCTTTTGATATGGATTATAGAATTTTTCATCATGAAACTCATGTTTGGGTAGATCCTTGACTATAAGTTTTTTAGTATTCTTTATTAGAGAGTGTACATTACAATGTCCTAATCTCATATGTCAAGGCTAAGATTGATAATGAAAGTAACTTAAAAAAGAAATATTTTTAGAAGCTAATGAATCTAGGTTAACAAAATATAAATTTTCATTTCTAAATGAAGAAAATTCAAATTCATTTTTAAAGTTAAAAACATTGAATGAATCATTTAAAAATTTAACATGATATTCATCATCACATAATTGTGAGATATACATAAAATTATATGTCAATACCTCAACAAAAATTATATTTGAAACTGAAAATATGTTACAGTTACCAATCTAGACTAAGACAATTATTTTGTTTTTAGAATTGTCACCAAAGGTTACATATCCACAGCCAGTATTTATTTTGTTCGTGAAGTTTGAATAATCTCATTACATGTGTCATGGATATCAATTGTCCATGTACCACTGAATCTTTTAGGAGATCTTTAAATAGCACTCTTATAGAATAATAAAATAAAAACATATTTTGGAACCTAGACATGATTGGGTCCAGTGACATTAGTAATCAATGTTTAGGTACCCAAAATTTCTTTATGCATCTCCTATGAGATTTATGTAACATATTATAAAGTATACTCTATTTTTTAAAGAAAAAAAAAGCTCATAAAATATTTTCTATATCATGAACTAGCATCAAAATTTTGATTTTTGGGTTGATGAATATATTTTCCATTTTTTTTACACAATGTGTTTTCGAAAATTTTCATTGTCCAGGATGATATACAATACCAAAAGTGTAGTTTGGTGCGATTTATTTAAGAATAATTTGAGTAAGAGTATTTTTTCTATTGGTCATCTTTTCTAGATCATTATTCAATTTCATAAAAGAAATTTTTAATTCACTATTTTCATTGAGTTTCATATCCTTCTTTTCAATTTCTGTAGTATGTTTAGACATAATGGTTTTAGTAAGAGCTTGTCATTTATTTAAATATTTATATTTATCTTTTAGTTCATTGCATGTCTATTCTAGAAAGTTATAGTACTAAACTAGCTTACCAATTTTTATATTTTTATACTTACATTCATTTTTAGAATAATAAATAATTGTGTGCATGAGAATATAAGGACACATTAGATATGTTTTTCATAAAACCCAAATTCTGTGTGTGTTATATTTATCATTATGAGAAGATTCTAATTCACGATATTTTTCCATAGAGGCACTCCAGGTGGCCTTCATAGCATTCTTATACTTATTTTCATTATTTCTACACATTTTATTTTATTTTATTTTTGGAATGTTATCTTTGACATTTCCTACCATCTTGTATTCATTGAAAACAATATCCTCTAAATTGTCATTTCTTTTCCAGTCATTTTCCAGCTTCCCTTAATATCATATCTTCCTTTATAATTGGGAATCTTTAAAAAATCATTCTTCATATATAATAACTTGAATCTTCAGGCATGTCAAGCCATATATTCATTATTATCTGATGTTGATTCATCATTTCAAGATATTTAAATGGAGGCTAGAACCTCCTCTTTTTACTTATTTTTAGAGGTAGTAGTCTTGAAGGATATAGATTTTATCTTAAGATCATCATATTTTTTTTAATTATTCTTTTCCTCATACATCATTGGTTTTACAATGTGTTCTTAGAGAAGTAATTTTTTGATGTCACATTATTCTCTATTAGAGATATAAGTTCCTATTCATCTATAAGATAAGAATCTAATGAATATTTATAATTTTTTCATTGGTTGTAACATCTCTTCCTAGAGAGATCATAGTGGTCCTAATTTCTATAAACCTAAGATGCATGTCAGAAATAGGATCCTCGGGATTCGTCTTAATATTATCATATTTAATAGTATATGTGTCATGTCTCATTTAAATAACTCTATTTGTTCCATCATGTGAAATATACAATGTATGAAAATTTTAATGGGATATTTTACATGCAGAAATTCTCTTAAATTATTCATCTCATAAAAATAATTATAGGGAATTCATGACTTTAAAATTATTTTTATAAGCTGTCATAGCTGGGTCATCCCACATGGTTCTAGTAATAGAAAATATCTAATAGTCATCTTCAATTGAAGAACAAATTTCACAACACATACTTTTTAATTGCATTTTCATTTTAATTTTCCATTGGGAATAATTTTCTAGATTAAAGAATAGAGGTATATTGGTAGAATCACCTTACAGTAAATTTTCCGTAATTAAATTTTAGAAGATGATTTGAAAGATATAAAAATTTAGTATTAACAAAAATTTTAAGATCATTGAAATAAAACTAAAATCTTATTTGAAAAAGTTTGAATTTTTTTTGAAAACTAAAATGTCCAAACGACTTTGATACCAAATGTTGGTCGGAGTATAGTACTCAATAGGGGAGGAAATTGAGCATCTATAAAAAAATTTTTTTAAAAAATTTTGTTTAAAACACCCTACAATTTAAAATTCAATTACCCAGTTCTCTAGCAGTGATTTTAAAAGTGATTGACAATTCTATTAATTTCTTAAATGATTGATTAGTTAATATTTATATTGATTTGAAAATTAATAAAACATTTTATGCTAATATAAAAATAAAATATATTTAAAAAAACTTTCTAAGACTAACTATCAGAGTTCAATATAGTTTTATAAAATATGCGATAAAATAGTGTAAAACAAAAAGGTAATACATAGAGGAAATAACACAAGACGTTCAGTCTTAAGTAGAGACTTAATCTGATCCATATGGTGATCACCTACCACCATTTAGTTTAAATTAATAAACAATTTATTCCACACCCTAGATCGGGGTTTAAAACCGCACACAAAGCATTCCAGGTCACCCTCGATCTCTACCACAATTATTCATCATAAAATCAACAAACATGTGAAACATGACCTCTTTTATAGTTCCATGTGGGATATGAAAGGATAAAAAGTGTGTGATATTGAGGATATCAATTATCCTCTAGTTATGCACAAGATTTTGTCTTTGTCTAATAGACATTTACATACACTGCTCATAAATGTATCTAAAATAACACAACAAAACTAAAGACGTGGAGATAGGTTTAGAAGTCTCTGTGTGTTATGTCGTGCCACTCTGGACTCGTTTGATGAATAGGAGTTGATGTCTGAGTCTTATTCTTGTCGTTGACACAAAAATAGATTTTTCTAGTCTAGTTTCTAGGTACACGTAGGGTTCTCTAGGTATATTCTTACCATTTTTTGATATGCCTAAATAGTTTTTAAATTAAATGATCAACTCAATTTAGATTCCATTGTGTGTTTTTATTTTTTTTCTTGAGATCATAGTGGTTGAATGATAGTTTCATATTTTCTCTAATATTTTCTTCTCTGGTCGGCATGTACGACCACATGTATCATAGTTTTCATCCTATATCTGTTCTCTCTTTAAAAAACGCTTCTTATTTTAGAGGGCCGAAAAAGTGCATGAACATTCCCCATTCATAGGTTCATCATACATTATATCATTTTCTAAATGTTTTAAAAATGATTATAAAATACATTAGTATCGTTAAAGGAAACTAATATGACTATTAGAATAAATATTAATAAATTCATATTTAAAAAATCTATCATTGACTCATCTGTCACTGTCTCCTTATTTTGATGTCTCCGTCTATCAGTATTTACATACATTAGTGACTCGTATAAATTGTGATTCCTTAGCCTGGTAGCACAATGAAACATTCGGTCACATGGACTGACCATAGGCCATATACATCATTGAGTCATATGCAATAGTGAGTCTTCTACGTTGGTGAGACATATGAAATAGTGAGTCGTCTTTGTTAGTGTCATGTGCAACAGTGAGTCATCTGGGTTAGTGAGACATATGCAATTGTCAGTCATCTTCATCAAAATATTTGTTAAATGGTGAGTCATGGTCAACGATGAGTCAGTCACATATATAGAACATGTCAATGATTGATCATATATCTGTGATTCATAGGTCTATCACACCCCATGCTATATCAAATATTCCAAAGGATTTAGGAATTTCACAGTCACATCATAGTTTACCCAATCCAACTATCAAAAATCATCCCACCCCACTACCAAAAGGTTACCAAGTATTCTATTCTAAGTTCCAATATTTATACATAGCTCATTTAAACCCCTCTATGGTCCATGTGTGTCATATTGGATATTTCTAATCATGTCCATGTCCAACGGTTGTTTTTTCATACATGTAGTACCAATGGATATAGTGTTAACCATGAAACTTTTTCCATTCATTCATAAGAATTAATTTTTTATTAAAAAATTATTAAAATTTAATAGATATATATCCCTCAGTTTCGAGACCACATATCACATGATTAATAAAATGCATAAACTGAAAGGTGAATGATCCAAGGGTCATCTACCTCAAAGGAAGCTATTTTTTTAATTCAAATCATGTACATCACTTATTAGTATCTTCCTAGTATATTCCATGATCACATTAAAATCTAAAGTATTATTTTCAATCCAAAATACCAATTAATTAACTAATATAATTTATAATTTCATTCAATTTATAAAAATTGGCCACGATTTCTTAAAACTCACTAGTTTCCCACATTGCTTTAGAATAGGGACAAACCACTCATACATGGCTAGTAAGTTCATTCCTAATTCATTTTAAGAGAAATCCAAAACATGTGACACTTATTAAATTAAAAAATTAATTTAATTTAATATAATACTCTAATAAAAATAACTGAGTGGCATACCTACATCCATATGGAATCAATGGCGTGTGTTTATTATCCTTACACTTCCTATTGATAATCCATGAACAATACATATAATATTGGGATGATTCCACCATGAAATCTTGTAATATTTAATGAAACAAATCTAATAATTCCAAAAAGTTAGGGATAAACAAAGGAATGGAATAAAAAGGTAATAGCTGAAAAAACTCACCTCACTCAACCCCAAAAATCACCAAGATCCTCCCATATCCTATTGGTGGCTGATTGAAATGGAGGGTTTAAAAACTCTAATATAAGTCAATTGTGAGATAAAAAGAAGAAGGTTGTGGGTACTAAAATTGAGAAATGGGAATATGATATTTCATAGAATTTCAAACTATAAAGGGTTTCACCATGAAATACACCACAGCTTGCACCATGTCATGGAGAACCTCCTAATTTCCCTAAAAATTATAACATAACATATCACATGGAAATGAAAAATCACCTCTCCTGGTAATGTATGAGGAATTTCCCCCTCAAACCACAATTCTCTATATGAAATGGTTGATATCCCCTATCAATTCACACTAGTGAAATCTCCAGGTTCTACTCTTACCTGAGTATAAAAATAATAGAGGCCATGAATGTATCATATTTCTCCTATCAATGTTTTGGATATAAGAACCACCAAATCGCCTCACACTACTAAAAAAAATAGTGGAACTTGTATTTTATTAACACCATAGTGCACTGGGATTCCCAATTTGCATTCCCAATAAGTCTCCACCCCTCCCAAAATGCATGGATGCTAAATTTTAGAATAGTTCAAACTCATTGCATTAAAGTCTCCCAAAACTCACATCATAGGAATTTTGGTCCCAATTTTCCCATGGGGGCCTCCTCAAAGCCATCCATTGTGATGTGCATAAGGTCCCACACCCATATTTATTTTAATCAAACATTATGATCACTCACTAAAACACACACTGCAGAATGGTGGGGTTTCCTTCAATTTTTTTATGCACCACAAGTCCCAAAAAAATATTTCTTCCCATTTCCAATATGTATAGGCCCCAAGAACCACACACTCAGAGAACCATTCCACAAAACCTAATTGAGCACCCAAAGTACCTCTCAGGCTTCAATATACATCCAAAAATATCTTATTACAGAAATCCAAACCTTGGAATCTTGATTTGAAATCTGATTTTCAAAATGAACCATGATCCAAAGATAGAAATCAAAATTTTCATTGAAAAAAGAAACCATAAAAGTGAGGGTCTTCACAATGATTTCCCATTTTATTAATTAATATATAATATAATTTCTTCAACGTCATCATATTATGATCTTATTTCAAACTATCATTCCATTATTTTATCTTTTGAACCTCTCCATCTACCATTTTTACTTCTAAATCTTCAAGATAACTTTCTTATAAAACAAATTAAGTAAATTTAATGATAGTATACATTCTCAGCCAATCATTTCAGAGTAAGAATTATGTTAAAGAATTTCTCAGATTAATTTCAAATTATTTGAATCAATATACTCAAAGTAACCCATACATACCTTAGGGATACAATGGAATTGTCAAAATTATAATGTTCTCTGAGTAAGTGAAACTTAGATATTAACGCTTTTCAATAATTTTTCCAATTTTCTAACCACATGATTTGAATTACACTTATATATATTGGTAAGGTATCTTTATTTTTTGATTTTATAGTTTGACTACTTAATATTATACATACAAATCATAAGATTTTTTACCCTTTACAATATTTCATATTCTAGATCAACCAATATATATTCATGGGGTTTAGAACTATAGAATATTTCATATCCTTTATCTACCAACTACTATGCATGGTTTTGGATTTTATGGCATATAACAATAATATACAAACATAATGATTACTCTTATTCATGATGGTGAATTATTTATAAATCTTTATCCCATCATGATTATTTTTGTATAAGATATAGTATATGATAATCCCCTAAGAGTACATGTTTCTCTAAAATTTTATATCAACTATTTTTTATGATGAGAATCTAGAAGTGTCATTACAATATTCCTAAATACTTTTTTTATGGACTTCTAATATTTTTTAGGGGAAACAAATGATATAGGCTATCTGGTGTATGGGAATCACAATTCCCAGATACTTCCTCCAATTAAGCTCATCATTAGTAATCTTAAGAAAAGGTTTTAATAGAAGATGACCCAATAATAGTAAATCCACACACACACACACATATATATTACTGAATATTCATATTGGAAAACATTTATAATTGTTCTTAGACATTATCATTGGTTTTGATACATATCATGAGTAATTTACATTGATGTGTTTGCATAAACCATGACAAGATATGTTCATGGTGAATTTGGGCATGTTGGGTGAGTCATAACTAATATGGTATTACAGAATAATGCGAGAAATGATTCATCTATTATATTCATCAACTAATGTATATATATTAGGCCCATTGATAGGGATATAATAGAATGATTAATTACATGGACATTACATTTTTATTAGAAATTTCATCTCTATAATATAAAAGTGGGAAACATCGATCACATAAGTTGAAGAAATCAAGAAAACTGGATGATTAAACATATCATCAAAAATGGATTATATTACATAATATCTATTCATATGAGGTTTTACATAATTTCAACATTAATTGCATTATCTATTGTATCATTTTCATGTCTCTAGATACTAACCATGGAATTTAGGTGATGTGACAAAATTCCACTCGAAAAGGGACCTAGAGTGTCACACTCTATGTGTATAAAAAACCTCAGTTAAATTTTATATGAATTTACCATGTTTAATAAATATTTTTCTCATATGTGGATTAATAATTATTCATACTAGTTTTATTGCAGTATAACTATCATTGTTTATTCAAGAGAATATATACATGAGTTCAATATTTATTAAATATTTATCCACCGGTTAATTTTTTATTTAATTAAATAATAATATAATATTTATTTATCCTTGTTCACTATTAATGAAACAAATATTTATTTATTTATTCATATGAAAATTTAATTATTATTTTTCACTCGTTTTGTGAATATATATTAATTGTAAAATAAATAAATTAAATTTAATTAATTAAATGAATATCTATTATTCATGGTCTGATGAATATTGATGAGGATTATTGAGTTTAGATTATGGTTTAGTAATAAATTTCATATTAAATAATATTTTAATATTTATTTATTTATTGAAGAAAATAATGTTTATTTTATTCAAAATTGTATCACTTGGCATTTTAATAATAGTAACTCTATTATTATTTAGAATCGAGTTCTATAAGATTCGAAAATAATAATAATTTCTCAGGTGAAATTATTAGTTTCTTACCATCACTCTATCTAATAATATTTTAGATATTTTATAGTACACTAGATACATTATAATCATAATGAAAAATGAGATTAAGATATGATTCTACCAAGATGAAGAGAGTGTCTTCTCTAGAACACAATAAAGATCATAGAACAATTCTCCTACTCCACTTCGGTGATTCGTTCTCATCTTGAAGGAATATGTTGCGATTATTAGCAATCACCAAAAGCATTAGAACCATCTATGAGAGAACCTAGACGATTCTACAACAATGATCAGAGGTTTACAGATAATGTTTGGATCATCTATAGTGGGGATCTACTATTTATTACACTAATTAAATGATGATATGATAAGAGTTATTCACTAGAGCATCAAAAATGAATAAATAATTAAATTAAAATAAATTCATTATTTAAATAAATTAATTATAAATTATATGTTAAAAGATCCTCTCTATGTATTTTCAGGATTATTAAATTAATATTAAATTTTATTTCATTGGTCATTACGTTATTCATTATTGAAACATCATAATTACCAACAATTATGAATAAAACAGTGTTGGCATCTTCCCAACTAGTGATTCAACATCCCCCGTAACCATTAGGTGTATTCGAGGGGCCACATAATATTTTATAATTATTTTTTATTCATTTATCAATTATATACAATTATTTATCTTCTAGTTTATACAGTTGTTAATCATAATCTTAGTTATCATTTTAAAAAAATTAATATACTTCATTAAATGTATATATGGTCTTAAAAAATTAAAAACCAATGATAAATTACTTGATATTCCTTCAAGTGGTGCTAAAGAGTCTAGATGGTAGATAAAAAATCATGTTATGTTACCAAAATTACACGTCACATACATAGGTCCATAGTACATAGATGTGTCATGAGATACAAATTGTGTCAATAAATAAATGTCGCACATCATATTTAATGCAAGACATTTGCTGACAATGCCAGCCTAACAGGCAGTCATTCAAACCATGTAACTTGTAGATTTCACACACGTTGTGTCTTATATACATTATAGAAGTGATATTCAGGATATTGTTGCAGTCAAATAAATGGATTTTGTTGCATGAGTTAAAAAAATTTTAACATTAATGAGATCCATGAAATTTTTCTGGTGTACAGACTATGTGAGTTATTAATATCAACATCCAAAAAATCTGACGAGTCAACAAGAAGGTTGTGTGGATATATGAAAAATAGAGCATGTATAGTATAGCTCATGAGTACACATTTTGTACACCAACCAAGATACATTTTGAGTCTATAAATGACTATCCAATATATATGGTATGTGGAAAACATAATATGTAGGTCATTAGTAATCAAAATGCATTCAACTGTTAATAAATGATATTAAATTATGCAAATGGTAACTATTTTAAGCATTAAAACCTTCACTCATTATTGGTAGCTAGAATTATAACCATGTTAGAAAATTTTAAAAAAAAATCACAATCAATTATACATAGTTATTTTTAAATTTTGGTTAAACCATTTATTTTCCATGATGTATTAGGTGATAGGAATATCTAAGGCTCTACTGATGAACATTAAAATAAATTAAATAATTAATTAATAAATTATTGAAATTAATTCAAGAGAATTTATCTTAATAATAAAAAACATATTGAAGTGAATTCAATATAATGTACTCTTGTCTATTAATTGCATGTATGTGGATTACAATGATCTTATATCAAGAAGTTCACGTGATTGGATTATTTGATTTATTATAATTGCACTGTTTGGTAAAATTTTACTAAATAAAATAATATCATGAATTTAATACATATCCTCTCAATATATAATGAAAAATCAATCCAAGAGTTATAAAAGAGTGTTTATGGAATTATTCAACTCAAACAACATATGGTTCTAGGATTTTATAACCTAGGATCAATGGTTAGTAATTATTCTATAGATCAACCACCAATTATAAAATCCAATGTTTATCCTACTTTATTTATTATAATTTTTCTGTTGTATAGTTAATTAAAAATGTATAATTTATATCCTCAAAAATTTAATAAGTTAATTAAATTACACTTATTTTTAACAACAATGTCATAAGATAAAAAGGGCAGTTTACACTTGAAGACTAAAATCCATAAAATAAAATATTAAGATAGTAAAGCCTTCCACTACCTGAATAAGATGGTAACCATTGAATTAAGTGTTTTCATAGACAAATTATAGAATCCTAATTTTATCAGGGAATTATTATAAGGTTATTCTGTGAGATTAACCAAATCGGTATTAGGAGTAATGTTCAAATTCCTTCCAATATCATTTTGGTGGATGGTATTGGGAAAATCCAATTATAGGTTTTTAGTTTTAGATAATCCCCTCAATGAATCAAGGAGTTATGATTTATTGTATTTGGAAGCTTATGAAAAACAGTATTTCCTTGAGTTATTTACATGGAAAAAGTCTAGGTTATGAAAAATAACAGATGGATTCTTGCCACTTTGATATCCAATCGATGGGATATTCCTAAAAAATGGTGATCGATATTGGTCATTTATAAAATTGAGGGGAATGAATAAATTTAATTGAATTTATTTTCTACTTTTGTAATCCATATATAGTGATAAAATATTTCCTTATATGTTGAAAAAATGAAAACCCATATGAATTTAATAATATCACTATGATCCTTATCAGTTAATGATAACCTTCTCGTAAGATCAAATTTCTATGATAGTAATATATTCTGACATATTTTACAATGCAATAAAAAATAATTTGTACTAGAAAATACAAATCCCAAAGCGAATTCTAAGAAGTATATTGAAGTGGTAATCCCTCTTTATATAAATTGTTTTTATGATGCCATATATGTCTAATTTTTTATTTTATCATTCATGTCTAATGGACATCTAAATAAATATGAGGATATGTATTTGTAATGCATCATGTATAACCAAAATGAACTTTATCAATATAAGGAATGACAATCAAAATATGATTTATCAAATTAATTATTCACATATATGCTATGAAAACCGATTCTAGATAGGCCTCATGTAGTCAATCTAATGTTATATAATAAGTACATGAAAATTTTGGGATTTAAGATACCCGATGAGGTTCACACATATCTCATTTTATCATCACTGCCTAAGATATTCTATAGTTCCATTGTTAATTATAATATTATAAATATTTATAAATATCTCTTATAAATTAATATATTGAGTCCCTATGTTTTCAAGGACACGAAACATGAAAACCTGGTAGGCTTTATGGTTAATAAAATTATAAAAAAAAAAGTGGTCCTAAGAAACATTCCCTGTCTACGGATCTTGATCTCTATCCTTCTAAGAAAAGAACAATCCAAATACATGAAAATGAAAAAATTCAGTTTGTTTTTCATGTGTCATTTTGGACCAATAGAAGAATAATTATACCCAATTAAATAAACAAGGGGAAATATCATGTTAATTTATTATTGAGTGAAATATTTCTATATATATACATTAGTTATATTATACAGAATGTGGGGATTACTTATGTCATTAATTATAAGAACCAAGTATATTTTTAATGATCTTAATGGGAGAGGTATATTTACGGGCTTACAATTGATCGAGGTTGGCTACTCTGTCCATTGGGTACTTACACCATACATTTCAAGCATGACTTATCATTGTTTTAATGAACAGCTATTATGTGTATAGTGTTATGAGAAATTCCACCTATGTTTCATTCCTTGACATGGATGGATTTATTTTAATGTTTAGAAATAAAGAATGATACATTTATAAAAAAATGAATTTTTTTATGATTTAAAATAACTAAATAATAATCTTTGGGTATTAAATTTTAAGAACCAATTATTATAATTATATAACTAATTAAATTTTCATGAATCAATTCACACCCATCCATGGCGTCTCCATATTGGTAATGTAAACTAGAATCATTTAAAAAAAGATCTATCAATATGGTTATTTATACTCTTTTGAGCTAAAATAACTTAACGTATGTCACACATGTTTAAAAGGAAAATTGATGAATCCACCATTCGGTGTTAATGGTGAAATTTATACAGAGATTCTAGAACTAGAGCACATTAATGTGTATAGACCACTTCAGTTAAAAGTTATATGTGGTTATTTCTAATTCATTACATTAAATAATTATTCAATTTGATATGGATAATTCTACTTAATGATTTATAAGTTTGAGACTTTTTAAAAATTTAAAGAATTCATTAATGATGTAGAGAATCAACTTTGTATGAATAAAATAAACATTGATATGATCAATGTGGTGAAGTCCCAAAACTAGAGTTTATAATTTTTTTTGAATGTGTGGGGTCTTATCCCAAATCACTCCACCTTATACACCATTGTTGAATGGTTTACGTAAATGGTGTAACCATACCATGCTTTACACTTTGACGTCAATAATGATTCATGAATATCTTCTATTCCCTTCGAATATATACAATGTAAATGAAACATCATATGTACTAAATTGAGTGCAAACATAATAAAAAAATGTTTCCCATACTAGAAATTGACTAGGAAGGAACCTATATTGTCAAACATTCATGCATGGAAATGTGTGGAATTTATTATGTAAATATCAGGAAAAAAACTATAACTCAAAGGCATAAAGTATATATTTATAGGATGTCCTAATTAAGATAAAGGATATCATTCATGTGAAATAATTCTAGTCTTTCAGAGTACTACATTTTTATACAAGTAACACATCTTCAAGAAGGATAGTCGATAGAAGATCTATTTTGATGAAGCTGATTCTAAATATATTTAGGAGTTAGTTTGGGAATAAATTTGATTGGTCCACATGGAAGAGGATGTTCCTAAAACAAAAGAACTATATATGATCTCTAAAATGATAGATAACTAGAATGATATCATTTTATAATAACTGAAGTTGATGACTCATTATCCATTGAAAAAATTGATCCTCTTTCCAATATGAATGTATTTGAGAGATTATAAATTGGAAGATTGAATAAGGCATTGACTTCTGAAATGGATTCAATGTATCAAAATCAGAAATGGTTTTCGGTTGATATACCTGTTTATGTAATGGTCATTGGGTGTAAATAGGTATTCATTAGAAAAATGGATATGGAAGGTATTTTTAGAACCTATAAAGCTCATCTTGTGGGTAAAGGGTTTAAAAATCATCATGTAATTGACTATGATGAAAGCTTTTCTTTTGTTTCCATGATCAAATCTATCTAAATTCAGATTTCATAACATGAAAGGTTCGATAAGTGTTTCTTTATAACATTTGATAGGATCAATCATGTATGTCATGTTATATACTAGTCTTGATATTTCATATGATTTGATCATTTTAGGAAGATATCAAGCTGGTCTAGGAGAATAACCTTGCTTTTCTATTTACACTATCCTTAAATATGTAAGTCATACTTATGATATGTTTCTAGTTTTTATTAGAGATCTTGTGTTAGACATTAGGGGATATACTAATTAATGTTTCCAAACATATTAGAATGATCTTAATTCATAGTCAATATATATATTCAGTATCGTGGGAGGAGTTGGGAGTTGGAGGAGTTCAAAGCAGCCAGTGTTTACCGATTATACAGTGGATTCGGAATATACAGTTTATTCTAAATTATCCATAATGTAGTTTGAATTCATAACATTATAGAACGTATTGATATGGTTTATAGTAGTGGGGACCTAATGTGATTTTATTGTAATAATAATACAATGGTGCATCTCACAAAATAGCCAAGGTCACAATAAAGGATAAAGCATATACTCTACAAGTATCACCTCATGAAGGGTTTTTCTCATAGCCGTGATGATACAAGGAGAAGATATTTTATAGAGGGAAACATGGAAGGCCACTTGACTAAAGCTCTATCTTGAAAAAATCATGAATATCATCTATGATAAAATAGACCAAATCTTATTAGTAATTATCTTTAGTGAATGTGGGAGGCTGTTAAGGTTTATTCCCAAACATCAACTTATATATACTTTTAGAATACGTGTATTCATTATTTTTAATAATTTATAATTATTTATCACATCATAATTATTTTTCTATGAGGCATTTTATTTGATAATGTTCTAAGAGTACATGTTTCACTACAAAGTCATAATAGTTCCCTCCTAGGATGATAACCAATAATTGTGGTGGCATTATTATTTAATACATGTTATTGGCCCGAGTAATACAATATAGAGGGGGTAAATTGAGTTCCTATAAAAATTTATATTAAAAACTCTATTTTGTAATCCCACAATTTATAAAAAATTCTAGCTAAACCCAGTTGAAGCTTTCTAATAATTTTACTATTCAATGAGTTTCTCAAAATATTGATTATTTCTTAGTTATAATGATATCGGTTCTTGATACAACCTTTGAAACTATTTTATTAAATCAACACTGCTATAAATACTATCTAATACTAAAAATCATTATGAAACATAGTATTTTGAAATATTAATTAAAACAGAGTAATCTAAATTGATAACCCAGCAGATTAAAACAAGTTGATCAGTATCAAGCCAAGACCTAATCAACTCAACTTGGTGATCACCTGCCAGTATGAAAAATATATATAAATAATTGATCCACACCTTGGATATGGGTTTATACAATACCCCAAAAGACTATCTGGGTCACACGACCTCAACCATTGTTCTACATGGAATATAAAACATCTAAGTCACATAGTAACTCATCCACAGTCATACGTGGGTGAAATGAGGAATCAAACGATATTTGTGTGAGGATTTCTTGTATCTTCTAGTTCAGTGCAGAAAATAATTTCTATATTTATTACAGATACAAACACGGCTTGAATTATAAATAAAACAATACACAATAGAGAGGAATTTAATAATAAGGGATTTGAAATTCCCTAATTTTTTTTCTATGCAGATTTGGACATATAAGATATTTCATATTTTATTTTAAAGTCCCCTTCAGAATGAATACTCAGAAACAGAGTGTTGTCAGTTCTGAGTTATGTCTTTTTTAGTTCAGTGATTTTATCTTATTCTCTTCTTTGTATTGGTACTACAAGGATGTTAGATGTTTTGATCCACAACTAGTAGAAACTGAGAGTTTTTCATGTTATATTTTAATTATTCTTGAATGCATGTGTGTTCACCATAACGTCTCTTTTGCTAGCCATCTACACTTCCTTGGAACTTTTTCCATCTTGTGTTCCATGTTATATTTAATCTTCTAGTGTTTCAATCATGGATGACAATGATTACGATCTCCACACCCCATACCTCATAATGTGAGCTTTCATGTCCACAAAAAACATTAATTTTGTCAATTTCATTAAATGACTCAAATATGACCATTGTAATCCTCAATTAAATTTAATTTAGAAAGACAAAAACATTAGTAAGAAACAATGTCACAGTTGGTGGTGAAAAAGAAGTGATGCCATAGTCACAGTGAGTCAAAAGCAGTTACATAGAAATATGTCTTGTTATGTTGTCTTGTTAATGTGTCACAGAAATGGTATCATTTCCTTGGTCATTTTTATCAATGGTTTATTATAATGCTATCATAGAACAAATTTTAAAGAAATAGTGTTTGGTTCTTTACGAAGTCTGAAACTGGTAGCACAGTTACGGGGTTTAGTCCTTTGGAAAAAGGAACCAGTAGCACAGTTACAGTATCTGGTCCTTTGTGAAATCTAGAATCGGAAACATGTTTACTTTTTTATGGTCCTTTACAAATATGGAATCAATACCACAATTATGGTTCATAGGAAATGGTGTTATAGAATTTTACTATTTATAGACAAAACGGTGAGGTTGTTAGTGCATAGAAATGTTGTCTCATACATTGTCAAATATCTATAATTTGTTTTTAAAATGAATATATATAGAATGGATTATATTAAATTATAATAATAATGGAACATCGTAGAACAAGTGTAAACATTATATTAGGGATTTAAACATGTTTTTTATTATTTACATGATTGACATGATTTGTGATAATTAAAACAAGAAGAGTCAAACAATATTCATCTTGTTGATAACAAATCATATATTTTACAGGCCACGCATCTTGGAATAAACATATTTTTTTATCATATCAACGTATTATAGCATATATATAAAATTAGTGTGTTTTTTACCTTTTATAAAAAATTCCAGTTCTTATTTCTCCCCCTTTTGGGATTATCTAAAAGCTAGTAAAAAAATATAAATGAAACCAACAAGTAAATAAAAAGAGGTAGAATGTTTCATTGTATAAAATGATAGAGTATAGTTACAATAATAAAAATAATACAACACATCCCTATCAAAAATTATCTATCACTTCAATTCAGATTCCGCAGTATTCACTTTATCTTTGTAAAATACATCAGGACTCAAAGAAATATGTACATAAGTGGAGGTGTTAAAAGTAGTAGTAAGGGAATGTAATGGAACTCCAAAAATGATAGAAGGGGAAAGGGTTTGTCTGGTGGAAGACTAAGGATATGGTCATTCATCAATAACTGGTCTGATCTGGATGAGAGCCTGAGAGACAGATACAGTTATGGGTGAAATGATGTAGAAGAAGAAGGATTGGTAGAAGGAATCATGCCACGTATTAAAGGAGCAGTGGAAGGAGAAACTAAGGATATGCAATTAACACATAGATACAAATTTAATAGATTGATAAAATATATTATGATTTCACCACCAAAGAGAATGGCCTTTACAAAATCATCTTCATTTTCCAAGAATTTCTATAGATTATGTGTGAATTCCATTAAAATCTAAACATGAGCTTTGAAATCATGAGTTATAGGATGCTGAATTAAATTATCCATAAGATGCATGAAATTTTTTTAAAACTAATTCTTATAGTAGATCCTATTTATGTAGTAATCCACATTCCAAGATATTTCGTATTGATCATCTGTGGGAATTTTTGAGTGAACTCTTACAAAGTCAAGTGCAAGGTCACTATTCTTAATGATTGTAGAGAGGCTCTCTAGATCATAAACACTCAGCGCAAACTGAAGTTATTCCCTAAATAATAATCTGATCATTTCACTATCCAAAGCCTGTGATGGCTGAGTATAATTAGATGGAGTAGAAACATATGATGTTAGAGATTTAATGTAATTTAGAATAGTTTGTAAACATCCTTTTTATTTAGTGGTTAGATTATTGATTCGAGAGACAAGTCCACACATCTTGTTTTCTATTTTTATGTTGTTCTCAAACACCTTTACATACATTTTAATCTATTTATCTAGAAGCATAGATTCATCCATTTGATGGTTCTTACTAGCATCATCCTCATTGAGATGAGCAATGGGGGATTGAGAAGCTTTAATGTCATTCATCATTTCCTCAACCACAAATTTTTAATATTTCACCTCATAAAAAAACTTTCTATTATCAATCCATATTTATTAATCTTCATGAATCATATGGGGTTGGATCTTACATACAATTTTCTCCAGAAGAAACACAACATCTCATTCACTAAAATTGGTCACTGGGGTAGGTCGCGACATCTTTATATTCTCAAATTCAGAAAACAAATTGACTTCAATGTCATTCAAATCATTACGACTTACATAATAACATGTATCTTAAATATGTTCAAAAAGTAAGAATAGAATAATGTTCTGGTACCTTATGAAACATATCTTCTATAATAGAGATTGGATTGAGGTGATGCATAGTTGAAAAATCCAATCTGTGAACAGAGATTTCTTGATACTCATTAACATCAAAATACATTGGAAACCCATACCAAGAATACACATAACATGAGTCAATAGTATTTAACACTTCAATCCTTTCCAATATAGGGTTTCAATCCCCTCAATATATTCATCCCTTATATGACTAAGAAAGTCAATATTTAGACTAGTTTCCACACCCTTTGCTCTCTCAGATTCATCCACACCTCTAGATAATTGTAAATTGTTCTCCATTATTCATTAAGTAGATAAAATCCTTGATATTCTTTCATTTTTACATTATCTTTTTCACAGTTGAAACATTTTCCTCCATAAGATTATTTTCTTCTTATTCTTCCGCAACATTACTTTTAGTAATAACTTCACTTCTATTTCTAGAATCATTATCAACTTTAGATAGAGGATATTTTCAACAAGGAACATAATGACGTTAATTATATTTATCTATAATTACATCAACTTTAGTAACAAATTTTTCTCCTTTTGATCTTGTTGAGTCAATAAGGTTTTCCTTATGACTTTTCCATTCATTGTTTTGAAAATCACAAACACCTTACCTTTAGGAAAATTGCTTTTATAAGGAAAATTGCTTTCTTAAGGAAAGTTGCTCTTATAAGAAAAATCACTTTTATAAGAAAAATTATCCTTATCTTATTTTCATCAATATTTTTCTTATGTATGAGATTCAGATTCATTTCTATTTTCTCGGAATCGTTGAAACTTTGATATGAAGCATTCTGTTTTAGGATTCAGATTCTGGATAATAATTATAAGAAAGTTTCATTCCGAATTCCGGATATGAACTCTGACTAAGTTCTATTCCAGATTCAGGATACGAATTCTTATGAAGTTCGATAATGAATTCTCAATACAAATTCTAATGATTAATTCTCATTACAAATTCTGATGACGAATTCTCATTACGAATCCTGATGATGAATTCTCATTACGAATTCTGATGACGAATTCCCATTCCGAATTCGCATTCCGAATTCACCTATTAAACAGAATCTGATTATCTTTGTTTTATACACTCTGAAATAATTCAGACTCCGAAAAATATTTTAGTTAGACTCCGAACTTTTATTCTACTTACACTTCTATAATTTGTCTACTCTTTATTATTTTCATTACACTCCGAACCTTCACTCCGAAGCTTTCATTCCGAACTTTTGAGTTAGATTTTAAAACGATGTCGTACATTCTGTTACACATGTTTTGTTATAAAACGATTTCGTCTATTTTGTTATAAACTAACCGTTGTCCAAGTGACACGTGTACAGGTCCCTCCGATCTTTAAGGAAAATATGACCGTTGGAGAAGGGGTCGACCTTACCTATAAATAGGAGCTCATTTGAAAGAGCTCGATACTGATGACATATGAACAAATTGGTTTTGTGCATCCATGTTGTTGAAGTGATTTCTAGAGAGAGTGGCTCTCATGAACTCTCAAAGCTTTGTGCGACTCCGAATGTTGGTGATTACATTCGAGGTCTTCCGGGGATAGGAAGATAGAGGTGCCGACTACCTTGAAGTTCGAGGGATTCCTTGCTTGGGAAGAAAGAGGTTGCCAACTCATTTGAAGTTGAGGGCTTGCGGGGATAGCAAGACATAGACTCTGATCTTTGTATCGAGGACTTACCCTGGTGTGGGTAAGACAGACTTGCTTGAAAGTATAAATCAAGGGACATTTATCCAAGGTTGTTGGGTACCCTTCTCTTTGGGTTAAAAGACTTATATCTTATTACTAGTAGTTCTACTACTTGTTTTTATTTCCACTGCATTTTGTATTATAAGGAAAGTATAACTTTCTTATACTTCCTTACTTGTACTCTTTTTAATTTAGATTCTATACGCTTTAAGGTAGAATCTCATATTTTAATCTTTTGTTAAGTTTCAATTTCCGGAACCATATTTCCAGAACCCTATTTCGGAATCTCATTCCAAGTTTGCATTCGGTGTTAGAGGTGTTGTGAATTTTCTTAGTTTAACTTTGTTAAACTTATCCCTTTCCTTTTCTTAAGGAAAACATAGTTAATCGTAAATAACTTTAATGGTTCCAAAGGAATTTTTAAAGTGTACAATTCACCCCCACTTGTATATTGAGCATCTACATCACTATTTAGATCCTACAATTGGTATCAGAGGAGGTCTCTGTAATACTTGTACTCAGATACAAGTTTTTCTTGCTCTTTTTCCCATTCCAAACATTTCCATTCCGAACTTTGTTATTACGAATCTTTTGCAACTAACAAGTCTGTGTGCCAAAGGTTATTTTAAGTATAGCATGAATTATTGTTGGTTCGGTTGATAATCTAAATCCTACAAGACCACCAATCTTTGATGGTAATGACTATGAGTACTGGAGAGATCGCATGAAGACTTTTGTTATCAACACTGGAGTAGATAACTTTGTTATGCTTACTAGTGATTATAAAATTTCTGACAAGGAAGTTAGAACTTTCACTAACCAGGAAAAGCAAGAATATCAACTCAATTATAAGGTACGCAATACTCTACTATATTCAATGACCAGAAATATATATAGCCAAATTTCTTCTTGTGAAGCAGCTAACTGTATATGGAGGAAGTTAGAAGTTACACACTTTGGAAATTCTAAAGTAATTGAGACTAGAAGAGATATTCTTAGAGCTGAATATCATGGCTTCAATTTTCCTTATGGAGAACCAATCTGTAATGTTCAAAAGAGATTCATGACTATAGTCAACAACCTACAGTCTATGGGAGAAAAAGGTTTAGATGATGAAGCTCTTGTGGACATGATAATTGATATTTTGCCCAATGAGTGGGAATCCAAGAGAACAGCTATAGATGAGAATAGGAGGGTCACTCAAATTACTCTTGATGAGCTTTTTGGAACTCTTCTACAACATGAGACTAGAATGAAGAGAGATGCTGACAACATCAAGAAGAAGAATGGAAATGGTACTGTTGCTTTTACTACAACTTCAAATCAGATGAAAGCTAAGACTCCTGAGAGAGTAACCAGATCCAAGTCTAAGAAAGTTATTTTCCAATCCGAATCTCGTGAGAGTGAAGTCTTAGAAAATGAATTAGCAGATCTTTCTCGAAGGATGAACAAGATAGCTGGACAAAGGAATTTTCAATCCAAGTATAAGAAAACGGAAAGGAAAGATAAGAAAGGTGGATAAGTTACTTGTTATGAATGTAGGAGAGCTAGACATATAAGACCAGATTTCCCTATGCTCAAAAAGAAAGAAAGAAAATAAAGGCATTCAGACAGGAACATGAAGAAGTATTATAAAGCTAAAGCTAAGAATGTTCTGAAAGAAAATGATACCTGGAGTTCCAGTGGTGGTGACTCTTCAGATGAATCTTCTGATTATGAATCTTCAGGACAGAAGAATCTTGGTCTTATAGCCAGATTACCTATTGATAATCATTGTTTTATGGCTAAGGTACGAAATGTTGAATCACTGACCAATGTTTCTTTAAATTCTAATGATAGTAAGTATTATAACACTTTTGATGAAGAATCATCTTCTGATGAGGAAAATACTTTACCTACTTATGAAGAAGTCTCTAGGTTTGCTGAACTTCTTGAGATTGAGAATTCCAAACTCAATAAGAAACTTGATAGGGAAAATTCTAGGAATTCTATTCTTACAAAAGTGATATCAGATCTTTCTAAAGATATTGATAAGAAAAATACTGATTTCGAAAGTATTTCAAAAAATCTTGAGGAAGTAAGTTCTGAGAAGAACAAACTTTCTAAAGAGTTAGAAAAAGTAATTTCTAAGAAAAATGTTTTAGAGCCTAGATGTAGTTCTAAAACTAATGATTTTGAGGATAAAAACTTGGTTGTAAAACTCAAGTCCGAAATTGTTTCCTTAAAGAAGTATTTATCAAACTTTACCCATGGTAAAGAAAATTTTGATAAGATGTATTCCCAAATACGACTTTAAGAAATAAATCCGGATTTGGTTATACCCACGCAAAACCTATTTTCAGTAACAATTATTTTGTTCCTCAATGTGCCCCATTTTGTACCAAGTGTCAATGTGGTGGTCACTGGGCAAAGAATTGTTCCTTAAACAAAACCCAATCTCTTGGATTTCACAAAGCCTACTTTTCTAAGAAGATGTGGGTTCCTAAAATTTTATTGTCTGGAAATCTCGGATCCAAACAAGTTTGGATTCCGAAAATCTAATTTTCTTTTTGATTCCAATAAAACAAAGAGAGTACCAGCAACAATACATGGTACATGGATAGTGGATGTTCCCGGCACATGACTGGTAACAAAAGATTTTTCGAAAATATTATCAAAACGAAAGAAGGAAAGGTAACTTTCGGAGATAATGCTAAGGGAGAGATTGTTGGTATCGGTAATATTGTTCTTCTTGGTAAAACCTTGATTTCAAATGTTCTTTTTGTTAAAGGTCTTAAGCACAACCTCATTAGCATATGTCAGTTATGTGATGAAGGTTACCTTGTGAATTTTAGGAATGATAAGTGATTAGTTCACAATTCCAAGGAAGAATTTATTCTCTCAGCCAATAGGCCAGAGAATGTTTACACCCTGAATTTAGAAGACCCCAAAAGCCAATATTTACCTTGCATAAGTGCAATGGAAGATCATTCTTGGTTATGGCATAGAAGACTAGGTCACTGTAACCTTAGGAACCTATGTAAACTTTCTAAGAAGAAACTAGTTAAGGATCTACCAAATCTTAGATTTGATTCTTCTAAAGTTTGTGATCCTTGTCAATATGGAAAGCAACATAAATCTAGTTTTAAATCAATCGGTGAAGTCTCAACAACCGATGCATTACAATTAGTGCACATGGATCTTTTTGGTCCAACACAAACTGGAAGTATTGGAGGCAAATACTATGTGTTTGTTGTAGTTGATGATTACACTAGGTTTACTTGGGTCTATTTTCTAGAAAACAAATATGAAGTTTTTTTCTATTTCAAATGTTTTAGAGCTCAAGTTAAAAATGAGAAAAACCTTCCATTGAAAACTATTCATAGTGATCATGGAGGAGAATTTCAAAATTCTGATTTTGAAACTTTTTGTAGTAAGAAAGGTCTTACTCACAATTTTTCAGCACCTAGAACTCCTCAACAGAATGGTGTAGTTGAAATAAGAAATAGAATTCTTCAAGAAATAACTAGAACCATGTTGAGTGAATATTATATTGCTAGACATTTCTGGGCTGAAGCTGTAAGTACTGCTTGCTATACTATAAATAGAGTTTTGATTAGACCTTTTCTTAATAAAACCCTTTATGAGTTATGGAATGGTAGAAAACCAAGACTTTCCTACTTCAATGTTTTTGGTTGCAAAGTATTCATTTTGAATACTAAAGATAACTTACATAAATTCACACCAAAATTTGATGAAGGAATATTCTTAGGTTATTCCACAACATCTAAGGCTTATAGAGTTTTTAACAAAAATACATGTACTATTGAAGAAACAGTACATGTAAAATTTGATGAGTCAGATCCTTTTGTTTTTAAACCATCCCTACCTTCTTCCTCGGATGTGTTTTCAAAAACTGATTGTCAACCTTTGATAGAAAAAACTTCTGATAAGGATGATGTTCAAGAAGATACTTCTGAAACATTTACCCCAGAAGACTTTCTACCCTATGTTGATGAACAGGTTTTAAAAACCCAAATCAGGTGTTTATTAAGAATCATCCCAGTGATAGTATCATTGGTGATGTAAACCAACATGTAAGGACTATAAGTTCCTTAAGAAATGAAGTAGAACATCTAGCATTTCTTTCCAAATTAGAACCTAAAAGCACTGATGAAGCTTTAGGTGATGATGATTGGATTAAATCCATGCAAGATGAACTAAATGAATTCGAAAGGAATAAAGTCTGGACCTTGGTTGAAAGACCTAAGGAAAATTCTGTTATTGGAGTAAAATGGGTTTTCAGAAATAAATGTGATGAAAATGGAGTCATAGTATGAAATAAAGCTAGACTTGTTGCTAAAGGCTATAATCAGCAAGAGGGAATAGACTATGAAGAATCTTATTCTCCAGTATCTAGAATTGAATCTATCCATATTCTACTTGCCTTTGCAGCATTCTTTAATTTCAAAATTTTTAAAATGGATGTGAAATGTGCTTTTCTTAACGGTTATGTTCAAGAGGAAGTTTTTGTTGAACAACCTCCTAGATTTGAAGATACAAAACATCCTGATCATGTTTTTAGACTTACCAAATCTTTTTATGGCCTTAAACAAGCCCCACGAGCATGGTATGATAGACTCACTGGATTTTTGCTTCAAAATAACTATGTTAAGGGAAATGCAGATCCAACTCTTTTTATAACGAAAGATAAGAAAAATGTTTTTATTGTTCAAATTTATGTTGATGACATCATATTTGGTTCAACTCAACAATCCTTGACTGACTCTTTTGCAAGTCTAATGAAATCTGAGATTGAAATGAGTATGATGGATGAGTTAACATTTTTCCTTGGTTTTCAAATTTCTCAAAAACCAGAAGGAACTTACACATCTCAACATAAGTATATTAAAAATCTTCTTAGAAAGTATGGTTATGACAATACTAAGAGTATAAGTACTCCCATTGGCACCTCAAACTCTTTAGATCTTGATGAAGCTGGGAAACCAGTAGATCAAACATCTTTTTGGTGATTGTAGAATGGATAGAAAAAGTACATCCGGAACTTGTCACTTCTTAGGAGATTCATTAGTTTCTTGGTCCTGCAAGAAGCAACATTCTGTAGAACTTTCCACTACTGAAGCTGAATATGTAGCAGCTGGAAGTTGTTGTGCACAAGTGTTGTGGATGCAACACACACTCACAGACTATGGCTTGAGTTTTACTAAAACTAAAATTTTGTGTGATAACACAAGTTCCATTTCCCTCAGTAAGAACCCTGCACATCACACCCGTGAAAAACACATAGATATTAGGAATCACTTTATTAGGGATGACACACTTAAAGGAGATATTATTCTTCAGTTTATCGGAACCCAAGATCAACTTGATGATATTTTCACAAAATCTTTGTCTTCTGATAGATTTGAATACATTAAACAGAAGTTAGAAATGATAACCATAAGGTAATCCTCCTAAATTAACTTTCTGTTGAAAAAATATCCTTACAGCAATAAAATCCTTTTCATAGGGGGAGTACATCTGATTGTTAGATTAACAAAGTTTTCCAAAATTTGTTTTCAAACTTTTCAGAACTACAATTCCGGAATGAAATTCCCAGAACTAAAATTTTCGAGAATGGACATTTCTGTACAAAATACTTCTGGAATGGAAGTGTTCGTATTAAAAATTTCCAGAATGGAAAATTTCGTACTGATATTTTCATAACGGGATTTTCGTTCTGAATCTTTCATAATAAGTTTTTCGTTTTCATTTTAGTTATAAAATTTTCGTACTGAGTTTTCCATAATGAGTGTTCCGTAATGAGTTTTTCGTACTAAGATTATTTTCCATAATAATGTTTTTGCGAATTCTGTCTTCTCATTATAACGTTTTTTTGGTCATTTTTATATTACCCATTACGAATAATCCCCCTAAGCCAATATGAAAGGTATGATTTCCTTACTTCAGTTTTCGTAGTCATATTTTACTTGCTGGCATTTTCTTGTATTATGTTTTCGGATTATACTTTTCTTAATTCTCTGTTTAAAAAAAACCTCAAAAAGATCAGATTTAAGTTTTCTAGAGAATTGGTTTTCAACGGTTAGATCTGATCTCAGCTTATCACAACAGTTAGATCAACTGAGGAAGTTGAACCGTCATCTCATTGCCTATATAAAGGGGACCCGAATACTCGTCCCACATCGGTTCTCAAGATCTCACGTCCCGAATCTCTGCCTCTCGGTTTTAAGGTCGTTCCGAACTTCAGTTGTCTCCATTCCGATATTCTCAAAGGTTTTCAAATCCAAATGTATGTGAATGTAGCTTCTCAAGATATGTCTTCATCTAAGCCGATCTCGAAGTGGTTAGTTTATAAGGAGAGGATGGTTCATCCGGATTTCTTCAACAAGTATGATTCTCTTATTTCTAAGAATATCAAGCTTAATGGTTGGGAAGATGTTGCTGTGTCAAATCCCGGGAACCAAGATGATGTGTATTCAAACTTACTTGTTGAATTCTATGAGACAGTTTCTTTTCTTTAGGATGATGGAAAGGACAAATTGTCTTTTAAGACTTATGGGAAGACTTATAAACTTTCATATGCCAAGGCAGCCAGCTTGGTAGGGCTAAAGAATGAAGGTGAAGCTGAGTTTGTTTCTCATGTGTTGCCGGATTCTAAAGGTAGCTTCGACAAGGAAAAAGCTTTAGAAACTCTTGAACTGGCTGATGACAAGGCAACGAAGTTTGCTAGTTTATCTACAAATTTCCGGATTCTAGAGCTATGGGTACAAGGTCTTATCATACCGAGGAAAGGTGACAAAGATAGCTTGAAGAAGAGTGAAATATATATCCTAGATTTTCTGATAAATCTGAGGAAGTTTAAAATTATGAAGCACATTCTTATCACTCTTGAGAATTTGAAAAAAAAGGAAATTGGAGAGCTCAGATTATTATGTATCCAGCAATCCTCTCGAAGTTGATAGTTCAGTGCCTTGATTCTTTCAAGGAGGCTTGAAAATCTAAGCCAAGAGTTTGCAAGATTTTGCTGGTGAGCGAAGGTACTCTTAAGAGAATTGATGTAGCTTTTGACAAGGAGTCTGGACAGTTTATTGATTTACCTGCTCAAGGAGAAGCAGTTCTGAAAGTTGCTGATCCAGAATCCTCTAAGACAGTAAGGAAGAGAAAGATGAAAGAAGTGGAAGTAGAAGCAGAGAATCCTAAGACTGAGGAAGTCCATTCCGGACCTCCAAAACCAAAGAAGAAGAAATCCTATCCTGATGAAGTTGTTGCGAAGTGGAGAGAACATAATGAGATAAGGAAAGAAGGGGATCCGCAGTTCGGATTGGACCCTGCGGAGGCTAAGTCCTTGAAAGAAAGAACTACTAATGAGCTTGAAAAACAATTAAAGGAAAAGAATCTCAAGAAGAAGATGTTTGAGGCTGAGGTAGCTCAGACTTTGTTGAAATTCAATGGGATGGTTTCAGCAACTATTCCTGTTCCGAGATCTTTCTCCTTGGAATCTCTACCTGAGACTCCAGGAAGAAATTTCGTTGCTCTGGAAGAAGCTGCTGCTAAGAATACTGAGGAAGTAGAGCAAGTTGAGAAAGTGGAACAAGAAGAAGATGGTTCTGAAGGAAGTGGTGAAACCGGAGATGTGCTGAAACAAGTAGATGATTTCAAGGGGGCACCTTCGGATCACTTATCACTCCGAACTTCAGAAGCTGAATCTTTGAATCTAGTTACTCCAGCAATGGAAGAAGAGAAAGGAGAAGAAGAAGTTACTTATCATGGAGAAGAAGAACAACTCTTACTTGATGTTGCTCAGAAGGAAAACATAGGGGTTCGTGTTCAGGAAGTTGCTGATGAGGAAGATAATTTTGTTCATGTTTCTGATAGTGAGAAGAGAACTCCGGAACATGATACAATTCCGGAAAAAGACAAGGGAAAGAAAATTCTTGCTGATACTCTGAGCTCAGAAGTGAGAAAGAGGAAGAATGTTGGTAGTTCTTCGAAATGAAAGCTTGACCTTATTGAAGAAGAAAATTCTCCAAGCAAAGTTTCGGATTTGGAGTCATCTTCGGTAGGGCATGACTTTGTTGTTCAGTCTTTGAAGAAGTTGGTGGGAACCATTCCGACCTTCTCAAGTATTGATTCAAGATGTCAGATGCTCTAACATGATTTGAATCAGAAAACAGACTCTGTATCCATGGTTATGGACAAGTGCGTTGAGAATGAGGCTCAGTTCAAAAATTTTTTTGTTGGATATGAAGCTCATAGAAAATCTTGCAAGAAGATGACAAACTGGTCGAGAAAGACTGTAGAAGAGATTAGGATTTTTGATAAATTTCAAGACAATGTCAATGATTCCTTTGAGACTGTGGACAAGAAGATAAATGACCTGACTTCATCCTTTGAAGAGAAGCTGATAGATGAAAAGAACTTCTGGATTCAACAAGTCAGAGATCTGAATGGGAAGTTAAATTCTGTTTCTTAGAACTGGAAATTTGAAAGAGATAATCGGATTGAGATTGAAGAGAAGATGAAGGCTCAGGAAGAAAAGATCAAAGCTCAGGAAGAAAAGCTTCAGGCCCAGGAAGAATGAATTGAAGAAGTGCAAGAATAGTGGTCTTAGAGAAGCAAGCTGAAAAAGATCATAATGACCTGAAGAAGATCAAGACTATTCTTAAAGGGCTCATGTCGAAGGAAAAAGATCCGAAATAACTAAATCCGATCTTTTTGTTGTATCTAATTTTCTTTGTTGCTGAGATTTCAAACTTAGTGAAATTTGTGCTTGTCGTTCCTTTTGCTACTAATATTTCAGGTACTTTGTTTTTTTTCCATTCCCTCGATTTCATTTTGAAAATCACAAAGGGGGAGAAGGAAAAGATCCTTAAGAAAAAGAAGAAAGTTTATCTAAAGGGGAGAAGGAAAAGATCCTTAAGAAAAAGAAGAAAGATTATCTAAAGGGGAGAAGGAAAAGATCTTTATGAAAAAGAAGAAAGTTTATCTAAGGGGGAGTTTTTCATCAAAGAAGACTTTATTTTTCGTAATGAAATGTCACCCCGGAAATCTAGAATACGATCCTTAATGTTTCAAAGCCTAAGGGGGAGTTATTCATATTCATCAATTTCCTTAAAGCCAAAGGAGATAAGCCTTAATGTTTTTCTTTCTTCTTAGAATTTCTTTTTCGTAAGGATGTTTGTGCTTTCCGAAAAGGGGTAGATTGTTGAGTCAATAAGGATTTCCTTATGAATTTTCCATTCCTTCTTTTGAAAATCACAAACACCTTACCTTAAGGAAAATTGATTTTATAAGGAAAATTTCTTTCTTAAGGAAAATTGATTTTATAAGGAAAATTGATTTCTTAAGGAAAATTGCTTTCTTAAGGAAAATTTCTCTTATAAGCAAAATCGCTTTTATAAGAAAAATTATCCTTATCTTATTTTCATCCATATTTTTCTTAAGTATGAGTTTCTGATTCATTTCTATTTTCTCAGAATACTTGAAACTTTGATATGAAGCATTCTGTTTTAGGATTTGGATTCTGGATAAGAACAATAAGAAAGTTTCATTCCGAATTCCGGATATGAACTCTGACTAAGTTCTATTCCAGATTCAGGATACAAATTCTTATGAAGTTCGATAAAAAATTCTCAATACGTATTCTAATGATTAATTCTCATTACGAATTCTGATGACGAATTATCATTACGAATCCTGATGATGAATTCTCATTACGAATTCTGATGACGAATTCTCATTCCGAATTCGCATTCCGAATTCACCTATTAAACAGAATGATTATCTTTGTTTTATACACTCTGAAATAATTCAGACTCCGAAAAATATGTTAGTTAGACTCCGAACGTTTATTCTACTTAAACTTATATAATTTGTCTACTATTTATTATTTTCATTACACTCCGAACCTTCACTCAGAAGCTTTCATTCCGAACTTTTGAGTTAGATTTTAAAACGATGTCGTACATTCTGTTACAATTGTTTTGTTATAAAATGATGTCGTCTATTTTGTTATAAACTAACCATTGTCCAAGTGACACGTGTACTGGTCCCTCCAATCTTTAAGGAAAATATGACCGTTGGATAAGGAGCCGAACTTACCTATAAATAGGAGCTTATTTGAAAGAGCTCGATACTGATGACAGATGAACAACTTGGTTTTGTGAATACATGTTGTTGAAGTGATTTCTAGAGAGAGAGGCTCTTATAAACTCTAAAAGCTTCGTGCGACTCCGAATGTTGGTGATTACATTCGAGGGCTTACGAGGATAGGAAGACAGAGGTGCCGACTACCTTGAAGTTAGAGGGCTTCCTTGCTGAGGAAGACAGAGTTTGCCAACTACCTTGAAGTTGAGGGCTTGCAGGGATAGCAAGACAGAGACTCCGATCTTTGTATCGAGGACTTACCCTGGTGTGGGTAAGATAGACTTTCTAGAAAGTATAAATCAAGGGACCTTTATCCAAGGTTGTTGGATACCCTTCTCTTTGGGTTAAAAGACTTATATCTTGTTACTAGTAGTTCTACTACTTGTTTTTATTTCTGCTGCATTTTGTATTATAAGGAAAGTATAACCTTCTTATACTTCCTTACTTGTACTCTATTTCATTTAGATTCTATACTCTTTAAGGTAGAATCTCATATTGTAATCTTTTATTACGTTTCAATTTCCGGAACAATATTTCCAGAACCCTATTTCGGAATCTCATTCCATGTTTGCATTTGGTGTTAGAGGTGTTGTGAATTTGCTTAGTTTAACTTTGTTAAACATAGCCCTTTCCCTTGGTTATGGAAAACATAGTTAATCGTAACTAACTATAAAGGTTCCAAAGGAATTTTTAAAGTGTTCAATTCACCCCCCCCCCCTCTTGTATATTGAGCATCTAAATCACTATTTCGATCCTATAGATCTATCGATTTAGATTCATCCATCTGTGTATTATACAAGGCCATAATATATTAATGCAAGATTAGATACATCCATATGTCTTGATGGGTTCTCAACAAGGATTAAATCCTCATACAGTATATCATTACCTTCAACCTGTGATATATTCCATCGATTCCAACTGATCTTCATTCATATGAATGTATCCTTAGATATTAAAAATCCTAATCATTAAACACTTCTTCGTCACACCAACCACACATTTCGTCAGTTTAATAACATAGATAAACCATGAATATAAAAGATAAGTTGACTTTGATTTTTTACTGATCATTTCACATATGTGATGGATAATGTATATTCACAAATTGATTTTGTGTCCATTCATTGGAAGATGTATAAACAAAAACCTTGATACTTATGAGTAGAAAATTCTCTTTTTCAAGGACATATTAGTTATTTAATAAATTTAACAACATCATTGCCTCTCCATCTAGTTTAGCAGCAATATGCATTCATTTCATTCTATTCCCTGTCAACTCACCCACGACCTCATCTAAACTAAATATTTCACTTGTAGGAGTACCTCATTAAATGTCCTAAAAATATTTCATGTGGTATTCATAATAAGGAAGTAGACAACCTTGATGAAAAATAACATCTATATCCATTCACCCAGCTTCTAACCTCAAAATCATCTTCAATGTTTAAAGAGAACTAAACATATAAATAAAATATGAAAACTATAATTAGATAGATATGTATTTTCTTTTTTGTAAACAACAATAACCATCCCTGCTCTTCCATGAATTTCAGAACATGTTAATTACTTGATAGGAGTACATTTTCATATGTTTACATCCCTAGAAGGACTGCACGATCCTCAAGACACGGGGTTCGCAATTTCTCAGGCATTGTAATCAGAGCCATTTTCTATTTTTTGATGATTAGTGATTTCTATGAGATGATGGAAATGGATTCCCACTTCTAGGCATTCCATGCCAGATCAATAAAAAGACAAGGTGGAGAGAAAATATATTTTCTTCAGGAGTAGAGATTACGAGTGATGAGAGAAGTTAAAAGATGAGTTCTAATCAATTAAAGAGTTCAATCATTGCAAAACACAAAAAAGTGGTTTAAAAGAAATAAAATATTCAATACAAAGATAAGGGGAAAATATTTAAAAGAAAATGTCATATTCATAATGGTGATATCGAAACAAGCAGTCATGGTTTCAACATAATGGTGGGACTCTAAGAGGTGTGACCATAACTAATGAGACCGTAAACATGTGGTCGAAAACTGAGATACAGTAACTGAGAGACAAAAAACATGAGACAAAAAACTTATCACTCAATGATGATCATTCAAATATCATGTATTATGTAAATAATCCTTTTATATTTTAATCTCTTAGTGAAAGTGTCATTAATATGATATTCAGTGCCAATGAATTCTAAAGTAAAATCACCCTTTCGATAATGATCTTTCAAAAAGTGATATCTTTTATCAATATGTTTTTTTCATCAATGAGAAACAATTTTCTTAGATATGTTAATATCACATTTGATATAACAATTTATTTGGGCATGTCTACATTTATATCCGTAATCTATAAAATTGTGTTCATCCACAAAATCTGAGTACAAAAACTACTAGGATATATATATTTAGTTTCGATAGTAGATCATGAAACCTAATTTATCTTTTTTACTACACCATAATACTACTAAATTGTAGAAAAAGTGAAATATTCTTGAGGTTATTTTTCTATATAACATAGAACCACAAAAATCAGCATCAGAATAGCTAACTAAGTTAAATTATTGTCCTCTATGATAGAATAATCCCATTATGGTAGTATGATTGAGGTATTTGAAAATAGTTTTAAGATAAAGAAGATGTGACTCATTATATGTTTCTAAAAATGAAGCACACATACCCACATTAAACATAATATCAAGACTGCTGTAATTTGATTATAGTAAACTCCCAATCATTCTTCTATATATGGTTTCATCAACAGATTTACTATTTTATTAAAGACCTAACATACAAGTGGTTCTCATTAGACTGTTATTAATTTTAGTACTATCCATAGAAAAAATTTATAGAATATATTTTTTTATTTACATTGATTAAAAATAATTCCTTTCTTATTTTGAAACATTTGAAATACAAGAAACTATTTTCCTTCACCCAATAGACACATTTCAAATTCAATTTGTGTTGTCATTAAAAAATCAATAGAAAAAGAGTTTTTTGAAGATCCTAAAATAATATCATCAAAATAGATTTGGACAACTAAAAAATCATTACAAATTCTTTTTATAAAGATAATAGGATCAGCTATACATTTTGTAAAAAATTTATAAATAAGAACACTACTTATTCTATCATACCAAGCTCTTGGGCATGTTTTAAACCATATAAATATTTTTTTTAATTTGAAAAACATTATTTTCACAAAGTTGGTTTGTAAAACTAGTGGGTTGAATATAAAAACATCCTCAACTATATAACCAAAATATAAATGCACTTGTAACATCCATTTGATATAGTTTCAAATTCAGATGTGCTAAATATAAAAGCTAGATATTAATGGCTTCAACTGTAGCAACTAGTGAAAATGTTTCCTCACATTCAATCCATTCTTCATGACTCTAAAATTGGGAAACCAATCATGCATTGATTATTACAATATTACTAGTTATATTTACTTTATTATTAAACACCCATTTAGTACCTATGGTCATGGTGACTTCATCACTGTCCACTATTTTCTAGACATTGTTTCATTCAAACTGATTTAACTCTTCTTTCATAGCCATCACCCAAAAATCAACATTGAATTCTTCATTGATGTTATTAGCCTCAATATGTGACTAGAAAGATTTATGTTCAACCTGATTTCTTAAAGAAGCTCTAGTATGAGTTCCTTTATCTAAATCTACAAATATTGAATCTAATTGTTGGTTCATAAGTATTCTGACTTATCTAGAAATAAGGGTTAGTGATTTTAGGATCTTCATTAGGTTACGGATAATCATGACTAGAATATAAATAATTTCCAGAATTTAAGATTTTACAGATTTCTTGATAGATAGGTCCTAAGATTTTTCATTTATTTCCAAATTTAGCACATCATCCTAAAGGTTTTCTAGGGTGGGTCTTATGTTTAGGTGGATTTGTTTCATAAAATTTCACATGTATAGATTCTTCACACATTTATTAATTTTATTAAAGACTCTATAGGCATTTCTAGTGTTTGAGTAACCTATAAGAATTCATTCAACACTTTTAGATGAAAATTTTACAAGATTATCCTTAGTATTAAGAATATTATTTTTACAACCAAAAACATTGATGTAAATGACATTGGGTTTTCTATTATTCCACATCTCATTTAGAGTTTTTGTAATAATTGGTCTGTTTAAGGCTCTATTAATAATATATCGAGACGTATTGACAAAATCATCCAAAAAGTATATAGTTATTTCATATTCATTAATCGTGGTTCTTTCTATTTCTATTAAGGTTATATTTCTTAATTATAAAACTCCTTGTTTTAGAGGTGTCCTAGGGGAAAAGAAATTATGACTATTTCCATTTTTTGAGAAAAAAATATTAAAACTCATGGTTTTCTAACTGATGTATATAGTCACATCATAGGGTTTTAATTTTAAGACCACTATGGTTTCCCAATGTTCTAGAATACTTGTAATAATAAGAACATGATTAACTTTTGGGAGCTAAGAAAAAGGGCCATGTATATCTAGAATAGTCCTATACAAGAATATAGACACATTTCATCCAATTAATACATGAAACTCTAGATGGTCCAAGCCAGTTCATGTAAACCAACTCAAGTGGTAGAGAAGTTGAAACTTCTTTCTTTGTATTGGAAGATATTTTATACTGTTTACCCTTTTGAAAAGGATTATATTCATTTTTATTTGGAAATTGAAGTTCTAGAAGAACTTTAAAAAATCATTTTCTAGTATTCCTTATAAGAGTGTGTATGTTAAAGTGTCATAGTTTTCTATCCCAAATCCAAGACTCTTTGTGAAAAAAACTAAATCATGATATATGTTATGATAAAGTGGTATCTATGTTATCAACATAAATATTTTCATCACTAAAAGTAGAAAATACAAATTCATTTTTACAATTAAAAACACTGCAAGCATAATTTTTATATTTATCATGGAAACCATCGTCACGTGACTATGAAAAAATAATCAGATTATATTTCAATACATCTTCAAACGTACATTAGAAATTAAAACTATGCTAGAATTACCAATATAGCTAAGTCAAATTATTTTTCCTTTAAAATTATTAAAAAAGGGATCTGTCCATCATAAATGATTATCATATTATTTGACCATAAGTAATCTCTTGTATTATGTACATAACATCCACTATCCATGTACCATATTCTCATAGACGAGCTATTCAAACTGCTTTCCTACAAAAACAATTAATAAAGAGACGATTTTTTTACCCAAATTTGTTTGGGTCTAGTAAAATTAGTAATAAGAACTTTGGGAACGCACACTTGAATCTTGGTTTTCCTATACATAGTTTGTAAGGTATTGGAAAAGTAAATTTTGTTTGGTCCTAAAATTTATATTTATTGAATGACTTCATAGAGAAAGAGCTGATAGATATTTAAGTTATCGGTATGAAAAAATATTTTCTACATTTTTTCATAAAATTAGTTTTAGCTATGTTTCTCTATCCAGGTTGGTATCCTATACTATTACTTTACATAGGTGCTACTTGTTAACCAAGATTCTATGATAGTGTATTCATTCCTTTCATAAAAGTTTCTATACCCTTTTCCAATTAACCTTTAGAAAATTTATGTTTCTTGTTCTCTTTAAGTAACTGAGCATTCTTTTCCTTTTCAATAGTAAGATCATATTTAATAGTAGACGTGAGATCATGTTGTTTTGTTAGAGATTTTTATTTATCTTTTAATTCATTTATTACATTTCAATCATATGGAAGTATTCATACATTTCTTCAGATTTTTTATTTTTAGAATCACTTTCATATCCATAGTACTATGATTTTTTCATAGGATACTCAAGGGTTACCTCATATGTGTTTGTCATGAAACACATAATGGATTTATCATTCTATTCATCATGTGAAGATTCTATGTCACATGATATTTCCTTAGAAGAACTCCATGTTTCTTTCATTGAATTTTTCTAATTTCTATTTTTTTCCTCACACATTTATTTATACATTATCTTTGGACTGTCAGCTTTTACATGTCTATTTATCTTACATTCATAAAATATTATTTCATTTGAATTATTATTATTTTTTCATTCCTTCTTTCAGTTTATTTTTTTATCATTCATTCTTTTATAGCTGAGGTTCCTGTAGAATTTAATCATTCTATAACAAATCATAAAACATCTAGCTAATTTAGCTATTTCCTTATCTTAGTATGATAATGGATCATCATTATTTGTGTCTTCAAAATGAGTATGTATCCTTTTCTTCTATTTACATCTTGATTTAATTGTTTTTAAATCCACTAACTTTATCTTTGGTTCATCCTATTCCTATTTGATTATTTTTAACTATTCCTCACACATCATCAATTTATCTACTAGCTCCTATAATGAAAAATTATAGTGGCCATGGGATCCGATTATTGATAATGTGGTTCTTCTATAACTATATGGTAGACATCTGAGTAGCCACATGATTTGTTCTTTGGAACACACTGGATTTACAAGAGAGATCATTGTAATGACTATTTAATAAAACATGAGATACATATCATAAATGGGTTCATCAAGATTCATCTTAATGTACCAATAAATAATATTATTCATATTAATTATCATTCATTTAACATTATTTGTTCCTTCATGTGAGATATCCACGATATCCAAAATTTCATAAACAGATTTACATTCTGAAATTCTATAAATTCATTCATCCCTTTAAGAAAAAAACATGGAATTCATATCATTGAAGTTATTATTGTAAGAATATTTTGTTGCTTCACCACATATTGTTCTTTTATTTTCTAGTATTTCATATTTATGTTCTATTAATATCAAAATATCAAAGACCATACTTTCTATGTGAATTTTCATTTTTATTTTTCACTATGAATTATTTTGTTCTTTAAAGTAGAGAGGTCTTTTAGTAGTAGTACATTCTTGTCTTTATCCATAAAAAGAATAAATGATATCTTTTAATGATCTAGAAAACTAAAACTATCAAAAAATTATATATATTTAAAACAAAAAAAATCATAGTTTAAAATAATTGAAAAATCATTAACACATTTAAAAATAGTATTTTTAAAAACATCCTCTAATTACAAATGTTTTTCAGAGTAGGATACTCCAGAAGGGGTGAATTTAGTTACGATAAAATGTTTTATTAATAATTTATTTGGAAATCCCCCAATTTAAAAAATTTTGTTGAGCTAATCAAAGTAGTAAATTTATAATAGTATCATTATTTGATTAATTTATCAAAATATTGATTATTTCATAGTTATATCAAAATGAGATATTTATATCAGCTTTGAAAATAATTTACTAAATCAAAGTAGTTATAAATACTATTGAAGACTAACTATCAATGTGAAATTTATGTTTCTGAAATACTAATTAAAAAATGTAATCTAAATTAAAAAACATATTAGAATAAAACAAGTGGTTCAGTCTCAATCCAAGAATAATCTACTTCACTTTTTTATCACCTTCCACCATGAAAAATATTTAAAAATATTTTTTCCACAACATATATTCGGTTTTACACAAAATTACATATGAATAATCAGGTTACAAAACCTCAACCATATTTCTATGTTGAAAATATAATAGACAGGTCACACATGACCACTTCCACAGTTTTACATGGGTGAAACAAGGTGTAAAAATATATTGGTGTGAGGATATCATGTGTCCTCCAGTTTTGTGTAGGAGGCAATGTGAATTTTTAGTACAGAAACACACACTGCTCGAAATATTAACAAAACATTACACAATAGAAAAGAATATAATAATAAGGGATTAGAAATGTAGTGGGTCTTTTTCTATGCAACTCATTATTTATAGGTTGTATGAAATTTGACTTTCAGGTCCTCTTATAAAATTATACTCAAAAGCAGAGAATCTTGAGTTCGGTTTTTGGGTTTTTTCGTTTATCAGATTTCTCTTCTTCTCTTCTTTTTTTGTTCATCAAGGTTGTTTTAAAGAATTGATCCACATCTAGTAGAAAATGATAGTTATTCGTATGTTCTTTTGTGTGTTCTTTCATGCATTTTTGTTCACTCTAACATCTATTTTATCAAAATTATTAAGTTCCATGACACGTTTTCATACTCATGTGCCACCTTGTATATAATATTTGGGTGTTTGTGTTATGGACAACAAGGAGCATGATCTTCAAATCTCATACCTCATACTGTCATGTGTCAAGACAAAAAAATATCATTAATTATTTCAATGTCATTAAATGACACAAATATTAACATTGGAATCAACTTTTAAATTGAATTAATAATGATAAAAAAATGTTAAGGAATGGTTTCATGGATGGTGGTGAGACAAAAGTGGTGACACCATCATGGTGAGTCAGAATCGCAAACTTTGAACTGTTTCTTGCCATGGTTCCTCTTTACAGTGCCAAATAAATGGTATCATTCCATTAGTCAATCTTCTAAATGGTGTCTTGTTATAGGGCCACATAATCATTTTTACAGAAATAATGTATTCTCCATTGTGAATTTTGAAACTCATAGTAAGGTTACAGTTTCCGGTCCTTTGAAATATGTGGAACTGGTATTGTGGTTATGGTTTCTAGTCTATTCTGAAATATTGAACTGTTAGCTCCTTTAAAAAATCTGGAATGGGTAGCATGGAAATGCTGTCTACGAAACAGTGTAATGTACATTACAGATTTTCAAACTAAACAGTGAGACCGTTTGGGTAGAGATACAAAGTCTCATACTTTGTCAAATATGTGCCAACTATCATAATATGTAATAATCATAAAATGGATTATGGTTTTTTATAATCCTAATATAACATAGTAGAATAAGATAAAACATGATTTTAGATATTTAAACATGATTTACCTGATTTAAGTGATTTACATGATTTTTGAGAGTTAAAATAAAGGGATTTCAACACAAGTTCAATAAAAAATTAAAACATTTTATAGGACACTAATGAAATATAAAATATGTGTTATGGGGGTCATAAGTCATTGAGAGTTTATTCAATGAATATTGTGAATGATAATTTCAATAAAGAAGATTATGTGATCATGACTCGTAATAATGAAATCTCTAAATACATATTTCATTAGAACTTTTTATGTATTGATGTGTCTAATGGTCCCTAGAATTTTAGATTATTATTTATATATATCATGAGTCACATAAATTGATATATGGATATGAAATACAATGATGTGTTTTCTTGGAGAAATTTGGAATGTTGGGTGACTAATGATTGATATGGTATTAATGAATAATGGGAGAGGAAATTTATACCCTATTTTCAAGAATAAAAGATGATGTCTCAATACATTTGAGGATAATAAAACATCATGATTATTCCCATCGACATGGAATTTTTATTTAAAAGTTCATTACTACAAATTATAAGGAAGATACATTGATCACATAGGTTGATGACACCATCATGCAACTTTATTGATTATATATATTGAGATAAATGGATTATATTTCATTTTGTACATTTTTAAGAGGTTATATATCATTAAGAGAGAAAAAAATTTACCTATCAGAGCCTTGAAGTATTTTTACATTACATCCATAGACAATAGGTAGTGTATCCTAATTCCAAAAATAAAGGGGCTTAGTGGGTCACACAATTAGTTTATTTAGACCAACTGTTAAATTATATATTAATTTAACATGATGGATAAATATTATTAGTTTACATGGATTAATAATTATTCATGTTAGTTTGATTTTAAAAATTTAATTCCCATTTAGTTTAGAGAATTTATTTGGGAGAAGAATATTATGTAAATATTTACTCATCATGTACTCATTTATTTAAATAAGAGAATATATATTATTTATTTCATTAGGTTTTTTTCAAGGCAAAAATATTTAAATATTTGGTTATCTGAATACTTTATAATTATTTATTCAATAGATATTTTAATATAATATTTATCAATTATTGAATAATAATTTAGTTATATTTACTTAATTAAATAAAAAGTTTTTAATCATGGTCTGATAAATATTGAGGAGTATGGACATGTCGAGTTTAATGGTCCGATGATAAATGTCATATTTTAATTTTTTGAATAAATATAAATTTATATATTTACGAAATTAATATTTATACAATTATCGAGATAAGAATATGTCATGTAAATAATAATAACTAAATTATTATTTAGCCATGTGGTTCATTAGGAATTCGTAAAATAGTAAGGGCCCCAATGAAAATGGAATTTTGTATCTCTACATCTATTTGAACCCGATTAAAACATCTTAAGAAAACATAGACACATTATAGTCCTTTTTTTTAAATATTTATACAAAGGAAACTATAAATTACTTGAGAAATCCTCACCTAGAATGTTGTGAAGAACATAGAGCAATTATTCTCCTCCACAAGAGTGATTCCTTCATACCATGAATAATTTTGTTGTGATAAAAAAATGATCCCCTCAAGAATTAAAACCATATGTTCTAGAACCTGAAGGATTCTACAGTGATTATTGAATGTTTTTGAAACTTGTGTGGATGGCTACTAGAGGGAATCTACCCTTGATTCATCTAAAACAATGGCGATATGATTATAGGTCTTCACTCGATCGTCAAAAATGAATAAAGAATTAAATGAAAGGTAATTATCGTTTTAAATAAATTATAAGTGAAATGATACACCATTTTTGGTTTTAGATATTAATAAATTAAATTTTGAGAATATTTATTTGTTCATGGAGTTAATCATCATGTACATCCAATAATTACTGTTGATTACGGAAAAATGATGAGTTAGAAACTACACAACTGGCTCTTTCATTCTTCTTAGATCCATCAATTTTAGACTTCAATATAATTCAAGATCATGGTGAATCCATACATGTACCTGGGGTTTATGACATTACCACATTTTATAATCCATATCAACCCATATCTATGTAGGATGACTTGTGATATAGAATTTGTTTTTGAATCTAGATCAAAATTTATAACATCTACAAATTGTAACCTCTATATTGATAAATATACTTATCATATTTCCTCATCAACATATGAAAATATGTACTTATGTGAATTATATTCTTGAAAATCCTTTTAGGATAAACTCATAAAACATCTAATTATTAATTCTTTATCATCCGAACTAAAAAAAACTTTATTTTCAAGACTCGCCCAGCTTCTTGATATCAGCTTCTAGTTTCAAAACATAAGTTACAGACAAACATTATTCATCATTCAAAATGAAACTATTCTTTAGTTTCATAATAAATCCCCCATCAAACATCTATAACATCTATATATCTCAAAATCTATCATCTGGGTATAAACAATATGGTAATTAGAACATAACAACCAAAAAAATTTAAATGCAAACATCCAAAATTTACACAATTTTCTCTATAAAACAATTGTTCTATTTCAGATATTCCAAAACATTGGAATGAACATAAAATCAAATTAAATACCATGTAAAACATTATTTTTAACATGATTTATGTGTTGGAAACAAAATAATACAAATAAAACCTCTCTGCATCATCTCTTCTCAAATTCTTCTTCTCAAAATAATGACCATAATTCTCGAGCATCTTCTTCAACTCAATATCTCAAAATACTCTCCCCAACTCAAAATACTCTCCCTAAGGACACAACTTCATCTGTATTTGTAGTATAAACTATCATTTGATGAATTCTATTCATTCTATGAAAATATAATATTTGATTTTCCTATACATTTTGATATGTTTTTAATAAACACATAACCATGAATTTACATCATCAATATAGTTTATATATATTAGTTATTGGAGTTATGATGTAATTAAAATATATCTTGAATAGTGTATCCTTGGTTATAGGGAGTTTGGATTATACTGCTCACTAGTGTGGAAAATTACACCATGTCTATAAAACTGGTGTTTGGCAATCTATCACCCCAAGATTACTTTTTTGGAGAATATTATATTTTATTATTTTAATCATTTTCATGAAAGGGTTCATGTTCCTTGTGTATGAGAAAAAATTGGACATGTTTTAAAAAAATTAGTTTCTATTTTTTGATGAGTAACAGAAACATTGAGTTTTGTAAAGTGTTAAAAATTAATATGGATTCAACATACTGATTTTGTGGATGGAATAAAGACTATAATAACTAAACAATTATAATCCTAAATTCATAAAATAATAAAACAACAGATAATAAATAATGCATGGGATATAAAAGTAATTAATTTTATATACATTAAATTTTTGTAAAATGTAGTGATTAAAAAACAGGATAAAATATTAGGTGTGACATTCCTTCTATAGAAAACAAATTTGATGACATCAATCATCTAACGAGGTAGTTTTATTCTGAAGATAGGTGTCTATAGATTACCTTGTGGATGAATTGGTGGAAATGATTAACCCTAAAAGTTAAGTAATCATATTCCAAAATGAAATATGGGAGATAGTGCATTGTGGTCATTCACATTCTTTTAAATGTTTGTAGTTTAATATTATCTTTTCCACGGTGTATTTCTCTTATTTAATTAGATTAAATTACATATATTTCAATAAATTTTTTCATATATTTTTTTTATAAATATCAATAGTTTAATTTCATTTATTATTGTAGTTTAAATATTAATAAATTATTTTAAAAAATTATAGGTTGTCCACATTATATGTTTTACTCTTTAGGATATCTACATATGAATTCACAATTACAATAATCTTAGCCATCCATTATCCATAAATCGTCTCCTCAGTATAGTGGACAAGTAATAACGATTTTACATAAATACCATGAAACAAAAGATCAAAAAATCCAATATACATTGAAGTCAACCTCACCTACCACATATGGTCGAAGATATACATTAAGATTTTACTCTTTATAATTATTGAAAATATATTTCATAGGGTCGAAGATATAACTACCTACTTGTGGCATGGGTAATGTGTGCACTCATCCAACCTTTTAATGTTAAACTTTCTAAATTTTTAAATAATAAACCATAACACATAAATTATTAATTTTCAAAATAAAAATTTATATTTTCATTTTCATTTATATATGTTATTCTTATTTATATATATTTTTTAAAATATTCTTTAATTTTTTTAAAAGATCATATATATATAAAAAATTAAATACCATTTAAAATTTTATTTGACATCAATTTCATTAAATATTTTGCAAATAATGATAAAAAATCAATCATAAACATAGAATTTATAATAGAATTACCTCTGAAATCCTATTAAAAATTTTAATGTGAGAATCATGTTAATGTTTATTAATATTGAAAGAATTGGGAAAATGGATATTTAACAAAAACAGTAATCAAAAAATGAATAAAAAATAATCAAATGATATAATTAAAATCAGTTTTGGTTTGTAAAATTTTATTTGGTTAATTAAAATTAAATTTTAGAAGGTTTGGGATATTATGTTTAATAATTAAAATTTTTTATATATAATTGGTAATAAAAAAAATAAAAAATAACCCAATCTGTATTGACACTTAATTAGTTCATTATTTAAATTATATTATCATTTTTTAGTCCACATTTAACCATTCAATGATTCTTTTCATTCAAATAGAAAATATTTTACCTATTGGACCGCCTGCTTCCATGCTTGGCCATTTGATTACATGTAAGAAAAAAACTCATACAATCACTTTATACTGTTGACCTACTCAATGATCATCCTCCCCACATCAAATCCTCCTAAATCTCTCACAAGGATTCTTTATCCCACAAAAAATGCAATGCATCCCAAGACACATCACCACATGGAAACTCTGTCAACCATGTTTTAGGCATCTTTATTTATTGTGTTGGGAATATGTTGATCCAAAAAGATTCTTTTTATTTTAATTGATTTGATGCTAAAAACTTCCACAATTTTGTTAATAAATTTTTTTCCTTTAGTGGATTTCAGGATAATGTTTTTTGGAATAATTATTTTATTATGGAAAAACATTAGTTGGAAATTCAGCTTATTTTTATTTATAAAATGTATTAAAAGAATTTTAATGTAGTTTATATTTATTGTTCCTAACACTTTGATTGAAGTGAAATTTATGAATAGGAAGGCTACATTTGAATGAATTTCCGCTTTTCGATATATAAATTTTAAGCAAACATAAGGATGGGGAACCATACATTTATAAGCTACCAAAAGATTGTGTACATAATGTATTTTTCATTAACAATAATTCTGGTTTCATTCTTATTTTTTAACCAATACTTTTAAATATTTTACATATATAAGGAAACCCAACATTTGACCCAATCATATATGATATTTGAATTATAGATTATTTACATTATTTATAAAATAGTTTTTGTTGGATTTTTTATATCATTTAAATTTATTTAATAACTAATTGAAAGTAAATTATTCAATGGATTAACTCATTTCTATTTTTTATGTAATTGAATATTTTCATTTATAGTTTAAATTCATTTTATTGTGTTTTATTAGGTGAAATTTCTATATTTGTTCGACCAAAAATAAAATAAAGGTTATTTTTAAATATCAAGATATTTTTAAAAGTGGGTGTTCCCTAATATATAATATTCTATAGAGATACACTTTGGAAACATACATGTTTTTATCTATTTACGTTTTATTTCCATATCGTTGTTACAATATTCTTTTTCAATCAATTTCTGTAGTTTTATGAGGCATCATTATGAGCTACACTTTAGAGCCACGCATTTTTATTATCTATTGATTTTTAACTCTTATATTATTAAAAGCTTATTCTAATATTAATATATTTCATTAAATATAGTATTGAAAGAGAATCACATCAGAGTTTTTCAAAAAAGTTTTTATTATCTGAAGAATAAAAAGATGAATTTTCTATCAATTATTGCTTCAACTATGTGTTGAATTTTCTTCTTTGAAAACACCCAATATTGTATTCATGAAATGTTAGATATTTATAATTGTTAATTGTTGGGATTAATATACTCACACTAAGACGTGGTTTTCAAGGTTCCTTGTAAAATAACCTCAATTATAGTAATGGGAAATCTACCTACACTCAATTATAGAGGTATCCGGATAAGAGAACCTACAATAGTGAAAATCAACAAGCTCGTCGAGGGAGTTTTGGTGGAGGGTACTAGGGGATATGTACACCCCATACCACATTATAAATGGATGTGTTCTTATTCTCTATTTTAAAAAACATATTCTACTTATTGAAAAGTATTCTTCACATCTTTACAATACACAAAGAGGTATAAATTTTTATTTTTCATGATTTTTAAATGGAAACAATTCACCCCCTATTATGTCATCATATTATTACAACCTAACATCGCACCCATGGAAAACCACTCAAACCACCAATTTATGAAAAAAGATAAGTTATATAATGAAATAATAATGTGAGAAGAGCATATACCATAACGAAATTAGAGAATCCAAAAAAAGGAAAAATCTATTTGACAAGAATACATAACTAATTAATAGATGATTTAAAGTGTATCTACAATTTCAAAAAAAAATAAATATTTTTTAATATTTAAATTCTTAGTAAATATTATTCTTATATGTGAATTAATAAATTTTCTTGTTCACTTGATCACATATATTTATTCACTATTTATTCAAGGGAATATTTGTCAACATAATAATTAATAAATATCAATTTTCTATTTAGTAAAGATAATATTTATTTATTTATTAGTGAACAGTCAAGTGATATTTATTTGTTAAATATAGAGTAATTATTCAAGGCCAAATAAATATTGTGGGAGAATGGGAGATTGTGCTAAATGGTATGGGGATAAAAATATATATTTAATTATATTTGGATAAATATTAAAAAACATATTTAAGAAATAGTATTTAATTTATTTGATGGCATTTCACATTTTATGAAATAATATTAATATTATTACAAACATGGGGTTATGTGGGGAAAAAATAATATAATAAACACACACATGAAATTATTATATTACAAACCTACCACTATTTAAAAAAATATATTTTATTTTCAGTGTTGATTGTAACCATTTGTTTGTTAAAACAAATGATATATTGAGAATCCTATCATTACACAATGACATCTTGTCTAATAATTATCTCATGAACAATGTGTCTTCCCCCTCCACCACCCCTTTTGACTCTAGAATGATCATGGAGAGTCCCTCTTTAAGTCAATTCTTATGGAGATCAAATAAGAATGACAAAAAAATTAGAATATTACATGATTTCACTTAGAGATTCTCAATACATTGCTCAAAGTTTCATGATGCATGCGTTTAATAGTAAGAATCTATATTTTATTCTTATGATGTAATTGCGATATGATGAAATGGAGTTGTTAGATTAATCAATGAATTAAGAGTTCATCTCAAAGTAATTCTTTACTTCATAAATTAATTAAAAATTATTATGTGATGTTCATATGCTTGGTTATGGCATTCTAATGTAAATTAATCTTCGATTCAATTCCATTTTTCATAGTGTTACTCTTCATGTACATATTTTTTTAATCATCAATTATGCTAAAAAGATGAGTTGGACATGTCCTTCTGATGCTTCTTATATTCTCATAACCTTAATGTGGTATCAAAGGGGGTAGAATTATAATTTATAATTATTTAAAGATCATTTATTTTTTACACATGTATTATATCTTTTAAATTTTTTTAATGATTATTTAAATATGAACCGTGATATCTCCTCTTTCTCCAATTTAATTACGGAAATATATAGTATGTATTAATTATGGATGAAGAACATTTGAATAACTCATTTGGAGGTGCCAAGTATTCAGGCCATATAACATAGGAATACACAGTCTGTATCCCATAGGTACATGTCCTTTATCCATGTTTAATGAACTGGGATGAATCATGAAATTATTATGAGATTCATGCATTTATTTCATGTCGTTCATCATTAATATAAACCGAGTGTTAACAGGTGCATCCTAGAACTCATTTAGTTATATTAAACATCACGTAACGTGTGTATACGATGTTTTTTCCCTTAGTGAAATATGATCCATGTGTTTATTACATGACACATGTGAATGAAAACCTATTAACTAGGAGACCATTTGATGTGTATCCCAAGTACATGTTTTATAAAACATTATTTTTGGTAGGAGGATGACACACCCAATCCCAATGTGTTATATATTGATATATGGCGAGGAACTATACACAACATGTATCTAGATAGTACATGTTGTGTATATTATCTAATTACATTGAATTTTACTTTGATTTATTATACCACATAAGGGTTATAATCTTGTGTTTTGTGTGTCATTTATTTGACTCACACACACCATGTGATGTGTTTTATATATTTTAAATATCTAATTAATTAATGTGTTATATAATTAACTACATGATGTGTTTATGTCATAATATAATTATTACTCTATGTGTATTAAAACATAACATTCTATATAAATAACAAGTTTTCTTGTGTAATTTATTTGATATTAACTTCTATTAAATAATGTGATAATAATTTTAGAATTGAAATATGAATGTAGATGATCAATTATAAGAGGGGGAGAATTGTATGTTTAAAAACATTCATTTTTAACCTTAAAGAAAACAATGTTTACCAAATTTAAACAGGGTAAATTCACAAGACCACTACTAGTTCTACGAACTTTCTAGGTTCCAAAAATGTGGTTATGGAAATGGAAATAAGAATGTTTACAAGAAAAATATTCTACCTTAAAGGTTGAAAAATCTTACTTATCATAGTATAAAAAAGAACATGAAAGTATAAGAATGTTATATGTTTATACTCTTTCAATCTACAAAAAAAATAAACTTGAAAGAAAACATGTAACAAGTATGAAATCATTTAAACCAATGTTTAGTGTTTCTAACTACCTTGGATAAATGTCCCTTGATTTATACATTAAAGAAATTATATCTTACACACAACAGGTTAAGCCCTCGATAAAAATATCTGAATATTCCTTGATATCTCTACAAGCCCTCAAACCTCAAGGTAGACGAAACCTCTGTCTTTCTATGCACGGAAGTCCTCGAAAAGTATGGTAGTCAGAACCCATGTCTTCCTGTTGGATTCATCATGTGTTAATCATGTTTTAATGATCACAAATCTCATTACTGTTCATTAATTTTGATCTTCAGTAAACATCTTGATAATGCTCATCAAACTCAACAATAGGTGCACATCATGTTTTTATAATAACAAATCTTATGGATGTTAATTACTCTCTACAAGTCTTATGTATGATAAAAATTCTATCATATATTATCTCTAATGATTAACCTTAACCCATATTTTGCATATCAATGTCTTAGTCCAAATACAGATATTCGTCTATGTATGGAGACACTGTGAAGGACTCACCGTGACCCAGACAACGTGAAGGTCTCACCGTGACCCAGACACAGTAAAGGACTCACCGTGACCCAGACACAGTGAAGGACTCACCGTGACCCAGACACCGTGAAGGACTCACCGTGACCAGACACCGTCACCACTCACCGTAACTAGACACCGTAACCAGACACTATGACCAGACACCGTGACCACTCACCGTGACCAGACACCATGAGCAGACACCGTGACCACTCACCGTGACGAGACACTGTGATCAGACACCGTGAAGAAGACATTGTTTCCATCACTGTGACACTGTTTCTATGCATTTGTCAATATTATTTTAAATAATGCTAACAATCATATTTGTTGTTTTTAATGCAATTAATGTTATTTAATGATAGTTGTTGGCATGTCAGGAAACCGTATCTCATACCTATGAGAAGGGAATCATTCTTACTTCCAGAACTCATGGAATATAAGAAATATTTAGATGCAGTACACGTGCAACGAGATAAGGAACAACGAAACAAGAAGTTAAGAGGTGTGCAAGTGTGAAGATACAACACGAAGAACTTACGTACACTCAAGTGCATTGTGCTGAACAAGGAGATTGAAAGACCTTCAAAGAATTCTCATGAATGAAATTCAACACCACTGATGAACACACGACGAATCAAGAGATCATTCTCACTCTTGTAGAACACAAGTTGAACTACGACGCTCTGTTTTTTAACAGAAAAACCAGAGAAGGACTCCGAAGCCTTCCTGCTGAATCCAACGAGTCCAGAGCTACATTGATAATCACTAGATCTTTTCTAAACACTCATCTATCTTCTCTACTTGATTTATTTATTAACTTTCGATCAGTGTGATTTACTCTGTATATCATTACACACACTGTCTCATACACTGAACTGGAGGATATTAAAATACTCACTCAAATTCTCTTAACCTTTGTTTCCCACGTCAACTGTGGAAGAGGTCCTTGTGTGACCTGGTCCTTGTTTTGTTTCACCCAAAGAACAGTGGTAGAGGTCCCTGCGTGGCCTGGACAGTTTTGTAAAACTGTTGTTACCCCCGATCCACGGTGTGGATCAAATTTATATATATATTTGAGAGGACTATGTCTCCGCTTGAGACTGAACCTCTTGTTATATATGTTTTGCATCTTTTATTTAAGCATTATGTATATGACATATATCATATTTATTCCGCATCTATTACTTTGAAATACTACATTATTTGGAAGCTACATTTATAGTTAAATTAGAAAGTGTTTACACTTATTGTAAATCAACAGGTTAGCTTAAAAAGTTAGTTTGATCTTGTGGTTAAACTAACTGAGACCTAATCAATCTTTGAGAAGCTATGTGAACATTTACAATCTGTATAAATTCAGTACAGTTTAACGTATTTTATAAATCAGTGGATTTTTAACTAGACAATATTTCAACAGAAAATTTAATTCGAACTCAATTCACCCCCCTCTTGAGTGTCCACTCCGACCAACATTTCGTATCATAGGGTTAGTTTTTTTTCAATGATTTTTGAAATACTCTGTTTTTCAACTGTGATTTTAGTTGCATCTGTTAAGATCTTAAATTTATGTTAGTTCTAAATTTTTATCTCTTTAAATTATCTTTCTAAAATCTAGGTATGGACAATAGACTAGAGGGTGCTGCTACTAACAGACCACCTTTCTTCAGTGGTAATAACTATGCTCAGTGGAATCTTAAAATGAAAATTCATTTATAAAGCATAGGTTTTGATATTTTTACTACCATAGAATCAGAATATAAACTTCCCACTATTGATAGATCTAGTTGAGATGAACCTACAAAGACTTCTTACAATAATAATTGAAAATACATGAATGCCATGTACTGTGATTTAGGAGATGAAGAGTTTAATAGAATTTCTACTTATAAAACTACTTTTGAAATTTGGGATACCATGGGTGTTTCTCATGAAGGAACAACCAATGTTAAAGAAATGATATTAAAAACTTATAGTATTAAAAATGATAATTTTAAAATGAAAACTGATGAACCAATTTATGACATGTATCTCAGGTTTAATGAGGTAGTCAATACAATGAATTCACTAGGAAAAGTTGTTCAAGAAATGGAACAAATTATGAGAATCTTGAGATGTTTTCCAGACAGATGGAGAGGCGCATCTGTTTCAATCATAGAGTCATGTGACATTGCTGCTCTACCTGTCAAAGAACTCATTGGTAAGCTTATGATGTATGGGGAAGAACTCAAGGTGAATAAAGAGGAAGATGATGAACCTAAGTGAAAATCAGTGGCTTTCAAGAATACTGCTTCAAAGAGAAAGGACAAAGATAAAGCTCAACTACCTACTGATAGTTCAACCAATGAAAATTCAGACTCTGATAGTGATGCTGAAATGGATCAGATAGCCAGAATGTTTAAGAAATTTTATAGGAAGAAGGAATTCTTCAGAAAATAAAATTACAAAGGAAAGTATGACAATAAGGGACATTGGAAGAAGGATTGGAAACAACCAGATAAAAGTTATGAAGTTGTTTGTTATGAGTGAAAACAAAAAGGACATATTAAAGCAGACTACCGAAAGCTCAAATTCAAGAAGAAATATGATTACAAGGTCAGTAAGTACAAAAAGGCTATGAAGGATACTGGGAGCGCTTCTGAGGATAGCTCTAGTGAATCTAAAATTTCTGAGACTGAATCCAAAAATATGGAAAACATGTGCTTCATGTAATACACATCTGAGGTAACCCTAGATACTCCTGCTTTAAATTCTTGTTATTCTAAAGATAATGCAGAATCTTATTCTGTTTCTGAAAACATAAACAGTGAGTAATTTTTTTAATATTTTAATATGCTGGAAGAAAATGCAACGATCTTAAGGATAAATAAAAATCATTAATGAAATAGCATGATCTCACTACTACTTGTAAAACTGAACTTATTACTGAAAAATAGAAAAATTCTCAACTGTTAAATGAAAACACAGAACAAAAATGTCTAATGAGAAACTCAGAAAGGATTTAGAGAAATTCACAAATGGAAAGGATACAGTAAATCAAATTCTAGGAAAGAAAGTTTCACCAAAATATACTACTGGAATAGGCTTCAAACCTGGATAGAGACAGTTTACTAAGAATAGATTTATCCCTAAATCTGGACAGAATGCTGCTAATTCTGGTTCTCGACATTTATTTGCTTCAACTAGTTATATAGATAGTTGGGGATCTAATAAGGTTTATCTTTGAAAGTATGTTGATTCTACAAATTTCATGAGACCCATAAGAAAAATTTGGGTACCAAAAGCTTTGATTGCTAACCTATCTGGACCCAAGAAGATCTGGGTACCAAAATAATTTCCTATCTAAATCTGTTTTGTAGGAAACATGCTTAAAGAGATTCTGTAGAAAGTCATGGTACTTGGAGAGTGAATGTTCAGGACATATATCTGGTGACTTCTCATGCTTTAAAAGCATAGTCGGAATTGATGGAGGTTTTGTCACTTTTGGTGATAATTCTAAAGGGAAAATCATCAGCTTAGGCCAGATTGGTAACACTGACTCAGTACTAATTTCTAAAGTTTTCTTTGTTGATGGACATAAATATAATCTGTTAAGTATTTCTCAGTTATGTGATGATGGATTTAATGTTAAATTTGAAAATGATTCTTGCAATGTTTTTAATTCTAAAAATGCTTTAGTATTTTCTGCCCTGTGGATTGAAAATGTTTATGCTGTTGATTTAAATTCATTAGCCCTTCAAAATATTACTTGTTTAAATGATTTTCATAAAGAGTCTTGGCTTTGGAACAGAAGATTATGACACTACAATATACACTCACTTAGAAAACGTACTAGGATGAACATAGTTAGAGACCTACCCAAACATGAGTTTCCAAATGACAATGTTTGTAATCCCTGTCCAAAGGGAATGCAACACAAAATCTATTTCAAACCAAAGAATGAAGTTTCAACTTCTCAACCTCTCGAGTTGGTTCACATAGATTTTTTTGGACCATCTAGAGTTTCTAGTTTAAATGGGAAGAACTGCATCTATGTCTTAGTATATGACTATTCTAGATATACTTGGGTATATTTTCTACCTCACAAAAGTGAAGATTGTTCTTACTTTGTTAAATACTCCAAATCTGTAGAAAATCGTAGTTTACTTAGGATTAAAACTATAAGAAGCAATCATGGCCGTGAGTTTGAGAATCATGAATTTGAATCCTATTTCTCACACAATGGATATAGTCACAATTTCTCTGCCCCAAGGACACCTCGAAAAAATGGTGTAGTAGAAAGAAGGAATAGAACCCTGCAAGAAATTGCTAGAACTATGCTTAATGAGTATGACCTACCTCTTTATTTTGGGGTTGAAGCTGTAAATGTAGCTTGTTATATTATCAATAGAGTCTTAATCAGACCTGTTCTTAAGAGGAACCCTTTTGAGTTGTGGAAGCATAGGAAACCAAAGGTTAACTACTTCGATGTATTTAGCTGCAAAGTCTTTATTCTTAATACCAAAGATAATCTTGAAAAGTTTGCATCCAAGAGTGATGAAGGAATTTTCCTAGGTTATTCTGTCTCTAGTAAAGCCTATAGAGTTTTCAATAAGATAACCAAGTGTGTGTAAGAATATGTTCATATCATGTTTGATGAAACTGATCAACAAGAGCCTAAAATCTCTCTTGAAAATCTTAAAGAAGATTTATCCGTTCTGGACCTTAATGACGAATCAAATGAACCTTCTATAAAGACAACAAGTTCTGGAAATTATCCAGGGCATGCTTCTGTTGATTCCCAACTTGTTGACAAACCTGAGATTTCTAGTCCTACCTTTACTAGATCTACTAGAATTCTAAAGAATCATCCTTTAGATGCTGTTGTAGGAAATCTTGATAGAGGGACACAAACTAGATATTCTCTTAGAAATCAGGTTGAACATCAAGCCTTCTTGTCACAACTTGAACCAAAAAACATTGATGATGCTATTAATGATGAATTTTGGGTAATTTCTATGCAAGAACAACTCAATCAGTTTGAAAGAAATAAAGTTTGGAATCTTGTTGAAAGACCTAAGGACACTTTCACAATAGGCACAAAATGGGTGTTTAGAAATAAAGTAGATGAATCTGGAAACATAGTTAGAAATAAAGCTAGACTAGTTTCACAAGGCTATAGTCAAGAAGAAGGTATTGAATATGAGGAGACTTTTTCCCCAGTAGCCAGATTAGAATCAATTAGGATTTTACTTACTTATGCTGCACATCTAAATTTCAAACTATATCAAATGGATGTCAATAGTGCATTCTTAAATGGATATATTGCTGAGGATGTTTTTGTTGAACAACAACCTGGATTTTCAAACCCTCATTTTCCAAATCATATTTTCAAACTATCAAAAGCTTTATATGGTTTAAAGCAAGCTTCAAGAGCTTGGTACGATAGATTAAGCACTTTTCTAATTTCTAAAGGTTTTACAAAAGGAATAGCTGATCCTACTCTGTTTATAAAACAAATTTCTAAAGACGTTTTAGTTGTCCAAATTTATGTAGATGATATTATTTTTGTATCTTCAAAAACTACATTATGTACTGATTTTTCTAAAATGATGCAAAATGAATTTGAAATGAGTTTAATGGGTGAACATAAATTCCTTCTTGGTTTTCAAATATTTCAAAATGATGATGGAATTATTTTATCTCAAAGTATATATACTAGAGATCTTTTAAAAAATTTTGGATTGGATAGCACAAAAAGTAGTGACACTCCCATGAGTACCACCTGTAAGATGGATCTTGATGAAAATGGAAAATTTGTTGATCAATCCACTTATAGAGGTATGATTGGAAGTCTACTCTACCTGGCTGCTAATCATCGTGATATTATGTTTAGTGTGTGTATGTGTGCTCATTTTCAAGAAAACCCTAAAGAGTCACATTTTAATGTTGTAAATAGAATTTTCAAATACCTCAAGCATACACCCAATTTAGGACTGTTCTATCCCAAAGGACAATCATTTGAATTAGTTAGTTATTCTGATGCTGACTTTGCTGGATGTAAGATAGATAGAAAAAGAACCTCTGGAACATGACATCTTTTAGGAAAGTCACTAGTATCATGGTGTATTAAGAAACAAAATTCGGTTACATTATCAATGGCAGAGGTGAATACATAGTTGCTTGAAGATGTTGTGAAAAAATTTTGTGGATGAAACACACATTACTAGACTATGGATATCAATTCAGACATGTCTCAATAAATTGTGACAATACAAGTGATATTAATTTTTCTAAGAATCAGGTTTCTCATTCTTGGACAAAACATATTGATGTAATACATCGCTTTTTGAGGGATCATTATCAAAAAGGTGATATCACTTTGGAATTCATTGGTACTGAATATCAACTTGTTGATATATTCACTAAACCATTAAATTCTGAATGATTAGACTACATCATACATGATCTTGGTATGATTAATCTTAAATGAATATCTTACTGATTTTAATATTTAATACTTTACTCTACATTACTTTACGGTTTCATACTTACTAATTTTAAGTTACTGTTTTATGCTCACGGTTTGACACCTCACTGTCTCACTGTGACTATATAAAATGATCACTGTCTCACCGTGATGACAATAAACTGTCTAACCGTGATGACTAGTTTTCTATCTCACTGTGAGAATTATGTTTAATTTTATATTAACCCGTATCGCGGTAATTTTTATTTCACTGCTATTTGATTTCCCGCGTTTCTGTTTTTATGAAGTTTGACATTGACAAATGATAAAATTTAAGGGTTTCATTTGATTCCTTACCCAGACTCTCTCCTGAACCTCCTCTTCCCTCTTTCCCGAACCTTTAGTGAATGCCAAGGATGAAGCTTCCATCCTCACCCTCGTCTGAGAAGTGATGCTCTACGAAGCAAAAGGGGATACCGAGGATTTCTCTCGAAGGACCTCTAAACCCGAACCTAGTAAGTTGTACAGTTGTACCTGAAAAAGAGGATTGCCCTGAATGGCTGTTGTCGAGAAGATCATTAGTTTTGAATGTTTTAAGAGAACAAGGATGGCTTGAATGGTTCACTGGGCAAAATAGACCGATTTACCCAAGGCTTGTTTCACGGTTCTATCAGTATGTGAAGTTTTCTTTTGAGTTTGGAGAAATATTTTTGGTAACCAGCTGGATCGATGCTTAGAAGTTCTCTTTCTCTTCATTGATGTGGGATGCATGCCTAAGAATTCCACATGAAGGAGTGTGTGAAGATTACCAGAGAGACCCTCCTCCAACATCTGACATCTTTGACCTGGAAACCGCTTTGGAAAATCTAACTAGAAATAGAACCAAGCGAATGGCTATAACTGTTGAACTGGATGGGGAGTCAAGACTTTTGTCCATGTTTGTTCAGAATTTGGTTAGTCCAAGAAAATGAGATTTCACTGTGATGAAGTATCAGGATGTGTTCCTGATTCATCTTTTAAAGAATGGTCATAAGATCAATCTGTGTATGTATGTTATCAACCATATCTATGAACTGATCAAAGTAACTTTCAAATCCACCTCCATGTTTTATTCAAGGATGACTTCATCCATGTTAGTTTCAAAAGGGATGGTTGGAACGAATAAAGAAAAATTAGAGGACCTTGATTTCTGCCTATCCTTTCCTATCATCAGAAGGATGAAGATTAACTGGAATCCCTGGAAAAAGCAATGGGGTGAGGACAGTGATCAACTGTATCGAAAGTTTAATCCTATTGACTATCCAAGATGGCCTAAGAACCTAGCTGATCCTGGTTTGGAACCAGATGAAGTGGCTGAGTATTCAGAAGAAGAAGAACAAGAAGTAATAGTTGAAGTTCCACCTGGAGAATAATCTGTAATACCTCCAATGGAAACAGTTCATGTTGAAGAAGAAAGGGTTGTTGTCCCTGCTGTTATCCCTGCTGAAATACCTCAAGGAGAGGAAGTTGATGTTGAAAAGGAAAGGACTAAGGACCCTTCAGTAGTTCTTCATGAGGAAGAAGCTCATCCCAATGCTACAAGGAAATTAGTTTTTCATGGTTCAGAACAGAAATCAACCTTTGAGGCAGATTTTGTTGAAGAGACTCTTTCTGTTGAGAAAGAATCATGTCTGGAAGCCTATCCAGTGGAACAATCGGTTCTTGAGATTTTTCCATCTTCTGAAGAAAGAATGGAAATTTCCTTTCATCTGGCAAGGAAAGAGTTTTCTGAAGAGATAAGGGATGATCATGTAGATCTTGTCCATGTTCCTAAACCTCATGAATCTGAAAGGGAAGCACAAGTTAAGGGGGAGGAAACTCAAAATCCTGATATTGTGGAAGCTGGATGTGGTTAAGCTTCTCAACCTTCAGTCACTTACTCTGTGCACTCTTGGTATGAGTTCCCAAGCTTTTATGATGTGAATGAGTCACAACAGGTGACAACAACTGGAATGGATCTTTCTTCTCTCTTTCAACTAAAGTCCTTAGCTCTTTCAGAACCAGAACCAGAGCCCCAACCTCAATCTGGATCATAATCTGAGTCTGAAGATGACTCTGAACCTCAACCAAAATCTGAACCTTTACCTTTACCTACATCCTTACCTGATCTCAACTCCTTTATAACCAAAGATGATTTGATAGTTTTTGGAGAGACTTTGCTAGTTGGATTAGAGAAAATTGTCTCCACTCAACCTCGCCTAGTGACTCAATTAAGTCAAGAAGATACATCTATTATCTAGGAAAATATTATATTGCATATTCAACCAAGGATGATCTGAGAAATTCAAGAAGTCAGAATAGTGAATAAGTCACTGAGTGCTGATGTTGCAAATCTGAAAAGTATGGTAGCAAGTCTGCAGAATGAGTTATCTTTGACATCAGAGCCTGCTCCTATTTCTGCCCCTGCACCTGCTGTTGTTTCTTCTATGTCTTCTGATTCCCTCTTTTCTAGGGAGATTGTGTCTCAAGTTCATCCTTACCTACTATATTTCGATGAATATATTGGAAAAAGGCACATCAAGATGCTAGAACGCATGATAGAGCTTGTGGAAACTCTGAATAAGCTTACAGATGAATACATTGGATATCTGCAAAAAGTTCTGAAACAGCTCAATGTTCTAACCGAATCTGTCAAGGCTTCACCTGCTTCTGGTCAGACCTCCACACCTTCTTTAGACGATTCTATGCTGAGATCTATAATTAAGGAAGGATTTCAGAATGCCTTTAGTGGACTAGATCTATCTTCTTTTTCAGAAGTGATTAAGAATAGTGATAGAGCATTGGACTTGGTTAGGATTCATTCTATGATAGAAAATTATGCTCAACAAGAGATCTCCAAGAAAATAAATTTGTATCTTTCACGGATTTTCTCTAAAAGTGATATGAAAGATCACTGTAGATATCTTCCGGAAAACCTGAGAATCCCTCCGGTGACTCAAACTTTTAAAGATCAAGTTCAGAAACTTTCAGAGTTCACCAGATTTTCGGACAGATTTCTGGAGAATAAGGATGATTTTGAAAAGGCTATGCAGTATGGTGGTGAAATCATTACTGATTTCATCAATCTTTTGAATCTGTATCTTCATGTACAGAGTACTACAATAGTTTCTCCAGCTGCTGCACCCCTTATACCTGGACTACCTGCCTTAGCCTCAACTGCCATGACAGTTAGCCAAGCCCTTTCTCAGATCTAGCCAGTTATTCTTGACCAACCTAATCCTAGATCTTCTACTACTCCTACTTTGGCTCCATCTGTTTTTGAATGTCTACCCTTACCTTAGTTGTCTACCACATCTATTCCTTCTTCTACTTTAGCATCAACTCCTGCTGCTGATAAAGGCAAGGCCAAAATGGATCCCTAGAGAGTCTAGCGAATGTTTTTTATGGGATTTCATTTCTTGTTTACAGTTTGTACTTCTCCTGTACTTTGAATTCTGAACCCTTTGTTTAATGACAACTGCCGAGTTTCATTTTCTTCTCTCTGCTTTTTGATAATCCCAATAGGTGGAGAAAAACTACAGCTATTGATTCTACAATAGTATAAATGTGGGAGAAAAATTTCAAGTATATGTTCTTTTATATTCTTCCTATATATGATTTGTGATCATCAAAAAGGGGGAGATTGTTGGACTCCTCATGTGTTAATCATGTTTTAATGATCACAAATCTCATTACTATTCATTAATCTTGATCTTCAGTACACATCTTGATAATTATCTTCAAACTCAACAATAGGTGCACATCATGTTTTTATAATAACAAATTTTATAGATGTTAATTACTCTCTACAAGTCTTATACATGATCACAATTCTCTCATATATTATCTCTAATGATTAACCTTAACCCATATTCTGCATATCACTGTCTTAGTCCAAATACAGATATTCGTCTAAGTATGTAGACACCATGAAGGACTCACCGTGACCCAGAAACTGTGAAGGACTCACCGTGACACAGACACCGTGAAGGACTCACCCTGACCCAGACACTGTGAAGGACTCACTATGACCCAGAAACCGTGAAGGACTCACAGTGACCAGACACCGTGACCACTCACTGTAAACAGACACCGTAACCAGACACCGTGACCAGACACCATGACCACTCACCGTGACGAGACGCCGTGATCAGACACCGTAAAGAAGACACCATTTCCATCACTATGACACCGTTTGTTAAGATTTTGTCAATATTATTTTAAATAATGCTAACAGTCATATTTGTTGTTGTTAATGCAATTAATGTTATATAATGTTAGTTGTTGTCATGTCCAGAAACTGTATCTCGTACCTATGAGAAGGGAATCATTCCTACTGGTAGAACTCGTGCAATACAAGAATGATTGAGATGCAGTACACGTGCAACGAGATAAGAAACAATGAAACAAGAAGAGAAGAGGTGTGCCAGTGTGAAGATACAACACAATGAACTTACGTATACTCAAGTGCACTGTGCTGAACAAGAAGGAAATTGTAAGACCTTCAAAGAATTCTCATTAATGCAATCCAACACCACTGATGAACACACAACAAATCAAGAGATTATTCTCACTTTTATGGAACACAAGCTGAACTACGACACTCAGTTTTTCAACAGAAAAATTCAGAGAAATACACCGAAGCATTCCTGCTGAATCCAACGAGTCCAGAGCTACATTGATAATCACTAGAGCTTTTCTAAACTCTCATATATCTTCTCTACGTGATTTATTTATTAACTTTAGAGCAGTGTGGTGTACTCTGTATATCTTTACACACACTGTCTCCTTCATTGAACTGGAGTATATTAAAATCCTTACTCAAATTCTATTAACCTTTGTTTACCCACGTTAACTGTGGAAGAGGTCCTTGTGTGACCTGGTCTTTGTTTTGTTTCCCACGAAGATCAGTGGTAGAGGTCCCTGCGTGGCCTAGACAGTTTTGTAAAACTTTTGTTAACCATGATCCAGGGTGTGGATCAAATTTAGATATATATATTTGAGAGGACTAAGTCTCGGCTTTAGACTGAACCTCTTGTTATATCTGTTGTGCATCTTTTATTTATGTTTAATGTATACGACATATATCATATTTATTCCCCTACTATTACATTGAAATACAATATTATTTTGAAGCTACTTTGATAGATAAATAAGAAAGTGTTTACACTTATTATAAATCAATAGGATAGCTTCAAAAGTTAGTTTGATCTTGTGGATAAACTAACTGAGACCTAATCAATATTTGAGAAGCTAAGTGAACATTTAAAATCTGTTTAAATTCACTATAGTTTAACTTATTTTATAAATCGGGGGATATTAACTAGACAATATTTTAACAGAAATTTTAATTGGAACTCAATTCACCCCCTCTTGAGTGTCCACTCCGACCAACACTTCCTATCCCCAAACACCATCGATTATACATAGAAACAATCAGAGTTGCACAAAGCGCGATGTACAAGATGTTCATTATGAAAAAGGTATGGCAATATCCCTTTCTAGAAATCACTTATATAGTATGAAATCTCTAGAGTGATAAAATGGAAATGATCTCATTCAAATATTCTCCTATTTAAAAGAACTTCTCTTATGGTCAGACCCTCCTCGAACCGTCATATTTTTCGTTGAATCATGGTGGGACTTGTACATGTGTCACTCAAAAATGGTTAGTTAAAAAAAGATTGTACGATATCATTTAATAAATATAACAAGTGTACGAAAAATAATGTTTCTTAAAAAATATATATTTTAGAGTCTAAGGAAAAATAATGTCTGGAGTCTGTGTAAATAATAATTTGGAGACTATAAATCATGGAAATTCAGATTATATTTTCCAAAAATTTCAGAACCTAAATTATATAGATTTGGGAATCTGTATTGTAATGAATTTGGAGTTTGAATTTTGAGGAATTTTGTGTCTGAATTCTGACCAATTCAGAGTTTTAATTCTTAGGAATTCAAGGACCGGATTCCAAGGAATTCAGAGTCCAAATTCTGGGGAATTCAGTGTCGTATTTCTATGGAATTCGGGGTCTGAAATTCAGAGAATACAGAGTATGAATTTCATATATTTCATAGTCTGAATTTTAGAGAATTCCTTATTCTGAATTTCAAGGAATTCAGAGTAAGAATTTTAGAAAATTCAGAGTCTTAATTTTATGGAATTTGGAGTCTAAATCTCTGAGGTGTCGGAGTCTTATTTTCCAAAAACTAGGATTCTGAGTTTCAGCGATCTAAGACTCTGAATTTCAGAGAATTTGGAGTATGATTTTCATGGAATTTGGAGTCTGAATTTCAAATAATTCAGAGTCTAAATATTTGATTCTTCAGAGAAAGAATTGTAAATAATTTAGAGTCATAATTTCAGATAATTTTGATCATAAATTTCATAGAATTCAGAGAATTATTTTTAGAGAACTCACAGTCTGAATATCAGAGAATTTGACACCTGAATTTCAGGAAATTCAGAGTCTGAAAACATAGAACTCTATAAACATGGATTTATAGGATTCTAAGGCTTTATATATGGAACTATATTTTAAACTTTATGAAAAAATAGTTATATTTTGAGAAACTATAAAATAAAAAATGAAATCATAGGTAAGGATAAAATTTTCATCAATGAAATAAGATTTTTTTCTAATTTTGAATATTCGTAGGGAAAACAATTTCCTTAAGATAGAGTTTTTGTGATTTTCACAATATAGAAGTATAGAAAAGTCATAAGGGAACCATATTGAGTCAACAATCTACCACTTTTTGGAATGCATAAACATACATACGAAAAATAATATAAGGGCATAGAGTTTTTCTTTATGAACATCAATGAAAACTTATCTCCCTTTACATATGAATCATAGTGAATACCACTAACTCCACCTTAGTTTTAGAAATATCTAAGTATCGTAATCATTGTTTCCTAAATGATATTTCCCATTTTCGTGCATACGAAAATCTTCTTTGATAAGAACATCCCCATATATAAACCCAAACTTACATTGGAAAATCATTTCATTACATAGAATTATTTTTATCATTCCTTTCTCCCCCTTCATGATTTTCAAAATGAAATAAAGAGAATGGAAAAAAATATGTTACCTGAAAAATAAGTATTAAACAAACAAATATATGAAGAACAACCAAAATTTCCTTATGATTGAAAGAAGTTGTACAAAGAATAAAATAAAACAAATGATCATAATGGGGTAGAATTATCCTTATTTCTACTTCATTATTAACTTCATGATAAGGGTTTTCTGCTTCTTAATCTTCTTGTGATATTCTTCTAGAGGTTTGAGCACCAGATCCTAATCATTATTTTTCTTCTCTAAGTATATTATATTTTTTTTCATGGGAATTAAGAATGTCTCTTTGAGGCATCAAAACTTATTCATTTTAAATAAGATTTTCTTCATACTCAATTATGATATTCCATTCTCTCTTCCAATTCATAGTCACTGAATTAAGCTTTCCATTCAAGTCGTTGAATTCATGCTTCGGGGTTGTCTATTCGGGAGTCATATTTTCCTCCAAACTCATAGTAAATTCATTAAACTTACCTTCTTTAGTGTTAATGGAATCTTTCATATATTCTTGAAATTCATCAAAAACTCTTAGATTTTCATTTTTTTCCTTGAACAACTTGTAATCTTCTTGCTTGATCTTTTATGAGCATCATATTCAATGAATAATGTTTTTAAATCTGTCTCACTCTTTACAAAATTATTTGGAATCATGGTGACTAAATATGATTTTTTGATTAAAAGAGTGTTGAAGCATCTTAATCCTCGAGTCTATACTTGGAAATTAGGGAATTGTATAAATCAATTTCATCAACGATTGTACCATAAAATCATGTCAAAGTAAGGATTATGCCAATAAAAGTGTTTGGTTGGTGAGGATTATTTTCTATATCTTCATCTTTCCTCTTAGATGAAGCACCAATGTATTTCTTTTTCACCATATAATTACTAGGTGTTTCAACCAACACTTGCATTCCCTATCAACTCTCATACTGACCTCTTCGACTTTGGTTTAGTTATTCTCATTATCAGATAACTGAACTATATTATCTTCCTCAAGGTTTTCTTTTTCAGCAACTGCCACATTATCCTCTTGATGAATGAAGTCGTGGTTGTTACTCTCTTCTTTAGATAGCAAATTTACTTCTTCTGGACCATTTTATTTATTTCTTGGTGTAGATTGTTTTGAGGATTCTTCGTCAAAAAGTTCATATTTATAGTTTTTCAGAAGGTCTATCCTTCTTAATATAATCCCTTACTTGCGTTATCATGTCATCAGTTTCACCACATCATTATTCTATTTCTTCTTCTTCTTCAACATCTTCTTCTTGTTGTGGTTCAAGAATCACCATATTCTTTCCCAAAGTTAGAGGGAGTGATTCTTTCCCAAACCAATCTGGTACGTGGATTTGTTCATAGGATTATTTATCCTCCCTAATAAGGGATTGAACAATCTCGGATTTAGACAATTTCTTACTCTTCTTCTTTTCATTCTCTTTCTTCCCAAGATCTTTAGAAACCGTCAACTTCATGGATTTTTCCTCTTCCTTTTCTAGGACAACAGTAGGCACCCCATCCTTCCTGTTCATTTTTATCTTCTCTCCACTAAGCCACCACTTTATCAGGGTAAGACGTTTTCTTCTTTGGTTTTGGGGGTACTGATTGAGATTCCATAACCGCATGAATTTTTTCTTTTTATTTGGGTACGTTCATTTTCCTTTTCCTTCTCCCATCTGGGAAGTTTTATGCTCTTCAAGTTTTTTTAAAGAGCATTGATTTCTAATTCAGATAAATCATATAAATCTGTAGATTTTCTATTTAAGACAACCTTTATCCTTATGAGAGGCTCTTCACTCAAAACATCACTTTAAAATTCCATGGCATTGAACTACGTGGAATTTTGAAATACTGAATACAAAGAACAATAATCATGGAGAGATTTTTTGGATACGTGATGATTTGAGACTTCAAATTTCCAATACTGAAATTCTCAATTATGACCATGATATACTTGACCAAGTATATCTCCATGAGGATCACCATGAAATCCAAAATATAGATGTCACCATTCTTCAGGGAATTCTTCTCTGCATTTATCAAATGATAATACCATGAACCCATAATTCATGAATCGAGATGTTTCTAGATAGATGAACAATCATCAGAGTCTTCACTTCTTTCAAGCTAATGCACTGTGAAGTCATTTCCTTCTCAAATGAAATTGATACATCTTGTAATTTATGGGTGCAAAATTCATCTTTACCTTCATATTGAATTCTAATTAGACATGTAACCTTTGTGTTGGAAAGAGAGTGTATATTTCCATAACACTTGAAGGATAACACATCTCTCTCTTCTTCGTTGAAAAAACATACTGACTCGTAGAATTCAATCAACAACTCCAAATATATCGGATCTTATACCTTCGATTTTGAAACTCATAGGCCCTCCCAACCATTCATCTTGATATTCAGGGAAATGATAGAATCCTACATTGAATGGAATTTCATATCAACTATCATCTCTCTGTATATTTTTCATTATGAGATTTACTTTATGTATGACCTTTATTTCTTAGGAGATGAATTCACATACATTTATAATTAACAAAAACATGCATATTTACTATGAAAATATGTAGAGGGGTAGAATATCCGCATGCAAAGACTTGAAGATCGAAGTGGGAAAAAATCGGATTTCCTTATATAGGTGTTTTAGGTGATGGTTAATATTCCATGATTGATCCAATGGATTAAAAAATCTTGATCATACCATATGGATGAGATGATATACAAAGATGGATTTTTGTAGGATCTGATAATTTGTGGTTTTTATGATAAACTTTTGGATTTAATAAAAAGTGAATCCGAAAATGTTATTTATACAAGATAAAAGTAACAAAATTTAATAATATGGTTATGAAAATTTATAAATGGAACCATACTACTAGATTACTAGGAAAATTATTCATAATGAGGAAAATTATTTTTGAAGAACTTTAGATTCTAGAAAATTTAAAAAATATTGATTACAAAAAAATGGTTATGGAAATTATTATTACAAATGTTTTTATTTTGATTAAAAAAACATTTATTATGAAAATTGTGATAAAAAAAATTTTGATTATGAAAATTTTGATTACCAAAATATTATTTACGAAAAATTTGATGAACAAGAAAATGTACCCACCCCTATGAAAAGGATTTACATATAGTAAGGAGATATGATTCAACAAGAAGTTATCATGGAAGATTACTTTATGGTTACCATTCATATATTTTGTTTAATGTATTTAAATCTATCCGAAAGTAAGGATTCTATGAAAATATTAGCAAATTGATATTGAAATTTGATAAATTGAATAATGATATCTCTTTTCTTCTTGATAATAATTTCAAAGTTTTTGATACGACTCATATGTTGAGAACATCCAATATTAGATTACCATTTATTGTTGTTAGTACTGTCTTTATTTTCCTGAATAAAAAGACTTTTAGACATTCAGAACCCAAACATTCTTGGATCTGAAAATTTTAAAAAAAAATTATATCCTAATCTTTTTTGAAAAATAAGCATTATAAAAACCTAAAGACTAATATTGTTTAAGGAACAACTTTTCACCCAATGTCCACAACACTGACATTTAGTGAAGAATATAGCACTTTGAGGAAACAAAATAGTTATTATTAAAAATCGGGTTAGAATGAGTATAACCAAAACCAGAACGATTCATAAGAGGATGAATTTGGGAATACATTTTATCAAAATTTTCCATACTAGAAGTAATGTTTGAAAAAAAATTCCTCAAGGAAAGTATTTCATTCTTATGTTTAATATCTAGGTTTTTAACCTCAAAAACATTAGTTTTAGCACTAGAGATAGTCTCTAAAATATTTTTCTTAGAAATTAAATTATCAAGATCTGTAGAAATTTTATCCTTCTCAAAATTAACCTTCTCATGGTTATTAGAAATACTTTAAAAGTCTTCAATTATCTTATTATGGCCTTTATAATTATCTGATACTTCTATAGTAAGAATATAAATTCTAAAATTTTCCTTATCATTTTTATCTTGACTATAGAATTTTCATTCTCTATATGTCTAGATAACCTAGAAACTTCTTCATAAGTTGGTAACATATTATATTCAATAGAATAAGATTCTTCATCCAATGATTCATTATATTTATTTTTACTAAAATTTTTATTCAAGGATACAATTGTTATGGTATCAACATTGTGTACCTTGGCCATTAGAAAATGATTTTTAATAGGTAGCGTGGAATGTATACCAAGATTCTTCTAACCAAGAAGATTCATACTCCTAGGGTTCATTAGAAGAATCTACACCACTATCACTCCAGGTATCATTATCTTCCAATAAATTCTTAGCATTATCCTCGTAGTACCACTTTGTATTTCCATCATAATGCTTTTCCTTTCTAACCCTTTTCTTAAGAATAGGACAATCCAGCCTTATATGCCTTACTATTTTGCATTCATAAGAAGTGAATTCCGAGTCTTTCTTTTCTTTTCATTATTTATTCTTAAATCTATATTGAAAGACTTTATTCCCATCTATCTTTTTTATCCTTAGAACAATATTAGCTTTCTCATTCTCAGAATTTTCAGTTTCACTATATTTAGTTAAAATAGTGACATTCTTTGTCTTGGATCTTGTAATACTTTTACAAGTCTTTTCTATAGTACTAGTAAAGGGTACACTTCCATTAAATTTTTTCATCTTATTCATATTGGAATTGCTTTTAATTTTTGTCTCTTGTTGAAGAAGAGTTCCAAAAATCTCATTAAGAGAAATTTAAGATACATTCCTTTTCCCATAAATATCTATTCTCTTAGATTCCCGATCTTTGGCATGATATATTTAATATTTTTTACAAGTACCTCATAATATAAACCTTTCTCACCCATAGATTGTAAACTGTTAACAATAGACAAAAACCTCTATTGTACCTTGCATACTAGTTCTCCAAAAGGAAATATAAATCCATTATATTATACTCTATGTATAGATCTTATAGTTTCTATAAATTTGGATGCACCAAAATGCGAAACATTATATTTATTTAAGATACAGTTAGTTGCTTTACAAGATGACAAATTACTTTATATATTCCTCTTCATGGAACACAACAACGTATTACATACCTTGTTGTTTATTTGATATTCTAACTTTTCTTGATTGTTAAAATTTCTGACTTCTGTACTAGGAGTCATGTAACTCAAATAATAATAACAAAGTTGTCCACTCCAGTATTAATAACAAAAGTCTTCATACGATCTCACTAATATTCACAATCATTCCCATAAAATATAGGGGGTATAGTAGGGTTTATATTCTTAATCAAACAAAAATTCATTCCTATCATCAAAAAGAAAATATCTTTCCATTGAAACAGATTAATAGTAAATGTTTGTAAACACGAACAAAGATCCTAATCAAGGAAAACATTTAGAACAATGAAAACTAGAGCAATAAAAATTATATGTCAATATAAGTAATTTAGAGACTTGCAATGATACCTATTGTAGGAATTAAATATTAATGTAGATGCTTAATTACAAGAGGGGGGTGAATTTTATGTTTAAAAAAATCAATTTTAACCTTAAGGAAAAATATTATAAATAATGTCAAACATGGTAAATTCACAAGTCCTCTCCTAGCTCTACAAACTTGCTTGGATTCAGAAATGTGGATCTATAAATGAAACATAATAAATGTTTACAAGAAAAATATTATACCTTAAAGCATATTGAATCTTACTTATCAGATTATAATAAAGAACAAGAAAGTATATAAATATATACATTTTTCCATTATGAAACTACATAGGAAATAATCATTAAACAAAATTGGCAACACGTTTGAAATCCTTTAACCCAAAGAGTTGTGTATCCAACAACCATGGATAAAGGTCCCATGATTTACACTATCAATACATTCTGTCTTTCCCAAACTAGGGTAAGACCATTATAGGAATATCGGAATCAGTCTTTCTATCCCCGCAATCCGATGAACATCAAGGTATTCAGAACCTCTATCTTCTAATCCATGGAGGTCCTTGAAATTTAATGTAGTTAGCACCTCTGTCTTCCTATCCATGGAATACCCCGATTATACACATCAATAATTAGAGTTGCACAAAGAAATATGAGCAAGATGTTCAGTACGCACAAGGCATGAGAGTCTCTCTCTCAAAAAAAAATGTCAGCATCACGCAATCTCTAGACTGATCAAAAGAGAGTGAGATCATTCAAATGAGCTCTTATTTGTAGGCACTTCTCCAATGGTCGAGTCCCTCCTCTAACAGTCATATTTTTATGTTAATTTCATAGGGACATGTACACAAGTCACTCAATCAACAGTTATTTGGAAACAAATTGTATGAAATTCACTACAAAACAAACTGGGTTTAGCGGCGGTTTTGTGGCGGTGGTTCACAAAACCGCAGCTAAAAATTTTCGGTGAAAGTTTCGCGGCTGTTTTTAATAAACCGCCGCGAAACCCAAATTTTTTCAGAAACACCGCGACCCTTTCCCCCTCCCCGACCGTGTTCCCCAATCCCTCCCTGATCCCCCCAGCCTCGGCGACCACTGCGCCCCGCGCACCCTCCGGAGACCCCCGCACTCCCCGCGCCCTCCGGCGAAGCCCTCCGGTGAAACCCGCACTCCCCGCGCCCTCCGGTGAAGCCCTCCGGTGAAACCCGAACCCCCCCTGTGCCCCCCCTCGACCACCGGTGACCCCTCGAATATATATTATTGTTTTTAGTTTAATTCTTAACAATTGATCTAGTTTCCCTATATATTCATCATGCTTAATTAGGTACTGCATATTTGTTTTTTTTTGTCTCATTCCACGGAAACATGGACCTATGATTTATTGAGTGGTTATTTTATATTTTTGTGTGGAAGTCTTAAGTCTTAATTTTATTTATTTTGAAAACCAATTCCCATGAGTTCCTATATGATTTCTTAGAACTAGTATCTAGACTAATGATATTAAGAGTGTGCCTTGGGTATGTCATGGGCCAACTCTAGTGCCCAGGTCATTGGTGACCCAAAGTTGGTTCAAGAAAAAAATAGTATTACAGCCAAGGTAATTAAGAGATATTATGTACCAAGATCCCATTTGATATTTGTATAGTAATTATAGATAATATATATAGATGTAATAAAATGATAGGAATGTGTGGGGGGATCCCCATGAGATCTTTCTCATTCACTTGGGATATAATTCTTTATACCCCCCTGATTTTTCCATTATATGTTTTTATTATTTTATTTTCATAAAAAGTTGAATTTATAGATTTATATGAAGTTTTATATGGTTCATAATATTGATGTGATGATTTTGGGTGAGGTCTTAGACAATATTTAAGATTCAAACTTTAGTGTGGGATCCTTGTTTGGTTAGACTAGGATGACATAAATCTAGATTATCCATTGGTGCGTCATCTCCTTTGGTAGGGTTTATAGAAATGGTTGGGTAGTTGGTCTACTCAAGGGTAAGAAGTACTCATGGTTGAAATCATTTTATAAGGGATCCATTAGTCTTTTTTAAAAATAGAAGGGTTTTTATGGTGTTTTTTTTATAAAAATGGAAATGTTTATATATTTGGAAACAGTTAATGGAAAATATTAATTATTTATTTAATTTTTAATATCTATATTTTTTTTAGGAAAATTCCATGGGTTTAGGTAATGTTTTATAAAATGAATTTAATGTTTTTGCTTTATCATTTATATGGGGTACATGATATTTTTGAGGGATATCCTACTTTTTTCCTTTAATATCCCCTATATTCCCATATTGGTCAACATTTAGATTATATACAACACAAATATGTAAATAAAATACCTCCTTCTTTACATGTTGTGAATCATAGTCTCATATGTGGAGCTATAAAGTAGGTGTAGCTATCCGGTGGTTGGTTGTATCTTGAATTTTTTAGGGGAAACATGGAGGTTCTATTTGGGTGATTTATTAGATAGATAAATATTTAGTTGGGAGATCTTTAATCCAATGGATTTATTAATATGAGTGTGTCTACATAGGGTTATCCATTTCTTTTTACCAATATTGCAAGAGTGAGTTATTGATTTTATATTATCTATTATAAATTAAATCATGTTACTCTTAATAATTGGTATCCTTTTCTATGAATTTATTATTTATTCAATCAGTTTAGAGATTCTTTATGGATTTTGAAGATTGTTCATCGATTAGGTTATCAGCGGTTAAAGGTTTGATCTAAAGGTGTGTCCAAGATATAATTTCAAACACTATATAGTAATTTTGTGTTTTTGGTAATTCTATTTAGGGTAATGGAGAAACCATATGTATTTATAACTTTGATAAACCATTTTTTATCCTTTTTTTCATTCTGGACTATATTTATCAATGATATATCAGTATGATCATGATCCTATGAGGAGCATGAAGAATAGTTGGTTATGTTCTTAGACACATTGAGATATCATCATTTATATGCCAATATATTGAAATGTTATTTCTATAATCAATAGGTGACATTTTTTGGTCGTGAGTTATCTAAATCTAGGATATTAGGGGATATTGAGAAAGTAGAATCTATAATTTCTTAATAGATTCATACTAATATTTTTGAGATTCATATTTTCATTGGTTATGTGGTTTCTTATTCTTGCATTATCTTGGAGTTTTCTCACATATTCATTAAAAATATAGTATTGACTTGGAATGGAGTGAATTTTTAGTGGGATGATAAATAAAAAGATTCATTTTATGATCTAAAAAATATATTGACATCTACACCTATTCTTATTTAACCAAAGCCAAGGATGCATTATAAGGTCAATAATGAGGCCTCCAATGTGATGTTAAGATTTATGTTGATATGGTGGAATGATTTTTAGTAAATGGGTCTTGAAACTTATAACAAAGTTCATGTCATTATAGAATCCTTGACCATCACTTTTGTTGTACCCCACTCTCTTGGATTTTAATGATCACAATAACTCTCATCGTGTTCTAACTTGTTTTCAAGTGTTTTGATGCTAGGAAAAGGTTGCCCAAGAGTTGGCCCAAGAATGCTGATAGTGGACTCTCTGAGTCCACCAGACAACCGGTGGATTCCCACCGGCTAGCCGGTGGTCTCTGGAAGAAGCATTACTTTCTGCCAGAACCACCGGTCAGCCGGTGCTAGCGCACCGGCCCACCGGTTCTTGCCCACCGGCCGACCGGAGGACCCAGGCAGTAGGCTTGCCCACTGCCTGGTGCCACCGGCCAACCGGTGGATTCCCACCGGCCAGCCGGTATGGGAACCGACCAACCGGTTCTTGCCCACCGGCCAGCCGGAGGACCCAGGAAGTAGGCTTGCCAACTGCCTGGTGCCACCGGCCAACCGGTGGATTCCCACTGGCCAGCCGGTAGAACCCAGACAGAAAGCCTGCTCTATCTGGACCACCGGCCAGCCGAGAGCTCAGCACCGACCGGCCGGTGGACCACCATCCAGTTGGTGAGACACCACCGGCCAGCTGGTGTGCCCAGTCAAACTAGCCGTTGGGCTTTGACCAGACTTGTACTTTTGACCCCCAACGGCTCCGGAAGCCCTCCAACGGCCATATTGAAGTGTTTATGGGTATTTCTCCTATTCATAAGAAACCATGGATGCCGGGAACACAACCGTATTATATTTTGATGTCTTGATGCTCTAACGACAAATCTCCAAGGCCTCTTGTGATCCATTGCCATCCTTGAAGCTTGAGCTCCCTCTCCATCAGCTGCTCCCACACTTTTGGTGCTCAAGGCTTCCGTGTGTTTTTATTATTTTATTTGTTTAGTTCTTCATTGGGATTGGATTAAATCAAACCTCTCATTTCCATTCTTTCTTTCAATTGGGTTTCTTCTAAAACCATAATAAAAAATCAAGTTGTACGAAGGTGTTCTAGCCTACCTTAAAACGGCTAGTGGGATTCTTGGTACAACCATTAAAAAGCAAGCTGACGTATTAATCTCTCAACGGTTCTTGTTGGGAGCGGAGACATAGGCTTGGGAATTAAGCCGAACTTCGTTATCAATGTGACTTCTCTCCCATGTAAATTTGGTCCATAACGACATGTCTTATCATGGATAATGAATTAATTAGGTGCTTCATGTTCTGTAAACATATCCCATTGGAAACCATAAAAAATAGTTGGGTAGATAGTGTTATGATAAGTGTGTATCCCGATATTCTTATTTCTCCTCAATGAGGTGTTGACGCTGTCTCTTATGGACCAGACTTGTTTGGTTGGTCTGAAGTGGTAAATGTGATCAATGAACCATCTTTATTATATTATGCATACTTTATGATCAATGGTTCATCTTTATTATATTATGTTTCTATAATCTTACACTATCGTATATTTTGTGTAGGCACATTGTGATATACATGGATAAAAGGTGGATCACATTACCGAGGAACACACCTCAATATGTTAAGGGTTTGAATGAGTTTTTAGATTTTGAAATTTCTAATCGATCCGTTGAAGGGAGAATAAGATTTCCATGTCCTAAATGTAAATTTAGAACATGGTTGAAGAGAGATGAAGTTTATGAACATTTAATTCTGAAGCAATTCCCTGATCAATATTTGTGTTGGATTTGGCATGGAGAATCAAACAATACATAAAGATTCAGGACTGATGTTAATCCACAGAATGAGGTCCCAAGTTTGTCGCCAATGGAAAATGAAATGAAAAACCTCATAAATGATGCATTCGGCACTGCAAGACACCACTATGAGCATCAAAACATATCAGAACAACCAGAAGAGGGTGGTACAAATTGCAACGTGACAAGTGCTGTTTTTGAGACTATAACACAAGAAAATCAAGATTGTAACATATCATTGGATCCTCCTCTTGATTCTGTGGAGCCAAATGTAAGGGAAAACGTCAGTGAGGAAAATGCGTTTCATGATTTTTTTGACGATGGAAATCAAGAGTTGTATAGTGGGTGTTTTAAATATTCAAAGCTTTCATTTCTGCTGAAGTTGTACCATATCAAATGTCTATGTGGAATTACAAATAAGGCAATGTCCATGTTATTGGACTTGATTCGTGATGCATTTCCTGAAGCAAAAATCCCAGAATCGTTTTATGAGATGAAAAAAGTTGTAATCAAGCTTGGTCTGAATTATACAAAAATACATGCGTGTCCCAATGATTGTATGCTTTACTGGGGAGAGGATTCAAGTAGACTGAATTGTAAGAAATGTTCTTCTTCTAGATGGCAGTCAAAAGGTGATGTTGGAAGTATGACTGAACATAATTTCATGGAGATGAAGAAAAAGTACACACCTGCAAAAGTTTTGCGTTACTTTCCTTTGAAGCCTCGATTGCAAAGATTATTCAGGTCATCAAAAACCGCCGAACACATGAAGTGGCATTCTGTAGATAATAATAATGATGGGTTAATGAGACATCCACGAGATTCCCAATCGTGGAAGACATTTGATTCATTTCATCTAGATTTCTCAGCTGATCCTAGGAATGTTCGATTGGGATTGGCTGCCAATGGATTCAACCCATTTGGGACTTTGAGTACGAGTTATAGCATTTGGCCAATTGTTTTGATCCCTTATAATCTGCCTCCGTGGATGTGTATGCAACAAACATCTTTTATCATTTCGATGATAACTTTCATTTTAAGTTTAATTATAAATATGAAACAATATTTAATTTTCAATATAATGTTCTTATAGGTGGCAGCAGGTAGTGGAGATGAAGGTGGAGAGGGTGACGATGCAACATCAGATGATGAGTAGTAGTGTTGTTGATGTGTTGAACAAGTATGGGAATGGTTGGTTTGTATATGTAACATGTATATGGCACATAGTTGCCACCAAACATTTCCATGTCCTAACATTTTTTTGATTTCTCATGTTTACTTCTATGCATTTTATTTATTTATGATGTTTCATTTTATGTCTTGATTTCTCGGGTGTGGTATACATCATTCCATTAAGGCCTGTGTTTGAATTGGTACCACATCCAATGAGAATACCATATATGTAACCCATATTCATACCATTTCTACTATATAGCAGCATTCGGGTAGCCCCATTGTGTAAGATTGATTCTTACCATAACTGATTCATAGAAGTACCTAGGCAGTCCAACTGTGTAAGTCCCATTCATATCACAAATCCCATACCCAATCCAACTATGAAATCTAGGTTACTAATCCTAACTATAAATCGACACACCATACTTTCCCTGAAGGATAACGATCACATACATGCACATATATATTAATGACGTTATCTTATGATAATGACTATTGTGAAAAATCAATATCATTTGGTTTTGTTAAGTATAATTCCACCAATAAGGTATTTAAGAAAACATTAGATAAGTTGTTGAAATTTTTAAAAACTAAAACCTATTTTATTTAACAAAGTCAATAACAACTATATCATGATTCATCCCATCCAACCTGCAACATGATGACCATCTTGGGATGTATACATGAAACTCTTATCTCATATCCAATGACATAACTCAAATCCTCAATAGGAATCATGTATAACCTACAAGATCATAAACCATACTCTCTCAAGAACCATGCACGGTTAGCGTGTTGTCCAACCTAAAACACACGCCAATTCACAAGTTACCCATTTTCTATAGTAGGCATTAACAACCAACCCAAAACACACAATAAACCATACCATAACATAAATTCTATAACTACTCAAACATCCATCTTTGGAACAAATTCTATACCCATATAAACATAATTTGTTCTATCCCATAACACAAATCCATTGTTAAAAAAACTCAACCCATATCACAATTCACCCATGAATGTTATATCGGTCAACTTAGAGCATAACCAATTACATATCATTACACATCACCATGGTTAGCATGATCACATAAATTGTATCAAAATTCATAACCATTTATTATATAGAGTATTAGTATCTATATAATATAAATCAACCCTTCTTAAAACACATAAGAAATTAAAGAAGCTAAAAACACATATACATCTTGGGGGTCACATGGATTGGTTACTCACCAAATTGTGATACATACCTTTCCTTATATTGGACTCCATAACATGCAACATTTTCTCATATCCTATTTTCAATGAATACTACCATGTTATTTGTTTGTATGGTGTCTCCAGTTCAATATTCTGGTTTGATTTGTTTTTCAGGGTAGTGGTGTGGTAGGAGCAGAATTATTTTTTTTCTAGGTCAGCATTTAGCGGCGGTTTTAATCGCCGCTAATGCCTTACTGGACATCATTTAGTGGCGTTTATAACCGCCGCTAATGCCTTACTGGTCAGCATTTAGCGGCGGTTATAACCGCCACTAAATGTATTATGTTTAAATTTAGCGGCGATTTGCACCGCCGCGACATAGGCGCATCAAAGGCCAGAATATAGCGGCGGTTTTAACCGCCGTGAAAAAAAAGTGTCATCTACGCATAAAACCGCCGCTAAATGGTCAAAACCGTTGCGAAAAGAGGCATCTACGACGCTTTTCTTAAACTGCCGCGAAATAGTAAAAACCGCCGCTAATAGATTGCCGACGCCCAATTTCGCGGCGGTTTTTGTAAACCGCCTCCACACCCTATAGCAGCGGTTTAAACAGCCGCCAAATGAAAAAAAACCACCGCTAGGGGCCGGTTTTGTTGCAGTGATTGTTTTATAACTATAACAATTGTATGAAAAATATGGTTGCATAAACAGATGTAATATTCAGATTCTACGGAAAAATAAAGTTCAGAGTCTATGAAAATAATAATTTAGAGACTATAAATCATGGATATTCAGATTCTATTTTCTAGAGAAATCGAAAACTAAATTCTATGAATTTTTTAATCTGTATTTTAATGAATTATGTGTCTAAATTATAAGGAATTCAGAGTCATAATTTCATAGAATTCATTTTCTGAATTTTAGGTAATTTTTAGTCCGGATATCAGAGAATTTGGAATTTGAATTTAATAGATTTCAGACTCTGTATTTCAGATAATTTGGAGTATGAATTTAAAAGAATTTGTTGTTTGATTTTCAGAATACTTGGAATCTGAATTATATAGAATTCAGAGTTTTAATTTTAGAGAATTAAGATTCTGAAATTCTGTGAATTCGGAGTCTGAATTTTAGAGAATTCAGATTCTGATTTATAGAGAATTCAGCGTTTGATTTTCAGAGAACTCTGAGTCTGAATTTTAGAGAATTCAGAGTCTGAATTTTTTAGAATTCGGAGACTAAAACCCATGAACACTATAACCATGGATTTATAATATATTTAGGAATTAGATATGAAGCCGATTTTTAACCATTATGAATATAAAAAATTTTATTTATAGATATTATATAATGAACAATTAAAACATAGGTAAGGATAAAATTTACTTAATGAAGGAAAATTTTATTTATTATGATAATTCTAAGGGAAAAATTAATATTCAATAAGATCAATTGTTTGTGATATTCAAAATATAGAGGAATTGCAAATTCATAAGGAATCATTGCTTACTCAATAAGAAGTGTATCTAAAATGACGCATGAATAAATGGTATATGGATATAATACACCTTGGGTGGTTTGGATGGGGAATCGCTGCCATGCCTTTATGGTAAAATTGTTGAACACTTTTAGTTCTAAATATATTATAAAATTTATTTAAAATATTGATAAATGACAATATCAATAATATTTGGAAAAGTATTAATATAAATGAATTGATCAATTAATTAATATAATTATTTGATACGAGATTGATTTATATTAAATATGAACGATAATGAATAAATTATATATTATAAAATATATAATTCATTATGTATATGTGGACGATCATGAGAATAGGCCATACCTTTTTATTTGATTGGTTTCCTTTTAAATTTTTATTAAATACGTTTTATTGTTTTCATGTCATTCTTCAACTTATTATATAATTTCCTAGGATCCCATGATTTCCTATTCGATAAACACCCTAAAAAATCATTTAGTTCCCCTGACCTTCATTTCAGTAAAATATTATGAAATTGATGGTGATCCTAAGATAGAAGAGTCAGATCATGTTTTACGTTTGGAGAAACCAATCCAAGAGATACATGGGAGGATTTGTGGAAATCTACAATATGATCTAATTCATGGTTCAAGTTGTTTTAAAATATGTCGATGGGTAGTTTATCATCCACTTGTTAAACTAACCATTAAGAATGGCTCAAGATCATGTCACACATTTTATTTTATTTATGTCAAGATACATGGTTATTTCATTATGGATGTTCTATTTCAATCATATGAATAAATCATCATGAATGATAGAACAAAAATAAATTAGATTATGTGTAAAAATTAACTAATATATGGTTAATCACTTTATTAAATACTCTTCATATTAACTATAATAAAATAAAGATAAAATATTAATTTTTTCCATAAGGATAAAAATAGCTCAACTATATTTATTATGTTTTTATAACCTTCCACAATATAAGTTAAAATCAAACAATAATTCATAGCCATTGGATGGTCAAAGTCAGGGTACATTCAATTATTGAGAAATTCTCGCATGAGTTTTGGTTCAACGTAACTTACTTCACATCATGGTTTGAATTCCAAATAAGGACATAGTGTAACTAATATGCATGGTTTATGGAAATAAAAATCATGGATTTTAGGATTGCGGAGTCTACTAAAAAGATCAAGGTACTACAACTTCATACTGTTGAAAAAATTATGGTTACCTAATACCATTTAAATGACTTTTCATACCACATTAAGGGTTATTAGAAGGGGAATATGGGTTCCTCTCACTATAATATACATGAAATATGATATTCTAAAACTAATGGGAAGTGATTTCAGGCTTTGATAAAATAGTTTTATAACAATAAATTTAATATTTATTTAATAAATTATATAATGTACTATAATTCTAGTCTTCAAATTTATTTATATGACAGTACACATGAATTTAACCATATAAATATGATCCAAATATGACAAGGATAACCATATCAGTAATAATATTTTCCAAAAATGGATAATATTTTACAATATCATTATACAGAATGAAAGGAAATTATATGTGTTGGAGAACCCTATTAATGATTCCCTTAAACAAGAAGCTAGGGAGGAATAATTATCCCACTATGAAAAAACATTTGTATAGTTCCATATATTTCCATTATCTCATGATATAATCCTTATATAACAAGTCACTAAACAAACATAAGGATATGTATGTTTATATCATGATATCTGACCATTGTAATCTCTATCAAGAGAATGTAATAAAAGAGAGATATGAGATCTCTAGTTCATAATTCATGTGAAATTTTACAGAGTAGAAGCCAGTTGGACCTCATATGGTCAATATTGTTTGCTGCACAGAGTTAATAAAAATCATGGTCATTAAATTACATAATGAGTTACTCAAAGATTTCATCTTTTCCTCACTTTATAAATCATTCTCTAGTTTAATTGGGAATTACTACATGAGTTATAGCCAGAAGTATCTTTTAGTACATGTTAATCTCAATCACCATGTTTACAAGGTCAGGGGGAAAGAAAACACCATATTATTTATGGTGGAAAAGAAATTGGAGACAATGAAAAAGGGATCAAGAATAACACTATGTATAATTATCCTACACATTAACCAACTGGAATATGAATATAGAATGATAGGTGAAGGAAAAGGATAGAATAAGATTTACATGTTCCTAGCTAGGCCACATGATGATAATCGACAACCATGAGTAAGGGGAAGGTAAAGTATTGTTTGTAATTGAGTGTAATACCATATATATAAAAACTATATTAAACCATTAAATTTATGATTCTAAAATTATTAAAAACATATCTCAATGTAAGTAAAAATTAAATCAGATATTGGCATACCAAGAATAAACATCAAGACATCATAGTTGATACCATGAAGACAGATGATGTTATCAACCACAATGTTTAGATAATAAATATTACATTCACTAAAAAACACACCTTTTTCTTCCCCTTACTCAACGGTGCACATATTGTTCTGTTGGCCTTGCTAGCCATATGGAAAACATATTGTAACATTTTCAATAATCTATCATTCAATATTTTTATTCTTATAGGGAAATGAGTAGGATATTTATAATTAGTGTTATTCTTAATCCCCTTTTTAATTTTCTTTAATTTCGCTTTCATCATAAAGACTATGGTGTTATCATGGCCCATGTCCTGGTAAGGTATTGTGTAAATATTTCAAATACATCGTCACTCTAATAATTAATATATATAACATATATTCATGCTTTAAATTAATTCTTCTAAATTTATTAAATTCCTATCTCAATGTAGATGAAAGTTACATCTTATATAGTCATAACAAGAATAAAATTCATGACATGATAGTTTATAACATGAATAATGATGTTGTTATCTATCCCAATGTGTAGATAATAAATATTACACTCAATGAAAAACTCACCATTATCTTCACCTTACTCAGGGGTTTAGATATTGTTCTTGGGGCCAAGCTAGCCACATGTAAAGTATATTGTATCATTTTCCATCACATATTAGTCAATATTCTTAGTCTTGTTTGGTAATGAGTAGGATATTTAGGCATTGTGTTATTCTTGATCGCCTTTTCATTGTTCTTTCATATCTTTTTACCATACAGACTATGGTGTTTTTATGCCCCCAGACCTTCGAGGGTAATGTTTGGATATTGCAGTTACATCATAACTATAATACCTAATATATATACTATATTCAAGATTTAAATTCTAAATCCTAAATTTAATAAAAACCGATCTAAATGTAGATGAAAATGAAATATTATATTTTCAAACAAAGAAGAAAATTCATGACATGATAGTTGATACCAGGAATACATATTATGTTATCCAACCCAATGTGTAGATAATAAATATTGCACTAAATGAAAAAACACACATTTATCATCCCCTTAATCATGGGTGCAGATTTTTTTTCTTGTGGCCAATTTAGCCACATGTAAACATTACTGTATCATTTTCCTTCACTACATATTCATATTCTTATTCTTTTAGGGTAATGTGTGGGATATTAAGACTTATTTTTGTTGTTGACCTCCATTTCATTGATCTTTCATTTATTTTTGACCAAAAAAACTATGGGGTTTTCATTCCCCCTAACATTTTAAACATGGTGATTGAGAGTCAGTACCAAAAGATTCTTCTTACTATAACTCATTTAGTAATTCCCAATGAAACGTGAGAATGATTTATTATGTTATGAAAGGATGAAATATATGTGGAAATCATTAGGGATTTTAACATCCAAGATTTCTATTCATGCAATGTAGCCAACCATATTGACTATATGAGGCCCAAATCACATCTACTCTCCATGATTTCTCATGAATAATGCATTGGAGATCTCATATCATTCATGTATTACCTTCTCTTGATAATTATCTTGATGGTGAGACATAATGATATACGCATACGTATCCTTATATTGTTTTCGAATATTTTTATATAAGGATTTTATCATGACATATTAGACATATGTTGAATATATTATTTTTTTCATAGAGAGATAATTATTCATCAAAAACATCATGTCTTAGAGATTCATGAATGGATTTGTCCAACGCATATAATTTCCTTTCATGGAGTAGAAAAACATTGAATAACAATAACCAATATTGGAAATTAGTATTAGTGAGAAGTTTTTCCTTCTCATGTATAGATCATTTTGATATGGTTAAATTCATGTGGATCAAAATCTCAATAATTAAGGGGACTAGAATTTTAGTACTTTCTCTAATTTATAAAAGACACATGAAATTTATTATTAAATAAATACTAAATAAAAACAGGAAATATCTATCCATTAGTTTTATAATATCCTATTTCATTTATATTCTATTGGAAAGGACACATATTCCCTTATTATAACCAAGAATGTGGTGTGACAAGTTATTTAAGGGGTACTAGGTAAGCATAATTTTTTCAACTATATTAACTTGTACTTACTTGATCATTTGAGTCAACTACTCAATCCTAATATCATTAATTTTAATTTTCAAAAACCATGCATCTCAGTTACACAACATCATTATTTGGAAGTCAACCCAATATGTGAACTAAGTTACGTTTAATCATACCTCATTCTAGAATTTCTCAACAATTGAAAGTACAATGAATTTGATAGACCAATGACTAGGAATTATGTTTTGATTTTAACATATGTAGTGGAAGGTAATATCAACATAATAAATAAAGTTGATGGATTTTTATCTTAATGAAAAAATTTACCATTTTTTGTTATTATATTATATTTAATATTAATATGATATAATAAGGTGATAAACCATGTATTAGTTTAGGTTTACACATTATCCAATTTATTTGAGTTCTGAAATTAATGATTATTAATTCATGTAATTGAAATAGAACATCCATAATGAAATTAACCATGAATCTAGATATTAATAAAAAAAGTGAGGTATGATCATGAGCCTTTCAAAAAGGACCATGGTCATGGATTTTGGCAGGGACAAGATGGTGATGGTCATCATTAATAGAATTCGTTTACTCTTTGGGGATTTGCATACCAAAATCCATCTTAGTGATGACAAGTTATTATTTCAATACTCTGCTTCTCAAGGAAATACATTGTTATGGTATGGTCGAGGGAGGTCCAGAGATGTTAAAGACGAAGGATCATTTTGTACCGGATGTCTTGGGATGTTTATTTTGGATAGGATTCCAGATCAGAAACAGTGTGTGATAGGATCCACAGTATACAGCTTCCATTGCATAACATGACATCCTTCAGTCCATCCAAAATAACTTGGGGGTTCCTTCATGTGATCGGATGAGGAGACATTTAATCATCGGGTGGTTGACACTCCAAGGATTTGAGAGGGCATGGATCTCTGAAAGGAGCTTCCTTTAGATTATTGGTTATGTTTGTGGAGGGATTCTCATGCGGGAAAAAATAATCCTCCAACATAGAATCAGTTCATCATTTCTTGAAACATTTAGGGGAACATATTTTGTCTTTATGGAATTCTTCCAAGTTAACCAACTCTTATGACTTTTAGGCCTTATCATTTGATCTATAAATTTGACTTTAACTGTTTGCAAAGATAGTGTCATGGGGAAATGTTTAATGTTCGATTTAATGGTTATTGGTGTTCGTCCACATTGTGCTCTACTACTTTTCATCTTGGAACCAAAATATAATTAATTTCATATAGGAGAATTTTTAGGAAATTTTGGTTTTTTGAACTACATGCATGAGTTCCCTTCTATCACCCACGTCTAGGATTTCTAGAGAAGGGAGATCAATTTTTATCTTATTCATTCTCTCCTCCCAGCAGATGAAAACATGAATTTTGATATTATGTAAGGAGATATTCTTATCTTTAATTTACACTTTTTGTGAAGCCACATGATGAAACGATTTGTGGGAGGATATTTCCATGTTCCATAATGGGGATAATCTGTGGATATTAGTTTGGGACATTATTATTTTTTATGGTTTTTGAGGGGAATGGATTGTCAATAGTATCTCTCACCTTGTTGCACATCTTCTGTGATTTCCATTATTCCAATGGGTAAATGGACCTTGGATTTTCAGGCTCCAATTTCACTTATTGAAACAATCTTAGAGGTAACCATTGAATCTGGTGTCATCATGATCAATGCCTCCTAAACCATAAAGATAAATCTTTATTTCCTAATTCATATTTGTTTCATCAAGCACTCTATGTGTTAGAAAATTATTTACATATGTTTCATATCAAATAAGTAGCGACTAATTCCCTTAAATTTTCATTCTCTAGTTCCTGGTTATAGAAATATGACTTGTTTCATGAGGTAAAAATGTTATGGGAATGGAACACGCGGGTCTCTGGTTGAACAAGGATTGTTTATCACCTCCTCTATTTGAGAAAGGACATGTAGTTTGTGTCATTGAAGTTGCAATATACAGAACGCTTATAAGTGATTGAATTTGAAATTCCGAATATTGAAGTTTGTCATCATAATGGTTGTGATGAGGATGCATTCACATCATTGAAGGATAGGTAGGATAATCTGTCTTCCAAACTATAAGAGGGGGAATGAGTGTGTTGGGATAAATCAATATCCTTGTGGTTGAAATAAGGTGATATGAATAAATATTTTTTCTTGGCTTATGTCAGTTATAGGAAGGAAAATGCTATGATCATCATCAAGAGAGGTTATAGTTCCTTCATTAATTATGTTAGAGAGGTGTGCGTGTAGGTGGAGCAGCGTTCAGGGATATTAATGGGAGGGAAGTGAGCTAGAGTGACATGGTAAGATGATTTCTAGGTGGGTTTTTCTAGGCTCATCCACGGTGAGAAAAATTTTTCTTTTAAAATCTTACCTAACATTCGGGAATTCAAGGAGGTTATGAACTACTTGAACATGGACAATGCACTAGGGACACATGGGTTCCTGAGGTCTTTCATTGTGTCTTTTTGGGAGATTGTTGGGGGCCAGGTGGGGGAGTCCTTCAATGAATTTTTGGGTTGGATTTCAAAATAGGGAGGCATGCACTTCCAAGAAGATTGTCATTCCCAAGGTGATAGTGCCTTCTATGAATAGTCAGTATAAAACCATTTTATTGTGAACCATTAGTTATAAGTTCCTTTTTTATCCTTAATATCAGACTAGGTTGTCTTCTTCATATCCAAAATTCTTATGAGAAACATGATTTCATTTAGGGGAGGGGCATTCATTGTCCTAGAGTCATTGCTAATGAAATAGTGGGTGAGCGTAACAAAACTATTGAGGGGTATAACTTTATTGATAATGTGGACATGGATAAGTGCTATGATATGATGGAATAGAGCCATATTGTCAAGGAAATGAGGAGATTTGGTTTCTCAATGTGTGTCTATGACCTATTGTTTCAGTGTTACTCTTCTATTTCACTCTCCATTTCACTCTATAGAAGGGTTCATGGATTCTTTATGTCTATGTGGGTGCTATTACATGGTGACCAAATGTCCTCTAGGATCATCATCTAGGCATATGAAGATCTTTCTAAAAATATCAAATACAAAGTGGAGAAAGGGTCTATTGTTGTCTCCATATTTATGGAGGGGATTCATCATATATCCCATTTGATGTCTACAGATGATGGTTTGTTCTTCGTAAATGTAATATAGATATAAATTTATTATTTCGTAAGGACCATGGAGATGTATAAAACCTATGGTAGATATAACATTAGCAATGAGGAAAGTAGTGAGTTCTTGTCAAGGAAGTGTTCGGGCATGAGGAGTAGGCACATTTAGGACAGATTGGGGAATCTAATGATGCTACTACTTATGATTTATCTTGGATTTTCTATTTATGAGGGAAATATATGGAATAATTTGTATAATGTATTCTTTAATAATATCAAGGGATCCATTCAGAACTAAAATAATTGTTTTTCTTTCCTTTGGAGGTTGGATCACTCTAATCAACATTACTCTTTCTTCTTTTTCCATGCACATTATTATTATTGTTATCTCTCCAAAGGTGTCTATATTTCTCATTGAGAGAGTTATGAATTGATTTGGGTGGGTTGGTCCCTAGTATAGGAAAATAAATTAGGAAGAATGGGAAAGGTTGGGTAATCATATTTAGGTAGGGGTCGACCTTCGTAGCATTTCGGAGACCATACAAGCCCTATAGGCTAGCCTTATCTAGGATATTATCGGTGATAGTCCAGTTTGGGAAAGGTTCATGTGAGGGAAGTATGTGGATGATTGGAGGGATTGGGGAAAGAAACCAAGGATGGTCTCGTGGTTAGAGAAATGAGTTGATGGCAGTATGGAGTATATAACAACACTCACATTTCAAACATTAAAATTACATATATTTTTATGAATATTTAATCAAAATACAAAAAGATTCCCAAATATCGTAGTTGGTATAGATCCTTTGAAAAAATGGAAACCTTAACACTGGTATAAATTTCAGCTACAAAATCTCCCATTATGTTCTTCATAACTATAACCCTTCATAGACATATCCATCATAGTACATATCATCATTACCTAAGGGAAATAAAACATAAAATTGGTGACCTAAATTGCTCAGTAAGGTTAAAAAAGGGAGAAATGAAATCATAAACATGAGTATAATGTTATGATAACATGATCAAGAAAATAGATGATCATTCCCTTCAAATCAATGATCATGGCACAAATATTGACATTTCATACGATATGAATGATAATGAAATAAAGAGAATAATCCATGAAAGCATATCATAGATATATGATATGGAATCGTTGACATAAAAATATATTGATTTCCATAGTAGCCAATGTATCACTTCCTTGACCAATATTGTGTATGAAGTCCATTACTAAACCTGGTAACCCTTGTTCCATCCCGGTATTACTAAACCATGTGACCCTTGTTCCATCCCTATAATACTGAACTGAGTACCCTTATTCCATCAATTTATTACTAAATAGAGTGGTCCTTATTCCAACCATGTATTACTGAACTGATTAACCCTCATTCCATCTTTGTATTACTAAACCGAGTAACCCTCGATCTGTCCCAGTTTAATATCATGAGTTATAAATCTTTACCCAATTCATTAGAGGGAGATATAGGTCCCACCTATTACATAATGATATCACGCATACAAGTGCCATAAATTTTTTAAATAATCATACCATAACTCATGAAATGAAATCGGTATCATAAACATATAAAAATTTCCCAACAAGTAAAAAGAGACAAGATTCATAATAATTTCATCACAATACACGAAAAGAAGCAGGTTTCAGAATAATATGACCCATGAAATAGAAACAGTCATTATAGACATCATTCTATTAAAACATAATCCATTTAAATATAATAATATTAATGGAAACATTGAATAATTTTCCTATAAAATAATTAATAACACCAATATATTCCACATTAGATGGAAAATAATATTGAAATAGCCCATAAAAACGTTTCATGGTGAAAATATCCTTTCTTGTTTGAAAATGGGTTTTTAATTCATACAACTATTTAAAAATTAATCACTTATAAAATACCATGAAACTTATAAAATAATTTCTAAACCCATTTCATGTGAAATAATATAAAATAAGAATAAAAAATTTTAAAAATCGTTTTTCATTATATTCCCTTTGAAAACTTAATATAATATAACGATTTTTTTTGAAAACCATTATTCTAGAAAACATATAATTGATGCACTAAAATATTTTGAAAGGAAGTTTTCTAGAGAATATATAAACGAAACATGAAATTTTTATGAAAACCATTATAAATGAAATGTAATTTTAAATACGTTTTTTAATGATACCACTTTTAAAATTTAAATGGAATCTTGAATGGAATGGTGTTGGTTAAATCAGTACACGTCATACAAGGTCAAAAGAAAATTTCTTTTATACAATAAAAAACGTATAAAAGTTCCTTATTCATAAACAGAAAATAATATTCCCTTGAATATGTTGGTAAATGAAAAAAATGTTAAAAATTTATTTTATTTCTTATATGACAATGATATACTATTCTTGGAATCACATTTTAGAAAACATATATTTATGAATGGAGAAAGAGTTAAGTTGGGATTTCAAAAAACCAATTTCTTAACTATCTTAGGTATCATAGAGTAGAATATTCTACTAATACATGAGTATATCATGAAAAAATAGTGTATAAATAAAATCATGAATATTTTCGTGATATGGATCATAATATTTCATCGAGGGGAGCATAAACATTAATAATCTTTAAATGCTCTGAGATTGTCTCAATAAACTCTTATAACTCAATATCTTGGGATCACAATCTCCATGCAAAACATTTACATGAATACTAATATATTATTTAAATAATTAGGTTAATGATATTGACATATAATATGTAATATATATACACCTCAAAAAAGATTTTAGGTGCATAACAAAATAATAATCTCAAATAAAGCAAATTGAGAAAATAAACTTTTAACGATTTGGTATCCTTTGAAATCTGAAACCCATTAATGAAGGATAATGAAATGGACATGTGATTAATAAAAAATTTATGTACAAGAAAAATATAATAAAATCATTGTCAGTACATACACCACCCAAAAAAACTCGGATAACATATCTTTAATCTCACACAAATTAGAAGTGACATGATATCACCATACCTTGTGTCTTAACTCTCTTCGTACTCATACAAGCATGCAGTATAATAGATATCAGTATATTATCAATATTTTATATATGAATATTTTTATACATAATAAAATATATATATATTTATTATGACCATATCTTTCTCCCTTTTTAACGATCATATCATAATGTTTCACTTTAGGTAATATTCACTTTGTTCTTCACACATGTCTTAAATTATTACATATTTGGTCCCTACATTTATATCATGATTCTGGAATGTAAACCACGATATAAATATCATTTATATACAGTATATGTGTATTTTAATAATCTATAGAATATAGGAGTATGAAATATAATACACATCTTATTGAGATGACAAGCCATATATAAGCATGAACGATGTTTCGGAATTTTTTATCAGATTGAAAAAATATATATAAATGACATATATGTATATATATATATGTGTGTGTGTTTTATATATATATATATATTTATTATAACAGTATTACTATGTCATATATAGTCATTAAAACCATATTTAATACATCCCATGTGTTGTGTGAAAAAATCAAATCACAATGAGGGGGCGGTAGTCCACACTTCCTCAAACAAGATTATCGTATTAACACCACATGGAATGTAAAGAGACGTATTTTGTAAAAGGAATATATAATAATAGATAAATAGTATATATAATATATATAATATATAAATATTATTTCTATCATAATTAAAACCATGATTTGTGGTAATGGTGAAATTGACAATCATAATTTTGTGAGGCAGTAGTTCATCATACGCAGGAATAATACGTTCGATATCCATTAGATAGTGGATTGTGTAATTGTAGGTCATACCATTTTCATAAAAACATTATAGTATATGCTGGATAATATTTTCCACACAATAATTGAATACTGATAGCTGGGGTGTAGACGTAAAATAAATGGAATGACCATGACAGAAGATGTTACCTCTAAATCAGGTAACTCCTTCTGGATTATGCCAAAAAGATTTATTTTGAGGTTTTCCTTCCAATGGTGTACATCAAGGATAGTGAGATAATTGTTTGGATTATATTTGGGAAGATCAAGGATGATCATAAAATGTTTTAAAGGTGTAAGAATATAGTATAGGTTGGGGTCTTTTTAAGGAAGGAAAAGGACTCACATGGAATTTTTAGAAACAAGTTAGGCGTGAACATGTTCTTACCTAAAAAAAGACATATTAGACTAAAAAACACAAAAATAGAATGTTTATATCATAGATTTGTATATAAATTTGATTATGGAGTAGTTTCTAGTTCATTGGGGCTTTTAATTGTGTTGTTTATACATAATAAAACATAATTTTTCCTTAACTGCTCTGATGAATTTTAATAAAATTTAATAATAATTTTTATAAAAAATTAACATTCCCTTATTAGAATGTAAATATTTGAGTAAATAAAATTTTATATTTCATATTTTTAATATTCATATTATAGAAGCAGAAAAATTACAATTACTATTAATTATATAGAAGGGGAAAAATAACGAGGTTTTAAAGTTGGAAAAAGTTAAAAATTTTGTTAAGATTTTTTATTTTATTTCAAAGTCAAACAGATAATAATGAATTACATTGTATTATAAGATTAAATATTTTTCTAATTTTACCTTAAAAAATATTTTTAATGTAATTTAGAATTAAAAATTAATTAGACAATAAGACATTTGTTAATTAAAAAGTCATATTTTTCACTGTTCATTATAAAAACGAAGTTTCTCATATAAATACCAAAAAATAACCCTATGATAATTTCAACATTCTGAATTCCAAAATGAATTTTATTTTATAAAATTAAACTTATAAATGTTTCTTAAATAACATTTCTTATTATATGAGGTTCATTAGATAAAATTTTGTTTTTAAACAAATAAGGACATTATCAAAAATCATATCTTTCAATATTAATATGTTTTATTTATTTAAAAAATTATAAAAAATACTTGGAAAGTAGTTATTAATATTCCTATAACTATTTTTAATATTTAGGTTTTAATTAAATTATTTAATTATAAACATGTGTTATAGAGAATGTCAGTGTTTCATGCATCGTATTCCAAGTTCATGTTTCTTGGAGCACAGGACAACATGGTATTGCATGTGGCACAAGCCAGGTTGGTATTGAATGTATCCCAAGTACAGATGGTATTTCTTATGAATGTAATGTTTGAATTAGTGTTATCATATATATATATATAATTACCTATTTTTCAGTGCCATCTGAAAAGATAAATTATTTCCAAAAAAAATATTTTTAAAAACTCAGGGTGTCACATTCTACGCCCCATAATATCTATTTACCCCTAAAAATTCATCTTGGTTATCAAAGATTTAAAACATGAAATGTTCATTCATAGAAACCCACCTCATTAAAATGAATACCAAAACATCCCATAAAAATGGAATATGGAGCAATAATGGTTAACCAAAGTAACATATAACTTGGTTTCCGTATAGGATAACATAGGTTGGGTGTGAAGATTGGACAAGTAGGAAAAGAGTAAATGTTTATTAAGATGTATTTCCATCATGAATCACAAACTAGTGAATGATAAAAGTAAAGATGAGGGACTCAATGTTATAAATATGTGGTGTTTTAAAGGGAAATCAACTCAAAAAAATTAAGGTATTATGACAAGAGTTTTTTTACCTCGTTTAGATTGTTGAGTAATTATTGATAAATTTAAAAAAAAAATTCTTTTCTGGGATTTTCTTTGAGAAAAATTATAATACCACCATTAACTCATGGAATTACTATGTTGAAATTAACATTGATGAATAAAGAACTAAAATACGCTTTTAGCAGATCTTAAGGCCCATAAAAGGATAAATAATCTAATAACATGTCTATTAAAAAACAAAATTCATTATTTTATATAATAAATATAACAATAATAGTTCATTATAAATAATTTTTAATATACATATAATTATACATTAAATAGTACATCGTGTAGGCCAGTGGTAGGCGTCAAACCCTTATCGTCCTTCAATCATGGGTTTAAGACCTATGGCCTTGTCGGACGTGAATCATTACCACCCAACATATATAATTTCATTTTTTAAAACCACACTAAAATAATATATAAAATTTACATCCTTCAAATATGGTTAATCACTTATTATCCCATTAACCATGTTTTTCAACACAAAGTCTTTTCACAAATACTTCCCCTAACGCTTAATTTAAACTTTACCTGAACAGTTAACCTTATAACCCTTCTCAGAGGTGAAAAATAAAAAACATTATAAATAGAGCCATGAAATTAGAATAACATTGATCAACATGTATAATAGAAATTAGGTCTTGGTTCTCACATTTCAAGCATGTGAATTCACTCTTCTTATATTTTCTTGAAACATGGTACCAACTTCAATTAACATAAATCTTTTTCGGAAAAAATGAATCCTCTTTCAGTCAAAAGTGTATTGGATCTATAAATTAAATACAAATATGTTGTAAACAGTAATCTGGGTAACATAATCCACTTATTAACAAGTCCTTATATACATTCCTGGTAATTAATACTGCCCTATATACTTATTCATAACTCATGTATCTTTATCCATACAAAATTATCTTATCATAAATTACATATTAAGGGTTACTTTCCCTTAGAATAATATCACCTTGACATTAAATAAATTCACCATTACATTAGGAACATTCAACACAAACTTTTAAATACTATGTGAAAACATAATTAGCACAATCTTGTATATTTTATCATTCACAAATTTTAAATCTAAATACATAAATACTTAGATTAATTAATTCTAAATACAATTTCAATAATACCTCTTTCCTTTCAAATTTCATATATAGTCTCATCATCATCGACAATGTAACCCTTAATCACACCACCCTGTAGATTCTCTTTAGTAACATATCTCTTGAGAAATTTGGTGGAATAATGACCATTTTCTCCACACTTAAAAAACTAAAACATAGATTATGACTTAAGGAAGCCAATAGTTGAATCCATTTCATTAACCAAACTCATCATTTTCCCTTCTAGTTCTAGCATTGTGTCATTATTTTCCACAATCATAAATCCTTATTGTTCCTCTAAGACATTCATGAAAGTGATTTCTTTCACATTATTTACATATATGAAATTTAATCCTCATTCTTTCATGGTCTCCATTACCAAAAAGCTTTGACAACTACTTCTATATATTCCTTGGTGAATCTAAGAGTTATTTAAGGTCAATATTGTTTGACATTTTATATGAAAAATGATTAGGCATGATCATGATATTATTTACATCAGTGATCATCCTACTTGGCTTCTCATAAAAACATCTTCCATAACATTCAACAATAATAGAGATCTTTCTAGTTCCCACAATTGACTAAAACCATATGCATAGTGTGATCATTAGTTATCATAGAAAAAAAACTACACAGTGATGAAAATAATTAGATATAGGATGTTTAAATCATGAAACCATCAATAATATAGTATACCTTTGGTTCATCCAAGTTAATTGATTGATAACTTATTTCCAAATACTTCATGATGGTTTGTGAAGTGTTTGTGAATTCCTAAATCATATCCCTCAGCAGTGTCAAAATAGGTGTGAGGTAAGGCCAATTTTAATGTACTAGATTACCCCTAGTCAATCTTGGAACATATTTTCAGATTTGTTATCCCTAAGTACATCTCTTCCACAACCACATCAACATGTATTATATAGACATGGATATATTTCATGGAAACCACTCACTATATCCTTAAAACAAATTCTAGGACATCTTACTAAACATTAAACCTTCCTTATACATATCCTTAGAGACATTCCTAGACATATACCTTGGGATCACACTATGGTATTCACATCCTAGTTTCTAAAGGTTAAATATAACATTTCTCTGAGACCAACTATTACCACCCTCTCTTTACAAAAATTAATATTATATATCAATTTTTGGAATACTTACACATTATAGAAATAGATACCCAAAGAAATTATTTGGTATAATGCCTTTATAAACAAGTAAACATAAACACGGTTACATATGTGAACTAAAATATCTCCCACAATTTTAATCAGGAAAATAATACTATTTAGACATATCAAACATAGTATATATCATCATATCCTCGGGGAAAATAAATATATAATGGGTGATCTCAAATTCTTAGTAAGGGTAATAACTGGAGTTGTGTAAGCATAAACAAGATTATAAATGTATGATAATGTGATAATGAATATATAATATCATTCCATACATAGAAAATATCATCGTACAAAAATTGGTAGTTCAAAAGACATAAATCATAATGAAATAAAGTGTATATGGCATGCAATCATAACATAAAAATAATACATGTAATTGTGGGAAAACAAATGAATATGCAAATATCCATAGTGGAAATTTCATCACTTCCAATACTATATTAGAGGGAAAATTACATTACTAAACTAGGTAACCCCCATTCACTCCCTATATTATTGATCTGAGTGACCCTTGTTCCATCCTTATGTTTCTCAAATTAGTACCCCTTATTACAGCTCTGTATTAACAAACCTAATGACCGTCATTCTGGACTTATATTAATCATTTGCTAAATCCTCATTCTATCCCTGCATTACTGAACCATGTAACCCTAATTCCAGCCCAGTTTTATCTCATGAGATATAAATCATTACCCAATGCATTGGAGGGAAAAATAGGTCATACACTTCAAATAATGGAATCATAAATACATGTTCCAAAAAACAATAAATATTAATACCATAACCCAGGAAATAAAATGGGTAACATAAAAATGTAAAGATATCAGAACAAATAGAAAGAGACAGGTTTCATAATCATTTCTTCAAAACCCATAAAAATAAGTGGGTTTCAAAATTATATTACACTTGAAAGAGAAACAATATTCATAAACATCATGCCATCAAAACATAATCCATTTAAGGAAAGAAGATGAATGGATAAAATGAATACTTTTGCAATAAAATAATGAGTAACAACAATTTATATCATCATAGATGTAAATTATTTTTGAAATATACTCTAAAAATATTTCTTGTGGAAAATATTCTTTCTAGTTTGAAAAAGGATTGTTAATACATAAAACCATATGAAAAAACATTTTCTTAAAAAATACCACAAAACTAATAAAATCATTTTGAGAATTTCTTTCTTTAAAATAATTTAAAATAATCTTCCAACAATTTTAAAATTAGTTTTCTATTGAAACACATTGAAAAATTGTAGAAAGATTATTCATAATGATTTTAAAATCTTTTTAATTGAAAACTTATAAAAGAATCATGAAAACATTTTGAAAATCATTTTTCATGAAAATTTAGAAAAGAAGATAGAAATATTTATGAAAACCATTTTTCTTGAGAAATAATTTTAAAAAAAGGTTCTCAAATACCACCCATTTAAAATATCAATGGAAGCCTCAAAATAATGATGGTGTGTAAATTTGTACATGTAGTATGAGGTCAAAAGAGCATTCCTTTTTCACTGTAAATGAAGTCAGAAAAGTTACTTGTTTGGAAAGAGACAAAAATATCCCTTTGAATATACTGGTAAAAATTAAAAATGGTAATATTTTGTTTTAAATCTTATAGGATAATGGTATAATATTCATGGAAACCCTTTTTATAAGACATATATTTTTGATAGAAAAAAGGGTAATGTCAAACTTTCCAAAGAAAACACTTTTTTAACTATAATGTGTATCAAAAAGTAAAATATGGTACCAATACATGATTATATCATTAAACAACCTTGGATAAGGAAACATATGAATATTCATGGGAAATCGATCAAAATAATTCATCAAAGGAATCATAAATATAAGCAATCTCGAAAAGCGACGATATTTTCTCAATAAACTCTTATAACTCGGTAACATGGTATCTTACTCTCAATGTAAAAAATTTACATGAAGGTTAATATATTATAAAATAATATTTTAGTGATATAAAATATAAAATGGAAGTATATACACCCCAAATAAATGTTTAGGTGCATAACAAAACATGAATCTCAATAAAGGCAAATGGAGACAAAACTATTTTAACGATTTGGAACTATTGAAAGCTAAACCCCATGAAGGAAGGATCATTAAATTAGCATGAGAATACCCAAAAATCTATTTTGAAGATACATATAATAAAATAATTTTTTGAACATACAACACACAAAATGAAATAGTTAAAACATAGCTTGTATCTCACATAAATTTGATGGGAGATGAAATCCCTTAACATTGTGTCATGACTCTCTCCACACTTGTACGATATTCTTGTAAAATAATTTAAGTTTATTATACATTATTTTACATAAGAATATTATAATAAATAATAACATATATGTCTTTGTTATGAAGTTATATTAACCTCTTGTTTACAATCCAATGTTAACATTTCGCTTCGGGTAAAATTCATTGTATTCTTTGCATGTGTCTTAATTTGTCAAATCATTGATCCTTATACTTTTATCATGATTCCAGAATGTATGAATGATATAAATATCATGTAAATAAATTATATTTGTATTATAATAATATATATAATATATGACTTGAAATGGAATACACCATTCTTGGATATGGTAAGGTGGACATAAGCATGAAGGTTGTTTCAGTATTTATTGTCTTATTCAATAAAATCAAGTGAATGAGATATATATATATATTTGTATGTATAAATATTATTATTAAATTATTATTAAAATGTCATATATATCATGTAATTTAATTTAAACTATCCTTAATATATTCCATGTTGTGTGTGAATGCATCACATCGCATTGAGGGGGTGGGAGACCACACTTCCTCAAACGAGATTATCGTATTAACACCAAATGGAATATAATGAGATGTGTTTTGTAAAAGTAATAGAGAATATTAATTAAATTATAATTATAAAATATTATATATATAAATATATTTCCCATCATAATGGCCACCAGAATTAGTGTTAATGAAGAAATGAACAATCATCAATTTATGAGGGAGTAGTTCATCAAACACAGAAACAGTATGATTGTTATCTATTAGATTGAGGTGTGTGTAAATATAGGTCATTGAAATTGTATAAAAACATACTAGTATATCAAGGATTATTTTTCTATCACAAAATAATGTAATAAAGTGAGTGTAGGATTTGAGATGGAAAATAAATTGAAGGAGCTTGAGAGAAGATGTTACCTCTAAATTGGGTAAATCTTTTTGGATTGTGCCAAATGGATTCATTGAGGGAATTTATTCACAAAGGTAGAAATAAAGATATATTGGAAGTCTTTTGCTATGATATTTTGGTATATTATGGAGGAACATAAATGTTTATATATGTGTGGGGAGTGGGTAGACGTGGTGGCCTCTTATTGGAAAGGAAAATGAATCACATGGAATTTTTAGAAACGAGTTAGGTGTGAGCATGTTATTTAAAAAACAAAAGTAATAAAAAACTAAAAAAAATTAAATATTTGAAGTTTTATGGCCTAAATATTGACATAAATTTTGTTTTGGACAATTTTCAAGGTCATTTGGTGCCTTTAATATTATGGTGTTGTCACTAATTAAGCTTAATTTGCCATTAACTATTGTAATTAATATTAATCACTTTTACTAATAATTTTAGTAAAAAATTAAAATGGACTTATTAGAATATAAATATTAGACTAAATAAAATGGTTTTTGTCAGATTTTTTAATATATAATCACAAATGTGTAAAAATTAAGATTAGTTCCAATCCTACAGACAAGACGAAATAACTATGTTTTAAAGTAGGAAAAGGTCCAAATGTTTGTAAAGATTTTATAATCTATTTCATTGTGAAATTGATTCTAATGAAATAATTTTATTAATATATGTAAAATTTTATAGTATTAACATAAAAAATATTTATAATATCTTTTTTTATTAATAATTAATTATTCAAAAAGCAGTTTTAACTAAAAAGCAGTATTTTTCACTAAAAAAAAAATAAAGTTACAAATAAAAATCCCAAAAATTTACTCTTAACAAATTTCGATATTCGGAATTAAAATATGATGTTTATTTTATCAAATAAAATTTTAAAATATGTCTAAAAATATATTCATTATTATAAGTGGTTTATTCGATAAAACGATGCTTTAAAACATAACTGGATTTGACGAAAAATCATACCATTCATTATCAATTTGTTTTATTTATATAAAAATTCACTAAAAATATTAGGAAAGTAGTAATTAAAATTTCTATAACAATTTTTAATGGTTAGTTTATAATTATAATAATTAATTATATATATATATATATATATTATAGAAACTCATGGTTGTGTGCATTGTTTTCCAAGTTAGTGTTTCATGGAGAATAAGAAAAGTTGTTATTGAGTGTAGCGTTAGCCAAGTTGGTATTGTGTAACAAACTGAATTATGTCACCATCAAAACCGGCACCTGTCCCAGCCCGCAACAAGGCCCGAAGGGCGTCCTAGATTCCCACGTGCTGGAAGATGTTCCTGGGTATTATAAAATGATGTTTGGAAAAGATTTACCAGAGTTTATAAACATTAAACAACAAAAAACACAATAAAACAAATAAGTATTTTCAACTATGACATTATTTTTCAAAGTTTCTGACCTAAATTACATAAGTTAAAACTATGTTTCAAGACCATTAAATATTTAAAAAACCAAATAAGGTCCTCCCAAGAACCTCCACATGGAAAGAGGCATCACCCTCAAGCCATCTCCACAACACTGCATCATGAACGGTCAGTAAAAACCCAAACGGTTGGTACAAAAGTTGTAACCAATCCTTAGAGAACAAAACAACCATGTCTACTTACAACCAAATGTGTAATTATGGTGTGATAAAAATAATATTAGGATACCACCACTAAGAGATTCCACGATATAAACATTCAAAGATGAAAAACATGCTAGTTTTCCAAAAACATGTAATTTCTAGTTACAATTTCTATAAGATGTAACTAAAAAAATAAGTTTTCAAGTGGGATAATTTAAAGAATAGAAAATTTTAAAATAAATGACAATTATACTGAATTTTACATCAATGTATCCCGTATGCCGAAGTTATGTATAAATGATCTAATGAGAACAAGAAATATGAAATAACTCCTAGGCACTTGCTAGCTATGGGTCCCATGTACCTCGTATCTCGGTGAGAGTAAAAATAAAAAATTTATGTTCTAATACATGAGGCACTAGTATGGAATATACCAATTACCTAGTGGTCCCCAATCATAATAATCATCATAGTTTAGTTATATTTGGAATCCTCAATATTTCTATGAAAAACTGAGGCCAAACCCCATGGTTTCACTAACATACTAGTACACGTCCACCCACCTAGATACCATTGTTTTCTCCTTGTTCCCAAACAATTTCAAAATGTCAATAAATATAATTTTCACCTGAAATATCATTTCTATATCAACAATTCACCAAACACCCATATGTATACCACACAAGTCAAATAATCCACTTTTCATTCAAATTGATTTTGAAATCCAACTCACACAAAAATAGCCCACAACACTTTCCACATATCTTTAACACTTCCTCAATTCCTATAAAAAAAATTTGAAACCATTCCAAGAAATTTTAACTCACATAAAAGCCCACTAAAATATAATATAAATCCTCTTTCATCATCAAAATTCATTTTTTCACAACACACTCACACAAAATATCCCACAACCATGTTTTGCAGCTGTCATTCCATTTTCTAAAGAATTTCAGTACATTATAAAACATTCTAAAAAAATATTTGGCAACTTAAATAACCACCTTACCATTCAAAAACCGATATTTGGTGAACAAACCCCCCCCCAACAATACATATACACTCTTTTTCCCACTTTGTTTAACCAAAAAAACATTCACTATTTTCATAAAACAAACTGATGGGGTGTAACTATGTTTTTCACACAAAACCAATTTCAAAACCCCCATTTAAGACCAAAACCATACACATTCCTATCCAAAACAGAATTTGAAGCCATATATACATTTATAAAACCAAATTCAAGTGTTAAAAAATAAACATGAATAATACCACAAACGATACAAATGAAAACACACATTTTCATAAAATGCTCTCAAGAAGTATAACAATGTTTTACCAATCAACATAATCAAAAACCTTATTTTTAGGACCACCTAACAATGATACATTATCAAAAAATAATTGGCATTCTAAACATGATTTCATAAACCAATTCTATATTTTAAAAAATACACCCAAATAATACACCATGTGTTACACATGAAAACACCAAATTTCAAGTTAAAAAGCAACTATAAAATCTAACACTTAACCAAATAAATCCTAAATAGTTTTTTCACCACAACAAATATATGAGGAATATGAAAAATGAGAAAATATATCATTCTAAATCATTAATAATTGTTTAAACATGGAACCACCTACCTTTTTAGTCAATACCATTGAATCTTGGTGTGAAACCTCAACCGCACCTCCGCTGCACCACAAGGAAGTGAAAATGAACCGTAAACCATTATATTTCATCACAAATACCCCAAAAACCCCTATGTATGATCCCTAACTTTTAGAAACACTATAAATTTATTAAATATGGAGGAATCCCTAAGGAGAAGGAAGGAATTGAAGAGGGAAACACTTACCCACAATAATCTTGAAGAAAACGACAAAAAATTCCCCATTATATGAATTTTTAAATAGCGAAAAATGTAAGGGATGTTCAAACGTGTATGAGTTGATCATGTAGGAACTGGATTGGGAGAAAAGAGTTAAAATAGAAGTATTTATGAAAGGATAAATTTACCTCCTCAAATTTTGACGATTTGTGAAATCCAGAGAGGTTTCTCCCATTTTCACGATTATATTGAACACCAAATTAGGGGATGAGAGAATGGGGGCGTGCATTCAGTAAGTGGGATAGGGTAAGAGATAGAATCAATGAAAAAAAATATTTTGTTATAAAAGAATTGAAAACTTATTTTAAATACAATAAATTGGATTCCGGCTTGCCCAATCCCTTAAATAAAAACTCAAATCGACCATGATTATAGACTTCTAAATGGTCCAAATTAATTTTGAGGTGTTCATAAGTTAGGGGATTCCAAGTATTAATTAGAAATTATGAACAAATATTAAAAAATTAAGTAGTTATAAAGGAATCAATATTTATTTTTAAATCTGGAATATGACCCACGGTTTGGCCCAAATCACGAAAACTCACCCATTTCTCAAAAAATGGATAGGAAAACACAATAAAAAATAAATAATGGAAATTAAATTAAAAATAACTTTAAATTAATTTATGTATGTGAAATATTGTGTGTGGTCTAAGACAAGTTGGTATTAAGAGTAAATGGAATGATTGACTTACTATTTTAATATATATATATATATATATAAAGAACTATTTCTATTGTCATGTGAAATGAAAAATATTGAATAGATAAATTAATTCATAAAAAATTCTCCAAATAATCATTTTTTATATATTCCTTGAGATATAAAACCATATAGGGTGTGGGGAGTGGGGAAATTCACTTTTGGAATGAAAACTGGGTTGGTGATGATCTAATTTTCATTCTGGGGTTCCATGTGCCTAATATCTCCTTGAGGGAGGTGAGTCATCACCAGTGTTTCATTGATGGTACTCCGAATTACTACCAAAAAATTATCATCGGTTGTATCTCACTTTGGGTTTCAAAAGAAAGATGTGCAATTCTGGTCTCACCAACAAGTTTCTTCAGTATTAAGCCATTTCGCGAGGGAATGCATAGTAATTCGGTCGGAATTTCCATTGAGTCCAATCATTGGTGTATGCACATTCTGGTGAAACTAAAATTCCTCATTTGGAGGGTGAGGAACCTTGATATCCCTAAAACTGATAACATCAAAATATTACTAATTAATTTGTGCTCATGGTTTTGGTATAGTGATGCTCCCGTAGTGGAAGCAACATGGGACAATTTTTTCATTAGTGACTAGGAAAGGGTTCAATATTTTTGAAAAACAGCTTGACCTCGTCCTGAAGGGGGTCCCACGAGTGAGATTTTGGAGTCATGGTTTGAAGGGGACAATGGTAAAAGTAAATCAGACCACGTGTGTTTAGTTCTAATAGAGGTGGTGGATTGGATTATTTGGGATGCTAGTAACTTTAGGGGGAACAGAAGGAATACCTATATTCTGGGCTTGAAGATTCACATGGATACTCTGATGTCAGAGATCAATTCAGTCATAGTAGAAAGGGGATATTGGTATGCCTAAGGATAATTTTAATGAGATCTTGGAGGGGCCATTTGGGAAACTACTTTTTTATAAGAATTTTTTTGGGTTGGACGGGAGGCACCCATGTAGGAGTTGAACGTCAATGTGGACGAATCCTTTGTGCTCTGGATCAAGTGTAGAAGAGGGATGGTTCATGATGGAAGTGGCTCTATTGTGTTTGGAATTATCCTTTTTTTGGTCCAACGAATGTAGGGGGTGTTTAGGTGAGGTCCTTGCAAAGCATACTTATGCTATGTGATCTTTATTATTTCATGCTCTTCAATGTGGAGATGAACATTATATTTCAAAAGGTATTTTTTAGCAATAATAGGACATCCCATTGGGATCTATCTTAAATCCTAAGGAACTAGAGGGGGTGAAACAGTGATGTCCTAGAGATCAGAAAATATATAAGGGAATAAAATCTATTGGAAGCTGATCTAGCTAGGCATGTGGGTGTAGAGATGAGATTTTTTTTACCATATCTTTGATTCATTCCCATATTCATGTAACAGGTTTATTTATTGTGATGCTCTAGGTATTAAACACTACCACTGATAGTGACTTATTGTATAATAATTATCCCCCAGAATAAATTAAAAAGGTATGTTAGATGAGTTGGAATGATATTCCTCAAGGATTAAGAAATAAATAAGAGAACATGTTCAAGTATTACTTTCCAACCCAATCCTAATAAATCCCAATTATATTATTTCCAATGATGATGTTATCAATATTCTTTTTTGTTTTAATGGGAAACCAAAAAATCCCATTATGCCCTAGAGAGATCATCTATAAGAACACTCTCATGAACGTAGAGAAATCCTCCACCACCACCCTTCATGATTCTAGATATATAATGGAGTGTCATTCATTGGAGTGATATTGGTGATGATCATAGATGAAGGAAAAATGTTCTAGAATCATCTACGTCAACACACGATGATTCATATTGCTTCACTTAGAGGTCCAGGTAGTATATGTGGATCACAACTAGAGGTAATATACACATTATTTCAATGATTAAATTATTATAAGACACAGAGGCCTTGTTAGATTTATTGACAATGAATGATTTTAAAAAATGGTAAATCATTAACCAATTAAATTAAGTATAAATAATATTCTCATGATATTGTATTTAGTTAGGTTTTTCTCATTCTATTTACACTTTTCTTACACTTTTTTTGACCTGAAAATATTAGTAATGCACCGCTAGGGTAAATAATCTATTATGACAAAAATTTGATTCGTGCAAGTCCTAAAAGTTCTTTATTTTTTCTTGGGACCAGTAAGTGATATTCAAAGAAGGTTTTATAATAATTATTAATTATTTAAATATCATTAATATATTTACATTAGTATAATTTGTTTGAAATTATTGTTTAATAATTAATAAATAGGAATCATGAGACCTCCTCTTATTCCACTTCATCCATATAAATATAATAAAAAATAAAATATATATGAATAAATATTATTAAAGGAAATGATCGGAAAATGTTGATTTTTCTAGCCAGATATTACAAGAATACAAGCCGAGTTTCTCATAGGTTCATTTCATCAAAATGTGTATAATGAATTATAACACCATCATGAATTAATTATTATAATTTTTTATTTATTTCACATGGTGTATAATTAATACACACTATATTTTGACTAATCTAACCTTCTGAGAAATTATCCAGACTACATAGCATGTATCTCTCATACATGACATGTATTTCAGTCATCAAAGAGGAGTCATGCATTTATTACACAACACATGGGACTGGTAACTATATAACTCGAAGAAAATGTGTTGTGTCCTCTAGGTAAAATACTTGTACACCATTAATGTCTATAGTAGGATGAAATATATAGTCCTTAGGAATGTTTCCTGGATACATAGTGAATAAATATACATGAAATTTAGTTTTATAGTACATGTCATTTATATTAAATGAGTATATAGAATTTATAATTTTTTTATTATACTAATGAAAACATTTTAATACGTGTTCTATGTGTTATGTATCTAACTCTTACGCAATATATTATTGTATATATATATATAATATAATTAACATCATTACAATATATTGAATGATATTTTTTAAGATGAATAACAGTTATTAATCAACCTAAATTAAAACATAATATGCTACCTACATACTATGTTTTAGTGTTTCAATTATATAAAAGTACACTCCATGATGTTTTGTGATAATACATGTATGATAAACTACACATTATTAAATGATATAAAAATTTCATACTCACTGCGTGGTTTAGACGGGTACTCGTCATGTTTCCACCAAAGTACATTTTATTTACATAGTCAATTATAAATATAATAATTTATTTATTTAAAATATTGAAAGATGATAATCAAAAGAAAATTTAGATTATAACTAAAATAAAGTAATATATTAATTAAAGTTGAAAATTAACAGACTCATTCATGATTTATCTTAAAAAATAATGTCTGGGAGCGAATTTTATTTTATTAAATGCATAATTCCTTGTATGTATGTTCTTGATCAAGAGAATATATGAGGGATTTGTATGTGATTATGTTCCATTTAATTTATTATTAAATTAAATTTATTGATTGTGAACCATCTATCATCTCATTATGTAATGTCTAATAGACACATATTTTATTTTTACATAAACCCCCTAATCCATTAATTTTGTTCCCCTAAGATGTGTGTGATTAAAATATACTATAATATATGGATCTTCTATGAATGTGGCAGTTTCTCTGGTTTATATTCCAGATGAAGCCAATATAAGAGATACATTTGAGGACAATTGGAAAACTATTATTGGAAATAATTAATGATTCTAGGTGCTTTCCATCTAGGTCCATGTTTAGAATATAATCCTCTATATAAACTAACCATTAAGAATGGCTCTTGTTCATACCATTGTTGTGACATTATTTCTATAATGACGAATGGTTAATATCATTATGGATGAATTGTCAAGACCTCAAGGATTAATTAGTTAATAATCATGTAATATAGAGCTAAAACAATTATTATTATGCATAAAATTTTTCTACGACAAGGTTAATCACTTTGGTAAATCCACATAATATTATCAACTATGTAATAAAAATAAAATGATAAATTTATGTATAATGATAAAAATTACTCTATTATAAATATTTTGTTATTATATCATTCCTATACTTAATTTAATATCAAACCATATTTTAATGTGATGACTATCCAATGTCAGGATGCTTTTAATTATAAGATATTTCTTTCAAGAGGTTGGGGTATACATAAAAATGTTCACGTCAGTGGATGATTATCAAAGTATATCATTATGAAATTGAGATTTTATGCTTGATGAAATCCAAATAAAAGATTTTAGGATTAGGGATTCCACTCAACATATGATGAATTGTGAGTTAATGTAGTTGGATAAATTATTCATACATTCAACCATCAAATAAATTGTTAGGCTATATTTTGGGCTATGAGAATGGGAATAGTGGTCCTCGCCACTAAAATATAAATAAAATTAGATATTTTAAAACCAATGGAGAAGGATTTTGGGACTCGATAAAATACATGGTGATTAATTAATTTAATATTTATGATATAAATTGTATAATGTACTGAAATTATTTTGTTCTGAAATCGAAAAAGACATTCCACATGAAATCAACCCTACCACTGTGATTCATATGTAAAACATATAGCCTTATCACTATCACTAATTTTAAATAATAGAAAAGGAACTTGTGAATTATTATATATTAAATAGAAAATTAAATATGCAAGAGAACCCCATACGTAGATCTCTAATCAATGATTCTAGTGAGGAAGAATTATCTCTTTAAGGAAAACATTTGGATGATTCCACATGTGTCTAATGTTTTAGGCTATTATCCATGGCTACTGAGACTCTATATTAACATGAAGATATGTATGTGAATGATATGATTACTATCGTTTGTGATCTATATCAATATAAGGAAATAAAATATTATTTCAGATATCCAATGCACTATTCATATACATGAACGGGGAGTCGGTGCTTGCAAGCCTCAGGTATTCAAGATGATTATTAACATGCTGAGCTTAGTGATCATGGTAATTAAATTCCTGGATGTTCTATAACCATATCTTATCTTTTCCCCACTTCATAAATTATTATCTAGTTTCACTTTGAATTACAACTTGAGTAAAACAATGATTCCTCTTTCATTATTTCAAACTCTCATACGTCAAGTTGTTAAGGACATGGGGTTTGAACAACCCAAATTCATTTTCATGAACAAGAAAATTATATACAAGCAAAAGAGGCCCAATAATCATACTATGACTAAATTTCCCTAGCACCATCATTTCATTAAGATAAATATCTAACGATATTCCTTAGAAAATGAAGATGTTTGTTTTTCATGTGGGAGGACAGGATAATAGAAGAATAACTACACCTAGAAACAAGGGGAATATGAAGGAGAATTCGTTATCAATTATAATAATTATAAATCCACACATTAGTGAATAAATACAACTTATGGTTCTCAAATCTATATCCAAGTATTGAAACTGAGTATACATGATACGATTTCTATAGGAGAGGTGGATCAATGTGTAACCAATGGAGTACGAGTCATAAATTTGGCTATATGATACTACCACAATCCATTGCCAACTATAATAATATTTTATTTAAATAACTGTTTTTGTGCCAAGTGTTACTAATAACATCATATTTTTTACTTTCCTTTCCATATATTGATATATGTTGAAATATATATGTATATATTTTCTCTTTTATAAAGGAAATATTTTTTATGTAATGGCACAACTAAATTACTATATTGATTTATAAAATTATGAAGAACAATTATTACAAATAGATAAAAAAACATGGCCACGCGAATTATAAAACACCTAACCATGTGATCACTATTTCGGTCACATAAATTAGAATCATATGATAATGATATATCATGATGGTTTTTTAGACTCATTTGAGAAAAGAACAGTCGAATGATGTTATTATTTTTTGAATGAAAAATTGGCCTAACCACCATTCTGTGGACCTAGGGAAAATGGAACAAAGCTTCTAGGATTGGGACACACTTGTAGGAGCCCAGTGTTTCATTATATATTTTTCCTTAAATTAAATTTATTTCAATGTCTTTATTCATATTCAATAGAATGAATGTGAGGATTTTTTAGTGAATTAAGATCTTCATCTTTAAAATATCATTTTGATAACATATCATATATTTATATATGATATAAAATATTCTATTTAATAAATATTATAATGTTGGTAGAATATAATATTAGAAAAAATTTATGATTAACAACGATATTTTCAAATAGAAGCTAATTAACATTATATTTTTTATTTCATACTAAAATTTATGTATATAATATTTTAAAATATAATTAGTTAAAATTATCTGTATTATATAATTTATAATATCATTATTTTCTTGGTATGATTTTTTGATCATTTTCTGAATATATACATATTTAATAAAAATGAGGGTTTTAAGAAAATTATGTTCATTATGAATTTGTCAATATATAATAATGACCAAGAAGGTCATAAAAATATTTAAGTAATCATATATAAATTTTAGGAATATTTATTAATTTTAAAATATTACATGAACATAGAGAATGCATGGAAATTTTTTTAGAAATAATGTAAAATGTCACTTTAAAAAGGAAATCAGTTATATATATATTATTTTAAATAAGTAATATATTGTAAATATTATATTCTGGATTTATTTTCAGGTCAAATGACCTTCATTTTATTATAGTTAATCGATATCTATTATGGAAATCAGTAACCCTTATTAATTTATCTTATATTTATGATTAATGTTTAAAAACACCATTTCATTTAAATAAGAATTCTTATCTGTTATGTGTGATTAATTTGAAATCATATTTTCTAGTATATATCCAATTAATTAGGATAAATATAACCGAAATTTGGGATCATAATTTTATTATTTTGTTATAATAGTCCATATATGTTTTTAGTTACAAAGAAATTGACATGATTAGATTATAAATAAGAGTAATTGGTGTTTAAATGGATAATCTAAAGTGGTTCAAATGATAAAATGCTTACATTACCATTATACAATATAAAGAAAATTAGGTTATAATGTCATAACCATATGTATTACCAACCCTTCCACACCTAATTAACCTAATTTTCATGCACATCTATTCATACCCCTTACATTACATTAGTTTTCATGAAATCTTCTCTTTTATTAAATTTAAAAAGGAGGCCAATTACTCCCCTTCTAAGATTCACCTACCATTTTATTTACTCTTGAAAACACTCATAGATTCCCCCTCAAATATTTACCTTAAAATACCTCAAGCCTCTATCCACCATAATATATCCTAACACCTCAATTTTCAAAAATAATTTCTAGATAATGTTAAAAGTCACGATGAAGGTCTCACATATTTCTTAACCTTTGTTTCTAATTCATAATTTCTTATACAGCCTACAACATCATGAATCCATAGGAGTATGATATATTGAATATTAATTATTTTATTTTATATTATTATCCTAATATAATATCCCTTTTATGTCTTCCTCCAAAACCATTTTAATAATAAACACATCGTCATGCGTTTGTGTAGACTACTCCTTCAATACATTACATGCCGTAATTTTCATAAAATCAATGAATGTATGGTTAATTTTTATTAATTAATTAGATTTATATTTATAAAATTATTATTATTATGAAATGATAAATCATTTACTTTCTTCCTCCATCATTTTTTACGAAATATTTTTCAATGTGTGTATGTGCAGAATTATCCCTTCTACATAGAGAAATGTTTTTATTTACATTACAACCAACAGTGAATGGATTTAAATTTTTTTGACGTATACAAAATATATTTTAAAAAATTGATATTTTTAGGTTTTTAATTTATTTTCATGATAAAAATAACCATGTTCATCGTGTTATGGAAATCACATAAAATCAAACAAACCACCTCCAATAACCGAAAAGAGAAAAAAAATATTTAATAAAAAAACACATTTCGAAAATAAATAGGCACTATGAAACTGATTTTACATTAATAAGTTTATTGCTAGTATTTTTACCAATTAATTTAAAAATATATGTTGTTAAGTAAAAGTGTATAATTCTTTAATACATAAAGGTATGTGATCTCTCATACTCCCCTCATAACATTCTGGTTATGCTTTCTCTTTATTTTATCCAATTTATACCAAATTATACTATTTTAATTAATATATTTTGTTATATATTTTCTTTACATATATGACTAATTTAATATCTACACCATTAATGGGGTTAAACATATTTAAAATTTTTGTCAATATACCGAGTTTTTTGGAAAACTAGTTTAAGGTGATTTTCAAATTTCTTTTTTCATTTCAAACATCACTCCATTAAAATGTTTTTAAAAAATGACTAGATTATAAATTTTTTATTTTATTTATTTATAAAACATCAGTTTAATTTATTATTTTAATAGAAAAGTATGGCCCCATCTCTCCAAAATATCATTTTCTTAATTTAAAAATCCTCTCAAAAGTGGTTTATTTTTTATTTTAACTTCTTCAAACCTTCTTATGGATTTTTCTACTATGGGAATCTAGGAATGATATTTCTATTATTTTAATATCCAAATGACCAAATAAATTTAATTTCACTCTCTTTTAATTACTTATGATATATCATTCAGATATACCTTGAGACAAGATCTTGAATCCGAGTTCTTTATAATGGGTTTTACCATTTATGTGATATATGTAGGGTTTATTTTCCTCACGTGGAAATCATATATATTATTTTAATTATGTTATGGGTTGTTGTGTATTTATATATACCTCAAATGTTTTGGATAATATTTCATCTGATTAGATATTGTGGTGTGTGGGCAATGATCCCAGACTACAATGTGAGTGGGCAGTTTTGCTATACAACTATGATTTGTTAACTAGGAATAGTGCCCTGAAACAAGCTTATTATTTCTTGTTAATGTTGTTTAAATATTAATATGATTTACTTTTATTTTGTTAGGATCATGTTTACATCATGATATTTTGATAATAATAATTTATTCTTTGATTCCACATTTATGATCATTCTTTTTATGAAATCATTTTTTGCGTCAATTTTTATGCCCCTTTGCCATGATTATTTTCATTACTAGGATTTCTATCTCACACAATTGATTATGTATTTCTCCATGGTTATTGTATATATATTTATAAGGACCTATCATAGTTTGGATAATTCTAGGGAGATTAAATAAAATTAATGATTTCATTTATTAAGATGAAGTATTCATGTGTTTAATCATATAATGTTTGTAGACCCTAGATCCTCAGCCTGTGTTTGTTAAAAATGTTGTTAAAAGTTATTTAATAATATTTTTTAATTTTGTAGGTCAACATACATTGTATTAAAGGATGTTTTTTTATTTTTTGACATTAGGAATCCATTTTTTTCGATAACCCAAATGATAACGATATGAATCGGGTATGATCCAAAAGTCTTAGTAAAATAGATATTACATAGGATTATTAGAAACAAAATAATTGTATTGATACTATAATTGGAAATAGTTTTGGAATAGATTAATCTATGAGTAATAAGCCTATAATTAGTTGGTTGAGTCTATATAATCCACCATTCTAGTAAAGGGTGAATAGACCCTTACTATGAAACTATTTTGACTCTATCATGAACCAACCTAGGTGGACCCCAAACCCATCACCCGAGATAGCCTGAAATAATGCCTCAAATGAGTTCCCAATCATCTAAGTCTGGCTACTAGTGCTAAGAATAAATGATAAGATAGTTGGGAATTATTTATTCCTATAACGAACTGATAAAAAAATGATTCATGGTATACAACATAAATATACTAATACAATAAACTAATGATCCAAATAAAAACACAAGTAGATCTGGATAATGTAAAGGGAAAATATCCGAGACAAAAAGTACAAAACTAACCCCAAACAACAACCAAAACAACATCTACGTGACCTCTTGGTTTTTTCCATCCATACGACTAGCTTGCTTCTTAGGAAAATATGAATAAGAACATTACGTATGAAATAGATCAGGTCTACTGATGTTGAGTGGACCAAGTAAGGTGTGAGCATGGAACAACTCAGTAGGTAAGAACACTAAATAAATACATTTCCTTCGCATACATTTTCAATAAATTATTGTTCAAAATTCATTTAATAATAATATGGTTCTATTATTTAAATCAATTAATAATATATCTACAATGTCCCACATTGAAAATAAGACATGATTTTCCTTCTTAAAAAATTTCTCATTTTAAAAAACTATTTGAAAACTAAAGTTCACGTAAAATTACATTCCAAATATTGAATAAGGAAATAAAATTATAAAAAAAAGTACAAGTAGTAAGGTAATGTAGAAAATCTAGTATCAATGGGAAACAATAACAGTACCAGAATGAAAATACTAAATAAAAAATTAACTCAAATTATATACAAAAACCTATAAGAATATAGATATGTAATCATGTGCATTTCATAAAAATCTATAGAAGAAATAAATAGGAAAAATTGGTTTAGAACCACCAACTGGAATATAGTGCACCTCCATATCCAATAACCAACATGGTTGCTCTAATCTAGCCTCTCCATTGAAAAACATCACTTGGACTATCCTCAATAATTGGGGTTCTAGTATATATAATTGGGAATAGAAATAGATCTTCACCCAAACATCTTGATGAAATCCCAAAATCCCACGATAATAGTGTAAAGGAGACTAAGGAGGTCATCCCACCCCCGGTATAACCCACTGATTCCACTGTGTATGCCTTGCCCATTTCCAACAATATATATACGAAGTCTCTATCAATAGAAGGAAACCCATAGGGGTTACCATGACACATAGAACCATTAAAAGTTACAAATTGTCCTACAAATAATAATAGTTTTTAAAAACACTAAATCCTAAGGTGAAAATTTTATTTATGTTTTTACAGTTCCAAATGTTTCTTTAAAGTGTTGGGGGTTACCAAATCACACCTCATGGTTCCAAATAATAAAATATTTTGGGAACACAATTGAAAAAAAATTATTCCATTGGATATTTTAATTCATTTATAAAATGTTTTTTGGTATTAAGAAACATTTGGGAAATAGAGTGGAGGAATGAAAGAAAGGAAGAGGAGTGTTTTGGAAACCAGGTTTATGATGGACATTTTTATAGAATTCCATATATATGTCGGTGTTTTTGTCCATTTTTTCGCCCCATTCACATATGTATAAACCCATATACAAGACATATATATATGGTGGAACATAAAAATACACAAGGTCCCAATTAGTGAATAACAAATGACTGTTGAACTCTCTATGTGATAGTTATTTTAATAATCACAAACCATTGTTTTCTATATGTACATTTAGACATTTATTCAATTTTATCTAAATGTGTTTTCACATTTCTCATCATGTCTACATAAAATTATCGATGATTGTTTATGGTCTACTAGTGACCTGGATGTATTCGGGTTTATATAGACTTTATCTGTGATTTTTATATTTTTTACTCACCTTTATTTATATTTTTGACTCACCATTAGTTATTTTCTTGAGTCACTGATTGTTAAAAGAATGAGACACCGATAGAAACAGTCCCACTGATGAAAACGGTCACACCAATGAGAACGATCGCACTGATGAGAATGGTCGCACCGATGAGAACAGTCTCACTGCTGACAATGGTCGCACCGATAACATAGGTCGCACCGATGAAAACGGTTCCACCAATGTCAAGGGTCGCACCGATGACAATGGTCGCAATGATGAGAAAAATCGCACCGATGCTGACCACATGACCTATCCATACTAATGCTGATCAAATGACCTACCGAAACCGATGATGATCAAATGATCTACCAAAATCTATTCTGATCAAATGAATTACCAATTTCGATGCTGATCAAATGATCTACAAAAGTCGATGTTGATCAAATGATCTACCGAAGCCGGTGCTGATCACATGACCTACCGATACTGATGCAAATTCAAATGACCTACCAATCACATGACTCACTGACAGTTCTGAAATCTGTTTGAATTTCTTTTAACGATTATTTAATTATAATTGTCATATTTTCTTAATTTAATGAACCTACTATTAATTAATGTTCGTTTTTTGATGTCAGGGAACCGTACCTAGATCCTATCATAAAGAAATCATTATTTTTTCCAGATCTAAAGGAATAAAAAGGAAGTTCTATCTGTAGTGAAAAGAGACAACGATACGAGAGAAAAAATAGAAACAGATAGAAGAACTTAATAAGACGAGTGTGTACATATGTATGAAGCACCACGAAAAAAACAAGAACTCGAAGAACACCTGTGAAAACCAGAGATCATTAAGAAGATAAATCTCCTATAATAAATAAAAATATACATGTTGTTGTGCCTACTGAATATCATATGCACAAGGATGAATAATTGCAGCTGAGAAGAACAACAACACTCGGTTTTGTGTCATCCTCACCAGAAAGGACTCAAATAACATCTATAACATCCAAACGAGTCTAGACCACATTTGAAATCGATCAGAGCATTGTAAACTCTTTATCCATTTATTTTCTTTGATAGTGGAACTAGCAAGTGTTTGTACTCATTGTGAATCAGTAAGTTAGTTTCAAAAGCTATTTTAATCTTATGATTAAGTTAACTGAGAAGTAATCAATCTTGGGAAAACTAATTGAACATTTATAATCTTTAAAAATTAACTATAGTTTAACTTATTTTATGTATTGGGGGGTTTTAACAAAAATTTGTTAAACATAAATTTTAATGGGAACTCAATTCACCCCCCCCCCCTTGTGTATCCAGTCCGACTAACATTTGGTATCAGAGGTCGGTTTTGAAAACTACCCTATTTGTGAAAAGTTATCAACTGTGATTATACTTGTGTCTTAAAGATCTCAAAATTTATGTTAATTCTAAATTATTACAACATTATATATCTCTCTAAAACATAGGTATTATGGATAACAGATTAGAAGGTGGAGCTAGAAACAGGCCACCCTTCTTTAATGGTGTTAATTATGCCCAATGGAAACTGAAAATGAATATTCACATAGAAAGTATGGGATTTGACATTTGGACTGCCATAGAGACTCGCTATAAGATTCCAGAAACTGATAGAACTACTTGCGATGAACCTACAAAAACTACTTACAAAAATAATTGTAAAGGAATGAATTCCATGTATTGTGCTTTAGGTGATGAGGAATTTAATCGAATATCTACTTGTAAAATTTCTTATGAAATTTGGGAGACTTTGTGTGTTTCTCATGAGGGAAAACCCAATGTTAATGAAATGAGACTAAACACATACACCATTAAGTATGATAATTTTAAAATTAAACGTGATGAACCAATCTCAGACATGTATCTCAGGTACAATGATATATTTAATACAATGAGCTCACATGGAAAGGTTGTTCTAACTAATGAGTAGATTATGATAATACTCAGATGTCTTCCCAAAAAATGGAGAGGCACATCAGTTTCAATTAGAGAATCTTGTGACATTGGTGCTCTACATGTCAAGGAACATACTAGTAAGCCAATAATGTATGAAGTATAACTAAAAGAAAAAAAAGGAAGACGATGATGAACCAAGAAATAAATCAGTATCCTTTACGACCTCTTCTTTAAAAATCAAGGAAAAGGAGAAAACACAAGTTGCAAGTGATAGTTTAAGTAGTGAAGAAAGTGGATCTGACAGTGATGCTGAGATGGCTCAGATAGCCAAACGATTTAATAATTTTTATAAGAAGAAGAAGATTTTTATAAAATCTATTTATAAGGAAAGTATGACAACAACGTTCATTGGAATAATGATTGGAAAAGAACTGATAAAAGTGATGATATAGTCTTCTATGAATGAAAGAGGAAAGGACATGTGAAAGCTGACTTCCCGATGTTAAAGTTGAAGAGGAAATATGACTATAAGGACAAAAAATACAACATTGCTATTAAAGCAACCTGGAGTTCATTAGAAGACATTTCAAGTGATTTTGATTACACTTAGGATGAATAATCTTAAAATGATAATATGTGTTTCATGAAAAACACATCTGAGGTAAAATTGGATACTTATGCTTTAAATACTTATTATTCTGGAGATGATTCTGCATCTGAAAACATGACTAGTGATGAATTATTTGAATACTGTAACATGATAGAGGATACCTGCAATGAGATGAATGATAATTATAAAATGTTAAAGAAACAGTATGCCTTGACCAGTATTGTTAAATCTGATCTTAGTATAGAAAATGAAAAGAATTCTCAACTGTTAAAGTAGAATACTCGACATAAATTGTTCAACGAGAAACATAGAATTGACTTATAGATGTTAACTAATTGAATGAAAACTCTTACACAAATTCTAGGAAAACATGTATGAAAATAATATATTACTAGTTTAGGATATCAACTTGGACATAGATTGATTACAAAAAATTGATTTATTCCAAAATCTGGATAGTATTCTGCTAGTTCCAGCTCAAGAAATTCCAATGTCTCAACTAGCTATTCACATATTTATAGATCAAAAAAAGGATATATTTCAAAATATTTTGAATTTATTTATTATCTAAAACCCATCAGACAAATATGGGTACCAAAAGTTTTGCTTGCTAACCTGTCTAGACCCAGGAAAATATTGGTACCAAAATCATATTTTGTCTAAATTTTTTTTATAGGAAACCTGCTTAAAAGGATCCTGTAGGAAGACATCGTACTTGGACAGTGGATTTTAAAGACATAGTATAGGAGACATTTCATTATTTAAGAGCTTAGTCAATGTTGATAGAGGACATGTCACCAATGGTGATAATTCAAAATGAAAATTCATCGTCTTAGGCCAGATTGGTAACACTGATTCAATTTTAATTTCTAAATTTTTTTGTGGATGTATTAAAATACAACCTGTTAAGTATTTCTCAGTTGTGTGATGATGGTTTCAATATTAAATTTGAAAATGATTCTTGTAAATTTTTTATTCTAAAAATTATTTGGTATTTACTTCCTTGAGAAATTAAAATATATATGTTATAGATTTGAATTATTTAGCAAAGAAGAATATTACTTGTTTAAATGCTTTTCATAAAGAGGCTTGGCTTTGGCACAGAATATGAGTACACTGGAATATATATTCTCTTAGAAAACTGACTAGGAAGAACTTAGTTAGAGACCTACCTAAAATTGAATTCCCAGTTGATAATGTTTTTAATCTTTTTCAAAAGGGAAAGAAACATAAAGTTTCTTTTAAATAAAAGAAAGACGTTTCAACTTCTCAACCTCTCGAGTTGGTTAAAATGGACTTGTTCGGAACTTCTAATGTTTCTAGTTTAAATGAGAAGCACTATGTTTATGTTCTAGTAAAAGACTATTCTAGCTAGACATGGATATAGTTTTTAGATCACAAATGTGAAGCTTACTCTTACTTTATTAAATACTCCAAGTGTATAGAAAACCTTAGTAGGATTACGATTAATATCATGAGAAGTGATCATGGTCGTGAGTTTGAAAATCATGAATTTGAATCCAACTTCTCACGCAGTGGATACAATCACAATTTCTCTACCCCTAGGACACCTCAACATAATGGTGTAGTTGAAAAAAAAGAACCCTTAATGAAATTTCATGAACTATGCTAAATGAATATGACCTACCGGTTTATTTTTCTACTGAATCTGTCAATAAGACATGTTATAATATAAATAGTGTCTTGATTAGACATGTTCTAAAGAAGACACCTTATAAACTATGGAATAATAGAAAACCTATATTTAGTTACTTTAATGCCTTTCATTTCAAAGTCTATATTCTGAACAGTAAAGATAATCTAGATAAATTTTCATCCATGAGTGCTAAAGGAATATTTTTAAGATATTCAATTACTAGCAAAGGCTATAGAGTTTTTAATAAGGGAACCAAATGTGTGGAAGAATATAGTCACATCAAATTTAATGAAACTGATCCACATGAACCTATGTCTTCTCATAAAAATCTTGAAGAAGATTTTTCAATTCCAATTCTTAATGAAAAAAATAGTGACCCTGTTGTCAAGACAACCAGTTCTGAAAATATTCTAGAATCGTCTTCTAGTAAATATGAACCTAGAGAAGTGCCTGAAATGTCTAGTCCTACCTTTACTAAATCAAATAGGATTCTAAAGAACCATCCTCAAGATGCAATTGTTGGTAACCTGTAGAGAAGAACAAAAACTAGAGTTTCTCTAAGAAATCCGGTTGAACATCAATCCTTTTGTTCACAGTTGGAACTGAAAAATATCAAAGATGCAATTAATTATGAATTTTGGGTAATGGCTATACAAGAAGAGTTAAATCAATATGAAATATACAAGTTTGTGAATTAGTTGAATGACCTAATTAAACCTTGACCATAGGTACTAAATGGGTATTCAGAAATAAATTTGATGAATCTGGAAACATCATTTGAAATAAAGGTAAATTAGTTGCACAAGGTTACAATCAAGAAGAAGGAATAGAATATGATGAAACCTTTTCACATGTAGCTAGATTAGAATCCATTAGGATATTACTATCTTATGCATATCATCCGAATTTCAAGTTATATCAAATAGATGTCAAAAGTTCTATTCTAAATGGTTATATAATTGAAGATGTTTTTGTTGAACGACCACCTGGATTTACAAATCCCCATTTTCAAAATCATTTTTTCAAACATTCTAAAGAATTATATGGTCTAAAATAGGCTCCAAGAGCATGGTATGATAGACTAACAAATCTCCTTATCTCTAAAGGTTTTACTAAAGGAATTGCAGATCCCGCTCTATTTATTAAATAAAATTCTAATGATATTTTGATTGTACGAATCTATGTTGATGATATTATCTTTCAATCTTCTAAAAATTCTTTATGTACTTATTGTTCAATGATTATGCAAAATGAATTTGAAATGAGTTTAATGGGAGAACTCAAGTATTTTCATGGTTGTCAAATTTTTCAAAAGAAAGATGGTATTATTTTAAATCAAAGCAAATATATAAAGGAACTTTTAAAATGTTTGGGTTTGTATTGTAACAAGGGAAGTGACACACCTATGTGTACCACCTATAAGTGGGATGATGATGAAACTGGGAAACCAGTTGATAAAACAAATTATAGTGGTATGATTGGAAGCCTACATTACCTTACTACTAGTTGACCAGATATCATGTTTAGTTTATGCATGTGTGGATGATTTTAAGCTAATCCTAAATAATCTCATTTACTTGCTGTTAAAAGGATTTTCAAATATCTTAAACATGCTAAGAATTTAGGTTCATTTTATCCAAAAGGGAAATACATTGAATTAATGATTTATTTCGATATTGACTTTGATGGTTGCAAGTTAGATAGGAAGTGCACATCAGGAACATGACATCTTTTGGGAAAGACCCTAGTTTCTTGGTGTAGTAAGAAACAGAACATTCTTGCATTGTCTACTACTGAAGAAGAATATATTGTTGCTGGTAGATGTTGTGCACGGATTCTGTGGTTGAAACACACTTTTTTAGACTATGTATATCATTTTAGACAGGTGTCTATAAATTGTGATAACACTAGTGCAATTAACATCTCAAAAAATGTCGTGTCTCGCTCTAGGACTAGGCACATTGATTTCAGACATTGGTTTTTGAGAGAGCATTATCAATAGGGTTCTATTTCTCTAGAATTTATTTTCCCTGAACATCAATTATCAGATATTTTCAGAAAACCCTTAAGCTTAGAAAAGTCATATTATTCAAACAAGAGTTAGGTATGACAGATCGGTGTAACCGATCATTGAAACCGATTAGTGAAAATGATATGTGAAACCAATCAGTGAAACCGAACTGTGAAACCGATATGTGAAACCGATCTCTGAAACCGATCTCTGAAACCGATCTCTGAAACTGATCTATGAAACTGATCTGGGAAACTGATCATTGAAACAGATCAGTGAAACCGATCAGTGAAACCAATCTATGAAACCGATCAGTGAAACAAATATTTGATACCATTTTAGTAATACAGTATATGAAACCGTTAGTGTTTGTCAAAACGACATTGTTTTACTTAATTTTTATTATGGTTTATTATTTTAACCCTAAATGATAAAATTTGTGACCCGCAACTATTAAATTTTCCAAAATTGTGAACCTTCCATCTCCCACCGAAGTCCACTTTTTCTGAATCTAGTACCTTTTGAACCACTCCAAACACTCAAACCTCTTAAACCTCTAAATGGAAAAGAAAAAGCGACAGAACAAGGAATCTGAAGGTTCCTCTCCTATGAAACACGCTCTAGGATAATCAAGCAGCATGACTCAAAGGACTGTGAACCCGGAGTTGGGAACTGAGGTGGTCACCGCAGAAAAGTATGTGACATCCAAATGGGTGTTATCCTGTAAGGCATCCCTTTTAAAAGTGCTGGAGATGCAAGGATGGAAACACTAGTTCTGTAATAATAACTGATTCTACTACCCAAATGTAGTGCATGGGTATTATCTGAACATAAATTATGTATTGGATGGAGCTGAAGATACATGATTATCTTTAGTGATCAAAGGTAAGAAGATAAATTTTTCATCAAAGAAATGGGTTGAATGCTTGGCGGTACCACATAATGGTAGATATGAGGATTACACTGGTAACATTCCTCCTACCACTAAATATTATTCCTATGATCTTACTCTGGAGGTGTTGACTGGGAAGTCAAAATCCAGATGAATAACATTTTCCGAGTTAGATGGAGAAAGTAGAATCTTGTTTATGTTTATTCAAGACCAAATCTATCCCAGAAAAGCTGATTTTGCTGTAGTAAAGCATAAATATTTTTTCTTGTTATTTTTAACGCTGAATGGTGTTAAGATAATCTTGTGAAAACACATTACATTTCATATTGCTGAGATGGTAATGCCATCCATAAAGGCTACAACCCTGTTCTATTTTATGAAAATATCTGTCGTACTAATATTTTTGGGTTGTGTTGAAGATGGAGATGAGTGCATCTCATTTATTAATAGGTTTTGTATTAGAAAGGATATCTACAATATAATGAAAAATAATTATAATCTATGGAAGAATGCATGGGTTGCTGATGAAGAGAGGTTGTATGAATCCTTCAATCATACTGACCACTCTGTGAGACCAAAGGGGAAGAGAGATCCTGATTTAAAACCTGATGAGGAAGTTGTTTATTCTGATGAGAAAGAAAAGACAGAAGTCCCTAAGGACACTTAAGAGTCTAGTAAGAAGGTAATAGGGGAAGCTGAAGCTGGTGATTATGTGGATACTAAAAAGGAACCCGAGTCATCTCCTGATGATAGGCGTGACCCAGATACAGTATGTCATAAGAATACATGAATGGAATTTGGACCAACTAGTCCACCTCTTATGTTAGCTGAGTCAAAACCTCTCCAAGGTGATGAAGAAGAAGCTGACACTTAAGTATCAAATTCTGAGTAGTATGAATCCAGTATCAAAGACAATACCGATGAATCTTCGGTATATAATAATGAACATGGCAATAGTGATGAGGGTGATAATGGTGATGATGGGGATAATGGTGATGATTGTGTTAATGGTGACGATGGTGATGATCATTATGATGCACGTTCTCAACTAGTGGATGGTCACAATGTAATCTAAGCTGATCCACAACCTCAATTAGTTGAGCAATAAACTGTTCCTGAAGTTGAAAGGAAAATGCAGACAGTGATTGATGTAGGTGGGAGAGACTCGCATGAAAATTCTGGAAAAGCTGATTTTGTAAATCCTTAGTATACCTCTTGAAGAGATTCATGGGAGGAACACCTAGTTTTTGAGGTTCTAGGTTTCGATTATTCAGAGGAAGTAGAATAAGAATGGAATATCACAAGGGTAATCCATCTAGTTAAGGATTGAAGAGTTGCTGAGAATGTGCAAGTGACAGCCGAAAGACCTAGTCCTTCAATTTCACGATCTGATTTTGACAGTTTTAAAGTTGAGTTCCTCCATGTAGTTAGAGAGACAATGATAGAGGAATTATCTAATGCTCCTTCTCTTGCTTCTGTGAATCTTTCTGAGGCTACAATAGATGCTCTAACTCTAAGAGTGGTAATTATTATTAAACCGGACCTGTGTAATACTGGTGAGATGATTGGAAGGCTTATTACCTCTATAAATCAAGCGCTCAAGGATTTGAGTAGTGCCTTAGTATCTCTGTCAGGTGAATTTATATCAAACATCACTGGTATGATGGTTGTTGTGAGATATTTGATAAAACACCTGAAGAAATATGATTTGATAAAATAGAAAGGTGACATAAATCAGATTGTTTCTTAGGCTAGCTCCTCCAATGTGAAAAAAGATCTCTGGTCATGAGATTAATCCCTTAAAATATTTTATAAAATAAGAATTGGTAGCTTTTGGACAGATTTTGGACATCCAATCATTGAAAAAGATGAACGAAAATAATGATCATAATCACAAAATGGTGAAGCTATATTCGGCCGATGCTACTAAGGCTCAAGAAGAGATCAAAGATAAATTCGATAACTATTTTTATAAAATTTATACCACGAATGAGTTGAACCATCAGTTTAATGCATTGGCTGAAAATATAAGGCTTCCTCCAGTCACTTAATCCTTTAAGTCTCAATTCTAATAGTTGACAGATTTTACTCCCACTCTAGAGTGTTTCATGCAAAACAAATATGACATTGAGATGGCTAGGAAATATGATTGTTAATTAATTCAAAATTTTATCAATTTTCTCAAACCATATCATCATGTGAAACCAATGGAAATTTTTCTTCCTACTGTTGTGCCTCTCAGTTCATCCAGTGTTGCTCATAGTTAGATATGAGTCTCTTATTCTCTATCGAATATTTGGCCAGTCATTCAGTAGCCATCTTCAGAAAGAAATTCTACTCAATATAAAGTTACCTTAGCAACCACTATGCTACCATCCTGAGTTGTGCTACCTCCTCTCTCCATCCGGCCAGATCAACCTTCCACCAAACAACCTTATGGCCCATCCATTACTCCCTCTTCCAAAGGGAAAGCTACTATACAACCAAAGAAATAGTTATGTCTGTTGTTTTTGATAGGTTTCCTTTTCCTTGTATATTTTTCTTGTATCTATTTCTTCTACCTTTTTCAGATGTTATTTTACTGGAACCTTATTCTTTTTGATCCTCTTCTTTCTCGTTTTATTTTTCATAATCCCAAAGGGGGAGATACGTATAAGTATATATCTAAGGGGGAGAACAATGTATATATGAGCAAGGGGAGAACATTATATAGGCTCTATATGATATTTAAGCCCTCATGTCATGATATCTTTTATATATTCTTTTAACATAGGATGAGCATAATGAATTTTATATCATATTTCCTCTTCTTTTATGCCATAGATTTGTGATTATCAAAAAGGGGGTGATTTTTGAACTCTCTGTGCAATAGTTATTTAAATAATAAAAAATCATTGTTTTACATTTGTCAATTTATTCATTTAATCAGTTTGTTCTATATGTGTTTAAATATGTATCATCATGTCTACATGTGATTATCTATAATTGTTTATGGTCTACTATTAACCTGGATGTATTCTGGTTTATACAGACTCTTTGTGTAATTTTTATATTTTTGACTCACTATTAGTTATAATTTTGACTCACCGTTAGTAATATTTTTGACTCACCGTTACTTATTTTCTTGATTCACTGATATTTAATGGAATGAGACACCGATGGAAACAGTGCCACCAAAGATAATGGTTACACCGATGAGGACGGTCGCACCGATGAGAACGGTCACAACGATGGGAATGGTATCACCGATTAAAACGTTCGCACCGATGACAATGGTCGCACCGATGACAACAGTCACACCAATAACAATGGTCGCACCGATGAAAACGGTAGCACCGATGCGAACGGTCGCACCGATGCTGATCGCATGACCTACTGATACTGATTCTGATCAAATGACCTACCGAAACCGATGCTAATCAAATGTTCTACCAAAATCAATGCTAATCAAATGACTTACCGATAATGATACTAATAAAATGACCTACTAAAGCCAACTCTGATCAAATGATCTACCGAAGTCGACACTGATCATATGACCTACCGATACCGATGCAAATTCAATTGACCTACCGATCTCATGACTCTCTGATAGTGACGAAATCTGTTTGAACTTCTGTTAACTCATATTTAATTCCAACTGTCATATTTTCTTATTTTAATGGACCTGCTATTAATTAATGTTTGTTGTTGGATGTTAGGGAACCATAAATATTACTTGTGAAAAAGCAATCATTCTTCTTTCAAGATCTCAAGGAATAAAAAGGAGGATCTATCTGCAGTGAAAATAGACGACGAGACGACACAAAAAATAGACATAGAAAGGAACACATAATAAGGCGAGGGTGTACATGTGTATAAAGCACCACGAAACAAATATATGAACACAACGAACACCCGTGAAAACTAGAGAGCTTCATGAAGATCATTCACCTGGAACAAAGACAAAATCCAATTCGTTGTGCCTACTAAATATCATTTTCACAAGGTTGAAGAATTGTAGCTGGGATGAACAACGACACTATGTTTTGTGTCATCCTCACCAGAACAGACTCAAATAACATCCTCAACATCCAAACGAGTCCAGAGCACATCTGAAATTACTCAGGGAATTCTAAACTCATTATCCATTTATTTTCTCTGATAGTTGAACTAACAAGTGTTTTTACTAATTGTGAATTAGTAAGTGTTGGTCGGAGTGGATACTCAAGAGGGGGGTGAATTGAGTTCCAATTAAACTTTCTGTTTTTAAAAACATTGTCTTAAAACCCCCAAATAAAATACTGTATTAAATTATAGTGAATTTATATCAACGTAAATGTTCTATTGGGTTCTCAAGGGATTGATTATTTCCCAGTTAATCAAAACAGAAAGGTTGATTAACTTTTGAAACCAACTTACTGATTGACAACTAATATAAACTCTTGCGAATTTAATTATCCAAGTGACTCTAAAACAGTTTTGGTTTTAAAGTAATTAGCAGCGGAATAAAAGAATAACTTTGAAAGATATAGCACAACAGATATAACCAATAGGTTCAGTCTCAAGCTGAGACTTAGCCCTCTCAACAATTTGTATAAATTTGATCCACACCCTAGATCGAGGTTTACAACAGAATACAACTGTCTGGGTCCTAGACCTCCACCACTGTTATCCGTGGAAACAAAAAAAAAACAGAAAACCAGCTGCCCAGGTCACACACGACTTCTACCACTATCTCAGTGTGAAATAAAAGGTGTAAGAGTTTGAGTGAGGATTTACAGATCATCCAGTTAAAGTACAGGAGCAGTGTGTGTTTAAAATAGAGCATATAATACACACTACTCAATATGTAAAAAAGATAAATCACAGAGGCAATGCTTTAAAGTTTAGAAATGGCTCTAGTGATTGTCATGCGGCTCTGGAATCCTTTTGATTGATCAGAATTGGTTTTGAGTGCTCTTCTGGTTTTTGTCTAGAAAACAGAGTGTCGTCTGCTTTCACTTCCAGGTTCAAAGATAGAGAAAATAGTATTCGATGAAGTTCTTGTGTTAGGTTTCCATTCTCAGCTCCTCACTGGAATGAAGTGATGGATGAGTTATTCATGTATGTTCTGTCGTCTCTTTGAATTCACACTCGATTGTTCTTCCCGCACAGCTCATTGTGTAAATCTCTGTGTATTCGTCTATATATCTCTCTTTTTTCTGTAGCACATCCTTCCTTTATTTAAAGCATGAGCTCCGGCAAAAGTTGATTTACTTTTTGCAGGTACGAGGTATGGTTCCTTGACAACCAACAACACACAATAAATAAATGTCAGTGTGTTAAAATGTACCTGATATGACTGTTGGTTAAATTAAATAATGATAACGAAATTAAAGCAGCATCGGGTTCTATCTCTAGAATGGTAGATCTTGATATCGGTAGACTTGTGTTACGGTAGGTGTCTGTATCGATAGTCTTAATTTGTAACGGTAGACTTTGTATAGGTAGCTACAACAGTAGACTTGATCGCATCAGTAGCGGTGGACTTGTAAGGGTAGCTTAGTTCTGTAACGGTAGCCATTATCTATAATGGTAGCTTCATTCTGTAACGGTAGCCATTATCTGTAATGGTAGCGGTGGCTCTATCGGTGGAATTTGCATATCGGTGGTCTTCAGCATATTGGTAGCTCTATATCGGTAGCTGTCGACTTCGATGTAGAAGTAGTCTTGAGTACTGGTGAGCTTGTAACTGTAACTCTATCGGTAGACTTGTTGTACATTCTTGGTAGACTACGGTGAAGCAGTGAACTTTGAGTACCAGTGAACTTGATGTATCGGTGAACATGATGTATTAGTAGCTCTATTAGATATCGGTAGCTCTATTCGATATCAGTAGCTCTATTAGATATCAGTAGCTCTATTCGATATTGGTAGCTCTAAGTCATAACGGTAGCTACTGTTCTATATCGGTAGCTATACACTGTTTAAGCATTCTATTGGAAGAATATGTTAGGTCAGAGTACATATATCCAAAAGACATATATTAAGCATAATTGAAACTAACAAAAAATAATAAATCATATTAGAGATGCATCAAACATAATTAATATATAAATAAAATATTGTTGAGATTATCAAAATATAGTAAAGCAACTCAATTCCCAGAGGGTTCAACAGTCTCCCCCTTTTTGATATTCACAACTTATGCCAAGAAAATTGAAATAGTAGCAGTGGAAAAAATATATAAAAAATGATAAAAAAAATAGTAGTATCAGAGGAAACAAAAAAGATAGAAAAGAACATGAGGTTTCTTTTGTTAAAAAACATTCCATATTCCTCAAGTCTCAGTTTCTCATTTTCTATTTGTGTGTTGCTCCCCCTTTGTTAACTCTTAGGTCTCATTTCTTATTTGCTCTCATTTTCTCCTCATTTTCTCAAGTGCTCATTTTCTCATATTCTTATTTTCTCCCCCATTGTGATTAAAAAAAGAAGTGTAGAAAAGAAAAGATAAAGATTATCATAGAATAAATGAAAAAGTACTATAAACTCAGTAAAGTTGAGAATGAAGAGGAATTTAATTAATATACAAACGATACACTGATAAAAGAAGAAAAAAAATATAAAAAAATATAAGTGAATCCTATCAAAAAGATCCAGAAACACTCAATACTTCTATGGAACATGTGTCTTTCCCTTAGGATTAGTAGAGGTTGCAGGTGTTGGGTCAGCAGAGGGTTTCAGAATAGCTGAAGGCACAACTGGTGGTTTAGCTACAGAAACTGTACCGGATCTGAAATCTGAGCTCCACTGAGTGATCATTGGTGTCATGATACTAATGGCTTGAACTGGAGTCGATTGAGGAGTACTCCCAGAGGCAGAAGCAGGATGTGAAAGAGGTACAATCACTGTTCTGGCATCCACATGCAGGAAGGGCAACAACAGGTTTTTGAAATCCATTATAATGCTTCCTACTCTCTCCATTGCAGACACAAAATCATCTCTATTCTCTATAAACTTATCCAAAGCAGGAGTAAGCTCCCTGAGCTTACTAACTTGTTCCCTGAAGGCTTGGGTAACTAGAGGCAATTTCATATTTTCCAGCAAGATCTTGAAATGGTTGGTCTTTTATTTTTTTGTATAAACCTTTTCAAAATAATCATCCACCTTATTCTTGATTGCCTCGTGAGAAGCAGTAGATTCCCCTAGATGATCACGAACAAAACTACTAACTTCCCTAGTGGTAGCAAGAATATGAGTATCTGATGCACCACTGGGAGTGGCCTTATCCAATTCTTCCTAAATAACAGTGTGGATCTGGTCAAGGTTCATACATGAGCTGGATGAGGGAAGAGGTTTCATTGAAAAATCCATTGTCTCCATGAAAGATTGAGTCAGACTACTAATGACCTTCTGAACAAGTTCATCCTGGCTATTCAGATGTTCTTTAACTGACTTTTTAAAGGCCTAAAAAACTTCCACAAATTGTTTGACCTCTTCTTTGATATATCTAATGTTAGAGTTTACTTGAGTTTGAGAGCTATGCATGGCAATAAGAGAAGCAATCGATTGTCTCAAGGAAACTACAACGCATTTCCAACTCTCAATCTGAGTGTGGCACACTTTAAGTTCATCCATTATTTCTTTCACAGGACTGGACACACCACATCCAATGGATAACTCAAGGGATTGCTCCATGCTTTTCATCTCTTCAACCATTCTTTTCTTCATATCTGCCACTGATTCCTTTATGGCTTCTTTCAATTCAGCTTTTAAGGACTCAAGGTCCTCCTTGGTTGCCACATTTTCAGCCATAGTGGGTAAGTTAACTGATTCCTTTTGGGGATGGTCTTCCTCATCCGAATCTCCATAAGAAAGTCCAAGAATCATATATCCGGGATCTGATGTCCAACCTTCAATGTCATATAACACTGATACTGAGCCAAGATTCTCCCCCTCACTTACAACATTCTCCTGAGGTATATCTTCCAACTGTTCTTCCTGAGGTAATTCTGAAATTTCCTCTACAATTGAAGCAGATTTAATAGTCATTTGTTCTGAGTCATTAATGAATCTCTAATCAATAAGTTCTACTGCTACGTCTTCCTGATCAGGAACTGTCCTGACGGTACTGACTATTAGAGGACTCAAACTGAGCTCTTTTTCAACATTTTCCTCATCATATTCTTCACCATCAGCCTCGTTTTGTCCATTAACATCATGATCAGATTTGGTTGCATCATCCACCTTAGAGATATTCTTGAAAACATACTAGCATGCTTCTTCTCCTTCTTCTGTAGTCTCTGTATCATTGTCCTTTAAGACAGTTTCTCTCTTTGGTAGTTCTTTTGGAGGGCTAGCTGCACCATAAGAAATAAATTGATGCACAGGACTTGGGGGTATGTCTGGGTCTCCTCCTTCCTCTACTGATGTCTCTTCCTCCTCATCTTCATCATCACTATAAACCAGTTCTGGCTCATCTTGTCCAAGACCAGGATGCCTCACATCCTTTGGTCTAGAAGGATGTTCCATAAGAGTATACTTGTCATAAATTTTTGCATTATCATTCACCTATGATTTCATCCAAGGATTCCAACTGACCTTCATCTATTTACAGACAGTTCTTTTAATACATAAGTTGTCCTTAACCACTACCAGCTCATCCTGAGGTTCAGCAACCTCTTTCACTTTTAGCATCACAGAAATCAGCTTTGAGAAAAACAGTGCATTTGATTTGGACTTCGGTCTAGTCATCTCATCCACTTGAACCATAATCAATCTACATAGATTGATTCTCACACTGTGCTTCAGCAAATATAACAGATATATGTCTTGGAATCTCAAAGTGGAAAAATATCCTCTTCTAGGACTAACAACATGCTGAATAAATTTAAACAACAACTTATCTTCTCCTGCCATCTCTACATCAATCACCTTTATAGGGGTCCCATTCCCTGTAAGCTCCAGCAAAGCATTTTTTCATATTGAAATACATCACTGGTCGAAGTTACATACTTTGAGTAGAACGCATAATCTCTTTCATGTGGAACTCTTAAGTTCCTAGGCCATTCTACTGAAGTAAAAGATATTTCCTGACCATTTACCAAAGATATCATTTTGCTTTCCTCCTCAGTCTTTTCAAAGCGGACAAAATCATAGAAATTATTCACCAGCTCAGGATATTAGGGTCTGTTGTTGTTTGTGAAGCACTCAGTCCAACCTTGTTCTTCTAAAACTTTAAGAACCAAGGACATGCTCTCCATGAGCCATTCTGCACACACCTCTTTCTCTATGACAATCTCTCGCTTTGAAAGATGTGGTTTTATTGGATTCCTTCGAGCTATACTTCCACTTCCACATCCACTGGTACAAGCATTCGTTACCTAATGTCTTTTTTTTTGCGGCTCATCACTCCCATCTGTAACCTGGGGTCTCTTGACACTGGCCATTGTAGATTCTAGGTTTAGGGTTTTGTGGCTTTAGAGGGTTAGGGTGGAGGGATTCGAACAGACGAGTTCGCGGTAAGATTGAGTGAATTCTAGAATCAGTTTTTAATATCATTTAGGATCCATGAATAAAATAAATAAATAAAAAACTCGATGTCTCGGCTATAAAGAAGTTTAAAACAGTGCAAGATGTACCGGTAAAGTCTCATAACGGTGAGGTCTTATAACGGTGAGGATTCTCTAACGGTGAGGTTTCTAACGGTGAGGTTTCTAACGGTGAGGTTTCTAACGGTGAGGTTTCTAAGGGTGTGGTTTCTAACAGTGAGGTTCCTAACAGTGAGGTTTCTAATGGTGAGGTTTCAAACGGTGAGGTTTCCAACGGTGATGTTTCTAACAGTTTATGGGTAAGTTTTGATTCCTAATTCGTGTCTAATGAAACTTAATCTTTCTGAACATAAAGGCTTAGTGAGAATGTCAGCTAATTAAAGTTCAGTGCCTATAAATTCAAGTGTTATATCACCTCTTTGATAATGATCTCTTAAAAAGTGGTTTCTAACATCAATGTGTTTCGTTCTAGAGTGAGACACATGATTCTTAGAGATTTTGATCACACTAGTGTTGTCATAGTTGATTGAATCGTGTTTAAAATTAAATCCATAGTCCAATAAAGTGTGTTTCATCCACAAAATCTATGCACAGCAACTACCAGCAGCTATATACTCTGCTTCAGCAGTAGACAATGCAACCGAGTTATGTTTCTTACTACACAATGATACTAGGGACATTCCATGTAAATTACATGTTCTAGAAGTGCTTTTTCTATCTAACTTGCATCCAGAATAGTCAGCATCTGAGTAACTTATTAAATCAAATGATTTTCCTTTTGGATAAAACAATACCAAATTAGCAGTATTTTTAAGATATTTGAAAATATTTTTAACAACAATTAAATTTGACTCTTTAAGATTAGCTTAAAATCTAGCACACATAAATACACTAAACATTATATCAGGTCGACTTGAAGTAAGATAAAGTAAACCCCCAATCATACCTCTGTAATTAGTTTGATCAACTGGTTTACCAGTTTCATCAATATCCAATTTATAGGTAGTACTCATAGGTGTATCACTTCCCTTAATACTGCCCAAGCCAAAACGTTTCAATAAATCCTTAGTATATTTACTCTGATTTAAAATAATACCATCTTTAGTTTGAAATATTTGAAATCCAAGAAAGTACTTAAGCTCTCCCATTAAGCTCATTTCAAACTCATTTTGCATAACCTTTGAAAAATTAGTACATAAAGAATTTTTCGAAGATCCAAAAATAATATCATCAACATAGATTTTTACTATTAAAACATCTTTTAAAGTCCTTTTTATAAAAAGAGTGGGATCAACAATTCCTTTTAAAAATCCTTTTGAAATAATAAAATTTGTAAGTCTTTCATACCAAGCTCTTGGAGCTTGTTTTAAACCATATAATACTTTAGAAAGTTTAAAAACATTATTTTGAAAAAGGGGATTTGAAAAACTAGGTGGTTGTTCTACAAAAACATCTTCAACAATAAAACCATTTAGAAAAGCTCTTTTCACATCCATTTGATATATCATGAAATTCAGATGTGATGCAAAATCAAGCAAGATCCTATTAGCCTCTAATCTAGCTACAAGAGAAAAGGTTTCCTCATAGTCAATTCCTTCTTCTTGATTGTAACCTTGTGCAACTATCCTAGCTTTGTTTCTAATGATGTTTCCAGATTCATCAACTTTGTTTCTAAACACCCATTTTGTGCCTATGGTTATAGTGTCCTTAGGCCTTTCTACTAATTTCCAGACATTGTTTCTTTCAAATTTATTTAGTTCTTATTGCATAGCCATTACCCAAAATTCATCATTGATAGCATCATTGATATTTTTAGGTTCTAACTGTGAATGAAAAGCTTGATGTTCAACCTGATTTCTTAGAAAAGCTGTAGTCTGTGTCCCTCTATCAAGATTTACTACAACAACATCTAAAGGATGATTCTTTAGAATTCTAGTTGGTCTAGAATAGGTAGGACTGGAGATTTCAGGTTCATCGACAGGTTGGGGTTCAACAGAAGCAGGTTCTGAAAGATTTCCAGAACTGGATGTTTTAACTATTGGTCCACTGTCTTTATCGTTAAGGTTCAAAACAGATAAATCATCTTCATGATTTTCAAGAGAGGTCTTAGGTTCATGTGGATCAGTTTCATCAAATTTGATGTGAACAGATTCTTCCACACATTTGGTTCTTTTATTGAAAACTCTATAGGCTTTACTAGAAATATAGAATCCTAGGAAAATTCCTTCATCACTGTTGGATGAAAATTTGTCGAGATTGTCTTTAGTATTAAGAATAAAGACTTTGCAACCAAAAACTATGATGTAGTTAACCTTAGGTTTCCTTTGGTTCCACAACTCATAAGGGGTCCTTTTAAGAATAGGTCTGATCAAGACTCTATTGATAACATAACAAGCTGTATTGATAGATTTAGCCCAAAAGTAAACAGGTAGGTCATACTCATTAAGCATAGTCCTAGCAATTTCTTGCAGTGTTCTATTCCTCCTTTCTACTACACCATTCTGATGAGGTGTCCTAGGGGCAGAGAATTTGTGACTGTAGCCACTGTGTGAGTAGTAAGATTCAAAATCATGATTTTGAAAATCACATCCATGATCACTTCTCAGGGTTTTAATTTTATGACCACTATGGTTTTCTACAGACATGGAATATTTTACAAAGCAGGAACAAGCTTCACTTTTGTGAGCTAGAAAATATACCCAAGTATATCTATAAAAGTCATCTACTAAGACATATACATAATGCTTCCAATTTAAACTATAAACTCTAGAAGGTCCAAATAAATCCATGTGAACCAACTCAAGAGGTTGAGAAGTTGAAACTTCTTTCTTTTATTTAAAAGAAACTTTATGTTGCTTTCCCTTTTGACAGGGATTGCAAACATTGTCTTCTGGAAATTCAAGTTTGGGTAGATCTCTAACTAAGTTCATCCTAGAAAGTTTTCTATGTGAGTGTATATTTCAGTGTTCTAATATTATATGACAACGACAAGACTCTTTATGAAAAGCATTTAAATAAGTAATATTTTTCTTAGATAAAGAATTTAAATCAAGAGCATAAACATTTTCATTTCTTAAAGCAGAAAAGACTAAAGAATTTATAGAATTAAAAACATTTCAAGAATCATTTTCCAATTTAACATCAAAACCATCACCACATAACTGAGAAATACATAACAAATTATATTTCAGTCCATCAGCAAATAAAACATTAGAAATTAATACAGAGTCAGTGTTACCAATATGGCCTAAGCCGATGATTTTTCCTTTTGAGTTATCACCAAAGGTGACAAAGCCTCCATCAACTCTGATTAAGCTTTTAAAGCATAAGAAGTCTCCTGACATCTATCTTGAACATCAAATTTCCAAATACCAAGTCTTTCTATAGGAGCTCTTTAAGTAGGTTCCCTACAAAACAGATTTACACAGGAAATGATTTTGGTACCCAGATTTTCTTGGGTCCAGACAGGTTATCCAATAAAACTTTAGGTACCCATATTTGTCTAATGGGTCTCATAAACTTTGTAGAATCAACATATTTTGAAAGGTTAACCTTATTAGATCCGTAACTATGAATATAACTAGTTGAAGCATATAAATGTCTAGAACTAGAACTAGCAATATTCTGTCCAGATTTAGGAATGAATTTAGTTTTGGTAAATTTTCTCTTTCCTGGTTGGTATCCTATACCAGTACTGTAACTAGGTTCTATTTGATTACATATCATCTGAGTAAGTGTATCTTTACCATTTGTAAATTTATCTAAGTCTTTCATAAGTTGCTCATTAGATAATTTCAGTTCAGTGTTTTATTTAAGAAACTGAGCATTATTTTCTATTTCAATATCAAGATCAGATTTATGTTTAACAGTTAAAGAATACTGTTTCTTCAAACCTTTGTATTTATCTTTCATTTCATTACAGGTTTCTTCTAACATATCAAAATATTCAAATAGTTCAGATTTTGACATGTTTCTGAGTGAGAATCATCTCTAGAATAATATGAATTTAAAGCAGTAGTTTCAGATGTTACCTCAGATGTGTTTGTCATAAAACACATTTTTTCCTTATTTCTAGATTCAGTTTCAGAAACTTCAGATTCACTGGAGATATCTTCAGAAGCACTACATGTAGCCTTCATGCCTTTATTGTACTTATTTTCCTTGTATTCATACCTCTTCTAGTTTTTCAATGTTGGGCAGTCTTCTTTTATGTGTCCTTTTCTTTTGCACTCATAGCAGACAACCTCATCTGTTTTGTCAGATTTCTTCAAATCTTTTTTCCAATGACCCTTGCTGTCATACTTATTTTTGTAATTTGATTTTTTGAAAAACTTCTTCTTCCTATAGAGCTTCTGAAACCTTCTAGAAATGTGAGCCATCTCAGCATTACTATCAAAAGCACTTTCACTGTCTTCACAGCTTGAACTCTCATTTATAGCTTGAAGCTTTTCCTTATCTTTATTCTTTGAAGTTGAAGTCTTGAACGCAACAAACTTCCTTCTTGGTTCATCATCTTCTTCTTTGTTCACCTTAAGTTATTATTCATACATCATTAGTTTTCCAATTAATTCCTTGACTGGAAGTTCACCAATATCACATGATTCTCTAGTTGAGACAGAAGTTCCTCTCCATCATTCAGGTAGACATCTCAGAATTCTCATAATTTATTTCTTTGATGGAACATCCTTTCCCAGAGAGATCATTGTGTTGACAATTTCGTTGAACCTGAGATACATATCAGAAATGGGTTCATCAGGATTCATCTTAAAATTATCATACTTAATAGTATAAGTGTTCAATCTCATTTCCATAACATTAGTTGTTCCTTTAGGAGAAACAGCTGAGGTATCCCAAATTTCATAAGCAGTTTTACAAGCAGATATTCTATTAAATTCCAAATCTCCTAAAGCACAGTACAAGATATTCATATCATTGCAGTTATTATTGTAGGCAGTGTTAGAAGCTTCATTCCAAGTAGTTCAAACAGTAGTAGGAAATTTATATTCTGATTCTATAGCAGTCCAAATATCGAAACCCATGCTTTCTAAATGAATTGTCATCTGGATTTTCCACTGAGCATAGTTAGTGCCATTGAAAAATGGTGGTCTATTGGTAGCAACACCTTCAAGTGTATTATCCATGATATCTTACTTAAAGAAAATATTTTAAAGAGATAAAAATTTAGAAATAAAAGAAATTTTAAGAACTTTAAAGTACAACTGAAATCACAGTTGAAAACAGAGTACATTAGAAAATATTTAAACAACCTCTGATACCAATTGTTGGTCGAAGTGGATACTCAAGAGGGGGGTGAATTGAGTTCCAATTAAAATTTCTGTTTTTAAAAACTTTGTCTTAAAAACCCCCCAATAAAATACTGAATTAAACTGTAGTGAATTTATATCAAAGTAAAGGTTTTGTTGGGTTCTCAAGGGATTGATTATTTCCCAGTTAATCAAAACATAAAGGTTGATTAACTTTTGAAACCAACTTAGTAATTTAGAAGTAATATAAACACTTGAGAATTTAATTATCAAAGTGACTTTAAAACAGTTTTGGTTTTAAAGTAATTAGCAGTGGAATAAAAGAATAACTTTGAATGATATAGCACAGCAGATATAACTAAGAGGTTCAGTCTCAAGTCGAGAAATATTCCTCTCAACAATTTGTATAAATTGATCCACAACCTGGATCGGGGTTTACAACAGCATACAACTGTCCAGGTCCGAGACCTCCACCACTGTTATCCGTGGGAATAGAAACAACAGCAAACCAGCTGTCCAGGTCACACACGACCTCTACCACTATCCCAGTGGGAAATAAAAGATGTAAGAGTTTGAGTGAGGATTTACAAATCCTCCAGTTAATGTACATGAGCAGTGTGTGTGTAAAATACAGCAGATAACACACACTGCTCAATATGTAAAAAGATAAATCACAGATGCACATATTTAGAGTTTAGAAATGGCTCTAGTGATTGTCGTGCAGCTCTGGACTCCTTTTGATTGATCATAATTGGTTCTAAGTTCTCTTCTAGTTTTTTTCTAGAAAACAGAGTGTCATCTGCTTTCACTTCTAGGTTCAGAGATAGAGAAAATAGTAGTCGATGAAGTTCTTGTGTTATGTTCTCATTCTCATCTCCTCACTGGTATGAAGTGATGAATGAGTTATTTGTGTAAGTTCTATTGTCTCTTTGCATTCACACTCGATTGTTCTTCCAGCACACCTCGTGGTGTAAATCTCTGTGTATTGATCTATATATCTCTCTTTTTGCAGTAGCACATCCTTCCTTTATTTAAAGCACGAGCTCCGGAAAAATATGATTTACTTTTTGCAGGTACGAGCTACGGTTCCCTAACATCCAACAACACACATTAAATAAATGTCAGTGTATTAAAATATACCTGATATGACCGTTGGTTAAATTAAATAATGATAAATCAATTAAAGCATCATCGGGTTCTGTCTCTGGAACGGTAGTTCTTGATATCGGTAGACTTGTGTTACGGTAGGTGTCTGTATCGATAGACTTCATTTGTAACGGTAGACTTTGTATCGGTAGCTGCAACAGTATACTTGATCGCATCAGTAGCGGTGGACTTGTAATGGTTGCTTCGTTCTGTAACGGTAGCCATTATCTGTAACAGTAGCTTCATTCTGTAACGGTAGCCATTATCTATAACAGTAGTGGTAGCTCTATCGGTGGTCTTCAGCATATCGGTAGCTCTGTATCGGTAGCTGTCGACTTCGATGTAGCGGTAGGCTTGAGTACCGGTGATCTTGTAAATGTAACTATATCGGTAGACTTGTTGTACCGTCTTGGTAGACTACGGTGAAGTGCTGAACTTTGAGTACTGGTGAACTTGATGTATCAGTGATCTTGAAGTATCGGTAGCTCTATTAGAAATCGGTAGCTCTATTCGATATTAGTAGCTCTATTAGATATCAGTAGCTCTATTCGATATCCGTTGCTCTAAGTCATAACGGTAGCTACTGCTCTATATCGGTAGCTATAAACTGTTTAAGCATTCTATTGGCAGAATATGTTAGGTCAGAGTACATATATCCAAAACACTAATATTAAGCATAATTGAAAGTAACAACATATAATAAATCATATTGGAGATGCATCAAACATAATTATGATATATCTAAAATATAGTTGGGATTATCAAAATATATTAAAGCAACTCAATTCCTAGAGGGTTCAACATTAAGTTAGTTTCAAAAGATAACTTAATCCTCTGATTATGTTACCTAAGATGTAATCAATCTTGGATAAACTAGTTGATCACTTACAATATTTATAAATTCAATATAGTTTAACTAGTTTTATGTATTGGGGGTTTTTAACACAAATCTGTTAAACAAAAATTTTAATTGGAACTAAATTCACCCCCCCTCTTGAGTATCCACTCTGACCAACTGTGACATTACCACAAATCCCACAGATAAACACACAAACATCATACAATATAAGTCCCCATAAACCCACACAAAAAAATCATTTTCACATATCCCACAACTACAAAAACTCTAACAAGTTCAAACATAATATCAATATACTGAAATTCATTTTAAAATACAAAATTGATTTTTTTTCAAACACAATGTATTCTTATATATATACTTTACTATGAAATTCCATTGAAAATTCATTTTCATACAATTTCCAATATATAAACATCAATATAAAAATATGAAAAAATCAACAACCTGATAACACATTTATAATTTATTAAAGATGTATTAAGAGTCAAATGGAATGTTTTGTAAAGGAAATAGATAGAAACACTGACCTCAATGGTGTGAAAATATGATGAAACTAAAAAAGAGGGAACAACCAAGACAAATAAGAAATCCAAACACCCAAAAATAAATGAAATCAGCACTCATTAGTAACACTCAACCTATCGTTTTTTCTAGAGTAATACAACCTATGAAATAAGAAAGAACCAATATTGGAAGGTAATAAGAGGATAAAAATTAGAAAAAATCAATTGAAACATACCTAAAAACCTTGATGGAGTATCCATAGTGGAAAGAGAACCAAGGGAAGAGGGGTTTGGGAACCCCATAGTGCTATTAAATTGAGAGGTGAAGTTAAATTCTAAAATGGGGTTAAAACAAAAGAGAGGTAGAATTGGAAGATCATGTTTTTATGATTATTGGTAATTAGCATCGTTTGACCACTTAGTTTTCCAAACCATGAGATAACTGTGTGGAACCTATTGAAATGATGGGGGAACTAGCATGGGATCACCACATGGTTCCAGAAACAGTGTTTCATATTCTAAAACTGAATCTATACAAATTATAGAATCCTTCAAATTCTATTCAAATGGTTTTTACTAACCATTCACAACGTGAGTGCCTTATCCCAAACAAAAACCCCAATCTTAACAATTACACTTTGGTCTCAAAATAGTTTGGGACAAACAATGCTCAAGAAATGTATGTAAAAACAAGAACCTATGAGTATAAGAGAATTAATGGGACAAAAAAATAAATTTGAGTTTTAAATTCCATTAGTCACACGAAACCAACTCTAGAGGAAACCACATAAAGACGAACCAAAGTGGAAAAATAAGGGGGTTCCCACCATTAATGGAACTGACTAATATAATGACACCAAAAATAAAACCTCCAATACAAGGGAAAAACGTAGAAAGAATCTCCAAAAAGATATCAATCCCAACCACAATTAATTATTTCCAAATGACACAATCATATACCAAAACAAACAGTCCCCAAAATCATGTCAAATCCCAAATAAGGATAACCATCCAATGATTCGCACATATAATGCTCCACTATAGAAATACCATGGAATAAAAAGATACCATAATAAGTAAAATTTGAAATACTCTCAAAAAAAGAAAAACTAAAATTATGAACTCAGAAACCATCCTTGATCCATCATTGGAGAAAAAATATGGGCAAAAACCTGATCAAACAAATAAATTCCCTAATTCGTGAAATTCCTCACTCTGGGGCCCTTGGTTGGACCCTTGGTGCCATGAAGTTGTTGATTCCCCAAAATCTGAAGCTGGATGCCTCTCGCCAAGACATCCTATTATGGAAATTCATCTTTTATAACATCTACACAAAACATAAATAGCTACATTATTGAGAAAATATTAGTGGGTTTTGATAATTTTACTCAAATTCTATAACCGAACACACTATAACTACATATGATAGGGGTATAAGGAAAAAAAGTATGATATAATGAAGGATAATTTTTTGAAATTGTTTCCTTTAGTATAATAATTTCTCTAGATCAGGAACCTTCATGAAAGATATAAGAGAATGGATTTCAAAATTGTACAGACTTCCGTAAAAAATATTATCTAAATAACTATATAAACTAGCTTCTCAAAATGAATTTCCCTAGATAATAAAAATCGATCCTTTTATCTGAATAAAGACTTAATACAAATTGGTGATCTTCTAGATAATCGATTCTATATCCATAGAGATGGAAACCAACTTTTTAAGTGGTCGACATAATCCTTCACTGTCTTTTGACCTTTATAAAAAAATAATATCTCTATTAATTTATTCACCTCAACTTCCTCAAGTATGAACCATTATATAAAGGTAGTATTAATGAATTCCCAAGGCATCCAAACATGAAACTATTTTAGGAAAATAACATTTCAACAATCAAAACTATGAACCTTAAATAATCTAAAATCATCTATCACCCTCATTATTTTAGGAGTTCATAAAGACCTAAAAACACTTTCTACTTCCACAATGAACACTACAGACTATAATGATACTATTTATCTATAGAAAATAAGAAAAATAAATAAATAGACTCTTACACCCCATTGGGAGTCTGGGCAGTGTCAACAACTAAAAGTGACTCAACATAATCATTTTGAAATTTTTTTTTGGCTTAATATAATAACACAATAAACACAAAATAAATTCAACATCAACCCAAAATTAATCCAATAAGGGAAATTCCAAACCAAAATATAATGGTGATAAATAGAAACACAATGAAAAAAACCAAGACCCCTATAAAAATCAACATCTTTTTTCCAAAATTCAAAATCACTAAATTGCAAGGGAACATTCCCAAAATACCATACACACTTTAGAATCCAACTCAAACTCCAAATCCCACTTTTAATTGATTAATATATCTTAAAATAAATTTCCTTTTAAAACCCCCATCTTCCCAAAAACAGTTTTTTTAAATCATTCAACGGTGACCAAACTCAACGCAAGGATTAAATCACACCAAAACATTTTCTATTAATGATTTAGTGGTCATGATTACCTCGACCCCATGGGTTTTAAGTACATACCTTAAGCAATAATAATACACTAGAAGTATCTTAAAAAATTCACTTAGGATCCATATGGAATTATACTATATAAAATCTCACCATGTAGCTTCATTTCACTGTCATTGCCATTCCCTATCCACTAAAACCAAACAAAACATCAATAATGAAAATAAAAAACAAAAATCCCAACAATCAGACTACCCTGGTGACTCGAGACATAGGGTGAGTAATAGTTTTACACACTCTTATCAAACCTACCTCCCATTTCCTAATTGAATTATCTCCAAATAAACTAATTCCCCAAATAACAGAAGGGTTCCACTAATACTATTTTTTCATCAACCAACCCAGGATGACCTTGAACTGGCCACTCTATCCAGCCCACAACAATGCTCGTTAGGAATTCCTGAATCATCTAAGCCAGAAACTTGTACCAGGAATCTATGATAACACATATGGGAATTTTATTTTGATATAATTAACCAACAAATAAAATTTTATATGGTAATTTTCAAAAATAGTAGAATAAAATAAACCACTGATCAAAATAAAAACACTAATAGATCAACAAACAAATAAAACGAAACAAAATAGATGAATAATAAAACAAAAATTAACCAAAAATTGAACTGACACAACCTCCGTGAGTCCTCTTGTTCAACACTATCCAAAGACTATCCCACATCATAAGAAAAACTAGAAAAACAACTCAACCTAAGAAATAGCTCGGAACTACCGTCACAAAGTGAAACAAATATGGTTTGAGCATGATAGAGTTTAGTATTCAGGCACCACAAAATCCATATAATTGACACTCCCATGATATTCTATATACACTATTTTAATATAAATTTATGAAAATATTGGTTCCCACTTTAAAAAAAATTAACACAACATTCTAAAAAATCCAACCATGAAAATAAGACATGATTTTCCATCATAAAAAATTCTTATTCAAACTTCAGTTTCAACACCAAAGAAAAAATGGAAACACATTATAAAAAATTAATAATGAAAGAATATTATGAATTAAGTAGGAGAATTAGGGTAAAGTAGACAATTCAAGAATAAAGGGGAAAAATACAAATATAAGGAACAAATACTTAATAAATAAGTATCCAAAGTTGTATAAAATAAAAGTAGAACATACATCAATGTAATCATTTCCATTTATTAAACATACCATTTAGAAATACATGAAATCACATGATTTAGACCAACCTACCCATACACTGTACACCTATATATTTAATAACAAACTTGGATTTTCTAAACTCACCTCACCGATGGAAAATCCCACATGGTATATCACTTATCTAGGGGGTTCTAGTATATCTAATCTATACTAAAAAATAATCATCACTAAACCCTCTATATGAAATATAGGAATTCCATTATAATAGTATAAAGTGAATGAATAAGTCATTACATGTCTAGTGTAACTCATAGTTTCCCTGGTGCAAGCCTCGACCATTCCAAAAACTAACTATATGAAGGCCCACTCAATAGATGAGAAATCAAAGGTATGTTTATCTCGTGAAAAATCATTCAATGTGAAAACCAAGCCTACAATTCATATGATTTTTTAACAAATTTTCAAAACCATGGTGAAACATTACTCATGATTGTAAGGTTTCAAATAAGTCTTTAATGTCATGTGGGATACAAAATAACACATCAAGGTTCCAAACATGCTATGCTTTTGGGTACATAATTGAAACCAACATTTGATATCATTGGAAACAACAAGTATTTTATAGAATGTTGCATGTTTTTAGGAAAACATTTTTTAAGATGGAGCGTGCAAGGACCCAATCATTCATTAATGACAATTCCTCTTGATCTAAGTAAATTTATTATTAGGTAAAATGTATATATAACATATGAAATTATTTGTTTTTATGATTTTGGATTTTTAAAATAATTTTATGCATAGTTATCATTGTTAATATAGTCTTTGAACACATAACACATGATTAAAATAAATATAGTGCTTTAACAAATCAAATTTACTCAGAAATAGAAAGCGACAGACTCATCTAGTAGAATTGATCTATACGAAGCCCATTTTTCAGTGATTAGAAAGGATTTTGCGTCATTGGGATTCAATCTTGACCAATCCCAAGCTGAACTTGAACACATTAAGCTCGACTGGAACTACCTATGAGAGATGTGGAATTTGATAAAGATTACCACCCGAGCGATGTTATTCCCCCCCCCCAAATAGTCTGTCACAATTGCACACCTTATCTTTTGGTCTTATACATGTGTTTTAAAGGGTTATGTAACAAGACCCTAGCGGTATGACTATGTACACTATTTCTGTAAAGATAACATACACTAATTTAATTTTTGTTACTTTATAAAAATTATTTAATGAAATTTTAGTTAATATTTTGTTAAAAAATATATTTAGATGAATTAATGGATTTTTATATTAAATAATATTTTCATAAAATATTATTAATGTATTACTTTTTGATAAATATAAGTATTCATGTCATTTGTCTGAATACTATAATAATTTTTAATAATTTTTGAAAGCTATTTTTTTCAAAACGCATGAATTTTTTATAAATATCGAATTTTATTTCACATATATAGAATTGTTTTGATAAAATGAATATTATTTTTGGAATCAGGATGTCAAAATTATCCAACAATGAATTTTTCATTATTCTCTGAGACATTCACATTTTTTTGAGTAAAAATTAAATATCGTTTAATTATATACTCGTTTTTATAACATCATAATGACCAAATACTGATGTAATAAAATATTATTATTGGGATTTTAGGAAAATATTTATTTTACCATAAAATACTGTGATATTAGGTTTATTCTTTTTATTTTACAATGCCATAGAGGACCCACTATGACTTATAGAACATTTTATATTTTTAAAATGATTTCTTTGAGGGTGTGACTCACCTCCACATTAGAAAGCCTACTATTTTATGAATTTTGGCCATTGGAATTATAAAATATTTTTTCCACTCCCCTTTGGAAAAATACATTATCAACAACCATTGGATGGTTTGTGGTTTTTATTAGTTTAATGTGTAGGGTCCAAAACCTAAGCAATAATATATTCCCTCATTTTTCTTATATAATCCCAACCAAGATCCCAATTACTCATCACTCAAATCCTTTGGAACTAGACCATCCTCATCCATACTCTATATATAATCCTCATAAGGACACCCAACCTCCCAAGAAGCCTCTTTCATGCCTCTCCCAATCCATTGGGGTCACACTTCCAACAAAGGGATTTTTTACTTTCTCATTTATTCCCAGATTTTGTTATATTGTTATACCTTTTATTTTCTATTACAAATGTTGGGGTATGATTTCTCACCTCCCCCATACTTCCCTCCTTATGTTTTAATGATTATATTCACATTTCTATCTCATTAATTCCCCCCGTGTACATCAATTACCATGCCGAAATATTTTAAGGAACTTTTCTCTTTTAATTAACATTCAAGCAATTATTTTGTATTATGAATCTAAAATTCCATTAATTATTTTGGGACATGTATCTATATAACCCCCTTATATTCCATTTCATGTACATATAATGAGACACCCATTTCTCTCTAATCAACTACTTTTATGAAATCTTATGTCACGCCATTATGCTGTCGAAATTGAAATATTATTATCCATGTCAAAGTCATTATGTCGTGAATACCATTCCCATTTCTCTATCATTGGAATAAAACGTTATGAATGTTTAATTATTGATTATATATTTTCATGTATTAATTCCATATTACTTTACCATGTAAAAAATGAGGATCCATGGTGATTCCAAGTTGTATGATCAATGTGGCACACTTATGCATGAAATGAACTGTTTAAGAAGGGTTCACTATGATATCTCTCCAATGTGTTGGGTAAAGGATAATATCATGATACATAAAGTGAAATGATTGTTTAATCATTATAATTCACGTACAATGAGCATTTACTCATGCTCCATCTGAAATGATCCTTCCCTCACACTAATACCATGTTTGATATTGTTGCCACATTTCCATTTTAGGATACTCATGATACATCATGCCTTTGTGTTCATGTTTCTCAAGTGCTCCATTGATTTGAATATTTTCTAACTTTTACTATTTTATTCATGTTATGTCTTTTTTACTCCTTTACTCGGATTTATATCTCACCCTATTGTATGCATGTCCTCAAGTTATCCAATGCAACTCTAAGTACGAATAAATGATGTGGTCATGTAAAAGAAGATTTCAATAAGATCCAATGTTTTAAGTTTTATGTTATTATGTAATGATCCTAATTTCCCAAGTCACTAGACCTCTTGATCCTCAGAGCAATCTAAAGTTCATGTTTATGTAATAAATCAAGTTTAAGTGTGTAATAAAAAGTCGGGTTGTTATAGTTTGAATCAATGGATAGGTTTAGTTATCATTTGTATTAGGATTATAAAACCCAAGTGAAAGGCTTATGGATAATAATAAGTATAATAAAAAATACCTATGTGTTTGTTAGTATTTTTTATGTTGTTTTTCATGAAAGTAAATCCATATCTGGATACGATCTTGTATAGGCGGCACTGACACAAATGTATCAAGAGTGAACACTGCCATGGAGTTTCTAACATGACCCGGGATATCCCGGTACACAAAAATGGGCCTTTCTGCACTCTTGTTTATGACACACCCTTGGGATATGCTTTGTTAGATTCATAATCTTAGAATAAAGAATTATTATGGGGATTAAAAAAATTCCCCTAAGAATATATGTTGGGATTTAGATCATTGATAAGATTGATTAAATCCTGCATATACATAAGTTAAGGTAATAAAAGTAATTTATAAGTCGCCTATTTTTTTCCTTGGATAAACCTTTATGTGTTACCCCCAAAATTCCTTTTATTCCATCAAATGGCTAATTATATGGGTAATTAGGCTGAAAATAGATGGAAAGATCAATGTGATGAGTATTTTAATGAGATGACCAATCCAATGGGAGAGGGAATCTTGATCATTGTCATGATAGTCTATCAGATAACTCATGTTTTGAATATAAAATGGGTCTAGAGTAACATTAAACCCCACCTAAAAAAGAATAGGTTGAAATAGAGAGCTTCATGAGACAAAGGAATCATACTTTTAATGGATCAACTGCTCCCAAAATTGTCATACAATGGATCAACTCCATTGAAAAGCTATTCCCCAACATTTAGTGTTCCACACAAGAGAATGTTTTTCTAGCTACCTATCATATGGAGGGTGAAGTTGATAAATGGTAAAAATTGATCCAAAATAAGAATCTTGAGGATGAGATCGAGGTGTTGAATTGAAATTATTTCAAGTAGTTGTTTTTCAATAAAACAATTTCGTGCACTATACTACTTAAGATGAAAAGGGGATTCATTTACCTAATAAAAACAGGACGACGAATACATCAGAGCATATGGAAAAACATCAAAAGTATTACATGATATGCATTCATCCTTGTCATTACACACGAATTCAAGGTTGACCGCTTCATTGGTGGGCTAAAACCTATCCTACAAAAAGCGGTAGAAATTCATGACTTCTAGAGCTACGAAGAGATTGTTTGATGTGCCCTCAGAGTCCAAATAGATGTCAACATATCTCAGGGGTATCATAGCGATAAAAAGGGTTAGGTGGAATTTAATTCTGGTAGTTTGATGGTTAAATACAAAGGTGTAAAGAAGACCCAGTACCCCACTTTCCAAAGGTGTGGAATGAAGCACCTTGGAAATATCTTGAAGGGGGTGGGGATCTGATTTAGGTGTAGAAGATAAGGGAACATAGTAGTTAACTACCAGCAAGAAAAGCCCACAACTGCGACAGAGGAGAGGAACGCTTCATTCAGCCCTCAATTCACTATTCATTGTTTCAACTGGAAAGAACCCTGGCACCTTGCAAATCAGTTCCCTAAGACAAAGGTTTTCAAAGGAAACCCACATCCTCCAAGGAAGCATGGGTGACCTTCTTCCATCACTATCGAAAAACTGAACCCTGCCAATGAATTAGATACAGGTACACTAGTTATTCATTCAATAATAACGAATGTAATTTTTTATTATGATTCTAGATGTTGTTTTATATTCCATAATTATAGTAGAGAAATCCCAACACCACCGAAAATCAAGGATGTAAAGATGTTATTGAGTATGGGAAATGGGGATATCATTGAAACCCATGAATATAAATCCTCCCCAATCATAATTTGTTGATTGAACTTCTCGGACAACCTCATCATACTCCATTTGGTGTAATTTGATTCAATTTTCGGCATGGATTGGCTTTACATATATAGAGCCAACATAAATTTCCATGAGAGGGAAATAACTCTCCATATGGAGAATAAACCCCTAATTCTATACAAGTGAATGGAGGAAGATGAATCTAATTTGGCACCATATTCTCAAGCATGGAAATTAATACCTAATGAGAATGTGTATGTGGCATAGATGATTGACTCTAAAGAAGAACCTTCTTTGATGAAATTCCCATTGTGAGTGAATTCACTGAATTGTTTATTGTTGAATTTTTAGGTTTTCCTCCAAGAAGATATGTTGAATACTCAAATGATCTCATACCTATGGAGTTTCTAATATCGAATAATATTTATTGATTGGATGGTGTAGAACATGAAGTGTTGATGAAACCACTACAACAGAGTCTAGATAAAAGTTTATACACCCAAGTGCTTCACCATGTGGTGCACCCATCCACTTCGTTATGAAGAAGGGTGGGTAATTGTGCCTTTGTATCGATTATCATGAGCTCAACAAAATCACGATAAAAAACATGTATCATCTACCACTAATTGATCACTTGTTTGATCAGCTATGGAGAGAACAATACTTCTCCATGGATGATTTATACTTGGGATACTACCAAGTAAGGGTGAAGAAGAAAGATATCTCCATGACATCTTATTATACAAGATATGGAGCTATGAATTCATATTAATTTCATTCGGACTCACTAATGATCCAGAAATATTCATGGACTTGATGAGTAACAATTTTATAGATTACCTCAACAAATTGTTATTAGTCTTTATAGAGTTTATTCTAATATACTCCAAAACCAAGGAGGAGTAGAAGAACCATCTATGAAATGTACTAGAGGGCTTGCAAAAGGAGAAGCTATATGAAAAGTACATCATCTGTGAGTTTTGGTTGAAGGAGTCCTCATTCATGGGAAATTTCAACATAAGCAATGGGATATCTATGTATAACTCTTTTACAATTGTGATTGAGGGATGGCCAATGCCAACATCAGTAACAAATATCTGTATCTTCTTGGGATTAGTAGGATATTATCACCAATTTTTGAGAAATTTATCACAATTTTCCAACCTCTTTACCAAGCAAACATAGAAGGGAGTAATTTTTTTTTTGAAGTGATGAATGCTAAGAAAACTTCAAGGAGTTGAAATGAAGTCTTATCATTATGAACATGCTCAAATTAACCACAGGTGGATAACTTTTTTTTTATTTAGTGATTCTTAAAAGAAGGTATTGGGTTGTGTGTTGATGAAAAATGACAATGTCATTGCCTATGCTTCAAGGAAATTGAAATTTCATGAGAAAAACAATCCAACACATGATCTGGATTTATCTTCACTAATCTTAGATTTATAAATTTGGAGACATTACCTCTTTGGGGAGAAGTGTGAAATATATATGGACCACAAAAGACTCATGTATATATTCACATATAAAGAGTTGAATATGAGTTAATGAAGATGGTTAGAGACGATCAAATACTAGGATTGACAAATCCATTACCACCCTCGGAAACCGAACAAGGTGGAAGATCTCTAAGAAGAAATGACTGAGTAATTTTATCCTTAATGAGAATTGAAAAGGATCTAATCTTCTTAGATCTAATAAAGATAAAACTAGGAATCACAAAGAAGGGAACATCATCAATCCAATAAAAATTGGTTGTTCAACCATCCCATGTGGGATGATTAAATGATACTCAAAAGGAATGATGTGTGAATTCAGAAGAAACTGGAAACTATCAGAAAATTGAAATCCTCAATGTTTAATATTAATGATAAATGTATTGTGATATTTGAGTCAAGACTATTTGTTTCAACAAAACAAGATTTAAAGAAAGAACTTTTGGATGATGCACAAAGTTCAAATTTCTCTATCACCCAAGGAGACATGAAGATGTAGCGAGATCTCTGAGAGAATTTTTGGTGGGATAACATGAAGAAGGAGATTAATGAATATACATCCAATTTCCTGGTATTTCAGCATGTGAAGGAAAAGAGGCATAAATTTAAGGGGATAATGAAACAATTACTCATACCATCATGTAAATGGGAGAAAATCACCATGGATTTCTTCACTAGACTTCCAAATACATCCAAAGGAATGAAGTCTATCTGTGTTGTTGTGGAACGCCTTATAAATACTTAACACTTAATTGAAATTCAAGAGGATATCTCATTAGATCATCAAGCATGGATATACATCATAGAAGTTTTAAGGATGCATAGATTACCACTATATTTTGTATCCAATCAAGATCCAAAATTCCCCATTATGTTCTGGAAGAGTCTCCAAAATGCTCTAAATATTTTTCTAAACATCACTATGATTTATTAACCTAAAACTAAAGTCCAATCCATGTGGGAAATAGAAACACATGAGAAAATGTTGATAGAATTATCAATGGACATCAAAGCAGGATATGATCAACATCTTCATATGGTTGAGTACACTTACAACAACAACATTGACTCCAGAATTCATATGGCTCTTAATGAAGCCCTGTACGGGAAGTGGTGTAGAACATCAATGTGTTGGGATTATGTTGTGTAAAAAACTACTGGATCTAGAGATTCTTGAATAAATGGTCGAGATGTTAAAGACTATCCAGTAGCACATTAATGCTACTCAGAGTCGACAAAAGAGTTATTCTGATAATCATCAATGAGACCTAGAGTTTCTTATTGGAGACATGGTATTCACCCACATATCACTGTGGAATAGAGTTAGGATATTTGGGAATACGAGAATGGTTAGTCCAAGGTAGATCATCCCTTTTGAGATCCTAGTTCACACTGGACCGGGGTCTTATCAACTAGAGCTCCCAAAAAACCTATCTCAAGAACATGATGTATTCTATGTATCACTCTTGAAGAAATACATACCTGAATCATCACAAATACTCAATCCTGAGATGGTACCATTGGTGAATGTCCTCTCCTATGAAGAGAAGACAGTGAAGATATTAGATCATAGGGAAAAAGTTCTAAAAAATTAGACAATTCCCCTCACAAAAGTGTTGTCGAGATACCACATGGTTGAAGAAGAAATGTGGGAACCAGAGGAAGTGATGAAGTAGAGTTACCCACATGTGTTTTATTGTGGAAAAACAAAATTTTGAAGGTGAAATTTCTTAATTGGGGAATATTGTAATTACCCAAACTTTCATTAATGAAAATTACTATTTATCTAATTAAATGTATTATTATGTAAAATTTTTATATAGTATATAAACATCTTTGGTTGTATGTTTTATGATTTTTAAAATACAGTTAAGAATTGTTGTCGTTATTTATATAGTATTGAACAGTGAATACATGACTAGTAAAAATATAGGCCTTTAAAAAATTCTATTTACTCAGAAAGAGGAATTCATGTCCTCATATTCTAGAATTTCTCCATACAAAGCCTGTTTTTCGGAGCTCGGAAAGGAGTTTGTTTCATTAGGATTCACTCATGACCAAGCCCTATCCGAGATTGAACACGTTAAATGTGAACGAATCCACCTACGTGAGAAGTGGAATTTGATAGAGATTACCACCCAAGTGATGTTATCTAAGCCACCCCAAGAGTCTATTACCATTTCAGACCATACCCTTCAGACTTATGTGGGTGTTTTAAAGTGATAGGATACAATACCCTTTCCCTATGTCTGTGTACATTATTTTTTTTTAGAAAAAATATATTCATTATATAGTTGTTACTCTGTAAATAGTATTTAAAGATATTTTAGTCAATATCAAGGTAAGAAATATAATTTGATGAATTAATTGAGTTTTTTGTTAAAAAATATTTTAATAAAATATTATTACTAAATAACTTTTAGTTTAAAATATGTGATCCTATAATTTTTGTTAACATAATATTAATTATTATTATGGTTTGAAAGATGTTTTTGTCAAAACCCCTTATTTTTTTATAAATTTCAGTTTTTATTTTACAAATTTAGAAAATTATTTAGATAAAATGGATATTATTTTTAGAATTATGATGTCAAAATTATCCAATGGCGAATTTTTCAAAATTTTTTGAGACAGTCGAAATTGTTTGCTAAAAATTAAATCTCGTTTATTTATATAATGTGTTTTATGACATCATAATGACCCAATAATGAAGAAATAAAATGTTTTAAATGGGTTTTTATTCCAATATATGTTTTAGAATTATCATAATGTGATTTTATGTTTATATGATTTATTTTATCGATCCTTATGGAATCCTCCAAGACATATAAAACATTGTGTCTTTTTAAAATGATCGCCTTGAGAGTGTGTCTCCCCTCCACATCAGCATGCCTAATATTTTACGATGTTCAGCCAAATTCATTATAAAATATTGTTTTCCACTCCCCTTTGGAAAAAACCATGGGAAGAAACCATTGGATGGTTTTTGGTTTTGAATAGATTAATGTGTAGGGTCCAAAACCAAAATAATAAAGATTTCCTCTGTTTTCTTATATATACCCAATAGAGATCCCACTGCCACATCACTAAAACCCTTTGGAGCTTGATCAACCTCTTCCATCCTCTCTCTATAATTCTCCCATAGTTCCCCAATCTCCCACGAAGCCCCTCTCAAGCCCCTTGCTATAATTAGGGATCAGACTTCCATGTAAGGGATTCCTTCATTTCTCATTTTATACATGATTATTTATATTTTTACGCCTTATTATATTCAATTATAAATGTTGGGGTATTATTTAGAACCTCCACCATACTTCCCTCCTAATTTTTTAATTATGAGATACCAATTTCACTCCCATTATTTCCTCTCGTGTAAACCCATTACCATGCCGAAATTTCTTAAGGAATTTCTCTCTCTTCATTTAAATTTAATAAAATATTTAGTATTATGAATCTAAAATTCAAATAATTATGTTGGTATGTGTGTCTATATGACCCCCTTACTATACATTTCATTTACATATGATGATACACACATTTCCCTCTCATCATCCATTTTAATGAATTATTATGTCTTGTCGTTATGCTACTGAATTTGCACCATGATTTGAAAGCCAAAGTAATCATGTCGTGAATACCATGCCAATTTCACTATTAAGGGTACTCACATTTATTCACATTTACTTATTGATTATATATTTACATGTATGAATTCAATATTCCTTTATCGTTGAATAAATGATGATCATTAATTGTTATATGTTGTATTATCCATGTGGCACACTTAAGCATGAAATGAAATGTTTAAGAAGGGTGCACCCTAATTGCGCTCCAATGCATTGGGTAAAAGATAATATCATGATATGTCAATTGAAATTAATATATGCACATGATAATTAACATTAAATTAAGGTTTACTCATGATCCATGTACAATGTGTCTTAGATCATGGTATTTCCAGTTATGTGTTGTTGCCACATTTCCATGTTATGATACTCTTGCTATATCATGACTTTCTGTTCATATTTCTCTTGCACTCAGTTGATATGCCTATTTCCTAACATGTATTGTATTCTTTATGTTATTCCTTGTTTACTGCCATAATGGGCTTTATATCTCAATCTATATTAGTTCATGTCATCAGGTTATTCCAAGTAATGCTATGTTCGACGGAATGATGTGGTCACACAAAAAAACTTTTCAAAATGATGTTCTGTTTAATGTTTTAAGTTTTTATTTAATGTTTCTAATTTCCAAACACACTATAACTATCAATCCTTAAATTATTATTATGTAAATGTTTTGGTAATAAATCATGTTTAAGTGTCTAATAAAAAGAAGGTTTTTTGTGGAGTAGAGGAAATAATAGAAGTGGAGAAGAGTGTTTTGAAAACCCGGTTCAAGTTGGACATTTTTTTGGAATTCTATCTATAAGTGTGTGTGTGTACAATCCATATGTGCACCTTTTATTCATATGGATACTCCTATATCCATTGATTATATATATATGTGTGTGGTAAACCCTATGATACCCATGTTTCTAATTAGAGAACCACATGTTGCATTATCACCAATCATAAGGATCCAAATACAAGCATCAAACCATATAAGGCACAAAATACCCACACACAATGCTCATGTTCACATGTCAAACAACTAATAAAATTTCGAAAATGTCTATGACAATCTCAATGTAATTTTATATATTTTCAAATATAAATTGGAATTTTATGAAACACCAAACATGAATATACATTGGAATTACAAATAATGTCCTTTGAAAACCCATTATCTTCCTATTTCAATCATATGAACATTAAAAAAATCATAAAAATAGACCACAAACATAGATAAAACATTTAAAATTTATAAAAGATGTATCCATCATAGAATAATTTTTTTTAGAAATGGAATATATGTAAAAAAATTCTTTAACAACATGTGAATGAAACAAAACTCCATGAAAGGGAATAACCAATCCAAAAAAGAAAACTAAACACACTATCCTTTATGAAATCAATATAATTATCCAAAATTCACCCAATCATTCAACCAAGAGGGATCCAATCCATGAATGAATAAGGAACCAAGAGAGAATGGTAAGAAGAATGAAAGTGACCAAAAATCCAAAGAAACTTACCTAGGAACCTTGAAGGGGCATCAAAGTTGGATGTAAAACCATGAAATGACGGGATTGGGAGTCCTATTGTGAACCAAGCTAAATTATGGGAGTAAAATCAGGAATTGGGGTTAACAAACTATGAGTAGAATTAAAAATCATGTTTTTATGATTTTTGGTAAGTCTTATGGTTTGGAAGAATTTTTTGAAAACTGGTATGCCAACAATGAACATCCTACTAGAAGGAAGGGGAAATAATATGATCTAGCCACATGGTTAAGGAAACTAAGAACCAAATGTGAAATTATTCCTTGTAAAAATTTTAGATTCCCTTGCATGGAATCCATAGAGTTTCTACTAACTATGAGAATGTTGTTCTATTTTTTCCAAACACCATACACAATACCCATTTATACTCTTTAGTCTCATATTGAATCAGAAAACCATTTTCATCCATGAATGTCAAACAATGTATGAACAAAATGTACTGGAAACACACTCTACCTTCACTGTCTGAAAAGTTTCCTCCCAAACTATTCACACTAACCATGCATAAGAAAAAACATCCCCAACCATCCAAAACTCAAATATTTTCATTGTAAAATCCACCCTAACCTTAATAAAGGAAAAACTATGAAATTATTGAAAATAAAAAAAACTAAAGAAAATTGGGGTTAGGGTGAGACATACACTCCCGAGGGTCTTCTTATGATAATTCATGTTCTCTTTAAAAGCCATTCAGAAGAATTTAAATTTATTTTATATAATTTAATAAGTATTTGTTATATAAAACCTATTACAATATATCCATGGATAACCTAGATTTAATCTTAATGAATCATAAGATAATCGTTTATAGACATTTAGGAGTTATACCATCTTAGTTTATAGTTTAACATGTATAAATTTATTAATCTAAGTATTATTTTCCATAAATTTATTCAAGTTAGGAATTAGATAAATGATGGTGGAATCATTTTAACGATATGTGAAATGGGAAATGTGGTAGTTTATATGATGAAATTCCTAGCATAATGCGAATGAGAGCTAATAAATTCATGTTTTTACTAGAAAAATTTAATCATATTATAAATGATAACATGAATCATATGGAATGACCACCAAGAGAGTAAGATACAGTTGATTCCATTATGTGATATCGACCACCAATTTTTATAGGATCTAATAAGCCTATAATCACTAAATAGTGGAATAATAATTTCACAACAATATTCTATGTCCTTATATTCTATGTATAAGAGAAGGTGATACTAGTTTTTTATCATCTTGATGGAGAATATGTCATATGGTGGACACTGAAAAATAATATAATTACTAATGAATATATATAACCCATAGAGTGGGATGAATTAAATATGATTTTTATCAATAATTATTTTCCATTAAAAATCCAGATTATAATTGAGAGGTAGTTTCATGATCTCAAGTAAAAAAGAAGATGAATCTGTTAGGGCATATGAGGTGAACATCACAAGACATTAATATTATGATTCAAACCATATCATAAAAGCTAAATGAATGAATGGCCATTTATATAGTTTTTAATGATTATATTCAACAGGTATTGGTGCTTCCGGACTGTGACAATTAGGGAGAAATTGTCTAATATTCCCCCAAAGAGGAGATGTATAGGGGTGATTCACAGAGGGCATGAGATAAAAAGTAAAATAGAGATTAACCATGTCGAATCATTGGATAAAATACAAGATGGTATGAACATCAATCATCCTACTAATATAATTTGTAAGAAGAAACAACCTTGAATCAATCTCAATGGTACCAAGAATTACTTCAAGTTTGGGATTGAGGGGCATGTAGCTAATAACACATGTCTAAGTGAGAGAAAAATACTAATTTAATTGAATAAGAAAAAAAATTATATCAATCCTCAACATGTTTTACAGTGTTACAACTATAATGAAATCATACATTATGAAAATAAATTCACTATGATAGGGGGTTTTAAAGCTATCCAATGAAAACAACCTCTAAGACCAAGTGATCATGGGTAGGCTTAAGTTATCACGGCTACATAGGTTGGGAAAGATAGTGGTTTGGCCACTGGTGTAACGCCCCGACCCCAGCTACCCAGAGTCGGTGCATTACTTCGTAACGTTGGCATGATCACAAGAAAGATCAAATCTCGAAAGACCGATTGGTTTAGTAGCCTTGGAAACACTAGATATATTCATAAGTTTTACATTACATCATAAAATGAAAAACTACTACAACAACATAATGTTTCCACAATCCACACTATTAACCCCTCATAAAATCCCTGCAGGTCATTCATAACTTACTTCTTCACATCCTGGGAAAAATAAAACATAGAAAAGGGGTGAGCTCAAATGCCCAGTAAGGATAACAATATAGCGGAAACTTTCATAAATAGGAATAAACATTTAAGGCAATGTATAACTAAAACAAAAGCCTTTTAAATATGAACTTTCAACATGGTATGGCATAAATAAAATGAAATAATGCCATTTACTTATTCACATGGATATTCTACTAATCGAATAATCACATGCAAAAATCAATAACCACTTTCATAATGTTGGAATGCATAATGCCAGACTATCATAACCACATAGCCAAGGCCTCGTGCCAAGACTACAAATAAGATTTTGTCAAGGCCTTGTGCAAAGACACTAGTTTGTCTCATGAGACCTACCGATGCATCGAGGAGCTATAGCGGGCTCCACCCGTCACTTATTAAGTCCAATGCATTCCCATATGAAAAGGTTTAAACATAACATAAACATTCGTATTAAAACTAGCATACGAAATGTCAATAATTTCACCATAAACTATGAATGGTATAAAAATAGCACATCCATAGTCAAACATATCACAAAACCTTCAATACAATATAGAAGTTTTGTATCATAATAAATCAACTTCAAATAATCTTAAAATCCATCAAAGGATGTTGACATAGATGAAATCAAAATTCTTTTTAAAGAAATATCTCCTTTAATTTTGAAACCATTTAAGATCCATATAAAATAAAACATTTTCTTTGAAAATATTCTTATAATCCTGTAAGGAAATCTTTGAAGATTTTATAACGGCGTAAAATAACCGCACCCGCCATATAAGTTAAAAAAAACATTCTTACCTCAATTCTATCGAAAAGGTTAAAAAGGACCTTGTTTTGAAAACGATGGAAAGATTCCTTTATAAACCTCTTATAAAAATTAAAACAAGGGTATAAATGACTTTAACCCATAAAAATGTTTTGAAATACATTTTTAAGAAACATGGATGTGGGTGATAAAGATATCCCAGTAGATTATTACGTATAAACAACCTCGGATAATGAAGAGATTGTGAAATAACCCTTACCTTGTACTTTTCCTTGGTTGGGGTAGGATAACCTCCTGTATAATGGTGAAATAATTGTTATTAAATTATACAAGAATCATATACATTAATATGATATCATATATGATCTTTTAACATTGCTTTATTAATAATATCTTAGTATTATCGTCGTTTCGGGTGATAATCGATTCGTTCTTCTTAAATGTTTGGTTACGTAAGACATGTTTTTAATGGATAGATTATATCTTATTCATAATCAGAATGATATTAACATTATTTTTAACCCCAAAATGAGAATAAGACTTGAATGGATATGATGGAGAATGAATCTTATCGCGTTCGTGGAGACGGTAGTCCGTACGTGCGCACGAACGCTACTTCCATTTAATTTTTTATTTTAAAAGAATCTAATCCAAATGATAAATAGGTATATTACTATTCCAGTATAGTATTTTATATATGTTACTTAAGTTCATTAACACCATCCTTTATACGTTCCATGTGTGGTATGAACGAGTCATATCATTTTAAGGGGGCGGTAGTCCGCACTTCCTCAAATGAAATTATCGTATGTATATACAACATGAAACGAATAATGGTATGAAATAAAATGGAATTACAGAAGCTTATATATAAAATATATATCATTAATATCATATTTAATTACAGTGCCCTCATAATGGCCACCATGAGAGGCGGTAAGATGTTTTTGAACAATCATCGTTTCGTGAGGCGTTAGTTTGCCATCCACAGAAACATTATGTTCATCATCCATTAGATGGAGTTGTGTGTATGTGTAGTTTTAATAATTCTTATAACAACATCCTAGTATATTGAGGATACTGGTGTTGTTACAAAAGAAGGGAAATAAAAAGAGTTTGGTGGTTGAAGAAGCAAAATAAATGAAAATAATTTAAGAGAAATCGTTACCTTTAATTTAGGTAATTCACTTTGGTTGGAACCAAAGGACTTCTCGAAATGATTTCTGCCTAAGGGGAAGCTTCAAGGAGGAGGAGAGGGATTTGGGGAGCTTATTTGGGCAGAGTTTGGACGAGCCAAGTGGCTTGAGAGGTGTGAGGAAAAGAGAAGGAGGAGTGCCCTTTTATAAGAGGGGTGAGGGGCACTTTTGGAAAAGATAGAAATATTAATTTATAATAAATTCATATTCGGTTTCCAAAGGCTCCAAAGTTGACTATTCAAAGTATGAGGTGGGGATGGGTCGAAAACAACTCATCCAATAGAATTTAGACAGGTTTGGGTACTTATATTAACCTTATCTTTAAGTATTAACTCTAAGTTAATTAGTTTCACTTTTACAATGTCTCTTTGGATTTTTATATAATATGGTTAATAAACTTACTATATACATCCAAGAGACCCCCAAGTGGTCCATTAATGATTAACCTATCATAATATAAGTCTCTTGGCCGAACCGTAGATTTTTAGGAATTTAATATCAATTAATAATATAATATTTGTTTTAAGAACTCTTTTATGTCAATTTTGACACTATTCAATAGTTGATTTTTGTGAAACTCATAACAGATTTATTACTTCGAAAAAAGTCAATTAAATCAATCCCAATATATCATATTATCCTAGAAAATTAGTTTAATTCATTAAAAGTTTCATATTATATTTATTTGGGTATTTATAATATCAATTATTTTAATTTTTCACTATTATAGTAATTACTGCATCATCATTATGTCATAAATTAAGTAAATTAATTAATGTCTGAAAATTATAAATAAAATATCATTATGTAGGAAATCTTTTTATCTTTCTAATGAATATTTATAATCGAAAATCCAACATGTATAACCCTATGGAAAAATTGTTCTTCTAAAAGATGTAAGCTTATGCCATTTTTATTTTTATTTTAACTTTATTAATATAATTTGTCCCTACCACATACAAGTGGCTCCAAGGGGTCCCCAAATTGACCCAAGGATGCTCATGGTCGGGTATGTGTCCACCAATAAGGTTAGGACACGTTTTAGGGTAACTTTGTATTATTATAATATTATTTTTTTAACCCTTATTTACCGGATTTACCCTTTAACCATGGTAAATAAAATATTTACCGCAGTAATTATTCAAAATGTGTAAAAATAAAAGTTACCTATTTACATAATTTGGACTTCCTGATTCCAAATATGGAATCCATTTTCCTAAATTCAAAACACAGAAGTGGCAGAAATTAATTTAAAATTAATTCCCGCTGTCAAAACAAAAAGCGTGTTTTTAAGAGGTAATAACTATCAAAAGATTGACACTTGTTTATGTTCGGTTTAATTGTAAAATTATGTCCAATGACCAACATTATATTAAATGGTAAAAATATATTCTAAATATACTTTAAAACCACTCAAATTCACAATTTATCACTATTAATTATTTTGATTAAAAAAGTTGTTTTTAATTAAAATTTAGAAATTTTCACTATTCATCAAAATATGAAAGTTATCCGAAATGTACCAAAATTTCCCCCTAGGCTAATTTCGATATTCCGAATCCAAAAATGAAGTCCATTTTAAAATATAAAATATATATGATTTCAAAAATTAGGTATTACTATTCACAACGGCTAGTTTAATTAGTTGTGGTGTGTGTTAGAACTCGAGGTTGCGTACAACACACGCTATCGCATTATTCGAAGGGAAACGTACCGTGGAAGCTTGGGGTGTTACATTCTCCCCTCCTTAAAATAATTGCGTCCTCGCAATTTCTAGGGTATTACTGCATAAAAAGACTCGGGTGGTTCTTCATCATAAGTTCCTCGGGTTCCCACGTTGCCTCTTCCATCTTATGATTTCTCCACAAAACTTTTACTAGACGCGTCGTCCGGTTTCTCAGCACTTGTTCTCTTGTATCAAGAATCCTGACGGGCTCTTCGCAATAAGACAGATCGGGTTCCAGTTCTAATTCCTCATAGGTGAGTACATGCGTTGGGTCGGGCATGTATTTTCTCAACAGAGATACGTGGAACACATCGTGAGCTTTGGAGAGACTTGGCGGCATTGCCAATCGGTAAGCTACAGCCCCAATTCGTTCTAGAATTTCGAAAGGGCCGATGTACCTGGGACTCAATTTACCTTTCTTACCAAAACGTATGACTCCCTTCCATGGAGATACCTTTAGGAAAACATGATCACCGACTTGAAATTCCAAATCCTTCCTTCGAATATCAGCATAGCTCTTCTGCCTACTTTGAGCTGCTTTGATATGATTTTGGATTACCTTCACCTTTTCCACCGTTTCCTCCACCAGTTCTGGGCCTACAATTTTTCTTTCACCAACGTCATCCCAACAGGTTGGTGTACGACATCTCTTTCCGTATAACGCTTCATATGGTGCCATCTGAATACTCGTATGGAAGCTATTGTTATAGGAAAATTCTACCAGTGGTAAATATTGATCCCACATACCCTGAAAATCAAGTGAGCAAGATCTCAACATGTCTTCTATGGTCTGAATAGTCCGTTCTGATTGTCCATCTGTCTGAGGGTGGTAAGCAGTGCTCAAATGAAGTTCAGTATCCAGGGATTTCTGATGACTTTTCCAAAATCTTGAAGTAAAACGGGGATCACGATCAGAAACAATTGATAAGGGTACTCCATGAAGTCTCACAACTTCATTAATATATAGTCTTGCTAGACGTTCCAGGGGTAGATCTTCTCTTATAGCAAGAAAATGTGGTGACTTGGTAAGACGATCAACAATAACCCATATTTCATCGTTCCTTCTAGGAGTCTTTGGTAGCCCCAGGACAAAGTCCATCGTAATATTGTCCCATTTCCACTCCGGTATGGGAAGAGGTTGCATAACTCCTCCAGGTTGTTGCCTTCCAGCTTTCACTTGTTGACAAACCATACATCTTGACACAAAATCAGCAATCTCCCTGTTCATGTTGTCCCACCAAAAATGTTCCTTCAAATCTCTATACATTTTGGTGCTCCCAGGGTGTATAGAGAAATTGGAACTATGAGCATCATCCAGCAATTCCCTTTTTAGATCAGGTATATTGGGAACACAAAGTCTCTTCCCGAATTTCAAAATTCCACCTTCATACGCAAAGTCTCTCAATCTCCCATCATTCACAGCTTTAATCTTCTTTTGGAATTCTTCATCATCAGTCTGAGAACTCTTAATCCTTTCTAGTAAAGATGGTTTGGAAACCATTTGAAAAAGCATTGATGTTTCACCTTCCCTGGTTATTCCCATGTCCATCTTCACTAGCTCCATGAAAATTGGATCCCTTTCAATTCTCATATTGTTCAAAACTCCATGGTCTTTTCTACTCAACGCATCTGCCACCTTGTTTGCCTTCCCCGGGTGGTAGTGTATCGTACAATCATAATCCTTGAGTAATTCAAGCCATCTCCTTTGCCTCATGTTGAGTTCTTTTTGTGAGAAAATATACATCAAACTCTTGTGATCAGTATAAATCTCACATTTTTCACCATAGAGGTAGTGCCTCCATATCTTCAAAGCAAAGATCACAGCTGCTAACTCAAGATCATGAGTAGGATAGTTTTGTTCATGAATTTTCAACTGTCGTGATGCATAGGCAATAACTCTATCATTCTGCATAAGGACAAAACCAAGTCCTTTCTTTGATGCATCACTATAAATAACGAACCCATCATTCCCCGATGGTAGAGTCAATATAGGAGCATTGACTAATCTTTTCTTCAATTCTTCGAAACATTCTTCACACTCTTTTGTCCAAACAAATTTAACCCCTTTACGTGTGAGCTTCGTTAATGGGTTAGCCAATCGGGCAAAATTCTGGACGAAACGTCGATAATAACCTGCCAAACCAATAAAACTACGTACCTCAGTTATAATCGTAGGTGCTGGCCATTCTTGGATTTCCTTGGTCTAAGAAGGATCAACAGAGATTCCATCTTTAGAGACAATATAGCCAAGAAAAGAAATCTCCTGAAGCCAGAATTCACACTTGCTATACTTTCCATATAATTCATGCCTCCTCAGAGTCATCAAGATAATGCGCAAGTGATTTTCATGATCTTAATAGGTTTTGGAGTATACCAATATATCATCAATAAATACTACCACAAATTCATCGAGATACTCCTTGAAAACTCTATTCATCAGATCCATGAATACAGATGGTGCATTAGTCAATCCAAACGGCATTACAGTAAACTCGTAATGCCCATACCTGGTTCGAAATGCGGTTTTCGGAATGTCTTCCTTCTTCACACACAACTGATGGTATCTAGATCGAAGGTCAATCTTTGAAAAGTATTGAGCTCCATGCAGTTGGTCAAATAAATCATCAATACGAGGTAGGGGATAGTTGTTCTTTATCGTTATAGCATTGATCTCCCTGTAATCGATACATAACCTCATAGATCCATCTTTCTTTTTAACAAAAAGAACAGGGGCTCCCCATGGAGAAACAGTAGGGCGAATAAATCCCTTATTACTCAATTCCTCTAGTTGTTTCTTTAGTTCGACTAGCTCTACAATTGCCATTCTATAAGGGGTCTTCGATATAGGCCTTGATCAAGGAATCAAATCAATAGAAAACTCAACTTCTCGTTCTGGAGGATTTCCAGGTAAATCTTCCGGAAATACATCTTCAAATTCTTTCACAATAGGTACATCCTCTATTTGAACATTCCTTTCCTCACCGACAGTTATTTCATTCTCTTCCTCCCCGATAATTGAATTATGTTGAGCTACAGGGGGTGGATCTAAATAAGAATTAGGTGGTGACGATTCTGTTCTAAAAATAAGGTGTTCCTTATCATTATCATCAAGAATCGTAACCTCTTTCTTCTTACAATAAATCTTTGCATCATAGTACGAAAGCCAGTCCATACCGAGGATTATATCAAACTCAATCATAGGTATGACGATGAAATCAGCAGATAAAGAAAATTTATGTGCTCTAATGGGGACTGATTCACAAAACATTGTTGCAATGATACTTCCCTTAGGAGTTTTAACCGACAACTACCTTATTAAATCAAATTGGAAATATCTAATTTTCTTAGAAAACTGTGAAGATATGAAACAATGCGATGATCCAGAATCAAATAATGCATTTGCTAAACTTGAGGAAACCATTAAATTACCTTCCACCACGTCTTTCGGAGCTTCTACCTCAGTAGTAGTGATTGCATAAGCATGGCCTTGATCCCTTGGCCTTTTCTGAGGTAAGTTCTCCTAACGCTTAGGACATGCATTTGCATAATGCCCAATCTCCCTGAAATTGTAGCACTGAACGTTGGTAGCTTCCTTCTTCCCCTTGCAATCATGAGCTTGGTGGCCTTTTTCACCACACTTGTAACAGACTCCCATTCCCTTCAAGCAAGTACCAGGATGTTTCTTCCCGCATTTACCACAAGATGGATATTCAACCTTTCCCTTCTTCCCCTTATTTCCATTCCCAGATTGATCAGCAGGTCTCTTCTTCTCTTGCTTTGCTTTAAAGTCATAAGACTTAGAGAATTCCTTTTCGGTCTTGATAGCACATGAGACAATGTCTTCGTATGATGAAAAGGATTGTGAGACTAACGCTCGACGGAGAAATGGTTTTAACCCATCAAAGAAACGATCAATATTACTTCTTGGGTTACGAATATAATCACCAGCGTACCTCGCTAACCTTGTAAAGTTAGCCTCATACTTTGTGACATTCTCATCCTCCTTTTGTCTCAGACTCAGAAATTGTCTTTCCATATCTGCTCGATGGTCGCGAGGGAAGTATTTTTCTAAAAACAGATCTTTGAACTCCCTCCATTCCATATTTGATACTTCATCATCTTCCTTCATGTTTTGAATCAATGACCACCATTGATCAGCATCTCCAGTGAGGCGGTAAACTGCCATGATAACTTTTTCCCTTTCAGTGCTCCCCAAAGCCTGAAATATTTTCTCTAGGGAAAATATCCATTGCTCAACTACTAATGGATTTGTATTCCCGTTGAAAGTTGGTGGTTATTGCCTCATGAATCGATCTAACATTGATCCTCCACGCTGCGGATCAGGGTGCTCCATACGGGTAAGGTTATTATTCATAACCTGAGTAAGTTGTCCCAGTATGGTGATTAGCGGATCGGCACCCGTTGCATCACCAGCCCCACTATAATTATCTTGAGCAGGAGGGCAATCCCTACATGGAGTTCGTGCATTGATACGGTTTCCATTTCTTCCACTAGGCGCCATTTCTAAACAATGGCATAAACTAGATCAGTTTATGAATCAAAATACATAATCCCATACTTATAAAACACTTAACATAAATTGAACTATTTATGGATATAATCCATAATCATAAAAATGTTTTCTTTGAGGAATTATATACTCATAAACCCTTCATAATGATTTGTAATGAAAATGAGAGTTATCCTAAGCATATCCCCCGGGAGTGTCGTAACCAAGAGTGCAGCAAGGCCCGTTGTCGTGCACCAGTTCCCGTTCGAGTCCAGCTCAAAGCGGTGTTTTCGGGTTTTACCCCTAGGTACATCTGTGCCAGAGCCGCCTCTACCTGCTCGTATCCAGACAGGGATGTATTGCTCGGAAAACTCACAAAATCTCTACAATACCAAAATTCTAGGAAGTTTTTCTATACTAATCCTCAAAGTTCATCTTAGGTCTACGTGCTCTAATCAGAGTTTATCTAAATCTAGTTTCCAAGGTTTGTACTAAACTTCCTCTGATACCAAATGTAACGCCCCGACCCCAGCTACCCAGAGTCGGTGCATTACTTCGTAACATTGGCATGATCACAAGAAAGATCAAATCTCGAAAGACCGATTGGTTTAGTAGCCTTGGAAACACTAGATATATTCATAAGTTTTACATTACATCATAAAATGAAAAACTACTACAACAACATAATGTTTACACAATCCACACTATTAACCCCTCATAAAATCCCTGCAGGTCATTCATAACTTACTTCTTCACATCCTGGGAAAAATAAAACATAGAAAAGGGGTGAGCTCAAATGCCCAGTAAGGATAACAATATAGCGGAAACTTTCATAAATAAGAATAAACATTTAAGGCAATGTATAACTAAAACAAAAGCCTTTTAAATATGAACTTTCAACATGGTATGGCATAAATAAAATGAAATAATGCCATTTACTTATTCACATGGATATTCTACTAATCGAATAATCACATGCAAAAATCAATAACCACTTTCATAATGTTGGAATGCATAATGCCAGACTATCATAACCACATAGCCAAGGCCTCGTGCCAAGACTACAAATAAGATTTTGTCAAGACCTTGTGCTAAGACACTAGTTTGTCTCATGAGACCTACCGATGCATCGAGGAGCTATAGCGGGCTCCACCCGTCACTTATTAAGTCCAATGCATTCCCATATGAAAAGGTTTAAACATAACATAAACATTCGTATTAAAACTAGCATACGAAATGCCAATAATTTCACCATAAACTATGAATGGTATAAAAATAGCACATCCATAGTCAAACATATCACAAAACCTTCAATACAATATAGAAGTTTTGTATCATAATAAATCAACTTCAAATAATCTTAAAATCCATCAAAGGATGTTGACATAGATGAAATCAAAATTCTTTTTAAAGAAATATCTCCTTTCATTTTGAAACCATTTAAGATCCATATAAAATAAAACATTTTCTTTGAAAATATTCTTATAAGCTTGTAAGGAAATCTTTGAAGATTTTATAACGGCGTAAAATAACCGCACCCGCCGTATAAGTTAAAAAAAAAATTCTTACCTCAATTCTATCGAAAAGGTTAAAAAGGACCTTGTTTTGAAAACGACGGAAAGATTCCTTTATAAACCTCTTATAAAAATTAAAACAAGGGTATAAATGACTTTAACCCATAAAAATGTTTTGAAATACATTTTTAAGAAACATGGATGTGGATGATAAAGATATCCCAGTAGATTATTACGTATAAACAACCTCGGATAATGAAGAGATTGTGAAATAACCCTTACCTTGTACTTTTCCTTGGATGGGGTAGGTTAACCTCCTTTATAATGGTTAAATAATTGTTATTAAATTATACAAGAATCATATACATTAATATGATATCATATATGATCTTTTAACATTGCTTTATTAATAATATCTTAGTATTATCGTCGTTTCGGGTGATAATCGATTCGTTCTTCTTAAATGTTTGGTTACGTAAGACATGTTTGTAATGGATAGATTATATCTTATTCATAATCAGAATGATATTGACATTATTTTTAACCCCAAAATGAGAATAAGACTTGAATGGATAAGATGGAGAATGAATCTTATCGCGTTCGTGGAGACGGTAGTCCGTACGTGCGCACGAACGCTACTTCCATTTAATTTTTTATTTTAAAAGAATCTAATCCAAATGATACATAGGTATATTACTATTCCAGTATAGTATTTTATATATGTTACTTAAGTTCATTAACACCATCCTTTATATGTTCCATGTGTGGTATGAACGAGTCATATCATTTTAAGGGGGCGGTAGTCCGCACTTCCTCAAATGAAATTATCGTATGTATATACAACATGAAACGAATAATGGTATGAAATAAAATGGAATTACAGAAGCTTATATATAAAATATATATCATTAATATCATATTTAATTACAGTTCCCTCATAATGGCCACCATGAGAGGCGGTAAGATGTTTTTGAACAATCATCGTTTCGTGAGGCGTTAGTTTTCCATCCACAGAAACATTATGTTGATCATCCATTAGATGGAGTTATGTGTATGTGTAGTTTGAATACTTCTTATAACAACATCCTAGTATATTTAGGATACTGGTGTTGTTACAAAAGAAGGGAAATAAAAAGAGTTTGGGGGTTGAAGAAGCAAAATAAATGAAAATAATTTAAGAGAAATCGTTACCTTTAATTTAGGTAATTCACTTTGGTTGGAACCAAAGGACTTCTTGAAATGATTTCTGCCTAAGGGGAAGCTTCACGGAGGAGGATAGGGATGTGGGGAGATTATTTGGGAAGAGTTTGGAAGAGCCAAGTGGCTTGAGAGGTGTGAGGAAAAGAGAAGGAGGAGTTCCCTTTTATAAGAGGGGCGAGGGGCACTTTTGGAAAAGCTAGAAATATTAATTTATAATAAATTCATATTCGGTTTCCAAAGGCTCAAAAGTTGACTATTCAAAGGATGAGGTGGGGATGGGTCGAAAACAACTCATCCAATAGAATTTAGACAGGTTTGGGTACTTATATTAACCTTATCTTTAAGTATTAACTCTAAGTTAATTAGTTTCACTTTTACAATGTCTCTTTGGATTTTTATATAATATGGTTAATAAACTTACTATATACATCCAAGAGACCCCCAAGTGGTCCATTAATGATTAACCTATCATAATATAAGTCTCTTGGCCGAACCTTAGATTTTTAGGAATTTAATATCAATTAATAATATAATATGTTTTTAAGAACTCTTTTATGTCAATTTTGACACTATTCAATAGTTGATTTTTGTGAAACTCATAACAGATTGATTACTTCGTACAAAGTCAATTAAATCAATCCCAATATATCATATTATCCTAGAAAATTAGTTTAATTCATTAAAAGTTTCATATTATATTTATTTGGGTATTTATAATATCAATTATTTTAATTTTTCACTATTATAGTAATTACTGCATCATCATTATGTCATAAATTAAATAAATTATTTAATGTCTAAAAATTATAAATAAAATATCATTATGTAGGAAATCGTTTTATCTTTCTAATGAATATTTATAATCGAAAATACAACTTGTATAACCCTATTTAAAAATTGTTCATCTAAAAGATGTAAGCTTATGCCATTTTTATTTTTATTTTAACTTTATTAATATAATGTGTCCCTACCACATATAAGTGGCTCCAAGGGGTCCCCAAATTGACCCAAGGATGCTCATGGTCGGGTATGTGTCCACCAATAAGGTTAGGACACGTTTTAGGGTAACTTTGTATTATTATAATATTATTTTTTTAACCCTTATTTACCGGATTTACCCTTTAACCATGGTAAATAAAATATTTACCGCAGTAATTATTCAAAATGTGTAAAAATAAAAGTTACCTATTTACATAATTTGGACATCCTGATTCCAAATATGGAATCCATTTTCCTAAATTCAAAACACAGAAGTGGCAGAAATTAATTTAAAATTAATTCCCGCTGTCAAAACAAAAAGCGTGTTTTTAAGAGGTAATAACTATCAAAAGATTGACACTTGTTTATGTTCGGTTTAATTGTAAAATTATGTCCAATGACCAACATTATATTAAATGGTAAAAATATATTCTAAATATACTTTAAAACCACTCAAATTCACAATTTATCACTATTAATTATTTTGATTAAAAAAGTTGTTTTTAATTAAAATTTAGAAATTTTCACTATTCATCAAAATATGAAAGTTATCCGAAATGTACCAAAATTTCACCCTAGGCTAATTTCGATATTCCGAATCCAAAACTGAAGTCCATTTTAAAATATAAAATATATATGATTTCAAAAATTAGGTATTACTATTCACAACGGCTAGTTTAATTAGTTGTGGTGTGTGTTAGAACTCGAGGTTGCGTACAACACACGATATCGCATTATTCGAAGGGAAACGTACCGTGGAAGCTTGGGGTGTTACAACTGGTATATTGGTTAATCATTCAAAAATAGAGAATATAGTATTTTACTCTTGTTGTATGAATTATTTCATATCATGAAGGTTTTGTTGAACTAATCTAACATCACCACTTTTATTGGGGTCAAATTATACAAGAAAACTATTGATTGAGATATTATTGCATCTCTAGCATATATTTATTCCCAAGTTGTTTTATTTGGGATGAATATACATGTTGAACTTTTCATAATTATTTTAGTATAATGATATTTTATATTATTAATGGATTGACTACAACTATATAATGATCCCATAAAATGATAATAAATGGAAATCAAATTCTATATCCTGAATTTTCTCTCATTCCATAAAAAATGTAAGGAATTGGGTGAATATTATTTGGAATATTTTCCAGATGCATGGATATTGTCTCATTATGAGTACGACTATTTATGTAAAATGATTTCATCAAAGGAGTAGATTTCTCTTGAGGGTATTCCCATTCTATGGGATTGTATTGATTAAAATACTAAATATTTTCCCTGTCATTATTGTAATTTATAATTAAATTTATTAATTTAATTTATACGTGGGTTTTTATTAGTAACCAAGACTCCATATAAAATTTCCCCCAATGATCAAGAATAATTAAAGAAATTACATGAACATATGGACATGGGTTTCATATAACAAAGTTATTCAACATGGGTTATACTGGTTCTATTTTTCCAAAAAAGGATTGTATTATATGTCTCTATATTAATTATCATAAACTCAAAAATATGAAAAAAAATAAAATGTATTCATTGAAATAGAATGATGAATTATTCTATTAGTTTTTCAGAGCACTATACTGATCTGAAGTGGACATACGATCATCATGTCATTAGTTAAAGGTGAATGAATATGATATTAAAATGAAAGACATTCATAAAAAGTATTAAAATATGGATATTATTGTCATGATGTTTATAATTACATATTCTCCCATAATCATTATGGACATGGTGATTATATTATTTATATATTAACTCAGTTAATTTTGGGTATTATGTATTGTAAAAAGTTATTATAAACAATTAAATTAAGGATGAACACGTGGAGAATTTGTGTACTCTTCTTAAGACATTAAAAAAATAGAATTTATAGGCAATGTATAGTATCTGTGAGGTTTGGATGGAGAATGTAAAATTACATGGGAATGTTATCACTAGAAAAGGAATATATGTAGACACTTATAATAAAAGTCAAATGTGGATTAGCACATACCATCATTTATAATTAAGAACTACCTTATCTATAGACTACCTGGTCACTACTGAAAAATTGGGAAAAACATTGTGAAATTTTCAGATCCAAAGAGAAAAATCGATCATATGGGTGTAATTGTTATTCTTACTAATGAATGTGAATATAGATTCAAGGGATTATAAATGTGGTTTATCATTGTAGTAGTACGTACACGATCCAAAACTGGGGAACATTTTATGGTATGCAGTGATTTTTCAAAGAAAGGATTTGGTTGTGTATTAATGAATAATGATAAAGTGATATTCTATGCCTCAAATTAATAACATCTTCATGAGAATAACTATCCAACACATGATTTGGAATTACATTTATTTATCCCTATAATTAATATTATTTGGTATTATCTCTGTGGGGAGAATTTTGAAATATATACATCTCACAATATCCTAAAATATATATTCAAATATAGGGAGATTTATATTTTCAAGTAAATATGGTTATATATAATCAAGAATTACTACTACATAATTCACCACCATGCTAGGAAAGTAAAAAAAGGTTTATGATTATATATGATTAAATGATCCTGCAATCATATATATAATGAAAATTTATAAGGATTTCCTCTTCATATACATGAAAAAGATGGAAATGGGAGTCATTATAGAAGGAACACCACCCTATATTTCACAAATTATTTCTTTTCTATCACTACTTGAAAATATTAAGATTGATGAAAATTATTATGTGGATATATAGAAAAATATGTATGGCATGAGGAAGGGAAAACCACTAAGTTTAATGTTTAAGATGAGGTAGTTGTAATAGTTGGGAAAAAACTATGTGTACCATCTAAACTTGAGTTGACGAAGGATATGTTAAATGATTCTCATATCTCATACTTGAAAATCCACCTTAGAATAAAAATGGTGTATAAACTAATTGGAGAGCACTATTAGGGGTACAACATGAAGAATAATATTTCATAACATAAATAAATGTTCTTGGAGTGTCAGTAAGTGAAATTTGAGAGGAAACATTCCCAAGAGATGATGCTACCATTTCTCAGAACTAGAGGAAAATAGAAAAGCATCCATGTGTAAATTATCACAGGTCATTAAAATACACAAAAAAGTGAAAATTATATATGGGTTATGATGGGACATCATGAAAAATTTATCAACATATTAACATTCTAGAGGACACCTATATTTACCACCATGCAACGATATACATCGGATAAGTGGTGTGGCTATATTGAACACTACAATAATTATATCTAATCTAGATCTGTGGTTCATATCTATGTTCTGGAAGAGTCTCTATAAATCTATAAAAAAAAATTATGAACTTTAGTATGTACTATCATCCCCCAATTGGTGTCCAATAGAAAAATACTATCAACATACTTGAGTATATGTTTCGAAATTACTCTATAGATTTTATGGGAGGTTGGGAGTAACATTTTCCTTTGGTCAGTTACTCTTAGAACAATAATTTCCAATCATGTATCTAAATATACCCATATGAATCACTAGATTGGAATAAATTTAGAACACCCATGTTACTCAGTGAAGTGGGTGAACAAAGTTTCTATGAAATGAAATAGTTGATGAAATGAATGAAAAATTTAAGACCATTCAACAACATATCAATGCAGTGTAAATTCAATAATAGAGTTATTCGGATAACTATGGATGATACATGGTGTTTTAGGTTGATGATAAAGTGTTTCTCCAAACATCTCAAAGGAAAAGATTCATGAAGTTAAAGAATAAAGGGAGTATATGATTGAAATATATTCTGCCATACAAGATCCTAGATCATATATGTAATTTGTCATATCAACTATTTATCTATCCAAAACTGACCAAAATAAATGATGTGTTCTATTCACCCCTCTCAATAAATACATTCAAAACCCATTGAATTTACTAAATCTAGTGGAATTTTAACTGGGCTATTATCTATCTTATGAGTAGATGTTTATGTCGATCATGTTATATATAGAAAAGGTTCTATGAAATAATATAACTCACCTTGTCAAATTACATTGGAGAAACCCCACGTCTGATGTTGAAAATTGGGAAACTGAAGAGGCCATGAAAAAAATTTACCATAATATTTTTTAACATTAGTATTGTAGATGAAATTTTGTGCATGAAATTTTCTAAGGAGAGAATAATGTAGAATCTTGAAATTTTAGTATATATTTTTCATATAAATAATATTGTGTTTGATATCGTTCATTCCACACACTAGAATGAAGTATTTTATGCATTAGTTAATTCAATTAACTGTATTTAAAATATCATCATGATATCATATGAAATTTAAATATATCATGACAAAATAATAATTTTATTTAAAATTAGAATATTTTTACAATATAAAATAAATAAAAATATAATTTTTTTAATGAAATTTTTTTAAAAAAATGGGATAACATTAATTTTATATATGAATGAATCTGATACACAGTGGAAGTTTGAAAAATTATCAATTTCAAATTTTGATTTTGGGTTCATTTAAAAAAACAAAATCCCCAAAAACACTTTCATGAATTTCTAAATGTGCCATTTTAAATTCATTTTAACCAAGAATAATAAAAAAAACATCCCTTAAACAATACCATGTTCATTTGAAGCTGTCTGTTTGATTTTGTCAACATATATGTGTCGTGGCACAAAGAAATAATGATAAGAATGCTATAGATCTTCCAAATGTTCAATAAAATTCATATATTTTCAATATATATTTCTTTATTGATAGCATGTGAAGTCAAATACTTTCATGACATCCCTTTTATAATCTGAAGAATGTAATCTCGATCGAGAAATAGGGATCAAATCGACATTCTTCTTCCCTCAAAATATATCTATAATAACATTGGAGGATTTGAAATTATATGAAATATTATATCACTGAATTCGTCCAAATGGAGGATACTTTATTTAATAGGCTAAAATTAGATTTTATACCTAGGTAATACTCTCCAAAATCTCACCATAGTCCCTAGAATATAATATCCATTATATTAGAACATTTCATACATGTTTGATTTAATAAAAATTCCATGAATGTCAAAAAAATATTTTTTCACGAACGTGTAACACAAATAAATTTTACTTCATAAAATATGATCCATTAACATAACTGGTGACCTCTGATCATAATTTATGGAATATCAATCCTTTAATATTTCTTCAAAAATTACATTTTTTCATATTCACTTTTATGATCAAAATAATTGGAATAACATGAGAAATAAATTCAATAACCATTATTAAAAAATTAAATAATATAACTGAATAAGTTTTACTAATAATCATTCATACATAGATGTTCACCAACACCTATATGTGGTACCCACTTCTTCATACACTCATATTAAATAGAATAGATGAAAAATGAGGATATAGTTAGTGTGTGACTCTCTAGGACCATATCTCGGTAGATGTGAGTCCAACCCACATTCCAATAGTGGAGTCTAGAAACCCATCATGGCCTCTAAGGGGATAAGGAATGTTAGAGCCACGATTAACTCCATTTAACACATTCTATGTATTATAATATATTTCTCTTAGATATCTCATAAATCATGATACAAACATGTTTTTTCGTTATTTTTTTCATTATATATTTCATTACAATAATAAAAAACATATATTGTTATAACATGGCCAATGATTTAACGAATGAACTGTCATTGCAGTCAACCTTGCTGTAAATGCCAAGATTATTCATGTATTTTTTAAATTATATGAAATTATTAAACGTGTGCTAAAAATTGAAGGCACTTGATTCTGAGGCCCGGTGTGCCCAAAATGAATTTCTAAACATTTTTAGATACGTTCAGTAAATGCGGGAGTGGCATTTTCTAACTATTGAACATGTGATCAGATTAATAATATGAGGGAACTGTTGAATCCATAACACCATGAATCGCTTATGGGAGGCTTCACATTGACCGTAGTAGGTGTAAGGGTTGGTGTCTTGAGAACCAAATGTTTAGAACTTTGATTACATGAATTTTCACTTATTATATATTGTTCATTGTTCTGAATGACTATAATTTAAAAATGTCCAGGAATATTTGTTGCATTGATAAGGTCATGGAAAATCCCTTCTATGATGTGAACCTTGAAATGCTATGACAACATTCTTAAATAAAGTTCTACGGTTGGATGACATACTATGATTGGAGACATAGTATACAAACCATCACGTGTTATTACTCGTAAGAAGACGAGACTCTCTCTCATGGAGTTCTCCCTTTGTAATCTCTGAGATGGGAGATTATGAGAACAGACCCGCCAGTAGTAATTCTGCATGTCTTGGTGTCATTGGACATTGCTATCTATGAGTGTGTGTAATGGTCCATAGACTGGAAGATAACCAGTAACTCATGTCATGAATCGCACACTTATATTTACTAATGAAAACTCTCACCAAGACAGTTGGTAGGAAGTAGGGTACGTTGGGTATGTCACAAATGACTTGTTGTTAATGGATAAGTAGAGGAAGGATTTTTCCCTTCCTTTTATGTATGTTGATATCTTGGACCTTTGATTGAAATAGAACTATCGCATTAAATTCCATGGTCAAGGTGTAAATGACGAGTTTATTTCATGTATTCAAAGAAAGACAGATCAAGCATATAGGTTTATGACACTGCCATGAAACCTGCTTGATGAGATATTGTGAAAAAGGGATTAAATTACACAATAAGCGTTCATATGAGGCGATATGTCAATGCGGTATCAAATTCTTTCTCTTGGGTTCCTTGACCCATTTCTAGAAAATAATCTTGGACTTTAGGAAAGCCCACCTAATGGCAATGAGAAAGCGTCCCAAAGGGTCACACACTATGTGTATTCAAGTATCTCAAGTAGAATAAAGATTATTACCATACGTGATTTAATAATTATTCAAGGAAGCCTAAGTCATTTTAATGTTGGAGGAAGAATAAAATAAATCAAGTAAACATCGTGTATCAATGATTACACGTCGTGTAGTTTTATTTTGAAAACAAGTAAACATCGTGTATTATTAAATATACACATAGTGTAGTTTTCATTTTGTAAAAGAAATGAATAAATTAAAACCAGATATACATGCCATGTACATTGAATGTGCACGCCGTGTTGTTTTTAATGAAAAAAAGTACACTCCATGTATTTATTAATACACGCTGTGTAGTTTTTCCTCTCGGGATTTTGAGGATAAAATATTGTTTTTTAAACGATATTTATTATAATCAGCATTAGCACATGTCAAGGAATTAATTATTTGACATGTGTGCTTTCAATAAGAGTTAATGAAATAAATGAAACGCGTAAAGTGTTTTTTTATTGCAATAACTCTAAAAACTCAAACACGATTATAAATATCCTCACAACCCCAACTCTTTTCCTACACAAGAGAATAGTTATGCACAACAACTCTGGAGAATTCGTTCAAGGCCAGAAGAACCTCTTCCTCCAAGAACGCTCTCAAGACTGAGAGAGATCTTTTTCCATCAAATCAAGACGATCTAAGGAAGACAATGCAAGCAAAGGATTCTCCACACTAGAACCCAGAGAATCCATTGGCGATGTCCTGATAAACGAGGTACACGTGTGGATCACCACTAGATGAAGTCTACACATGGCTTCTGCGATGCAACGATGAATCACATCGAAACGTGATCAAGAACATCAATGAAGAAATAACACCCAATTGGTATTTTATTTAAATTGATTAAATTAATTATAATCAACCTATAACGATCCTGCTTTTTAGTTCCATGACTTTCCTTTTCTATGTCCATTTCTGTGATTCGATCCATGGAGACTGGAGTTTATCGTTTTATTAACCCCGGATTGATCATTGTTAATGAGAAAAATCCAAGTGAGCACATCCACCGACGCGCTTCCACTGTGCCCAGAAACTTCAGTTGGTATAAGAGGGAGGTTACAACGTTGATTATAGTTATTTAATTTTCGTTGATAATTTAAGTATTTATATTTGATTCAATTAAAAATAAATCGTTCTATAAATCTGAATAAACGAGATTTTTTATTCCTCCTTCATTTCACGATTAATATCACAAAAACAACATTTTAATTTTAACATTGATTAAAATAAAAATGAGGATCTCATCCGGAGGAGATTCTCTTTTTGTCTGTACAACACGGCAATCCACTTCGTGTACTGAAAACTACACGCCGTGTACTTAGGTTCAACGAACAGGTACTGGTCCGCCAAACCACGTCGTGTGAATTGATTACAACTATGTATTTAACAACTCGTGTTGACCAGAATTAAACGGTCTGTGGGAACCAGAATACATGGCGTGTATCTTGGAGCAACACGCTGTGTAGTCCAATCTGGCCCAAGTGAAACTGTGTACAATGGAGAAGCCGCGTACCATGTACACAGGATCGTTAGGCCGGTAATCGTGTAACAAGGAAGTACACATCGTGTATGATTTATCTACACATCATGTACTCCAAAATTTCAAAATTACTGAAAACACGCCAAGGCCCCCGATGTGTACTTTGGATAAAAGGTGAATGAAACACACGCCATGTAAATATAAACTACACGCCGTGTACTTTCTAGAAATGGAATTTCACCAGGTTTTCTCCAAATGTACAAAGACACCGTTCAAGGTATATGGATGAGAAGAGTCTCAAGGAAATTCAGAAAGGAATTTAAGAAAAAGAATTGATTAATTATAATATCATAATTAATTTAATTCAAGCATGACTTATCTTGAATAATAGAAAGATTAATGGAATTTTATTTCTAAATATGTTTAAATTTCATTGCATGTTATGGATGATCATGAGCTAGACCAATGACCCTTTGTATGTGTTTATCGTATCAAATAAATTTGATTCAATTTGTTGGCCTGCGAGCCTTCTTCCAATGAAATGTAGGTCTTGCGTGCCCATGGTTTCTTTAATGTAAACCCCATGTAAGGGAGGATCTCCCAAGCCAGAGGAGACGGTTCGAAATCCTATGCTGAGGTGAAACCAACCCAAGAAGATACAAAGGTGCACAGGTGGGAGCTTCAAAACATGAACCAACAGTTTCAAGGCGTTTTCCCTAGATCAGGATTAGCTTATCAAAACCACTAGATATGCTAACCAATAGTAGCTCATGATCCAGCCATATAATTTTAATTCTGTCTGATTGCATGGTTTATTAATTATGTATGTGTTGTCGCGATCACATAATTAATAAACAAGCATGCAAAGATGGAATAAAATAAAACCAGACTATAGGTAAAAATTATCAGAACATGGTTAATCACTTAATCTATCATCACATAATATTAAAAAGAATGTGATAATGCCAAAATACACATTAAAGATTAAAATCCCTCAATACCATATTATGTCACACCAAGCCTTCCGTTACTTGATTAAGGAAAAGACTCAATAAGACTATGTGTTTGAACAACCCTTGTTGGGACACATACATTTATAAAGGAAGACCTTATAAACAGTTTTGGATTGACATAACTATATTACTTCAAGAGGAGTATCCCATTCAAGAATTTATGTAATATTGGAGTCAAGAGTTGAGGAAATCCAATTTAGTATTTCAGGATTAGGGAGTCCACTAAACAAATAAAGGAACTGTAAGCTCACAGTTGGAAAAGACCTACCTACCTAAATACCTTCAAATAGCTTGACCAACCCTTGTTGTGGTTTTGTAAAGAAGAATATGAATCCTTTCCCTAGAATTTTAATGCAACTAAACATTCCGAGTTCAATGGTGAGGGCCATTAGGACTTGATAAAATAGTGGTAGAATTAATAAATTCATTTATTTTTTTCATAAAATGTAATCAAAAGGTACTGATTAATCTCCGTTATTAATTTGTAGAATTGAAATGACAAACTCGTCAACCAAATTTTCTCTGCAATCAATTCTGGATAAAGACAATATCCTCATAGGATGTAACTTTCAAGAATGGTTTAGGGGCCTTTGGGTTATTGTACACCATGAACGAATGTTTTACATACCGGAGTCCTCACTTCCTAATTCTCTTACACCAAATGCGAGTGATAGAAGATTTACTGGTCTATGATCAGAATTTGAGTGATGCACTCGACGTTCAAGGTTTGATGTTGTCATATATGTCTAGTGAGATCATGAAGTATAATGAAGACATGGATGACTACATCATGGTCAAGAACCTCTGTGGTCTATAACATGAGAGATCAAGATAGTAATGTTTTGAGATCTCCAAGGCTCTATTTCAGAGCAAGCTTTGAGAGGTTTCCCCAGCAGGGCCTCATGTATTCAAGCTCATTGGTTAAATTGAGTGCTTGGAGGCTCTAGGGTTTTAACTCCCCTATATACTGGGTACCGTTCTCATTATTGCATCACTCCTCAGAGCTTCTCAAACATTGTTGTGAACTTCAACATGAAGAAAATTGAGATGTATCTGTCTGATCTTCTTATCCTCATTCGCCAAGTGGACAATGACATGAAGCGTGAAAAGACTTTTTTCCTCATGTTGAATAAATGTAAAGGGATGGTGAAGAACTTTAAGCCCAACGAATCTTCAAGGCCTTACAAGAAAAGGAAGATCAAAGGGGAGGAAAGAGAATACGAGGTTGCTTGTTTCGCATGTGGCAAGAAGAGCCACTAAATGAAAAACTGCACCCATCCAAGGAAGCAAGGGGAAGCTTTAGGTGCATTTGTTATCAAATGAAATCTATATTTTTTTACCAATTTTTTATTAGATACTACTTGTGGTGCTCACATATGTATCCAAATACAAGAACCTAGTAGATTAAGAATGATTGATCGAGGTGAGGTAGATCTATGAGTAGCCAATGATGCCGGACTTGCTGTTGTAGCTGTCGGGAACTTCCACCTCACATTGCCAACTAGAATGATCATGGTGTTAAAGGGTTTTTACTATGTTCCTTCTGTTACTAAAAACATTATTTTAGTTTCTAGATTACATACTGATGGATTCATGTTCATGTTTGGAAATGAATGTTGCTAATTTTATAAAGATAGAATTTGTTTTGATTGGGAACATTTATATAACGGCATTTATGTGTTAGACTACACAATCCATGTAATGGCAATCGGTGACAATGTTAATTCACATGACTCATTCCAGACCCATCTTTGGCATCAACAACTGGGTCTTGTTAATGAGAAACATTTGAAAAAATTACATCAGGATGGATATTTAGAGTCTTTTGAAATAAAACCACATGGTGTATGTCATGCATGTATACAAAGAAAAATGACCAAATCCCCATTTTGTGGGAATGGTTAAAGGGCTAATGAGCTTCTAGAATTCATTCACATAGATGTGTGTAGACCATTTCTAGTTAACGCAAGGGGTGGGTACTCATACTTCATAACTTTTACTGATGATTTTAGTAGATATAGATATATTTACTTAATGAGGTATATGTCAGATTCTTTTGATTCGTTCAAATAATACAAGAATAAAGTTGAAAACCATTTTGGTAGGAAGACTAAGAAACTACGCATAGGCAGGGGAGGAGAATATCTTAATCAGGACTTCATTGATTTCTTACTGGAGTTTGTGATTTTTTCTCAACTCACTCCTCCTTACACACCTCAGTGGAATGGTGTAACTGAAAGGAGGAACCGCACCTTGTTGGACATGGTGATATCAAGGATGAGTCATGTGAGTCTCCCATTATCCTTTTGGGGATATTCATTACAAACATCATCACACATACTAAACCAAGTAACAACTAAATAAATAAATGGTATTCCATACATGTTATGTAGTGGACGCAAAGCCATGTTATCGAATTTAAATGTGTGGGGTTGTAAAACATTTGTTAAGGCCTCTTCAGGTAAAAACATTTCACCCCGAGGCACAAAGTGTATCTTTATAGGATATTCCAAGGAAACAAGGGGATATTACCTATACAACAACTCAGACCAAATGGATACGGTGGAAAGGAACATCATATTCTATGAGAGGGAGCACATCTCCAAAAGAGATAGTGGGTGCGAGATAGAGTTTAATGAAGTCACGGCTCAAGATACACATGAGTTGAAACAAGAACAGATTCCACAAATCCACGTGGAAGAACAATCTGTTCTAGAGACACAAGAACTACGTAGGATCACGAGAGAGGTGTGAGAACCAGAGTAATATGGTTTTCTTGTCACCGAGGATGGTGACTCATTATTGGTTGAAAATGATGATCCTCTTACCTACAAGGAAGCAGTAAGGCACAAATGTTGCCATGTGGCTAGAAGACTTAAATTATGAAATGGATTCAATCTACCAAAACCAAGTCTGGATTTTGGTAGATCCTCTAGTTTATTAAAAGGATATTGGTAATAAATGTGTATTCAAGAAGAATTTGGACATGAAGGGGAATTTCAACACCTATAAGGCACGACTAGTTGCAATAGGTTTTTGACAGCGTCAATGAATTAACTATGATGAAACCTTTTCACTGGTTGCGATGTTGAATCCATCAGAATCCTATTGGCCATTGAAGCTTACCATGACTATGAAATTTTGAAAATGGATGTCAAAAGAGCATTCCATAATGGGAACCTACCAGAAGATTTCTACATGACACAACCTAAAGTGTTTATGACTCCAAAGGATGCCAACAAGGTATGCACTTTTCAGAAATCCATTTATGGTTTAAATCAAGCATCAAGATCATGGAACATTCGTTTTGATGAAGCTGTAATGGAATCTGTCTTTTCGAAGAACGAATGTGAGCCTTGTGCCAAAAAGAGGTTTAGTGGATGTGCAATCTTTTTCCTAATAGTATATGTTGATGACATATTACTAATTGGAAACAAAGTACATGTCCTACAGTTAGTTAAGGCATGGTTGCATAAATTCCTCTCAGTGAAAGACTTGGCTAAGGCAGTATATATTCTTGGGATCAAGATCCATCATGATAGATCCATGATAATGCTAGTCCTGAGTCAAAATACATACATTTACAAGAAACTAAAGAGATTCAGTATGGAACAGTCCATGAGGGGATTGTTTCCAATGTCACATTTTATTCATCTTTCCAAGAAAATAGGTCCTCAGACACATGAGGAAAGAAAGATAATGGCAAGGATCTCTTACGCATACATAATTGGTTCAGTCATGTATGTTATTCTATGTACGATGATAGATGTTTCTTACAAAATATGTGTGGTAGGCAGATATCTAGCTGATCCCAGAGACTGCCATTGGATGGTAGTCAAGACTATCCTTAAGTATCTAAGTCGTACTAAGGATATGTTCCTGGTGTATGGAGGAGATGTATAACTGGTTATCAGAGGACATTTAGATGCTAGTTTCTAGACTGATCAAGAATACGTGAAGTCATAGAATGGATACATCACCAGCTTGAATAGAGGTTCAGTGTGGTGGAAGAGCTCAATGAAAAGCGTGGTGTCATATTCTACAGTGGAGTCTAGGTATATCGTAGTTTATGAGGCAGCTAAAGAAGAAGTATGAATGCGATGCTTCATCCAATAGATGGATGTATTACCGAGTAGTAATGATCCTATCACGCTCTATTGTGATAATACTACAGCGGTGGAACTTTCAAAAGTGCCAAGGTCACATCAGCGGACAAAGTACATACTTCAGAAGTATCATCACTTGATGGATTTTTCTATTAGAGGTTATGTTGCAGTGAGCAGTATTTCCACGGAAGACAACGTGGCAGTCCCCTTGACTAAATCATTGACTCAGCTGAAACATGATCATCATGTGAGGTCTAGCAAACTAAAAGTTGCAGGCAGTTGGATTTAGTCAAAGTGGGAGTTTTTAAGCGTTGGTGTCTTAAGACCCAACTATTTTGTACTTTAATAACATGAATGTTCACTTATTATATATTGTTCATTATTCTGCATGACTATAATATAATAATTTCCTAGAATATTTGTTCCATTAATAAGGTCATGGAAGATCCCCTCTATGATGAGAACCTTGAAATGCTATAACAATATTCTTAAATAAAGTACTACAGTTGGATGACATACTATGATAAGTCACACAGTATATAGACTGTCTTGTGTGAGTACTCTTAAGAAGACGAGACTCTCTCTTGTGGAGTTCGCACTTGGTAATCTCCAAGATGGGAGATTATGAGAACAAACCTGCCAATAGAAATTCCGCATGTCTTGGTTTCATTAGAAATTTCTATCTACGAGCGTGTGTAATGGTCCTTATACTAAATGATTATCATTAACTCATGTAATGACTCACACATTTATATTTAATAACGAAAGCCATCACGCAAACAGTTGGAGGGATGTATGGTACAATTGTGCGTCACAAATGACATGTTGTTAATGGATAATTCGACAAAGGATTTTTTCCTTCCATTTATGGAAGTTGATATCTCTTCCCTTTGATTGAAATAGATCAATCATATTAAATTCATTGGCCATGGTGTAAATGACGAGTTTATTTCAGATAGCCAACGAACGACAGATCAAGCATATAGGTTTCTGACAGTGCCATGAAACCTACATGATGAGATAATGAGTCAAAGGGATTAAATTAAATAGTAAGCATTCATATAAGGTGATACATCAATGCAATGTCAACTTCCTTCACTTGGGTGCCTTGACCCATTGCATGATATTAATCTTGGACTTTAGGCAAGCCCGCCAAATGCCAATGAGAAAGAGGCCTAGAGGGTCACACACTAAGTGTATTCAAGTATCTCAAGTAGAAGAATGATTATTCACGTACATGGTTTAATAATTATTCAAGTAAGCCTAAATCATTTTAATGTTGGAGGAAGAATAAAATAAAACAAGTACATGATGTGTATCAATGATTACCATCCATGTAGTTTTACTTTGAAAACAAGTACACACCGTGTATTATTAAATATACATGCTGTGTAGTTTTTATTTTGGAAAGGAAATGTATAAATGAAAACTAGATATATACTCCATGTACATTGAATGTACACGTTGTGTAGTATACAATGAAAACAAGTACACACCGTGTATTTATTAATAAATGATGTGTAGTTTTTCCAGTCGGGATTTTGAGGTTATAATATTGTTTTCTTAAATGATATTTATTATAATCAGTGTGAGCTCATGTTAAGGAATTATTTATTCTACATGGGGGTTTTCAATAAGAGTTAACGAAATAAATGAAATTCATAACATGTATATTTTTTGTCATAACTCTACAACCTCTAAATCGATTATAAATACCATCACAACCCCAACTATTTTCCTACACAAGAGAATAATTGTGCACAACAACTCTGGAGAATTCTATCAAGGCCATAAGAAACTATTCCTCCAAGAACGCTCTCAAGATCGAGAGAGATCATCTTTCATTAGATCAAGACAATCTAAGGCAGACAATGCAAGCAAAGGTTTCTCTACGCTAGCACCCAGAGAATCCTTTGGCGATGTCCCGAGATACGAGGTACACATGTGGATCACAGCCAGAGGAAGACTACACATTGCTTCTATGACACAATGACGAATCACATCAGAACATAATCCAGAACATCAATGAATAAAGAATATACAAAAGGTATTTCTTTTAAATTGATTAAATTAATTATAATCAACCTATAATGATCCTATTCTTTGGTTTCAGGACTTTCATTTTCATTGTCCATTTCTGTGATTTAATCGAGGGAGACTGGATTTTTATCATCGTATAGATCCCGGATTGATCATTTTTAATGAAAAAAAGCCAAGTGGGCACATCCACCAACACGCCTCTGTTGCGCCCGAAACCTTTAGTAGGTTTTGGGAAAAATATCTATTTTTGTACTTTTAAAAAGATAATAATAATAAGATAGTTATTTTTTCATTCTTTATCTCCAATAGAAAAAAGTCAAGGTAGGACCAGCGGTGTGTCAATCCCATTAATAGATTGAACATTCAATCATAAGTAACGACGTCATTGGTGAATTTGGAAGGTTTATTATTAATGGACCCCATTAATTCCAAACATCGTTACATACCCTCCCACTCCCCTTTATAGATGAAGCATGGAAAGAGGTGTCAGCACTGTTTCACCAATAAATGATGTGATAACAAAGTGACAAGATGCCAAACCCTTGGAGGATGGAGTCAATTCTAGTAAGCGGTGACAGGTGATACTAAAACCCTGAACCAATGATCATTGATCGAGCGAAGTCATTGGAGGCTAGTTGTGGGGATAGTGTACACTGGCCCACTTCCTCAACTGTGGGCATTTATTCATCGTTCATGAGGCAGGGGATTGATTCTTGTTTAAATTCAATAGAATAATTTTAACCCTTTATTCTTCCCTCATGGTTACATGCTAACACAGAGGGTGCGATCCTAATAAACATGGCCTAACCCCACCTCTACTTTTCTGCCCTAGAACCTTCCATGGAAGACCATTGGTGGGGCTGCACCAACCAGCTATGACAGAGTTGGTACAGTGATGAACACTGAAAGAGGTGGACACAGCACTAAGTCGCGACAGTCATCGGAGCGTACAACACCGGTATGCAGAAGAGGAGGTGTGGCACATCGCCGCACACCATGAGTGATCATAGGGCCACATATTTCCATTTTCGATGGTCGAATGAGGCCTTTGGCACATTAGTCGGCAGTGGAAGAGGAGGCAACATGACCTGCGCACCGCCTGCGAGTAGGGAGGTGGCATGACCAACGCTCCATCGGTGTGCAGAGTGCCGTGGCTGAAGCCATGGTGGAGGAAGAACCCACGCCTATATGTCCAATTGCACGGTGACCGTGCGATGCCTACATGGCACCACAATTTCACTAAACCAAACAACCTCCTCTCCTTTTGGCATACTGGGTGGAACGCTCCCCCCTTGCCAGCTCGGGCAGACCGCAAGCTGCCCACTTGTGGGCTGTGCCTCATGTGGCTGGGTCACACCATGTGCGTCACTCCCCCTTACAGGCCACACCCATTCAGGCCGGCCTGGACCTCAACCCAATAGGTCGAGATCGTCGTGGCCCATCCCAGACCGGGTCAGGCCGGGTCTGTATGACCAGGTCGAACTGGACCAGGGCCCGACAGGATGCAAAAACACTGAAAGGACAATATCACTAGAACCAGCTGTCTGTTTGATGAACGATCTACATAGATAGGATCCTTGGATCGAGATAGACCTTTTGGTATAATCCACTTGAGTTTTGGAGTGTTTTGGACTATGGCTAGATTGGGTTAAACCGAAATCCAACAGTGCCCTTGGAACTGAAATTCTTATAACTCATAGACTGAGCATCAAATTGACGGACCGTCTATCACATTGGTACCCTTATGACATTGCAGTCATTTTGGATACTCTTTAATAAAGAATTGGGTAGTATATGTATAAATTATATCTCTAGGGGAAGATTTTATGGATCTCAAGGGCACTAGGTGTGAGGAATCTTGTGGATGGCTGAAAGGTGAAGAATGAAAAATGATCCTGTGTGGGTTAGTATCTATCAATCCTATGTAGTTCAGCTTATATCAAATCATATGTGTGACAGTGATCAACAATCATATGTGGTTCAACACATTCCAATCTTTTCATGGCCAGATCCTTTGTGTGTCAGTAGGGGTAAGAACGAATCGATCATGTGTGGGTCAGTAGTAGTTCTTTTTAACAGAATAAGATGATCTAGCTTACTACTAATTATTTTTAAATATGTACCTAGGTTATACCTGTTTGTGAGGTGAGTCTTGTAATCCTTGTTGTGTTATCTTTCTGGTGTAATCTTCGTGGTGTTACCAATATCGTACTAATATCATTGTGGTGCTGCATGTGTGGTACTTTTTCCTTTGTGGTATTATCGTCATTGTATTATATATGTAATAATTCTATCATTGTGTTGTTACCTATATGGTACTTTTACCTTTAGGGTGATGTCTTCGTGGTGTTACATATGTGTACATTTATCTTCATGGTGTAACATGTTTCATACTTCTATCGTCGTAGTGTTTCCTTTGTGGTATTCTTCACTCATGTATGAGATGAGTATGTTATGATAACTTAGCAATATGCATGGGAATATACCTAATTAGAGTTAATTTTTATTTCATCTTTCTTTGAGATTGAGTTATTTGATTATGGTATTTCTTTTTTGGAACTCTGGCAGACCTACGGGGGTCTCGAGATCACAACTGTGTATCATTATACTCACCCGTGCACATGATATGTCTGCACCTTATTATGTCTTGTAGAGACGACAGACAACACTGATCGAGGTTGAGGGATACAAGACTAAATGATACTCGGTGGTGGACCATCTAGTGTGATGTGAAGTAGGGACTACTATTTGTCAGTTGTACCTAACATTCAGGTAGGATCCTCGGTGGAAAATCTAGGATACATTTTTTACTTTTTTAGTTGTACATGTACCTTATTCAGTTGAGCTTGTATTCTGGCCCCTTTTACATTCATCACTTTTACTTTCTGTGAACTTTACTACAACAGATTACTTTGTGGCTGCTTCTTATTGTGTTCTTGGACTGTGTGTCTAAATGGGATAATTGGAAATGACTATCCATTTTAGGGATAAGCCTTTTCATTGAAATTCCCTCTCCCCTGGCCTATGGAAGGCATGCATGGGTTAGTATGAGACGACATCCCACTAAGGGATGAGGGCTCAGTGCAGGGCCCTCTTATAGCATTAGATCCTTAGGGTGGTCTGTGACAACCGGGCCCCGGTGACAGCACAACCACCCCGCCTTAACATGGCCGTCGGGTCCTGGCCCACCAGGTACCACCAGTTTCCCCACAGACACGTGGGGCCCACCCCAGGGTCCACCCACGTGCCCGAACGGGTCATCTGACTAATGATAGTCCCCACAGGCCAACACTTGTCCTTTCCAGTGTGCTTTGTCCTCACTCACACACACCCTGAGAAACTTCCCAGGAGGTCACCCATCCTAATCACTACTCTAGGCCAAGTACGCTTAACTGTGGAGTTCTAATCAGGTAGGCTCCCGAAAAGGAAGGTGCACCTTGTTGACATGAGTCATATCATTTAGTCATTTAACCCATTATCATTTGGGGATGTTACATTCACCCCCCCCCCCCTTTAGAGCACAACGCCCTCGTCGTGGGCCCTATATCTCAACCCAGGCAGTGCACCGTGCACTTAAGTCTGGGTTCCTGCTCTGATACCAAATGTGACAACCGGGCCCCGGTGACATCACATCCACCCCGCCTTAACAAGGCCGTCGGGTCCTGGCCCACCAGGTACCACCAGTTGCCCCGCAGACACGTGGGGCCCACCCCAGGGTCCACCCACATGCCTGAACGTGTCATATGACTAATGATAATCCCCACATGCCAACACATGTCCTTTCCAGTGTGCTTTGTTCTCACTCACACACACCCTGGGAAACATCCCAGGAGGTCACCCATCCTGATTACTACTCGAGGCCAAGCACGCTTAACTGTGGAAATCTAATCAGACAGGCTCCCGAAAAGGAAGGTGCACCTTTTTGACATGAGTCATACCATTTATTCATTTAACCCTTTATCATTTGGGGATGTTACTTGGTCTACTCGCACCACTACCCATTGGGTAGCCATTTCCACTAGCCCCACCAGAAAAGGATTCACAAGAACTAAGCGTGTTTCATGTGTTTTAGCAATAGAGTACTCTGAGGTTCCAAGGTGAGATAGACCCACATGTAGCTGAGGACTGGAAGGAGGTTATAGTTAGAGTTTTTCTCTTCGTTGGGAAACCAGCTGACCTTATAGTGATCATAGTAGCAAATATTTTACAGGAAGCAGTATGGAGATGGTGGAGCATGATTCTCCAGTTACACAATGAGGTGACCCTGATCTGGGAAGACGTCGAGAGCTTATTCATGGAATAGTTCATCCACGCGACCTTATGCTCTATGTGTATACATGAGCTACTACACTTATTGTAGGGCAGCATGAATGTGGCATAGTACATGGCAAGGTTCTCTAATCCTCCATGATACTCCACTGACATGATACATGAACCTTTCATCAGGGCCCGGATCATTGAGAAGGTTCTTCGATGTAATATCATAGAATCGATGATATCTCTTAGCATTCTGATGCACGATGGTGTGCTAGAGCGAGAACTTTTGGTGTAGAGCTTTCTTGATAAGCAGGCACAGACGGGGAGAGACATCATGGGGTATCAGGTAGCAGAGTCATCTGCAGCAGGAATTAGGCTGATGACGTAGGGCCCCAAGTGGATCATGCCTTATAGTGGATGAACTTTGGATACACGGTTGGTGGTGTGGGGATCATGGGATAGAGGAGGATATCTGAAGATCTGTCAGTGCTAATCATGCAGCGGGTAGAGTCAAATGGCATGTGACTGCCCAACCCATTGTACAAAAGACCAGCTAACAGTCGAGGGACCACCAATGAAAAGGTATAGATTTGATCCAAAAGGTCTTTAGGTCGTAGAAGAACATGGCAGATGAGCTAGTTGAGTAGCAGGCGGTGGGTGGGAATTTTGAGGTTCTACCCCCACCACCTCTAAGTGGTCCACCCCGACCATAGAGAGTTGGTAGAGAGGGATGAGCTCAGCTACAGGAAGCTGAGACTTACGGACATGGTGTTCTGATGATGAATAGATGTACGATCTATGTCTACTCCACCTTAGTTGTAGTACATATAGAAATAGGTTCCAGTCACTATTTTATTTCCACGGCCCTCGTTCAGAGCTCATAGATTCTGGTGGAGCTATTGCCTCTATCTTTATAGCTAGATACTTCTATGATAGCAGATTAGATGATTATAAAATGGTTCCCATAGTGTGAGCTTACCTTAGGAGCTGATAACAATTTCTAAAATCTTCTAGTAGCGGCATCGAGGCCTTAAGAAATCATCTTGGGTATTGAATGATTATCCACAGTCCATGCCCATGTAGATTGTATTAGGTTCAAAGTGAATTATTTCCATGAGGATGGGACAGTGTTTTCCTTCACCACATGATATGAGAACCTTTTCATCCTAGTATGGACCTATCCAGAGAAGGGTGTAGCTGATTATAAATCATTTTTCTAGCCCTACCCTTGAAGTCGTTGATGTTTAGAGTCCGAGCTATCCGGTAGTGGTGGACCAGTATGTCAATTTCATTCCTAATGATGCTCTGGGGCTACCTCCATGTAGAGGTATAGACATTTAAATCAAAATATACCCCAGGAAGACATATATATCTTTACCAGCATATCGAATGTCTCCCTCAGAGCTTTGGGAGTTATGGGTACAGTTGGGGTACTTGTAGTGGAAGGGCATCACAAGGCCCAGTGTTTCTCCATGTGCAACCCAGATTTTGTTCTCCAATAAGGAAGATGGGAGTTTCGTGGCTTATGTGGATTATTGGACCCTAAACCAGGTGACCATGAAGAAAATTAATCCACTACCGAGGATTGATGATCTTTTTGATTAGTTGAAAAGATCTCGTTGTTTTTTTTATGATAGATCTTAGATCAGGATATCATCAGATTACGGTACGAGTTGAATATGTTCATAAGATGAGCAGCAGATGTTGGTATGGCCACTATGTGTTCTTAGTTATTTCATTTGTAAAGACCAATTCCGTAGCAAGGTTCATGGGACTCGTGAATAGGATCTTCCAGCCGCACCTTGATCTCTTTGTGGTGGTCTTCATCGATGACATCTTGATATACTCTGCATTGGAGGAGGAGCATGACTATCATCTACAGATTGTTTTGGATACACATAGAGAGCAACAAAATTAAGGTAATATCTCTATGTCCCGGTTCTAGATATGAGAGGTCTACTTTCTATGACACATTATATCGAAGGCTGGAGTTTCTGTGGATCCGGTTAAGATAGAGGTTGTTCATTCATGGTAGCCACCAAAGAGTGTGGTCATGGTGTGGATTTTCCTGGGGGTTGGCTGGTTACTGTTATAGATTTGTGCCTGACTTTTCCATAGTTGAGGCACCCTTATCAGCATTGAAGAAGAAGTTCCAACCCATCATATATATGGATAGATGCCTTAAATGTTTTCAAAATGTGAGGTAGAGATTGAGGAGTACCCCCATCATGAGGCTACCAGATGATGGAATTGGGTAAAGAATCTACTGCGATGAATCAGAAACCAAAATTTGATGTGTCTTGATGCAGGATAAAGAAGTGATGGCTTATGGTTCCCGATAGCTAAGATAACATGAGCAGAACGATGCTACCCAAGACTTGGAGTTTGTAGCAGTGGGTGTCCCCACGATAATGTGGTGAAATAATTTTAGGGAAAAACGTTTTACAGCCTACTATGATCACAAGAGTCTCAGGTATATCTTTTCTTAGAAGGAGGTAATCCTAAGACAATGGATATTTCTAGAGTTCCTCCAAGACAATGGATTTTAGATTGTCTATACTCTTGAGATGGGGAACGTGTTAGAAGATGCACTCAGTATCCTCAGGACTACGAGACATGACATACTCAGATATCCTCACTACTTCATCAAGTTTGGGAGGAAAAACTTTGATACATTGACTGCTGCAATACTTCATCAAGTTTGGGAGGCACAACTTTGAGACATTGACTACGAGACTTGACATACTCAAATATTTTCAGGACATGCACCTGATGGATTTTCTGATGGGGGGAGCATGTCATCCTTTTCAGAGGACGTACCATGGTACCAGTGGCACTACAGGAGGAGGTGTTGAGGGAGTTCTATACATCCCATCTTGTAATATATCCTGGTTTGGAGAAGATGTACCAAGACCTCCGGCATCAACACTGGTGGACAAGGATGAAAAAGGCATTGGAAAATTTTGTTTCTCGATGCCTCAATTGTCAGCAAGAGAATGCTGTGAAACTGGCTCTAGCTGGATTACCACAAACACTAGAGTTGCCATAGTATAAATGTGATGGAATCTCTATGGATGTCATCATTGGGCTTCCACGTATATACATGGGAAATGATTCTATCTTGGTGATCGTTGACCAACTCACCATGTAGGCCAACTTTCTACCTATCCGAGAGCATGGATCAGTAGAGGGATTGGAATGCCTCTACATACATGATATTTTGAGACTACATGGGGTGTCATTAATGATTTTCTCTGACTGTGAAACACATTTTACTTCCCAGTTTTGGAAAGGGTTGCAGAAGGCATTTAGGACTCAACTACATTTGAGCACCACCTTTCATCATCAGACGAATGGTCAGACATAGTGGAACATACAAAAATTGGAGGACATGATTCATGCTTGCGTCTTAGGTTTTGTCCACAATTGGGAGGATAACGTTCCCTTGGTGGAGTACACATAATAAAATATTTATAACACCACCGTCATTATGGCACCATTCGATGCCCAATATGGCTACCCTGCATATAATCTCTACACTGGACGGACCCAGGGGAGTTGGCACTTATGGGTTCAGAATTGGTATAGCCTACCACAGAGAAGGTTCAGATTATCCCGGAGTGGATGAAGACTGCATAGAAAATATAGAAGACTTATGTTGATAGTAGGCGGAGACCATTGGAGTTCATGGAGGGAGACTGTGTCTTCCTATAGTTATCACATAAATAAGGTTTACAAATATTTGGCTGAGGTGACAAGTTATAATCACGGTTTATTACACCATTTCATATTCTTCGGAGGATTGGAGAGGTGGCGTACTGCTTGGCACTTCCATTGTAGTTGGAGAGGGTGAACACCGTCTTCCATGTATCCTTGCTGAGGAGATACATGCATGAACCATCTCACATCATCGACCACGGGGAGCTGGAAATTAATGATGGGGCAACATTTATGGAGGTTCCAGTATAAATAGAGGATTCACAGGAGAGGGTCCTTCATGGGTGGTCGATACCTATAGTGAGGATTTTCAAGAAGGACATGTACCTCTAGGAGAGATCATGGTGGAGGGAGGCTCACCTTTGGGCTCAATGTCCCCATTTGTTTCCTTAGTCTGTGTTGTGGATTTCATGGATGAAAATCCCTAAGGTGGAGAGAATGTAATGGACCATAGTTTCAATGAATTTTTTTAATTTTATAAATTTATTACAAGTTTGCAAAAAACTGACACCATGTGTTTTTGAGGCCTAGTGCGCATGGAATGAATTTCATCACATTATTTTAGGTACGTCAAGTAAACGTGCGATATGCATTTTCTATCTTTTTAACTAGTGGTCAGATTAAAAATATGAGGTCATAGTTGATTCCGAAGCGTTGAGATTCACAAAAGGGAGGATTCACTAGGACTGTACTAGGTTTGGAGAAAAAGTAATTTTTTGGGTGTTTTTAATGAATAATAAAAATTAAATAGTTAATTTTTATTTTCATTCCTTCCCTCCAATGGAAAAAAGACAACGTGGGACCAACGATGTGTGTAGAAAATAAATGGATTTACCATTCAAGAAAAAGTAATGACGTCATGGGGGAATTATAAAGGTTCCAAATTAATTATGCCCCATTAATTCTCAACATAGTTACTTACCCTACACTTCTCTTATTTATATCGAGCATGAGGAGAGGTGTCGGCACTACTTCACCAAGCAATGAAGTGCTACAAAATTGATGAGAAAACAAACCCTGTGGGACAGAGCTAGTTTCAGTGATTGGTGACGTGGGACACCAAAACCCTAAACTAATGATTGACGATCAAGATATATTGTAGGAGCCTAGTTGCGGGGATCGCGAACACCGACCCACTTCCTCTACCGTGGGCGTTCCTCCATAGTTCTTGAGGTAGGGGTTTGATTTTTTTTAAATTAAAGAGAATTTCATTAACCCATTAATCCTCCCTCATGATTACAAGCTAACATGGAGGGTGTGGGCTTATCGAACCCAGTCGAAACCCTACACTTCATTTCTACCCTTGCACCCTCCTTGGAAGACCACTATTGTAACCGCAAAAACCGGCTACGTAGGAGGCGGCGCACCGACTCACACCTCAAGAGGGGGTCACAACATAAAGACGTTGTAGTCCTTAGGGAGGCTTCCACTAGCAGACCATGGATGAAATGCAACTCACCGTCACGTGCCGCCAGTGAGAATGGGGTCATGGCTTGTCAGCCGCGGCTGTCGGAGGAGCTGGCGCGACCAGAATGCGATCGGTGAGTAGTGGGCAGAAGCCGAAGCCACAACAGAGGTAGATACCATGCCAACTCGGCGTGTTTTGCAGTGACCGGGTGGGTCCCACATGGCATCACCATTTCCCAATGATGAACGGACTCTGGGATGTTCAAGATACCGGGGGAAAATTCTCCCCTATTGTCATCTTGAGCAGACCGCGGGTCTCCCCCTTACGGATCGTGCCTCATGTAGCCGGGCCACCCCCTTTTATGCCACACCTCTTGAGGCTAGGCCAACCCTTTGTTGGCCACACCACAGGCTGCCAGGCTGCATTCCCAGCTGGCACACGCCAGTGGGCCGCGCCCCCTATCGGGCTGCCTTTGCAAGATGCCCACTACGAGCCACCCCTTTGCAGGTTGGGCCAGACCATGGACCAGCGGCCGAAACCCGAAGCGGCCCATCCTAGGCCAGGTCGGGTTGGGTTGGTCCGCACGGGTCTGACCGGACCAGGGGCCAACTGGACATTGAAACACACACATAAATAACAATATCTTGAGAATCAGACATCTGTTTGAAGAACCTTCTATGGTGTTGGGATCCTTGGATTGAGAAAATCCTTTTGGAATACTCCACATCTGGTATGGAGATTGTAGGAGTATGGATGGGTTGGGTCGAACCCGAATCCAACCGGACCCTTGGAACTAAAATGCTTATAACTCACTGACCATGCATCTAATTGACGCACTGTCTGTCGCGTTGGAACCCATACGACATTAAGGTAATTTGGGTTACACATTTGTTGAGATTAGTGGTGGTCTAGGTATGATCGATATCTCGAGGAGATGATTCTATGAATCTTAAGTGCTCCTGGTTCAAGGAATCCGGTGGTTGGCTCTTACTTGAGAAAGAATAATGAACCTTTATAGGTCAACATCTATCAATTCTATGTGAGTCAACATCTATAAAATCCTATGTGGTTCAGTGATCAGAGAAATTATGTGGTTCAGCGCATACTGCTCTTGTGTGGGTCAGATCATGTGTGGGACAGTGGTGGTTAGTACCTTTCGATCTTTTGTGAGTAAGTATAAGTGTTTCTTAAAAAAAGATTATCTAACTTTTGAATAATCATCTATACTTCTATACATAAGTTATACTTTCTTTTGAGATGAGTCGTGTTGTCTTCGTGGTGTTTTCTTCATGGTGTTACCTATGTGGTGCTATTTTCATGGTAATACCTGTGTGGTACTTTTACCTTAGTGGTGTTATCTTCATGGTGTTAACTATGTGGTGCTTCTATCTTCATTGTGTTACCTATGTGGCACTTCATCCTTCGTGGTGATGTCATTGTGGTGTTACCAATGTGGTATATCTAAATTCGTGGTGTTACATATTTCATAATTCTACCATCATGTTTGTACAGTTGTTGTATTCTTCTCTCAAGTATGAGATTATTATGTAGTGATAACATAAATATATGTATGGGAATATACCTAAATATATTTTATGTTTATTTCAAAATTCATTGAGATTGAGTTCATTCTCTGTGTTATTTCCTTTTTGGAACTCTGGGAGACTTACAGGGGTCTCGTGGTCCCTACTGAGTGTCGTTATTCTCACACTGGAACATGTTATTCCTGAACCTTGTTGTGTCTTGTGTAGACGATGGAAAACATTGATCAAGGCTGTGGGACCATGGACTGGATGATTCTAGAAGGTGGAAAATCTGGCATGACATGACATAGGGACTACTGTTCTTGAGTTGTACCAACCATTCATTTAGGATCCTCGGTGGATGATCCATGAGTTGTTTTGGACTTTTTCAGTTGTACGTTTACCTTTTTTAGTTGGGATTGTATTCTAGACCATTTTACATTCATAACTCTTTACGTTCATTGCACGTTAATACAACAGATTACATTGTGGTTGCTTCTTGTTGTGTTCTTGGACTATGTGTCTGAACAGGATAAAAGGCAATGCCTACCTGTTTTAAGGATATGTCATTATGGTGATTGTCACCCACCCCTGACCATAGGAAGGTTGTCTTAGGTTAGTCATGGAATGTGCCCCGGGGGACGGGTCGTGACACTAGGCCCAAGAGATATATCTTCCTTTACTCTAGGAAGAAAAATTATATCTTAATCATTCAACCAATGTGATATCATTAATGATTCATCCAACACATGTTACCTCGCCACAAATTCAATTTCATGATTTTTTTCACGTATCAAAGTATGTGATAAAATGATATACATTAATAATGGTCTCGAGTATAGAGAAAAATACACAATTTTTTAAGGTAAGAAGAACTAATTACACCTTAAACATGTTGTGTTACCATTGGAAGACTCTCCTCATGATCTAATCTACGCAAGATAATCATGTGGAAACATCCTGAGAATATGTACCAATGATTATTTCCACCATATACCTGATAGTGATACATCATTATTTTCCTTTCAAAATGAAGTATCTGGACCGTATGACCAAAATTAATGATTATAGTCATTGTATCTTGTGAATATTAATATAGTTGAGAGTATGTATAACCTTTTGATAGTACATGTAATTTAAAAATATTACCAAGTAAGTGGTGGATTCATAGGTATCAATAATATTATGTTATGAATAAACACATGTATATATCTAACCATATACATGTCATGGTATTCATAGTACACAAAAGAGTTGGGACTAGGTCACCCACTCACAACAGTCCCAAATTCACTAGAGAAAACTACTAAAAATTCACAACCCACAATATCTCACATGACCATTATTATTTTTATAAGATATAACTTTAGTTAGGGGCTTTCCACATTTCCACTGTGTGAATACTTTCCTATTTGGAACATTAAATTTTTTAGTAAGACTTATCAAGAGATTATATCCTCGTGTATATCCATTTTGTCCAACATGTACACTTGACATCTTATCTACTAATAGATATATAATTATTATAAAGAGACATCATTACATACTATGATTGATTACAAGTACTAGATCAAATTGTTGCAGATTTTATACTACATATATTTCTTCCTAAAAACGACACAACCAAAATCCATATTTGTAGATATGGATACCACTATCTTTAATGGTCTTTTATTTATCATTAATTTAGCCTAACTGTGTTATTAGATAATATAGACCTAATGGGAAGACTGGTTTATGTTCCCTTGTAACTAGTATCCCTTACTCTCCACATACCATGCTTATATTTTTTATTCTTTCTCAAGTACAATTAGATAGATCTGACTTCTTCCATTATAGTTCCCCAAGATATTAGAGATAGTTTTCTACTATAGAGTATAATGTAAAAATATCACATCTTGTACATATCATGTAATATGTGATGAGTCCATTGAAGGAGTTTACTGAATTATAATCACCAGAATAATATCCAAGAATACCTATTCATTTCTTCAAGGAGTAATTTATTTCATGTGACACATGTATCATTTATCTGTTGAATTTTCCCAACATGTACTTTTTTAATACATTTTCATTATATCTATTATGGACAAGGGATGAAAAACCATTATATATATCTTAGTATATATCATTCCACATGACTTTGTTTTTAATTTATGTAAGTATTTGGAGTTACTATCATCCTTGTATTGACTAACTGTAAGAAAAATAGTTTATTCAATATATTATCAAAATGTTTAACATTAAAAACTTTTCTCATACTAACCTCTGGTAGAAACATCTAAGATATTCATTCCAAATGAATATTCTATTATCTAGTTGCATAGTTTAATCCAGAACTAGATTTCAGTAACATGTACCCATATTATAATTCTATAATTCCACCATTCCTTTCTGGATGAATCATTTAGATATCTTCCACGATTAGTGGTCTTCACATTCAATTCACAATTTAATGATTATATAATGCATCTATGATAAGTAAAATTCAAATGCATTTGTGTATAACAACATTTTATTACCAATCGAGCCATATTTGTACATTGATTGTAACATCAATGTATAATATCACTTAAAACCCTCCTTAATATTTAAATTAATAATCATCATGTACTATTATACGTGGAATCAATTATTGAATTTTAATCAACCTTATTAAATTTAGATAATCATCATATAATTTTACTTTTAGGTATTATAATTTTCTATAAATAATGTATCACCAACCAAAGTGAATATAAAACCATCACCACGATATTATGATTCCTACGTAGTATGTGTCTATAGACCATTCATTTTTCACAAGGTCTTGTGGTACATATTATTAGGACAACAATTTTTGCATCTCTAGGATTAACTAAATCCCTATAATTCTTTCTCCCAATATCTCAAATAGATTTGATCACCCTATAATAGATATATTTTCTATAACATGACTATATCGTTACTATAATAGGGATTTACGTAATATCTTTAGAAAAAATTAATATGATTACTATATATGCAGAATCAATTTTTTTTGGATGAAATATTATTTATATCCTATAAAACGCTTTTAATATAAACATGTAATCTTATGAAAATGGATTTATATCATAACAAATATTATTAGATATCCATTATTCCTTAAATATCTCATATATTACGTGATAATTTCAAAATTTTCAATGATTTTCTCAAAAAAAAGTATCTTCAAAGCATGAGTTTTAACATTGATGACTATTCTACATACATCATAAATTTGACCTGTATATGGAAATGTGTGTGTTAGAAATACTCTAATATATATGTTAACATATAATAATTTCAATCAATCCTCTTTATTGTCACCATTGATTTGATGTGGATCATGAAATGTGCATTTAGTAATTACTCAACACTATATTATATTTAACGATTATAGATTGGTAAAGATATTATTTAGCACACCAGCACCTAGAATATTATATCTTCTAACCATTCATATTCAATAATTTACTTTCACAATCCTTAATTACATTAAATAATTTTATGAATTATACATACCACTAGCTTACCCTTGGAATAGTTCATTCTCTATATATGAAAAAATTCGGAAAGAGTTATGGATAACCTTGAGAACTAATTGTTTATTTTTCCATAACTAAGAATGTATGTGTGTCTATAGTACCTAATTTTTTAATGTAAAAATATTCTAAAACCATATTGACTGTATCCTGGAAAACTAATTAGTTTTTCTGGAAAATGTATCATCTTACCCCAAATTGGTTGTATAGTATTAAATTTATATTCATCAAATTTTTCCAATGATTTATGCTTTGTAGAGATATTTTTAGTGTCATAAAACCCAAAAAATAAATTCATTATAGAATTGAGATAATGTCCCCTTAAGCTCAAATGAAACGCGAGATAAATATTTTTTTATTAATTAAAAACATTTCATCTAGAACCATTTAATTGGAAACTATAATTTGTGTGCTTCTCAAATCTAACATAGGAACTATACATTATCAATATCTTAGAGAAGAAAACATGCTTATAGTAATGTTTATATTAATAATTGGTATCTAAATATTGATAAACATATGTGAGAGGAATTTTTTTTAGTACACAAGAATTATTTTAGAATAATCAAAAATAATAATAATATATATAAGGAAGAAGCGACTTCGGGCTCCATCAATTATGTACACATCATTTATCATCCAAAGAATTATTTCCAAACATGCAGAACAAATAACATTTTATTTAATACCACATTTATTTGTTAGACAATGAAAAGATTCCTCTCATGTGACAATTACCATTTCTAATTTTATAGATTATTTCATATTTTTCTTTACAAAAAATAAAGATTAAACTTTATTTATGTTATTATTTCCAAGAACAACGTTACCAAAAATTTATTGAATTAATTTTCTTTATTTACAATTAATTTGGTAATATTAAATGAAATTAGATTTTATATAAGAACTTAATATAAAATTGTAATTTTTTGGATGATTGTGATCCATTGTTCAATTTAAATGTTTCTATTATAATCAACATCCATTCATATCTCACTTCACAGAGTCCCCACAAGCTTCTCATAGATGAGAAACACGTAATGTTATCTATATAATTATTTTACATTGACCACTCACATCAGAATTTGATGATATAATTATGATATAACCATCATATGCATCATACATGAGTGTCTTGTAACCATTTTTACACACCCTCTTTCTGAGGAGGCATAATATGTATTGAGGACATTGTCACCTTGAATTTATGATGACATTGTTTTCAAGAGTTCCATTACTACTATTTGGAAACTCATTCTAGTTTCTAAATTTTCATTATCCAATATTATCAGAGTGTACTTATAGAATTACATTAAATTTTCAAAATTAAATTGTACTTTAGTACTTTTATATTGATTTCTTATTAGACTTTACCTGATTAATTAAAGTCATTAAATGTCCCCCCATATTTTATCAAACCTTAATAGTCCTAGCAATTAGATTCAAAATAACTAGTCTCTTGAGTACTCTAGAGGAAAGGATCCTTTAAACCCCTACTCATAGTCAACAATATTTGGTTATTCCACTACTCTAATTGTCCAAGGTAGTCACTAATCTGGCCAATTTCATTAATCTAATGCTTCATAATCTATACAATGGAGTACCATCTCTTAAAAATAATTACCTTTCATGGTCAATAATTTTCCTCTAAAGTTACAATATGTTATATTTGGATACTCCTTTTCTTGAAACATTATATATTTAAACCCATCAACATCATAATAAATCCATCTATGTTGGATGTACTGTCAACTTTGGAAAATGAGAACCCCAAACACGTAGTTTTGTTAAGATTTGAGTGATGGAAGGAATTCCATGACTTATTATTTTCCTTGAATTATTTGGATATATAATCTTTGTTAATTAAATCTTTTTCTTTTTAACTTTGTTGTACTATGTGATCTCTCTCACAATATAAGAATTCTTTTAAATAGAAATCATTTACCACACATGATCATTTTTATCCTTTCCGGAATTTTTATTATTTTACTATGTGATCACATGTAATAAATACACATTAAAATAATAATAAATAATACAGATGATAAAATAAATAAATAAGGACATGATCATTATCCATTAACTATAGTTTAATAAATCTAGAAAATAATGGATTAACTGATACCCTATGGTAATTTCATAATACAATACCTAACTTGAATTGAAATGATCGTAAATCCTATTTATTTTATGTTTTTTCACAACACTATCCCTCCACTCAGACATATTTTCCATGAACTCTCTGATCATTTATATGTATACTCACAAAATGATGATGGGATCCTGGGGTCCAAAAATAAATTTTATCAAATAAATGTGGACCACATGCCCTTAAACAAATTACATATTGAACAATGATGAAAAAAACATCAAAATAAAATATTTATTACATTTTAAAAATCATCAATTAAATAATACATTAAATAAATAATACAGAAAAAAAAGCATGGTTCGGTCTCGATTCATGATCTATCAAAATGCAGTTACACATCATAAGAGAAATTATATTTTCTAATGATTAACTCAAGTGTGTTTTTAGGGCATTTACATGAATTAAAATAATTTTAATTAATTATTGATACTTACCACAACACCCCAATAATTTAATTAATTCTAATAAAATTAAACTAAATAAAACAAAACAAAATAAAAATATTCATTTTTTTATAATTATTTGGGTCTATTTGGACCTAAATAATGTACCCTAAAATTAATTTAGGGATCTCGAAGGGTTAAATGGGTCAATACGTGATGAATATAACTAAATTGGTATAGCCTAAGAGAGGCAATTCTTTTAAAGTACATATAATACATTTATATATATAAAAAATAAATTGATAAAAATTTCTAAATTAATATTTTTTCTTGTTTTTATATTTTTTAAAAAAGATTCCATTGGAAGAACTGAATAAGCTTCAATGGGAAGATATTTCATTTTAAATAAATAAGATTCTATTAACAAGATTCCAAAGGAATATGTGGCATTTTGATGAAACTGGATTCCAAGGGAATCATTATCATTTTAATTAGACAAGCTTTAAATGAATTTTTTTTCCAACATACTACCCCAACCACCATTTGGTATATCTGTCTAAAATGTAACATACTCACAACATGCTCCAACTAAAATTTTATGAAAGTAGTTTCCATTAAAGAGAGGAAAAATATAAAATGTTAAATTTCATAGAAATGTTTTTGTGAAACTCATCAATCATCAACAAACCATATCATGGATATACATACATGGGTAGACGCATTGTTAGCTATGTTGGGAAATTATCCAAATATATTTCCTTATTAGTTTAATATTTAATTTAAATTTAAATATTTTTTATTAAATAATTATATTTTCCCTTTGATTCTAATTAAAGGAACCTTGGGCGCATAAAAAGCATTAAAAATGAAAATTGTCAATTTTTCGGTTTGGATACATGTTTAAAACACTAAATACAGAAAACCCATTTCCATGTTTTCTCAATTTATCATGTGTTATTAAATTTAAACATGAAAAATAAAAACTAAATGAAATCTAATGAGGAACCATATTTATTTGAGGTTGTAGGTTTGATTCACTCACCATTGGTGTATAGTGGAATGACACCAACTGTGGTTCCCAATATATCATCTAAATGATCAATAAAATTACAAAAAAAATTCTCTATGTACCACAGGTGATTTCATGGGAAATCGAACATGTTTATGACATCCCTTCAATAACATAATGATAGTGGAATGGAACAAGATTTTGGGATCAATGCGACATTATTCTTCCTTTGAAATATTCATCTAAGAATATTAGAGGAGATGAGTTTAGGGATTCTATCTCTAAATTCGTCCACATGTCTTATCTAATTATTCATAAGGCTTAAATGAGCTTCCATACATTTGTTATACCTTACAAGATTGAACATTGGTCTCTGTAATGTATTAAGCATCATTTTAGACCACTACACAAATGTATGACTTAATAAACCTTCATTAAATGTCAGAAATATTTTATCACTCACTTTTAACACTAAAAATTCTTATTTTATAAAATAAAAACCATTAAAATAGATTTTAAGATCCAAAAATAATTTAACAAACCATGAACTCCTATCATTTGATCGAAATATTATATTTTCTCATTTTAACTTTTATGAAAAAACATGTTAATACCTTGAGATTTAAATTCAAATATCATTATTATAAACATGAATAATACAATTGATATATTTTTACTTTTGATATGTAGGACTTGGATATTAAATGACCCTTTTATGTGGGGCCACATTGTTCAAAATATTTTTTATTAGAATTGGTGGAACCTATGGATATATGCTGTGTGAGAACCTCAACGTCCTTATCTCTATAGTATTGAGTCTAACCCATAGGAAAAAATTAATTTATAGAAACCCATCATGTACCTTATAGAGATAAACAATATCATAACTATGAATACCTCATGTGAACATGTTATATGTAATATAATATATTTGTATCGTGATATCTCATAATGAAATATGCTCACTTGTGTTATCATCCATATATTTCTTTATAAATTTCATGAACATACTGGAAAACGTTATATTTTGTTCTATGTCCCTGTATTTAATGAAGGTACTACCATCTTGGTCAGCCTATACACATGATATATCTATTCCTTTATACTGAAGCAACAAATTCTATCTTGATCATTCAGAAAATTCCATAACACCATTGATTCACTTGACACAATCTGCCTCTCCATGAATTTACATTCATGGTTTTAAACAATCATATAATATTGTGATCAGATGATTCGTATAGATCATGATCTCATGTATAAAGACCAATCCAAATGTTTGTAATTATAAAAAACCAATGACATCTAAAAAATATGGTCTTACTATTAGTAGATCATTCCTCGTGATATAACATACTCGATATCACTGTGTATAAATATTAAGAGAATATGTCTCAATGATTAGGATCACCCAACACACAATTGTTATATATCATCTCTATATATTCAGTATGATGTAACTAGAGAATATGAAATTTATTTTATATTACAACAATAGTATCTCTAGGTTCTTATTATAGATGGGAACATCTATATGATTTTGATACAATTTGTAATGTAAAGAAATTACCATGTCAACATTGCATGTAGAAGTATAAACACAGTTATGTTATGAATAAACACATGTATATATCAAACTATATACAGGTAACGGTATTCAACATACATAAATGAGTTGGGTTTAAGGCACCCAATCACCATAATTTATTCAATAATAAAATAAATTTTTAATTTTTTAAAAAATATTAGATAAAATATACCTAATTTTTGAATTTATATTATAAAAATGTACTTATAATTATTTTTGTAGCATTTTATGAAAATATTATTTTTAGTAAAAAAATATTGTTTTCTATGAAATTAATAATTTTCATGAAATTATAAATATATGAGAATAAACTAGAAGATAATAAAACTATTTAAGACATAAATTATTAAATTGAGTAATTTAATCATACCCAGATGTATTAACAACCATTCCACACCTAACCCACCTAAATTTCATTCACTTTCATTCTTACCCATATTGTTAACATTCTTTTATATGGAAGGTGCACATTTCTTTAGTAATAAAATTATACCACTTCTAACTCTATTATGGTTCACCTATAATATTATTTTCACATAATAATATAATATAATTATTTATCCAATTAAATTATTACACATCAATAATCATTGCAACCCCATAATATATCATAAATTATCTATTTTCATTAATACATTCAAGAGAAATTTTAAAGTCTATGAATTTATAACATTTTATTTACTTTTATTCTAATATTTATTTCTTCAACCTCCGATAATATATTTTATCCATGATATTATGTTAAAATCTGAATTAATGATATTCATTTATGTTACTATACTAATTTATTATTCTTATAATTAATTCCTTTGAAACCATTCAAATAATTAAAATGCCATCATGCATACATGCAAACTATTTTCTCTTGGCACAACATGTCCTATTTTTCATCCCAACCTTGTATTTGTAGGGAATTATTTTTAAATTAATATATATTATATTTATATCACGATTATGATTTGGAAATGGTAACTCATTTTTCTTCATAACACAATCATATTTTATCAACAATTAATGACCATGTGTATGTGCCAAATTACCTCTTCCAAATAGAGAAACATTTTATGTTCCATTAATTCCAATCATGAATGTTTTTTTATACATAGAAATTATTTTTAATACACTATTGATATCCTATATTTTATGAAATTTTTTTCTATATAAAATTAAATATGGTGAATATGTCATGATAATTTCATCAAAATCGACAAACCACCTCATGTAACCGACATGAGTTGAAAAGATTTGATAAATGAAAATTTTGTGAAAATTAATAGACCATTGGAAATTAAATATAGATGAAATATACTATTATAATGTTTCTAAATGAATATAATATAAATATACAAGATGTTTAGTACAAGTGTATAACTCTTTCTGGCATAAAGTTAATGGATCTCTTGTACTTTCCTCATAACTTTCTAGTTACTCTTTCAAATTATTTTTCTCCCATTTATGACATATTATTCTCATGTAATTATTATATTTTTCTATATATTACCCTTAAATATATTTCTAGTTTAATACCACTACCATTATTGGTGTTATTTATGTTTTTAGTTTCCTTAAAAATATGCACATTTAAGAGAACATGATTTATATAGATTTTCAAAATTCATTTATCATGTCCACCATCACCTTGATCATGTTTTTTACCCTTAATAGATTTTATTTTAATGTTTTAATTTATATATATATTTATGCTTTAAATTCTTAATTTAATGGAAAATTATGATCTCCTCACTCAAAAAGATCCATTTTATCGAACAACATCACTATCGTGGGTCATATTTTATTCTTACTTCTTCAAACCTTCTCATATATTTTTATTCATTGGGAATGTATAAAAAATTATCATATTCATTTCAGATTTCAATTTCCAAATAATTTTAATTCTTTATTCTCTTGTTATTCTTTATGTTATAGATTTTAGATATTTCTTAAGACAATATAATAAAACTGAGTTCTTCTCGTGGGGTTTTACAATGTATGTGAATTATGTTTGGATTATTTTACTTATTTGGAAAACATTAAAATGATTTTAATTATGTGATGGATGGTAATAGAATGATATATCCATCAAATGTATTGGGTAATGTTTTTATTTTATGAGATATCATGGTTCGTGGATAGTGAGCCTAGCCAACTATGAGAGTGGGAAGTCTTGCCAGCCAACTATGTTATGTTAATCAGCCAGGGTGCCTCAAAATAGGATTACGATATCATTTTTATGTTATTTAAAAATTAATATTACTACATTTTATTATTATATGAAGTATTTTGGATTTTCCAATTTATTATATATATATGTCACGATTCCATTTTTATGATCATTCTCTTTATGATGTCATGTTTTTCTTCCCATGTTATGATAATTTATCTTGTATGTTCCCATACTAGTATTTATAGATCTTCCTTTTGCTTATTTATATCTCTTAGGTTATCCCATTAAGATTCAATAGGATTGGATCACTCTAATATGATGAAATAAATATAATGACATAAGGTCTTAAGGTATGTTATATATGTGTATAATCCTCCACAGATATTATACCCAAGATACTAGACATGTGTTTTTTTTATATTTTGTTAAAATTTACGAAATAATATGTGATAAGGTTTGGGTTATAATGAATTTGGTGCCTTTGGACCTTTTCTAGTATAATATTGATGTCTATATTCAACCTTAATAACATTTACTGATGACTAGTGTTGATATGTCCATGTCTACTTGATGAGATATAAGTATAAGACCTTTGATAAATTAAACGAGTTAAAAAATAAATTATAAAATAAAATCAGTAATAAAAAAAAGAAATTCAATGTAATTAAGGGGGGTGAATATCTTAACCCAGAGATTTTCGACATTCTACAATTGATTCAGATTTTATCTTAGCTCTCTCCACTTTATAAACCACAGTGGAATTGTGTTATTGAAAATATGAATGATACTTTCGTAAAATGGAATGGTCAAGCATTAAAAATGAAAATCACCCATTTTCCTTTCGAGGATATGAGTTATAAAACAGAAAATCACACTAAACCATGTACCTTGTAAAGCTGAAAATTTATTTCAATCAACATTATGTAGTATAAATAAACTCATTTTGTCCCATACATTTGTATATAGATGTGAGACAGTTGTTAATTCCAACATTGGTGGGGAACTAGATCCAAGAGGCATAAAGTATATATTAATAGGATAACCAAATGAAACAAAGTTATATTATATATATAAACCCTTAGACACGAATGTGATTATTGTAAGACAATCCATCTTTTTGGAGATGGAGAACATCCTAAAAAGGATAGTGGGAGGAATATGGATTTAAATTAAGTTGATTCTTAAGATACATATTAGTTGGTATAAGAATATGTTCCATAGGTCCCTATAGAATAATGTTTTTCCTAAACCATTAGTACTAAATTTTAGTACCAGAGGTATGAAAACAAAAAAAATATGGTATTCTAGTCACTGAATATGGTGACTCATTACTTATTGAAAATAATAAACCACAATCCTAAAGATAGGACATAGAGAGATTACATGTTTCCATATGGAAATAACCTATAAATTCTGAAATGAATTATATTTCTTAGAAATAAGTTTTATTTTTGGGAGATCCACTAGTTGATTTAAATCATATTGGGTGTAAATGGGTATTAAAGATAAAATTGGACATATAAGGTAGAGTAAATACCTACAAATCACAACCAATGGATAAAGGGTTTATGTTTCATTAAGGTATTGACAATGATGAGTCCATTTTTCAATTATCTATGTTTATGTCAATAATATTTTCACTTATTAATTTATCTTACCATGAATATGGAAATTGATAGAGGTATGTCCAAACAACATTCCATAATGGAAACCTTCAGGAACAATTCTACAAGATATAACATTAAGGGTATGTGACTCCATGTAATGCCAAAAAAAATTCATGTTTTAAAGAACCATTTATATATTCATGAAAACATCTGGTTCATGGGGAATTCAATATAATGACAAAATAAAGAATTTAGTCTCATGAATAATGAATGTGATCTATGTGTTTACAATAAATTCATTGAGAGTAAAATCATTATCCAAGTAGTCTTTGTTGATGGTATATTTCTAATTTGAAATGATATAATAGTCTTAGAATCAGTTAAGTACTAGTTAAAGATTTTAATTACTATGAAATAACTAGTTAAAGTTACTTATATTATAGGGATCAAGATCATTCGTGATAGGTCAATAAGGTATCTTAAATGTAGTCAAAGTACAAACATTGTCAAGATACTATTGGGATTTATTATAGAACAATCCATGAGAGGATGTTTTTTCTACTGTCACACAGTATACATCTTTCCTAGAAAATGTACCCTCATAGAAAAGAGGAGAAAGAGGGAATTTATAAGATCGAATTTTCTTCAATGGTAGGATAAATCTTGTTTTTCCTTTTATGTACACGGATTGATGTTTCCAATTCATTGGGCATTGAAGGAAGATTCAATGGTGATCCAGGTTAAAAACATTGATTCATTGTTAATGATTAAGTATCTAGGAAAAAATAAAGATTTATTTATAGTGTATGATTGATATAAGGATCTGTTAATCAGGGGTTATACTCATTCTAGATTTCAAAAAGAGCAGAATGATATAAACCCATAGTCAATATATGTCTTTAGTCTCAATGGAGGATTTGAGAGTTAGAATAGTTCAAAATAGACAATTGTTTCAAATTATAAAAATAGTGGTTGATAATATAATTTCCTAGGATATAGAAAAATAAGTTTTTTATTTAAGAAAATTTTTATGAAAATTTCATGTGGAACTAATCAATAATATCCTATTACATTATATGGTAATATTTTTGTAGTGGTCATTGATCGTACCACGATTCACTGTTTTATTACACCCTTACACCGCAATTTTAAACTAGTTTAGTAATGAATATTCCAAATATAATAATAAATTTCACTTTATGTTTGAATCAATAAATTAATTTTAATCAATATTATAATGGGAAATGTTACTTGTTTTTATTTTTTCAATGTAGGTGGAGGTGATTTGGAGGGTCCTTGATGATGTGGAAGAAAAATGGGCCAAAATTGCATGGATCCATGGACATCTGTCCACTGTTTTGAATAGTACGCAAACTCCGTGCATCCAAATGGGCTGAAGGTTTGTGGGCCTATCCAAAATTTAATTGTCTGAATTTAATTTTAAGGGACCCAATCCTGATTCGGCTTCTATGGGGCCCATCCGAACTAATCTGTCCAAGACACCGAATTTGGACCAAGTCAAATGCGGTGTTCTATATTTTATAAATATCATGAGCTGTATTTGTTCAAATGGTACCAAAAATTAGGAGGAGACAGTAAAGAGGTAGGGATACAACTTTTCAAATTTCTACAAAGCGAGATAAGACTATCTGAATGCTGAAACGCATCGTGCAAGTGGATTGATGTAATCTGTGTGCCTAAAACCACCTTCAAATTTTCCTATAAAAGGGAACCAAGGGAACATCATTTGTAAGTTCGGCCAAGGAGTGAAGTTATGATAATTTGGAGTCCTAGAGGAGTATCCTAATCACCTTTGAGGTTCCGGAGGCCCCTATCCTCTTAGGGGATTCACGGATTAAGAAAGTGTTCCACCCGAGCTTCCTCCTCCTCCCGATGTCAAGCTAAAAGTTGGGTGTTAGTTGTGAGGGAGCTAAACACATGTCAAGGGAGTTCTGATGCATAAATTAGATACTGGTTTGGAGTAATTTGGGTGTTTAAACATTTCATTCCATGTATCTTATTTTATTTCAGATTTTAATGCTTGATTTGATACATGTGATTGATATGCTCTTAAAATCTAACCGATCGGTGTGAGGTTTTGAGTGCGTGACTTGTGTTGTTCCGATTGGACATCACAAGAATCCTTTTCATACCCAACGTATTGAGATTTCAATATGATTTGGAAGCTCTTATTCAATGCATAAGTACTGGACCTTGACAATACGATTGTTACCTCAAGGTTTGGTCCTTAAAGCATTGAAATAAAAGCTTATGAATTAATCGAGATTCCAATTAACTCCAACCAAATAATTACTCTAATCCCAAGATGAATCTCTATGAAAAATGAAGTTGATATGTGTGTAGTGAAATCACATAGAACCTTTTATCTCATATTTCTGAAAAGACACTTGGTCACTCATCTTTTAAGCTATTTCATCTAAGTCATTGCTTTAAACTGTTTTCAAAACCACCCCTTCTCTTAGTCATTTTTATTAAAAATACACACTCTAAACCTACCAATTCTCCTTGAGAGACGACCTAGGGTCTTACCTATACTATAAATCATCCTTAAAAATATAATCAATTTGACGTGTCATGACAATGTGGTCAAATTTTGGAGCTGTTGCCAGGGAGCGCTTTGGTTTTTTGTGAGTGTTTTGGATAATTGTTTTTGTAATTTTTGTGAATATTTGTTTTGTTTTATCATATACCTATGAATTTATTTTTGTGTTCTAATTTATTTATTGATTAGGTTCTGTGTATGAAATGTTCTACTCTAGGAGACCTACAAACTTTTGATCCCGAACTGGAGAGGATCCTACATCAATGAAACCGAGACACACAAGACCACACTTTGAAGGAGGAGACATCAAATCTTAAAATTCTTCTTGACCCTTATTATTCTTCTGAAACCAAAGTTAAAATTGAACATAACTTGTGTCACATGTCTGAAAATAATTGAACACTAAAAGAACTAACCTCACCTGATGTTGATATCTGACCCACTTACATTCAATTACAAGGAGAGGAACCCAATTTTGAACTAAAATATGGTTTAATTCATTTATTACCATGATTTCCTAGACTGCCTGTAGAAGATCCTCATAAGAACATAAAAGAATTTCATACTGTGTGTTCAACCTTAAAACCTGCTAATGTGGATGAACAACAAGCGAAGCTTAGGGCATTACCGTTTTCATTAGAATGCACTGCAAAAGATTGGTTATACTATGTCAATTCACCAATTAGGGACTGGGCAGACATGAAGCACCTTTTTCTTGAAAAATACTTCCCAGCCTCTCGAACTACAACTATATGGAAAGAAATATGTGGTATAAGACAATCTTAAGGGGAAACATTACATGAATATTGGGAACGCTTTAAAATTTTATGTTCAATTTTCCCACACCACCAAATAAGTGATCAACTTTTAATTCAATATTTTTATTAAGGTTTGATTCCTATTGATTGAAATATGATTGATGCTGCTGCAGGTGGTGAATTGGTAGATAAGACCCCAATCGCTGCAAGAACCCTCATTGAGAACATGGCACAGAGCCCTCAACAATTGGGTACACCGTCCAGTTTTCCCATTCAAGGTGTCCATGAGGTGAAAAGTACTGAGTTTGAGAAGAAGGTAGACGCAATGTTTGAAGAGGTAAGTACCCTTCTATGACATCTTGCTCTCTCCCAAGGTAAATCTCAATCTCCTTCTCCCATCCATTGTGGAATCTGCTCTTCTGACACCAACTATTCTGACCAATGTCCTCAATTGAGAGAAACTTCTGAGAGTTGTGAAGAAATATTTACAGGACGCCTCTTTAACCAAACCTTTAGAAAATAACCATACTATCCATCCAACCAAGGGTGTAAGGACAACAATGCCTATAGGCAAGGGGGTATTCAAACCAACCTGAACAGCAATGGAACCAACAGGGCTAGAGTAGTCATCCACCACCACCCAGAAATCCTCAACCACCCCAAAGGCCATTCCAACCACCCCCTCCAAAAACCGAGCTTAGCCTAGAAGATATGATGATGAAAATGGCTTCCAATAATATCCAATTCCAACAAACCACCCAAGCAGCCATACAAGACCTAAAGACCCAACTAGGCCATCTTGCCAACTCGGTGGGGGAAATCCAAAGCCATGGGTTGGGAAAACTACCATCTCAACTAGTAGTAATCCCTAGGTATAAAGGAAATATTAGTTCCATCACCCGTAGGAGTTGGGACACAACTGAAAAGCCAAAGGACCCCTCCATTAGAGTCCTCCCATCCAAAGGAAACCACCATCCCAACTGCTGAAAATGGTCCAAGAGAAGAAAACCCTTTTCTTGAGAGAAGCCCTTCCGACGGAAAGACTGTTGCAATTGATGAGTCACCTATCCCAATCATTCATCTTACATTTCCTCAAAGTTCTGTCCAAACTAGGAATCCAATAGAAAACGAACTTGATAAATAAATCTAGTAAACATTCAAGAAAGTACAGGTTAAAATTCCTTTGATTGATGCTATGAAGCAAATTTCAAGATATGTCAAGTTTCTGAAGGAGATGTGTACACACTGAAGGAGGCTTCATGGTGATGATAAGGTGAGCCTAGGGAAGAATGTTTTAGCATTGATAGAGCCATCACTTCCCACCAAGTGCAATGATCCTGGGACATTCTGGATTCTGTGAACCATAGGGGAGTATTCATCTTCCAACGCTATGCTTGATTTGGGTGCTTCTATTAATGTGAGGCCTAACTCTATTTACTCTTCATTGTAGGTCGGTGAATTGAATCCCACAGGTATTGTCGTTCAGCTAGCAAATCGGAGTACAACACACCCCTCTGGTATGTTAGAGGATGTTATTGGGATAGTGAAAAATTTAATATTTCCTACTGGTTTTTACATGCTTAAAATGGAAGATGATAGGATGAATGTTCATTCCCCAATTATATTGGAGAGACCTTTCTTGAAAACCTCCAAAACCATAATTAATGACCATAATGGTACATTATCTATGGAGTTTGGTGGTAATACTGTCCACTTCAAAATCCTTGATGCCATGAAGCACCCGTCAGAAGAACACTCCTCTCTCTCTGTCAATTCAATTGATGTTCTCCCTTCCCCTGAAACAACTTATTTCCATTGACGTGATCCCCTTTCTAAGTTTTCTTCATTGATTGAAATGTTAGGTAATGAATCATGCATTGATTATTATAGCCGTCTAAAGAACTGTCATGCATGTTTGTTAATTGATGATTTCTTGAACACAGAGGATCACATGACCATCGATGATACTGCTAAGCTTGTAAAAGCTCATTCCTCATCTGAGGATGTTACCATTGAGCAGTTATATGAGATCAGTGACTTCTCATATTCACACACACTTCCATCAATCCAATATCCCCCAAATTTGGAACTAAAACAACTGCCTCAAGATTTAAAATACTCATATCTTGAGAATGGAAACAAGTTTCCCGTCATCATTGCTAGTTCCCTCCCTCCTGAGCATGAATTGTGATTGCTTGATCTTTTGAAGAAGTATAAACAAGATTTGGGATGGACACTTGCTGAAATTCTTGGCATTATCCCATCAATTTGTACACATCATATTTTAGTAAATTATGAGGCTAAACCAGTGAGGCAGTCATAACGTCGACTGAACCGAAAACCACGTGATGTTGTTAAAAAATAAGTAAATTTTTTTTGGCTACCGGAATCTTTTACCCTATCTATGACAGCCAATGGGTCAGCCCCATTCAAGTAGTTCCTAAAAACTGGCCTTACTATAGTTAAAAATGAAAACAGTGAATTGGGTCCAACTCGTGTGAAGAATAGTTGGTGCGTCTGTATAGACTATCGCCGACTAAACAAACACACTAGGAAGGACCATTTTCCATTGGCATTAATTGACCAGATGCTAGAGAGGATAGTAGGAAAGTCCTATTACTGTTTCCTTGATGGTTATTCTGGATACATTCAGAAACATATTGCCCCTAAGGACCAAGAAAAGACAACCTTTACTTGCCCCTTCGGTGCATTTTCTTATAGAAGGATCCCATTTGGTCTGTGCAATGCTCCAGGTACTTTCCAACGATATATGGTTAGTATTATTTCATATTACCTAGAGAATTACATGTTAGTTTTTATGGATGATTTTAATGTTTATGGATCCTCTTTTGATGAATGATTGAGTAGTCTTTCTCCTGTACTACGAAGCTATATTGAAATGAATCTCGTATTAAATTATGAGAAATTCCATTTCATGGTGCGACAAGGCATAGTTTTGGGACATGTCATTTCTGGGGAAGGTATCCAAGTTGAAAAATCAAAAGTAGATATCATTTCCTCTCTAACATTCCCTAAAAATGTTCGGGATGTGCGGTCTTTCCTGGGTCATGCTGGATTTTATCATCGTTTCATTCGTGACTTTAGTAAAATTGCACCCCCCCTCTCCTGATTACTCCAAAAATAAAAAGATTTTGATTTTGATATAAAATGTGAGGATGCTTTCAATAAGTTAAAATGGAGTCTCACATCACCCCCGGTAATCCAACCACCTCGGTTGGATTTACCATTTGAGCTCATGTGTGAAGAATCTAACTATGCAGTTGGGGCAGGCTTATCACAAAGGGACGACCGAGCTCCACATGTCCTAGCTTATGCCTCACGTACTCTGGACCCTGCCCAAGGAAACTATAGCACAACTTAAAAATAATTTCATGCCGTAGTGTTTTCCTTGGATAAATGCAGGTCATACCTTCTAGGGTCCAAAGTCGTTGTGTTCTCAGACCATGCAGCCCTCCGATATCTCCTAAATAAACCAGAAGCCAAACCACGTCTCATTCGCTAGATTCTCCCCCTTCAGGAATTTAATCTAGAAATTAGGGATAAAAAAGGAGTAGAGAATGTGGTTGCTGACCATATTAGTAGGATTATCCCATCCTTGGACATTGACTCATCCCCCTGTATTCCCATAAATGAATTGTTTCCTGATGAGCAATTGTACCGAGTGCAAGATATTATTCCTTGCTTGCTGAAATTGTAAATTATTTGGTAGTGTCTTGCATTCCTGCAAATTTCACCAAAAACCAGGCCGACCGTCTAAAACATGAATCTCGTTGGTATATTTGGGATGACCCCTACCTATGGCACACTTGTATTGATCATGGTATTAGGCGTTGTGTTCCTGATAGTGAGTTTCAGTCAGTCCTTAGGTTCTGCCACACACTTGCTTGTGGGGGCCACTTTGGTCCCCAACGGACTGCTCGCATGGTCATAGATTCTGGTCTCTTTTGGCCCACTTTGTTTCGGGATTCCCACGAATATTTTAAATCTTGTCCTCACTATCAAAGAATATGGAATGTCTCTAAAAAAAATGAGATGCCCCAACAACCCTTACTCTTCCATGAAATTTTCTATGTTTGGGGCATTGACTTTATGGGACCATTCCCCATTTCATTTGGGAAACATTACATTCTTCTGGCAGAGGATTATGTTTCAAAGTGGGTAGAGGAATGAGCCACGAGGACAGATGATTCCAATACAGTTGTGTAATTTTTGAGAACCCAAATATTCTGTAGGTTTGGATTACCTAGGTTTATCATCAGTGATCTGGGTTCTCATTTCTGCAACCGCACAATGCAATCTCGTTTGCACAGGTATGTGATTGGGCATCGAGTGTCTACTGCTTATCACCCACAAACAAATGTTCAAGCTGAGGTGTCAAATAGAGTGGTAAAACAGATTATTGATATAACGGTTCATCCAAACAGAAAATACTGGAGTCTTAGACTCAATGATTTATTATGGGATTACCGTACTGCATTCAAAACTCCAATTGGCATGTCACCATATCAGCTACTGTTTGGGAAGAGTTGTCACCTCCCTGTTGAGGTAGGGCACCAGGCGTATTGGGCTATTAAACAATGCAATTCTAATCATTCTGGTGCAGGTATTCAACGGAAGTTGCAGATTCAGGAGTTGGAGGAAATGATAAGAGATTCATATGAGAACTCCTGAATTTATAAGGAGTGAACCAAGGCTGCCCACAACCGTCTCATCCTTCATCGTCAATTCCACATCAGGAAGAAGGTCCTCCTCTACAATGAAAGGATGAAGTTGCACCCTGGTAAGCTTCGTTCCCATTGGTTTGGACTTTACATTGTTACTAATGTCTCTCCATTTGGTGTTGTCCAAGTTCAAAATGAATACACCAAGCAAACCTTCACTGTCAATGGGTAGCGGCTGAAGCACTTCCATGAAGCCATTCCGGAGTTCCCAATGGAGGAACTCCATTTTCAAGAAGCGGTCTATGAATAACACTCACCAGGTTTTATCCTGTCTTCCCACAGTATCTTTTATTACAGTGAGGACACTTCATTCTCTATGTGTGTGTGTGTGGGGGGGGGGGGGTGGATACATTCATGGGATAGTTAGGAATTTTCATTTTTTCTCCTTTTGTTTTCTCTTTTTGGCCTTCTTTATGGTATTTTAATTTTTCCCCATCAATAATTTAGAAGTTCCATGATTTGGCGAGAATAATGTGGGGAAAGTAAAAATACCATAACGAAGGCTAAAAAGAGTATTTGTATGAATTTAACATCAGGTGGTGATTTTTAGTGAATTAGTTTTCTGTCAATGATATAAATGGTCGTATCTATGTGAAACATTTGAGATGATTGATGCCCATTGTGTGAGTATTTTTTTGGGAAAACTGTGTCACTGATATCTCCACAATTTTTTGCACCAAACTACAACGTTTGATTATTTATTACTTAATATATGGTAAATTTATGTTGGGTTAATGTTTTTCAGCGTTAAAGGATATTTCCATACGTTTGTTCCTTATCCGATCTGTTTCATTACTGTACCAGATTGACCTATGCGTGTGTACCTAATGTCCGACTGTTGTATGCCCTCAAAAAAAATTGTTGTGTATTGGGCTGGTAAAACACCACTCCTCATCAACCTTTGATCTTGTTATAACTATTTCAATTAGTTTCGTGAGGAGATCAAACAAGGGTTGAGAGATGAGTGTGAGATTTGTTCCAATTGCAACTTCAAAAAAATATAATAAATGAGGGGATTGATGAAATGTGCAACATATGGGGATATCTAGGTCGGGAGATTATGGTTTGACTTATGGGAATGCTTAAATGAGTGGGTCTTGAAATATTATTGCAATGGATGTAGGACAGGTTCGGTGACAAAATCATTTAAGCTAAAAAATGTTAAAATAACATATATTTATTGGATAACAAGTGGAATGAATAGCATGGAATGGTTTCCACACACACACATGGAGAGTTAGTGTCATGGATTACTTATGAATTCCTTTCTCAATTGGGTATCATGAATCTTTTTGAATTTTTCTATGATATGATTTATGAGACATCTTTTTCTATTTTCACTAAGAAGAACTCCTTGGTGTGGTTTGTGCATTGATCACTTTACTTTAAATAAAATTTACTCAAATGATAAATCTTCAGGATGTGGGAAATATATATATATATATATATACATCATTGTATATGGATATGTGACTTTTCCTAGGAGTGAAAATGTTTAGGTGTGGGGTTGTGATCGTACCACGATTCACTGTTTTATTACACCCTTACACCGCAGTTTTAAACTAGTTTTGTAATGAATATTCCAAATATAATAATAAATTTCACTTAATGTTTGAATCAATAAATTAATGTTAATAAATATTATAATGGGAAATGTGACTTGTTTTTATTGCTTCAATGTAGGTGGAGGTGATTTGGAGGACCCTTGATGAAGTGGATGACAAATGGGCCAAAATTACATGGATCCGTGGACATCTGTCCACTGTTTTGAATATTACGAGAAATACGTGAATCCAAATGGGCTGAAAGTTTTTGGACTTGTCCAAACTTTAATAGGATACATTTCATATTGAGGAACCCAATCCTGGTTCGGCTTCAATTGGGCCCATCCGATTTGATCTGTCCAAGACACTGAATTTGGATCAAGTCAAATGCGGTGTTCTGTATTTTATAAATATCATGAGCTGTAGTTTTCCAAACGGTGCCAAACATTCGGTGGAGACATTCAAGAGGTAGGGATAAAACTGTTCGATTTTCTCCAAAGTGAGATAATATTGTCTGAAGGACGAAACACGTCATGCAAGTAGATTGATGAAATCTGTGTGCCTAAAACCAACTTCCAATTTTCATATAAAAGGGCACGAAGGGAACCTCATTTGCAAGTTCGTCCAAGGAGTGAAGTGCTGCCAATTTGAAGTCCTAGAAAAATCTCCTAATCACCTTTGAGGTTCTGTAGGCCTCTATCCTCTTAGGGGAATCAAGGATGAAGAAGGAGTTCCACCCGAGCTTCCTCCTCCTCCCGATGTCGAGCTTAAAGTTGAGTGTTCGTTGTGAGGGAGATACACACATTTCAAGGGAGTTCCGATGCATACATTATCTACTAGTTTGGGCTAATTTGGGTGTTTAAAAATTTCATTATGTATCTTATTTTATTTCATATTTGAATGCTTGATTTGATACATGTGAGTGATATGCTCTTAATATCAAATTGATCGGTGTGAGGTTTGGAGTGCGTGACTTGTGTTGTTCCGATTGGACATCACAAGAGTCCTTTTCATACCCAAATTATTGAGATTTCAATATTCCTTGGAAGCTATTATTCCATGAATATGTATTGGACCTTGACAGTACGATTGTTACGTCATGGATTGGTCCTTAAAGCATTGAAATAAAGGCTTAGGAATTAATCGGGATTCCAATTAACTCCAACAAAAGAATTACTCTAAACCCAAGATGAATCTCTATGAACAATGAACTTGATATATGTGTAGTGAAATCACATCGACCCTTTTATCTCATATTTTTCAAAATCAACTTGGTCACTCATCTTTCAAGCTATTTCAACTAATTCATTATTTTAAACTGTTTTCAAAACCACCCCATCTCTTAGTCATTTTTACTAAAAATACACACTCTAAACCTACCAAATCTCCTTGAGAGACAACCTAGAGTCTTCCATATACTATAAATCAACTTTAAAAATATAACCAATTTTACGTGTCATGACAACGTGGTCAGTCGTTCTCTTAAAGGATCTATGGTCACTCCAATTTAAAAATCACATAGTCTATAAGTATCACCTCTTGAGGTATTTTTATTAGAGAAGTGACTTTCTGGTGAGAAATTTTTTCTTATAATAAAACCTATCATACTCCTTGACTAAAACATTATCTCAGTATAGGAATGAGTATTATGTGAGAACAATCGATTTGAATGTTTCCAGTAATTGTCTCTTTTTCAATGGAAATCTGTCAGAGATATTTACCTATAGCTGACATACGATGTAATTTAGGATTACCTGCATTATTTTTTTAATATTAATTTAAATCTTATAATATCATGATTGTTTTTGTATGACATAGTATGTAATAATATCATAAGGGTAAATAGAATATTAAATGGACATATAAGATCTTCAATGTTATGAGAACCAATAAGTTTCTCAACAACAGTCTTAAATATATTTTCTATAGCCCGATGAAATAATTTATGGGAATAATTGATATAGAGTATTAGTGGTTGAGACTCATAGGACATTGAGGAACATTGTAATGGTGTACACCCTTGGTTATTTCTCTATCAGGAGATTATTAGAACATGAACCACCAATAAAAGATATATATTTATAGGTGTCATTGAATATTCATATCTATGAAATTTTTTATTAATCCTTAAACATTTGGATTAATAATAAAAATTTTCATTAGTCACATTATTTTATAAAATTACAGAAAACATGATGATATTTTTCATAGAGATTTAGGATACATTGGATGCGTCAGAAGTGATATTGCATTAAATAAAAAATTTAGAATGTATTTGTCACATACATTATTTAATGGATGTCGATATGTTAATCCATTTTTGGGGAATGAAACAACCCAAATACAATCGTTTCCATTGTGTAATGTTGGAATGTTCATTTCTAGAAATTAAAATACAAAATCATCAATCACATAGGTTGGTGAAACCAGTATGCAACCTGTTTTATTATATGCATCATGGTAAAGGGAATATATTACACAATAAGTGCCTGTATGAGGTTTTATGTCATTGTGATATGAAATTATTTAACTATGGGTCCTACAAAATGTTTCTAGATTATACCATGGTTCTTTGGTTGGCTCCTTCTAATTCCACTGAGAAAGTGACCTATATGGTGACACACTATGTTTATCTATAACCTATGTTAAATTTTAAAAATCATTAAATTTTAAATATGTTGTTCAATGGTTATTATCATTCATAGTTTATTAATTATTCATCTTTATATGATCACATAAGTTCATTCATATGTTATTTTATAGAGTATTTGAGAGAAAAATATTTAACAAATATTTCTTTTATATTTAGAAAAAATAATATTATTTATTTATTAGAAAATAGTGTGGTGAAATTTATATATTAAATAAATATTCATTATTCAAGCCTTGATAAATATTATGGTGTAATGGAATATTGATTTTAATGGTCTAGTAAAAAATAATAAATATTTAATATTATTGTAGTTAATTTTAAACAAATTATTCATGAAATAATACTTATTTAAATCATTCGTTTTTCATATATCAAAAAATAACAATATTATTATTGTAGGCATGGGGTTCCATGAGGATTAATATAATAATATATATGCATGAAAACATATTATTTTCTAATACAACAATTATTTAAACCCAAGTATATTATTTTTAATCTTGATTGTATACATTTTCTTCTACACAAAAATATCAAGAGAATACTCTCAATCCCATGGGAGATCCTCTACATGAATGGTATCTAGAATGGAAAGAAATACTCCTACACCACTTCACTCAATTCTATATAGATCATGGAATGTACTTCTTAGAAGATATTATCAATGTGATCATAGATGATTGACATAAGCATTTGGAAATTCCATCCTAGAACTCACATATTCCTATTGCATCGCTTATAGGGCCATAGTGCACATATAGATCACCATCAAAAAGAACATACCCTTTATTTATTTAATTAAAAGTTGATATTATATTGAGGTTTTTTTCATATTTATGAAGGAAGTAAAATTTAATAACAGTATAATTCATTAAATAAATAAATTAATTATACCTTTTTATTTCATGAACCAATGTCTTGATCTGGTATTCTCATGTGAATAAAAATTCGATTCAAATCTATTGGTCATTGTGTTTTTCATCATGTAAATCCTAGAATAATTTTCAATTAAGATAAAAATAATAGTTTGAAATTTCGTAATAATTCCACTAATGCTCCCAAAACCATATGTTTCCACTAAAAAGATGTTATTATTTTCATTCAGTAGATTGGCATCAATTGTTAGGGGCTATATGATATCCATGAAAGACAACGAATTATCCCCATACAACTCCATTGAATATGTAAGGATGCTTAGTAATAAAAAATTTGATCCAAAATGCATCAAATATCATCCTTACAATGAATAAATAATCATCTAATGTACCTACCAAATAGGATCACTTGATTTCAACTCCATTCTACATACAAGACCATCGCCTAATGTAAACAACCAAATCCAAAAAAAATGATTTTCTAAAAAACAGATGGCATTTATTGGATTCATGATCAAAATTACACATTGATGAAAATATCCCATGAATCTTATAGCTTATGGTAACATTGTTACATTGGTTCAAAATATAGTTGATCATATCCCAAAGAACTAAATAGGGTAATATTCTTAAAATGTAGATTCATATGGAAATCTTAAATTATATTAGAAAACAAAAAATTAAATATAGTTTTTTATTATAAGACATCATTATTATATCTTGAATATCCTCGTATATTAATAATAATTCACTTCCTAGAATCTTGGGTAAAGGAAACAAAATAAAGAGGTGAGATCAGAAACTTAGTAAGGGATTGTGTATAGTGAAATCAATCATAAAATTAATAAGGTATGTATAATACAGATGTTATAAAATATGGTCATATAATTCTATATAAATATTCACCTGATTTAGAAACATATAAATGGATGCCATAAGAATTAGAATTTTATCACAGACATGAATAACAAATTTTATAATAATAGATTTCATAATACCAGACATCTTAAACCCATCATTGAGGCCTTCTTCAAAGACAACATAATGAAATAAGTATGAAATAAGAAAAATACCCAAAATATTTTATATCATGACACACATCAATTAATCAAGTTGATATGTAATTTTTGGCCCACCTTTCACATAATAAGTCCAATTACACTATTATATGAAAAAGTTAAACATAATCAACATGCCTCAATAGCCATTAATTGTGTTGGAATTACTAGAAAAAAATTCCATAATTTCCCTGTCAAAATGAACCTAAAATAACTATCAAAATATTTTTGAGGAGTTCATTAGATTATATCCTCATTAAAAAATATGATTCATCTAATGATTTTGAAATCAATATAAATACTTTTAAAATATCACATCATTATTTTTAGAGTACAATACACATTAATTTTTGAAATAAAATATTTTAAATCTATAAATTTCTAAAATATTAGGAATATATTTCCATTTGATAGAACCTTAAAAAATGAAAATATATCTTGAAATCATATTTTATTTATAATAGTGGTAAATTCCATCCACGCTATAGATCTAAAAATAATGTTTCCTATCACATTTTCAATCAAAATTCACATATACCTGATTTAGAAATTGATAAGAAAATTATATATAAAATCTTTTGTAAAAATTAAAACATTGGAAGAATGATGTTAAAAAAATAACTAAACATTTTTTAAATAATTATTCTTCAATCAATTTTAGTAAACATTGATATGGAAGAAGAAAGACTTCTGACCAAAGAGGAAATAAAATATATTTTAAATAAAAATATTTTCTTGGTTTTTTAATATGAAAGATAAATAATGATACTATTACATGGAATTTTTATAAATAATAATAGGATGAGAAAATTAAATGGGTTTACCATATAAATATCATTTAATTTCCTTCAATGGAAACTCATTCATAAACAATCCTGATTAATATTAGATTGAATCAAAAATCTCTTACCTCATGCTCGACATGGTTTGGCAGATATATAAGCTCCTATATAATAAGTCTATATATATTATAGTTGTATAATAAAAATATTTAAATAATTATATTATCACATTTTAACAACTTCTATAATTACAGTTTGATTTATTAATAAATAAATTTTTATAAGGGTTAATTATCACCTTTTCATGTGTGTTTCAATACTGTAATTTTGGAACATATATCTTGATCGTGGTTAAATAATCTATATAATGTTAATAATCATATAAATATAATATATATAATAATTATTTATATATTTATTATCATCCCAACATTTTATTGATAAACAATGATTTAAACAATTCATGGAGACAGTAGGTCACACATACGCGTAAACATTGTTTTCATTTTCGAAAAAATGGTAAGAAATATAAAAGTTATTTTATCATTAAAAACCATAGTTATATAATAATTAATATATATATATATATATTATAAATCTTTCCTTATTACTATTCAAGTATTGAGTAAATCAAAAATTAATCATGTCGCATCATTGATGTGGAAGTCCACATTTACGCATGAGCAGTGTCGTCAATTTCCAATAGATGGGATGGTAAGATGTTATATATGAAATTATAATTAAAAAATAAAATATATTAAATTAACATCACAAATATACATTTACCCATCATAATAAAAACTCATGAAAGATGGCGATGGAAAATAAATTGTATCGCTATGTTGACATAATAGTCCACACACACACACGATCAATAATTTCACTTATCATTTGATAGAAAATATTGTTAATAATCATGGTTACCTAATCATAATAACATTTTTTATATTTATAAATCTTAATTAATTTTTTATGATGAATAAAAACTATTTAAAGGAGGTATAAAAATAAATAAATTGAAATAGGTCGGGTAAGACGATTACCAATTCTTCAGTAGGCCTCCTATAGATCCATTATTAAGGAATATTGGAAAAGATGTTTATGAATAAAAAAACTATAATTTTTTTATATTTAGATTTATAATATAAATTTTTAGTTTTTAGTTCAGTTATATGGCTCTAAGTGGTGTAAAGAAGAGATAAGAGGGGTGTCTTGTTATTAGTGGTGGATGGTTTACAGTCGGAATTTCTTAAAAGATTAAAATATTATTATTTCATAATCTAGATTTTTTTTTGAAAAATGGATATATAATTGAAGTTGGGATAATATAAGGTGAAATATATCTACAATATTAGATTTATCTATGTTTAATTTGGATGCATACCATTATCTATTATTATGACCCCGTAGTAAAACGGTTTTAACATTAATCATGGTAACACTATTTTTATATTACTATATATAGTAAAAAAAATAACCTTACCATATGAAACAATATTAATTATCCTTAATAAAAATATGGAAACTATTTTATCAAATTTAACTCATATAATTGGTAGAGTTAAATTTAAAATTAATCCCGCAAAATGCGATGAAAAGAAGTATTCAAAAAAAGGTTTTCTTATGTATATAGAGTTTTCTTTCCAAAGTCCATTTAAAATAAATCACAATGTCTTTGACTGGAATATTAATAATATAAAGGAAATAATTTTACGTTCAATAAAATTTTAAAACAAAAATTTAACATTTTATAGTTTTGAAACAAAATATAATGTTTTCCATCAAAATTAGTATGTCCACTATTTGTTAAAAATAATTTTTTAAAAAATTCAATAAATTTACCATTAAGATAATTTTGACATGTTCATTTAAAAAATTATATCCTTTTTACATATTTAAATTTACAAAGGAGTAATAATTTAGTATTAATATCCATGAATAAAATAAATTAAATAATATTTTTGAAGTAAACATATTTTTGAAGCATAATATGAATTTTATAAAAATTGATTACATATTTATTATCATTTAATATATAAATTGGGATTAAATAAAAACAGTATATATATATTTCACAATTTTTTAATCATATTTATACCCTTCAATCTAACATTTAGGTTATAAAGCTATACTATATCATCCTTAATTTCAAATCAGGGTTGCGTATAAGGTAAGTAATTAAGGAAGATAAATTTATTTAATGAAAAATATATCATAAAATATTGGGGTGATATATTTTACCACCAATAAAATATTTTGTTTCTAAAAATTACACCTATCCATAAGAAATAACATAGGATTATTCTACATCATCATATCCCTAAGATCCCATAATGCTTCCTCGAAATTATGGTTTCTACATAAAATGATAACTCAGATAGTGATCTAATTTCTTATCATTTTATCTCTATTATCTAAAATATCTCCCATTTATTCCTCAAAAGAGAGATCCTAATACATTGGAATGGAATTTTATTTTCATACATGAGAAAGATTAAGTACATATTTCCTTAAGCGCGATAAATGAAACATATTCTACACATGAGAGAGATTCATTGGAAGTGCCATTCGATAAGAGACCATCCTGATACGATCAATAATTTTGAAGGGACTACTAAACATATGGATTATTTTTACCTTATTTATAATTACCATGACCTTATTTTAGGGAGATATCTAATGGAATTTAAGTTCACCAACTTCAACCTCTAGATCTCATCAAGGATTGTAAACATAAATATCTTCTCAGCTTTGAGATACCCTTTTGTGATAATAAATTGGTGTAACCATATCAATTATTTCATCATATAGATCATGTCCCAATATATTTATTTCTCCAAATTCATTCTATCATGTTGGATATTGAGACTTAATACCACAGAAGACTTTATAAGTCACCATATGATTACTCGATTGAATGATATTATTGTAAGAAATTTCAACAAATGGAAGATATTGATCCCAACAATATTTGAAATTGATAGGGAAAGTTATTAAAATTTCTACTAGAGTTTGAATGGTCCTTTTATAAGGACCATAAATCTAAGGATGAAAAAAATTTCTAAAACATAAATATGTATCTAGATCTTTTTGAATAATTCTACAGAATCTTAGGGTAAGACTCAGATCTCGATCTGAATAAATTTAGAGTGTTACTCCATGAAATCTTACCACCAACTTAATGTATAAATGTGTATGTTTATCAACATTGTAATATTACCTAATAAAAAAATGTTCCAATTTACTATGTTGATAGACTACAGACAAAATAGAATTATTCCCTTTAGATTTTTGGGGGTGTCTTATGAATAAAATCCATGTTGTTGCTTTCCCATTTCCATTATAGAATGGTTAAAAGTTGTAAAATCCCCTCATACTTTTGAGTCTCATCATCATCATTATGATATACTAAGTCCTAATATACATGATGATGGTACCATGGTGTAAAGAGGTATATTATTGGCTGTGGATTTAATATTTTTCATCACCAGAGTGACGAAACATCATTGTGTAGTGATTAGAGATCTATTATGGTATGAGGATTTCACACGAATTTTTTATTGATAAAAATTAAATTGAAAAATTCCATTTTTTCTAATAAATATTTTATCATATATCATACATCACTGGTGACCATTGCTTAGTGGTTTTTATGATGAAATCCCCAAGATCATCCACAATGACTTCAGGGATATGCATCTATGGAAGTCATCAAATTTCAGGTTCTAGCATGGTGCTCCATTTATTTTTGTATGTTATTATAATCACATTGATCTTGTTCCTCTATTATATAAAGGCATTATTGGATAGTTCTCTTGGATAGAGTATTTTTCTCTCTAGAAATCGAGAGGATAGAGAAGCTGTAAATTCATATTGATGAATAGTACATGTAATGTGCTTATACTTTGCCTATATTGTGGATGTTCAAAATACCTGATTAGTGTTCCTCGACCCCCATATATTAAATGTCAAATGAATAATAAATAAGTAAATAATTATTAGGAATTAACTGCATCATAAATATTATTTATATTATATCACATAATTGAAATATATATTAAATATATTGCATGATAAAACCAATTAATTAACTAAACACGTAATTCCCTTTAATTTTAAATGATCCATGAATATTAAAATATTATTCATTGGCATAATATTATTCAGTGTATTTACATAAACACTTATAAATACATTTAAAAAATAAATTTATAACCATTAATGTATACACATATAATAATGATTTTTTTAATTTTCCAGGGATCCATATTACATGGAAAACTCTTAGACCCCTTGTTTGGTCCCACTATATCCTATATAATTAGTCAATAGTATAGGTAGATTCTTTAATCTTCCATTTTATTTTGATCTTTAATCCAATTTCTTGATAGTAGTGAATGTTATTAAATTAATTGGAATAAAGTATTGAAATCCATCAAGGCACGAGAAGAGTTAAGTAATACTCATATAAATAAAAACAATCTTATGAAAACAAATGGTGTAATATAATATCTTTGTCATATAATATCTCATAGAGAAGGATACATAATTGTGTCATCGTCCATTCTTGCTTTACTATTTGTTGATCATACTAGATAGAATTACCTTCGATTACCATGGATATAGATTTATGACAGTAATACCATCCTAATCAACTAGTCTTGAGACATCTCTTCCTCAACTAGAAAGTGAATAAATTTATCTTGGTCATTCAATAAATTCCATATCACCAATAATGAACCAAATAGAAGCTACCTCAACATGAATTCAATATCAATGTTTTTTTATTGCATCGAAGTACATGATCAAATAGAACACATTAATTATGAAGTCATGTCAGGATATCAATACACAAGTCTATAGATATGAATATCTAATGACACTTAAAACTTGTGGTGATCCTATTGGTGGGGTTTTCCACATGATCAAACCTACTCAAGATCACCAAATTCTAACTTTATGAGAATAATTATTGATTCTTAAGTTCCTCTAGGACCCAATAGTCACACATAATTTTTGTATTGGTAGTATAATGTATCTGGAATATAGGATACTACTTTGATATTACTATAATAGCATCCCTATGATCTCATTAGATCCTGGTAATTTCTATAACACTATGTCATGACATGTAATCTATATAAATTTCCATATATATAGTGGAAGCAGAAGTGTCAACACTATTATGGGAAAATAAACACATGTATATATAAAACTATATACAAGTAATAGAAATAAATGTACATACACTTGTTGGGTCATGGGATGCCATTTTTAACACTCCCACTTTCACAAGATCTAACTACTAACATGTCTCAAACCACTGACTCTCACATAATAACAATCTTTCAAATGAGATATGGATTTAGTTAAAGGGTCTTCCATGTTTCCCAATATGGCTACACTACTAATTGAATCTTCTCCACTTTGGTTGAAAACAATCACATATGGAACTTATGAAGTATTTGGTTTGACATATGGTATTGCATGGGCTCTATGGTAAGCACCTTTGCAACAATATTTTCACAATAATTTGAAAAATGCTATGCACTTCTATGAAAACCCCAAATGTTTATGAATGATATGTATACTAATTATTTCTCCTTAGCTACATTGGAAGCCTCTATACACTCAGATTCCACTATATAATCAATGAACATAGGTTTATTTGAGATTCTCCATTTTACTACACCACCATTTAAGAAAAATAAGTAACATTGATGTGATTTTAAATTATCATGATATTTCTAGAAATCAGCATCAGTGAATCCTCTTAATACAAGTTCTACATCTTTTCCAAATATCAAGAATGTTTCTATTTTACATAGCATGGCACACATGATAGATGCCACTGATGATGTATATGGGGTTATACTCCTTCATCTTATATCCTCCTGTGTTTTGGAAATATTTTTTGGACATATTGACAATATGTGACATTTGTAAAAACCCTCTCATGGAAGTTTTTGGTACCTTTTAAGTAAGTTGTAAATATACATAGTTTATTAGAGCCCAAGAATCCTTTGACAAATACCCCAATAGATATTCATCCCTAGAATGTAGTGTACATAAGTTAATTCTTTCATGTTGAATACTTCATTTAACCATGCCGTAAATGACTGTAAGAGTTTTACTTCATTTCACATAATAATTTATCATCAACATATAGTACATGAAAAAAGACGGCATCCTCATTAACATTTGTATAGACATATTGTATCCATTTGTTTTTTATGAAAATTAAACTCTCTTATGGGAAATTCCATGATCATGATACTTACTTCAAACCATAATTGAATCTTTATAACATGAACAATTTATTTTCATTATTTGACATAACAAACCCTTTCAATTGAGTTATATAGATGTCTTCAACCAAGTTTCCATTTTAAAAAGATGTTTTATAATGAATTTTCTAAATATCTTAATCATGGAAAAATATATTGCAACTAATATTTTTATGTATCCAATCATAAAATCTAGTGATAAAATTATTCCATCGTCTATTCCTTGACATATGATAAAACCCATCATGACTAGTCATGATTTATAATTATTTATTTTACCATCCTTGACTAGGATTTGATGAATACTGATTTTTACCCAATGGCTTGTTCTTACTCCATAGTGTATAAAAAAACTAAAAATGATTTTGGTCAATTAGATCCACTCATAATTCATAGAATAATTCCATTTAGTAGCATCCATTCCTTCTACTTCTTCCTTGTAGGTTAGAGGTTCATCGTTTTCAAGGATTAATTTTCCACCTAAATCATTGATGAGAAAACAACAACACCCTACTTCCAAAACCTCTTGAGTTTAACTATTCATTTCCTATAGTTAGAAAAATTGTGGTGGAAATGTAATGGTAGATGATTCATAGAAGTGTAAAAGAGTAAAAACAAAACAACATGAAGAAGATATCTGAAATAAAGATGTTTGTGGTTATAGAATAATCCCTACACCCATGAGGAGGAAGAAAGTTCATTATGATTCAAGGAATAAATTATAGGGAGATCATGGAGTTTCTACTAGATAGAAACCATATCCTGAAATGGAATATTAATGAATAAAATGTATTATTCCACTGACCAGACATAAATTTTACACTACTCAGTTAATGTTAGATAGATGTCCACATCGCTACAGTGTTGTAGCCACCCAAGTCCAAGCTACATAGGGGTCAATTTTTGGATGTTAGAAGTGATATTGTACGATTATCTATGAATTTTGATATATTATTGTAGTGGTGCTCGTTGTCTTTAATTCAAATGTTCCTTGTTGGTGTCGTCTAGTTAGAGTTACTATAGTTCCCTAGTGTGCAGTATGGGCTTCAAGAATTCGGCCCAACATCTTCCAAAATGGATCATGATACACCTATCCAACACTTGTGTATCAAGAAAATCATTATCAACCACTGTCTCTAATGGATATTTTCTGCATACCAAATCTTGTGCATCTGAATCATTAACATCATCAAAGTCAACATTTCTACCATTATTTTAGCTAGAAAAGAGTTCCCTATATATAAATATGGATTTTCATACCACCATAACTTTTCAATCTGATGGGTTATATAGTTAATATCATTTGGTTTATTTATAGTAACTTATTAATATACACTCCGTGATTTTGGATGCTAATTTTTCAGAAGGTATAATCTTGAAAAAATAATAACATCCCCATATGTGTGTGTCGGTCATATTGGGTTTTGTTCTACACTATGAATCATATGGAATCCAAAATTTTAGATTTCTGGCTACTCGTTTAAGACATCATGCCACTATCAACTATGTGTATCCGTATAATGATAATGTAAGAGTTTCATGTATCCTCCTCGATCTGAACATTTCAATAATGGTCATATTCCTCTTTTCAATAACACTATTTCATTGTGTTGTATAAGAAGTTCATAGGGATACTATCCAACATTCTATTATGTAATCAATAAAATTATGTTTATGATAATTTTCACCTCGGTCTGAGTGAATTTCTATAATATTAATTCCAAGCTATTTTTTCACTTCTCACTAGTATTCAATATACATAAGAATGGAATGTGAATTATACCACATTATGTAGATACAAACATACATACTATAGTAATTTGAGGAATAAATGAAGAAAAAAAATAAGCCCATTTACTATACTGCGAATGGACCACATGAATTAGGTTGAATTAATTCAAGTAATTCACTAGCTCTGACTACCTTCCAAGGAATGGGTAATTTGATAATTTTTTCTTATAAACAATTGTGACATATCTCCAATGGATTTAACATAACTTACTCTAAATACCCTTCTTGAAAATTTTTTAGTAATCTCTTATCATTTACATGACTAGTACAAAAGCTACATAGTTGGGTGCAGTAAGGGGCATGCTTATTGGTTTTTTCATTGGTTTCCATTAAAAGTTTTTAGAGTCCATGTATACATAATCCACTATTAAGATCCTACATACCATAAAACTTGTTATCCATTTAAAAGAAACAGTTAGTTTTCAAATATGAAATGAAATTCTATAGTTTCCATACAAGACACTAATATTGTTTTTTTGGTTACAAACGTTATAAAATAAAAACTATTCAACACAAGAACCTATCCAATAGAAAATTTAGGTGACAATATTCCACTACCAATGCTGGTATTCTCACACCACTTGTATCCAGTAGATCCATGTTTTCTTTTTCAATATTATTAAATCTATATGGTCTCATTATATAAATACAAATATGTGAGACACATTCCACATCAAATACCAAAATTTTAGATAATGAAATATAACCATGAATGAAAGAAATACCTGAAGTAGAAGTTTCACCTTGTTTATTATTCACAGATTTTTAATTATTTATCCAATAGCCATTATTCCCACATATAATGAATAAAAAATCAATACGAATGAAAAATGAAATACCTTAACACAAAGTGATTCATCCTTTGAAAAAATATCACAAATTTCCAATGGCATGGTCAAATATTACTTTGAGCATGGGCCGCACATGTTCCATTATGTTTGCGCATGTATACCAGTGTGCCACATATTGGGCACGTAGGTGACTTGCGTACCATATTTTATTCTCTCCAAAGTTCTTCAGTAGCCTTTAAATACCCCTTGTGGGCCCCCCATTTCTGGGACGAAAAATACAGAAACTCAAATTTGAGATCTCAGCACCATAGTCTCTTCTCGAAGCCTTCCGAACACTTCTAAGGTAATTTATTACCAAGAACAGAGGATATAAAGAGGAGGAACAAGGCCAAAGTGTTGAAATTCATCAACACCTATGCGCCAAAGTGTCTAACCCTTCAGGTAATTGAAGACACTTTCACACCGCCTTATCCCTTCAACAGAACTTGCGCGCCACTCATTTAAAAGTCTTTAAGGATAATACTAAAGTCTTTATCCAAGACTTTACCATGTATTACCCTATTGTTTGACTGTTACACAAGTACATCTGTATCGCGTAGGTATTCCAGGGCGACCTGGACTTGCACACCCCAACAGGACCTGCCCGCCTACCTTCTTTTGGGTGCCCCTCATGTCCATTCATCTCTTTTCTTCAAATCCACCTCTCCTCTTCAAGATTTACCCTTCAGAATCCTGTTGAATGTCATTTATGGAATGATTACATTGTTGGATTACTTATCTAAAAGTAATTATGTGGAACATCTCTCAAAACATAGTGATTTACATATCTTTATGTCACAAAGTTTAGAGATTTTATTCATAAAATTTCATATTTTAAGATGTGAAGATCTTAAACCTGGGCCTCCTTTTCAAGGGTAAGCCCCAGTGATAATTTCCTAACCTGGGAATCCTCTTCAAGAGTAAGCCCCAGTCTTCAAGTTCCCTTAATTTTGGGCCTCCTTCTCATGAGTAAGTCACAATAATAAATCCTTAACTCGGGCCTCCTTTTTAAGAGTGAGCCCCTAGTTCCCAAATATGGGCATCCTCCTTAGGAGTAAGCCCCAAATCTCAAGTCCCTTAACCAGGGCCTCTTTCTCAAGAGTAAGCCCTAGCTCTCATGTCCCTTAACCTGGGACTCCTTCTCAGGAGTAAGACACAGTTATCAAGTCCCTTTAACCTGGGCCTCCTCCTCAGGAGTAAGCCCTAATTTTAAAGTCCATTTAACATATTCCTCCTTCTCAGGAATAAGCCCCAGTCATAATTTCTATTAACCAGTCTATACTTATGTTGATTTGGGTTTCATTCTCATGAATAAAACCCAATCACAAGTCCCCCTCCTAATTTGGGCATCCTCCTCATGATTAACCCCCAATTTAGATCACCCAAATCATTATAATGCACATATACCTTTATGGACCTTGTTCCCGAGCTACCTCAAAAAATAGGTCCTGATATTTATCTATTTGGGAAATCATACATATATAAGCCTCATATCATTCCTTGTGACCGCATGTTTAATGGAACAAATTTTTAGGTTTAGTGATTCCTCTAGTTTATCACACCGATCATGACCCACGTGATCTTAGAGTGTAAAAGTAACCACGACACATCTCTTTGGGTCGTTAATCATACGTAAGCCCCATAATTCTCCACAGAACTATGTCAAATTTGATCTCTACCTTAAATGTGGAGTACGTAGGAAGACTTTATGATGTTCAATCCCATCACCCATTAATTCCCATCTGTCCCACGTGATGTCAAACTATATCTTAATTCCCAAACTATGTGTGTTCTGATTCCTTTTCTAACAAGGATACGTAGGTAGCTTATCTGTGGGTATGATCCGAACTCTGAAATACTCCTTGTCCTTCTAAACGACAATAATCTTCAAGTGCACCGCTGAGTGTCTTTAAAACCAGTATGGTTATCATAATGACCAAGAGATATTTATATATTGTGTTGAAGGATACCATTGACAAAGAATCTCTAACAAATACAGATGATTCTCTATTGATGAAGAACCTCAAATACATATAAAAGATTCTCTAAATCTCTTACATATCAATCATTGATTGTCAAATCTTAAGGAAAGATCATTTTCATACTTGGAAGTGTAGTAAGGATTTACGAACATAACTTAAATCTTTAAAGAGAGTCCCAGAGTAGACAATAAATTCCCCCAAAAAGGTGCGATGAGTCCGACCTCCCATCCTCTCGACCAATGAAAATTATTAAACCTCATCGGTCCACAACTAATGAGCAACTACCTTTGGAATGTAGGTCCAAATGGGTATAGAATCATTGGATGTTTCCGGTTCTATGAATAATCCCGTTAGAAACTGATTGGAATGTTTGATCATTAAACAAACAAGGTCATCCCCATTTCCAGATGAAACAGAAAATGGTGAACCCGATGTGAATCCTTAAACAATTTAAAATTATGTTTTACTAATTTGTGAGGAGACTATTTAAACTCAATGAGAGGGCCAACTAAACAATCAATAACATATGTGATCATCCAAAAGATGTATTGGCCGAACTTATCTTGATGATGTTTGTTATATCAAACAAGCACTCATTTCCAGGATCCTCTGCATTACGATAATGGCTTCTCTTAAGTTCACACCTATGAATGCCTCTAATGTGAATACCTCTGCTGCTACTCCTTCTAGATCGTTATCCATTCTAAGGAAGACATCACATAATCAACATCTTCTATGCTGGGTATCAAATTTAGTGGTTATCTAATACCGTCGACACAGTACCATTATAACTCTAGAGGCCGCTCGACAAGCCCTGCAAGTCAATAATTCACCCTTGTCGTCCGGATAGCAACGACCAACGATCAAGAAGTAGGCGATGCTAACCACTGCCTCCAACCATTTTGGGTCATTACACAGGAAAAAAACAATGATTCTCTCCCATATTTTGAGGAGGTGAATGAGAAGGTCACTCAATGACTTAATTTAAGGAGACAAGAGTCCTTCCCGAGGTCTCCCACCAACATTCGATGCTAGGCTCGTGTGATAGTGCGCCCTCCACATGATGAGGGTGTCTTCTCCAGGCGATCAGCTCCAGTTACTCGAACATGAGAAGGCAAGATGAACCAACAGAGGCGACGACCTATCAACAATGAGTAGGCTCTTATCTCTTCCATTACCGGAGAAGCCCACCAACCTAACGTGGTTGAAAGAAATGAGTGGGCACACACACCCTTCCGTTTTAATTCCGCTGTCCAGCTGTCTCGTTTGGCAGCAACACGGCTTTCCTGCTAGGAAATTTTGGTAGAGTACTATAGACTAGAACATACACCTGTTTATAAATCATCATGTAGTCAGCAGGTTCGTTTGACTACATACGATGAATCCTTCCAACCCAATGTGTTGACAACTGATAAACAGGCACATACACCTGCTTACACTCATCAATCCTTCCAGCAGTCTCGTCTACCATTAATGAAGGAAGTTCATTTACCATGTTCTACAGAGTGCAATCAGCAAGCACATACACCTCCTAGTATTGATCAATCCTACCAACATTCTTGTTTGGAAGCACTCAATGATGTCAGTCCAAATGCGCTGACCACAAAATTTTAGCTCACTCAACTCTCTTCCCCCACACATAAGTACTGTCAGAACTCACTGATAGGAAAAGGAGGAAAGGAGAAGAAACACACGCCTACTCCAAGCACATAATGGACGTATATTCCCGTTCTGGCAGCTGAAGTCACCAAGGACATTCTAACAAAGGTGAAGGAGTAGAAGAAACTCCATGCTCATATTCTAGATGCCTTCCAGGATATTATAACAGCTTCAACAGCATCACAGGGAATGAAATGCAAATATACCCCTACCAGTGGAGTGAAACATCAACAGTTCACTCCAGAACAGATACACACCTATGTTCCAGTCTAAGAGGGTTGTGGGGCATACTCTCCCATGTCATTCGAACAACCAAGTCAGGTACATACACTAGATTTGAATGCAGAGAATCAGCCTAACATGACTATTTCTCTTGAGCAGGCACATACACCAGCCCATAATAACTGCTTTCGTCAAAAATTGGATCCTAATGTGAGTAAGAAGGCATCTAATAAAAAGACACGTCCAGCATAGTCAAGAAATCTAGAGCAGATCTGTAATAAGGCCTTCCTCGATGCTAGAGTTCTTGATGCACTCAGACAATTATCTGTTGCAACTCATGATTCTACTATTACACTTACCTATAGTGGAGACATTAATTCTAAAGGTCTATATAAGACACTTCTTCATGAAGTCTTGCTTCATGACATTTCGGTCGATCTCAAAGTATCATCTTCTAATGAGATCCATGATAACCCTCTGCATGGCCAGAAGACTAAGGAGCGAAAGGTTTCATCTTTTTTTTGTAACCCACCATGGTGGTCCTCCCCATGATGATGAATTTAGCTAAAAAATTCCTCTCCATAGTAGTGATTCAAATTTCCTAGAAAAATCTCCAATGTAAAATGTAGTAAAGAGAAATCCCTATTATCTTGAGGCACTTGAAAATGTGAAGCCAGTCATGTCTGATTCTTTACCAATAGAAGGTGACATATAATCTCAACCACAAGATATCCCGGGGTGCAGTTCATTCTCTGAACCACCCCTGAGTCATGTATCTTCTAATTTTTTAAATGAATTCTTTAGCAATATTGTTGAATCTGGTGAAGCAATAAAGAAGAACCGTCTTTGGTCTAATCAGGTAGAATAGTTTTCATCGAATGATAAAGAGGAAATGATGAATATGAGAAAAAAACTGACCAAAGGTGAAGTACTAGTCTTGTTTTGGCCTTTGGCTGACTCTCAGTATGACATTCTAGAGATGTTGATAGAATATTGTATTCACGATATTCGTCTCAACATGTGGAAAAATCATTATCAATTGAAAAAGAAAATATTATCTTATGATGAATATGAAAATAATTTCAATATAATAGAAGGGTTACAATTCCAAATTGATTTGGCATCTCTCTCAGTTTCACTATATCATAAAGCTGAAAAGAAATAGAGAGACCTTCAGCATTTATGCCTTGGTGAACTAAGAAGGTTGTGCTAGTTAATTTCCAACGCCTCATCAGGTATTCATATTAGGGGATGGGTTGTTCATGGAGCACTACATTTCACAGTACTCTCATGTCAACAAAGCCCGTCGAAAATTGCCTCATGCAATGTTATTGACGATGACCAGACATAGCCAATTGGTTTTTTTGTAATCAACGGCTTGCTCAAGAACATGCCTCAACTAGTTCTTCCCAGAATCAGTAATATGGAGAACAGGTTGTCAAATTACACTTGCATCATACCAATGATATTATCGAACAATCTTCACATTTAGAGAGAGTGTATCATCAAGTGAAAGAAGTGTCAGAAATCATCAAATGGTCATTTGAATTAGGTGATTTGAGTGGGTGTAGGTTGATGCATCCATCCAATTTCCAGACTAAAGTCCGCAAGGTCAAAAGGGCTTTTAAGAAAGTCTCAGATATAGCATCTCAAGAACCAACCCATCTTGCCAGAATGGGGACTCTTTTAGCCCAACCATTGTAAATAGTAAATAGGATTCGAGGAGTTGAACAGGAACAACCCCAGTCCACTAGACTGGGGACTTTTTCAAATCCTCAATCTCATCCTCAGAGAAATCCAGTCTTCTCTCGATTAGAGAAGATTCCCCAAGAGGAACGAAGAGTTGAATTATCAATAGAATCCCTCCAAATTATGGTTCTTCACGAAGTTCCTAAGGGATCAACTCAACATGATCCAGTGTCTCATCAGGGACATGGAAGAAGATAATATCGCAGAAATGGAGATATAAGATATGAAATGTGTTATGAATCAATAAATGTCACCAATTCCATTGTTGTTGATCCCCCATAACATGGGGCGCTCTAAGAGGGATCATATGAGGAAGTTCAGGCTCAAGAAGTTGTACACACAGACACAAATGAAGAAGGTGTGCATATAATAAATCACTGTCTTACCCAGAATTTTGGTATTCCTTCTAGTAACCAACTCCCCACTCTTCAAAAGGCTTCCAACAAGGAGAAAGGGAAGAATCAGGTTACATACCCTTCCTCTGGAGAAGGCCAATTATTCTCACTAGAGAAAAGATTCTCACAACAAGAGGTAGAAATAAAAGAATTAAGGAGGTTGAATGCAGAACTACTTCAAATTAGTCTTCCTCCTAAGCGTGCCGAACTCAGCCAACCAAGGAAATTTTTTGCGTCTAATGATATGGATCAAGAGTATCCTATTTTACTAGTAATCCCTCACAGGTCTAATCCAATGTGTTATACACAACAACTGGAAATACTACAACCAGTGGTAGTCCTGATCGCCACACCTATCCAAGCTCTAGTAATTTCACCTACACAGGTCCATGATCAACCGGTTGTTTCTCAAAAATTAATGACTACCATTGAGTCATTAACACCTTGGTTGGAACCATTGGAAGGAAAGCATGCACAGGTTCATCTAGAAAAGGGAGCTTACCCTAAATGGGTTAATGCAATTTCTCACCCATCAAATTTTGAAAGTACCACATTCCCAATCATTAATGGTTTGGGAGACCTAGAGAAACACTTAACACATTTTTTTTCTTGTTGAGATCCAATGATGGGAAACCCAAAGAAACAAGAAGCAGTTACGATCAAGTGTTTTGTATAGTAATTACAAGTGCCTGCTTTTGTCTGGTATACAAGTTTGCAATCCCGATCAATTACTGGGTGGGAGGATCTCCGTAAAAAATACCTTCTTCAATTCAGATCAAATTTTCCAATGACAACAGTTTTTGATCTTACAAATTGTAAGCAAATGGAGAATGAATGACTTTCAAATTTAATTTCTCTCTAGAAGGGATTAACATATTCCCTAATCTTAGGACTCCCTCAATAATAATTCTTTCCAATCTATTTGGCAAATTTGTGTGATGAATTACACACACCATTGATCTCAGTGAAATAAATTGGAGGGTTTTGAGATCATACATCAATCGCTCAATAGATTGAAGACTCTCTTGTAAATACTAAGGATAAAGATCGTGTAATTCCATCAGCTCCCGAAAGGAGAATGGGTAAAGAAGATACTGCTACAGTTACGCTTAAGCAAGCACCTGTACCTGCTTCTACTTCAAGACTTTCATATTATAGAAGGGCTCCACCTCCTGAGCATCAACAAAAGAGGTCATTTCGTCGAGATGATCAAAGAGATCAAAGACAGAAACAATTTGAGGATCTAAGGAGAAAAGTTTACTCTTTCCGAAATGAAAAAGTTCTTGGTTACATCATTTCGGCTCTGGAAAATAATTTGGATCAATTACCAAGGCCTAGAAGGCCTAACAAGGAATGAGATAAAGACCGTCCCAACTATTTCCTATTTAATCACATGTTGGGGCATCCCATTCAGTGGTATTTTGTCTTAAAATACCTCCTTAAAAATATTTTGGACCCAGAAAAGTAAAACTAATAGGTTATTAATATCAGGTAGCATGTGTTACTACTACAAATATATAAGAAGAAGGCGAGTGGAAAGAAGTAAAAAACAAATATGCACAAAAATATGATGATTAGATGGTCAGAAAAACAATCAACTGAACTCATTCCATTTTACGAACGCAATTGATGAAATCAATTGTGTCTTCAACTATGAATTCCACAATAAAACCCATTTCATCATATGGAAAATCCTCAAAGAAATGACATAATTCAATGAAAGAGGAACAATCAAAAAAATATGAGATCGTGTCAAAGCCCATGTTTTCTTTGACTCTGGAAGATTTAATGCAATCTACTTCAAAGCCATGGGCACCGCCCAACCAAATGGAACAGCCTAAATAGGCTAATCATGCAGAATCTTCATCAGATGAAGAGTTGATCTTTTGTTTTGTTAACATGATTAATTTAACATATCTTTATGCCAGTCACCACTTCGAGTTTTATGAGCCTGAGTTCCATGTATCAAACAGAGTAATTACAGGGAGTTCTGGAGGTCTTGGACATAGAGGAAGACTTGGATATCCCAGAAACCACTATTCCAATTCTACCCCTGCTAGAACTTTGTATGCAGTAGAAACTCGTGGTAGCGCCCTTCAATGGGCACAACAAGAACAAGAAAATTCTTCCAACAATAGAAGATTCAATCCTAGCACAATTATTCTAGAGGATCGGTTAGAGGTTCCACCTTCTTTCTATCAACAAATAAATAGACCTATTCGGTATAATCACCCAATGCTAAGAGTATTTCCAACTCCTACCCTGATACAAGATCCATCTCCTTACAAAGCATGAACTTCTAAGGCACCTACTAAACCACATGTTCTTGTTGGGAAACACAGACCTTTGGATCAAAAATATGATATCTTGAAGCTTTTGGTCCAAGTACCAGCCACGCTATCAATTCTGGATGCCTTGAATCTATCCAAGGATCTTCAGGATGCACTCATTGAGGCTTTGTAAAGTCCTCATGAGTTCAAAATTGAAATTTTTTCGGTTGTTGTCTACCATGTAGATAATGATCCTATAGAATTCCATGCAGTGATTTCATTCATAGAGGAAGACGAGGATGATGTTGTGCATGGACACATTAGTCATTTGTATTTATCTGGAAAGGACAATGGAGTGGACATCTGAAGATATTTCATTGATAATGGTTCAGGAGTCAACCTCATCCCCATTCATAAACTTCGTCGATTGGGCCTCACATAATATTATTTATCTCCTTCTACTATGATGTTACAAGGATATGATAAAAATGAACAAGAACCATTGGGAGATATTACACTTAGAATTCAGTTTGGAGACCTTGTATCCAATTCAGATTTCATGATTGTTGATCACGATACAACCTTCAATGTTTTTCTTGGAAGACCGTGGCTACATCAACATGCGACTATCCCTTAATCATACCATCAATGCATCAAATATTGATTCAATGGTCAAATTGGGACATTTTATGGTGATAAATCCCCCTTTAAAATATGTGAGTCTCAATACATTGAGGTAGAATTTTATCACAAAAAGGGTAAGGAGAAATCCAGAACAAGGGAGGTTACAGAATATAATGATCCATATCATTTGGAAATGATTCCAGTAAACCCATTCACACATGTGAGTACAAATTATGTGTTCCCAATCAGTAAAATTGATTGGATAGACCCAAATCCAAATACTCTTATGGAAACATCCATAATGTCAATTACGGAAATCATTCCAGATAGCATGAAAGAAGTTGGGGATTCACCAGGCAATGATGGAAGCTCGGATAGAGATGTCATCATTTCCTCAGCTGAAATACAGTTAGTCTATACTTCACCAACCAGGCTAGAAGAAGTTAGATCAATTTCAGAGGTGAACGTTGATTTCAATTCTCAATCCATCATCTCCTCTTTATTACCCAAGGAAGACCCTTCATCATAAATAGGGTCATAAATGGAAGCCTATTCTTCAAGATGTTCAAATTTTAACATCTCTCCTGGTCATGGAAATTATGCTCCATCATCTACTATGAAAGTAGAAGTAGAAGAGATAAAACATGTTGAATAAGAAGAGGAATATCTTAGGAATTCTCCTCCAGCTTTTGAAGAGGGTATGTCCACTACTATGGATGAACTCAATGAAATAAATCTAGGTACAAAAGAAGATCCAGACCCCACTTTAATTAGTGCGTCCATGACTCTTGAAGAGAAAGAAATGTATATTTCATTTTTAAATAAAAATAGATATATATTTTCTTGGAATTATACAAAAATGTGGGGGCTTGAAACTGATGTTGCTACTCAACATTTGGGTTTTCCAGAAGAACATCAAGGATTTAAGCAAGCCGCACGAAGAACACACCCAACCTATGCTTCCAAAATTGAAGTTGAAGTGGATAATCATATCAAAGACACCTACATTAGAGAATTTCAATAACCCAAATGGTTGGCTAATATTGTCCCTTTGAAAAAGATGAATGAAAAAATTAGAGTTTTCATTGATTTTTGAGATCTTAATCGGAATTTTCCTAAGGATGGTTTTCCAGTTCCGATTACAGAACTCTTGATTGATGGAATAGCTGGCTATGAAGCACATTCCTTCATGGATTGATATTCTAGGTATTATCAAATCTGAATGGCTCGAGAAGATGATGAATATACAGCCTTCAGATCCCCTCTGAGTGTGTTTTGATATCGATTAATTGCCATTGGCCTAAAGAATGCTGGAACGAAATATTATAATGCCATGCACAGTATCTTCAAACGCTTATTAGGGAAATTTATTGAATATTATGTGGACGATTTGGTGGTTAAATCCAAACAATATTCTAATAACTTGGCTGATTTGGATGTAATATTCCAAAAACATCGACAACACAATTTGAATATGAACCCCTTGAAATGTGCTATTGGGGTAACCTCAAGAAAGTTTCTCAGCTTTGTTGTATTCCATCGTGGTATCTAAGTTGATCATGAGAAGAAAAAGTCAATATTTGGTATGTTGCCAACTTTAAATTTTAATTAATTGAGAGGACCTCATGGAAAATTTGCATATATTCGGCATTTCATCACCATTTGGAAGGAAAAAGTTTACCCTTCACCAAATTGATGAATAAGGGAGTCACCTACCAGTGCACTGAAGAATGTCAAGAAGCATTTTCTATTCTCAAGAAATATCTCTTGAGTCCACTGGTATTAATTCCACCGATTGAAGGAAGACCACTTATTCATTATGTTACAACTTTAGAGTGATCATTTGGTTCCTTCCTTGCCCAGAATAATGATTATGGGAATGAAAACAACATTTTCTATCTCAGTCGGACTATTCTTGAAGCAGAAACCCGATATTCAAGTATTAAAAAGTGCTTCTTGGTGTTAATCTTTACAGTTCAAAAGTTCAGACACTACCTGCAACATCATGAGGTTCAATTGGTATCTGGCAATAACCAGCTCAAATTCATCCTTAGTCGTCCAATGCTTACAAGACATCTAGCAAGGTGGGAAGTTATTTTTCAACAATTTGATATCCAGCATGTGTCTCAAAAGGAAATAAAGGGCCAAGCTCTGGATGATTTCCTTGTTGAACACCCTTAAGCAGAAGATACATCTATAGATATTGATCTTTGTGATGATGCAGTCTTTTCTATTCAAGATAATATTCAAAAATGGTAAATGAACTTTGTTGGTGCTTCTAGAAGTCCAATAGGGAAGAAAATGGAAGATCCTAAATTCAACAATGTTGGATTAGGAATTGTATTTATTTCCTAAGAAAAGGCAGTGCTACCTTATTCCTTCTCATTGTTGGGAGGCGGTATAAATAATGAAGTAGAATGCCAAGCTATCATTGTAGGATTAGAATTGTTGCTTCAAGCACAAGTGAATCACATAAAAGTGAAAGGTGATTCAGACCTGGTAATCAAACAAGTCAACGAAGATTATGCCATCAGAAAAGAAGAGTTAATCTTTTAATATGATTACATCAGAGAGTTAATGGCAGAATTTCCTTCAGAACCGAAATTTTCTTATGTCCTGCAATCACAAAATGCTCAGGTTGATGCATTGGCTAATATAGCCATAGCTCTGGCATATCCAAATCGGGAGGAGACCGCAATCATTATTTCCCACTAACGTACAATTTTACCTTATGTTCAAGCTAGAATAGAGGAATTCAATTAAATTAGTCCCATTCATGAACCATATGGTCATACTATAGGATGGATGACACCTATCAAGAATACCTTCAAAAGGGATCACTTCCACCTGATAGATCTAGGAAAGAACAAATCTGGTGACGTGTATTCAATTTTACTCTTTATGATTTCCCAGATCACCTATATAAAATTCTCTACAAAAGATTTTTTGATGGAATTCTCTTCGGATGCTTGACTGTGAAGAGACAATGGATGTCATGAAAGAAGTGCATGAAGGAGTTTGTGGGGACCATCAGTCCGGACATAGACTATCTGGTCAAATTCGAAGGCTTGGACACTGTTGGCCTTCAATGATACAATATTGTGTTGATTTCACAAATAAGTATCACTCTTTCCAAGTACATTACAACATCATTCATTAACCCACAGATTTGATACATACTGCTATGTACTCATTTCTATTTTCCACATGGGGAATTGATGTAGTAGGACCTTATCCTTCAGCTACATCCATGCATTTTAAGTAAATTCTTACTATTACTGAATTCTATTAAAAATGGGAAATGGAAATACCTCTCAAACAAGTTACTTCTAAAAGCATTGTTAGATTCATAAATTCTAACATCATTACCAGATTTGGTGTCCTTCATACCATATTGGCAGACAATGGCACCAATTTCGGTTCATCTGAGAAAAAGATGTTATATCAAGAATACAACAACAAATCCAACCATTCATCTCGATATCATGCCATGACCAATGCCCAAATAGAATCCTTCAAAAATAATATTTAAAATATACAACAAAATATGGTGGATAAAGATATCAAATCATGTCTTGATAAACACGTTCATGTTTTATGGGCTTATCGGACCACCAGCCGCACTATAATGCGGTCAACTCCATATTCATTGGTTTATGAAACAGAACCAGTCTTGCCCCTTGAGGATCAATTACCCTCACTCAGGTTAGACATTTGTGATCAGTCATATATAGATGAACAATCTCAAAAGTGATTGGATGAATTGGAATGATTAGATGAGAAACTATTCTGCACCTTGCACGACTTGAAAGTCTATCAGAATCGAATAGCACGAGCTTTCAACAAATTTTTTTGTCTTCGTTCATTCATTCATGAAGAATTGGTATTAGTTCTCATAACTCCAATGATAACAGGAATGAAACCAAAAATTCTTGATCCAAAATGGGATGGAACTTACTCAAAACATAAGGTCTACTCCAATTGAGCTTATTCTTTAATCACAGTGTATGGAGAACTCATTACAACTACAACCAATTGCATATTTCTGAATAAGTATTTTGTGTAATAAAAATACATCAATGGTCTATGTACATGACCTTAAACAATTCACACCATCATAAAAATGACGTTAAACTATGTTGTCCTTGCTGCAAGACTTTAAGCTGCATATTCCCTTACATCCAACATGATGTTAAACTATGGTGTCCTAGCTACATGATGCTAAACTGTACAGAAGTCCCTTACTTCTTGAAAGACATTAAACTACATAATTTCCAGTCCATGCATATGACCTTAAACTATTCACACCATCATCCAACATGACATTAAACTGTGAAATATTCCCTAATACATCCAACATGAAGTTAAAGTGTGTCCTTTTTTATCCTTACTTCATGACATTATACTACAAAATCACCCTTTCTTCCAACATGAATCAAAACTATGTTCACGTCCAACATGACGTTAAGCTGTGTCCCTATATTTTTTTACATGACGTTAAACAATACCTCCCATTCTTCCTACATGACGTAAAACTGAACAAGGTCCCTTAATACGTCCTAAATTATGTTAAATTGTTTTTTGTCCCTACTACATGACACTAAACTGTGCAGCACCAATAGTCCTCACTGCATGACTTTAAACTCCATTGTCCCTTTATAGGTCCTACATGACATTAAAATGTGCATTGTTAAGATTGTTTCTACCTATTGTATCTCACACCGAGTATAAATCACGTGAGCTTAGAGTAATATTTGAATATAACACCCTCTCTGGGCCGCTAACCATGTGTATGTCATGACACCATTTTTTTAGGTCGTTGTCCTCAAGAACAACTTGATCTCCAATTCATTCTTTGATTGAACTACATGGACTTTGAACCTTACCTTCTAGGCTGGGTATGTAGGAAAAATCCTGAGGTTTAAGCCCAAAATCTATCTCTTCACATCGGTTCACCTCCATCTCGTATGATATTTATCTATGAAGAATCCCCAGAACCAATACTTTTTACTTTTGTTCACCATCATCCTTGCTATATGACGTTAAACTATTCACTCTTTTGGTCCTGTACGACAATAAACTACAACATTCTTGGACACCCACACCTGAGAGGGAATAATTTTTTACATTAGTCTCTAATCATGTTATACTACAAAGACTATGAGCCTACATGGAAATTCCTGAACCTTTTATCTTGGGTGAATACATCATTGAACTAAAGTCCCCCTTTCACCCTTCACTTGTACGAACCAAATCTCCACAAAGGGTATTTCAAGAAAATTGTGCGGCTTGATTCCCATCCTTATGGGATACGTAGGAATGTTCGAGCATCCCTAGAATCCAGCCCCAAGTCATTGGGCCTAACCGCAAATTCCAGTTTCAGTCCCATGGCTGAAAACTCCCCCTGTGAAAACATGAATGTGGAATGAAAACCCTGGTCTTTATTCAATGATTGTTTATAAAACACACAATGTGTATTCCTTATTATGGTCCTAGATCTATGACCCTAAACTAATATCTCATACATTGTTGTCCCACACGACGTTAAAATATATTTCAAGAACTACATTTGGCATGATTCACATCTTTATGGGATACATAGTGAAGTCTAACTCCTTAATCCAGGACCCAGCCACAACATGATTATGTCTAGCATTGGTTTGTGTATTTCCTTCATGCATTGGACAATACTAATTTTTCTTGTGTCATACTCCTAACCATAAATACATCAAGATCTACATAACCCTTTTATTGACATATAGTCACAAAATCTCTGATACCTGAGAGTTCTTTTCCCTGACTATGTAGCACATGACCTTAGGCGGCCTTGCATAAATAGTCAACATTACAGACGTGTCAGCAAAAATATTCTATTATTTAACTATGCTGTCAATGCCCTTAGGCGACCCTACATAATTCAACCCCCTAACAGGTTTGTCAAATAGTTTTAACTTTATTCGTGGGAGGAAAACCTCTTTTTTCCTTATTTGTCTTAATGACAATACGTAGGGATCTTCAAAAATATCCATCATTAACATATTTGTCACATACTCTTTTACATGCTCTAAAAGTATTCAACTCTATGGTTTATATTTTCCTTCCCTACGTTTGGGTCAATCCTTCGTAGGAGTAACATTCATCCAATTCTTTGATAATTTTGATTGGAAATATCATCTCAATATTCGAGTACCTCTTTCCATACAACAAACTTTGTGCTTCAGAAAATTTGAATCTCCATAAACATTAAATGGTTTTTTAACAATTGAAAAGTAAAATTTCTGAGAGATATTTTTGCTTGACCATGCAGCACGTGCCCTTAGGTGGCCTTGCATAAGTAGTCTACATAAGGGACATGTCATCCAAAAGATGATATTTTTTGACAATGCAGCCAATTCTCTTAAGAGGACCTGCATAATTCCACCACCTAACGGGTTATGTTAAATAGTAGTAACTTCATTCTTGGGAAATACTTCTTCTAATGCATTTTAGCCCTTTTTCATTTCATTCCTCAGATTCAAAATTTATTAAGTCATTGTTTACATGTTTTCCCCATACTTGAGTGTGGTAATATGTTTTCAGATAAATTATCAAGGATTTGAGTCAATTTTAATCCATTTGGTCAAAGCAATTTCGACCTTAAACATTAGCCTTTTTTATGTCTGACGTGCATGAATTTAAACTGCCCACAACGGATAAGGGAACTCTAAACAAAAGTCAAGTCCCAACTCACTAAACATATACTTCGTATGATTTTGGTAATATTGAGCAACTAAAAATATTCAAAGTCTATTGGGTTATTTTTATAATCGTAGAATAAATCAAACTACACTTACTAGGCCCATTGGCTTGGGTAAAAATTTAAAGAAGGTAGCAAAAGAAGGCATACACAAATGATTGAAAATGAAAGTGTTTTTCATTTGAAGCACAAGAGATAGAAGGATATCCACATATTGGATTCTCTTCACTTTTCCAATAATTACAAGTGGATATCAACATTACTCTTTATTTGATTTACGGTATCCCGAGCATCATCAGCAACCACCTGGAATTCATTCATTCAACTGGATATAATAAGAGAAGCAGGGATACCAGCACTTCTAGGAATAATTGTAAAAGAATGTTCTTGAGTACGGTTTGAGAAAACTTTCTTCTAATCAAACAGTGACTTTGTTTCTGTCTAAGAGACTTTGAAGTTGGATACATGGATTTTAGAATGGATCATTGGAAGTAAAGAGTCATTTGGAGAGAGTAATCATTTTAGATATCATTTCTACTGTCATGATAGTCTTCTCTCCATCAACCGGAAACAGAAAACATATCAGCCCATGGTTTTCCATTTTTATATCTTCAAAGAAATGGAATGGAGGAAAAATTTGAATGTTCACATCATTGTTGTTGATCTTAATGTACAGAATAACCAAAATAAAGGAGTAGCAGTGCGACTGTATCTCAGACATATAGTTCATTGCACCTGGAATGTTGACGTCATGCAGATGACCATGCCCATATAGAGGAATGTAGATGCTCTCTGGAAAGTTAATATGATACTTATTCAAGTACTCATTAAAATATGGGAGAGTGATGTTGCATACTGTATAGTAATCATGGCCAACAACATTCATCAAGTCATCAATCCTCTTGCTAGCCAATTCATCAGTCGTTCCAATTCTTCCAGGAGCCTTTGAATCTACACAAATGTCAAATAATTAACTCTTATGTTCATTGATTTTTCACAAAATTTGCGATCAAAAGTGAAAAAATTGTAAAAGAATTAAGTTTCAAAAGTGAAATTTTGGCACGCAAGTATAACGGTGTCACGCAGGTTTTTGGTGCGCATGTATCACCACGCAGTTCAAAATACCTCTACAGCAGCATGACACAAACATAAGCAAAGAAAATGTGGAATATTAGTGTACTTGTCTGATGAGAGCAACCTGCACGAAGAGAGCGAGGTGATTTGAAACACAGGTGCTTTGCGCAAGAATGACTGTATATTTTTAGGCAAGGCTACAACCCTACGTGGCTTGCACCTACAAGACACCATCATCTTGCTAAACACCTGTGCACCACAATTCCTTGGTTTTTCTTCTTTACCTTAGAGTCACATCATCATTCCTTTCGAATCCAACTCTGCGGGGGGAATTTTGTTGACACTCCTTTATGTCACAGAGTCTAAATGAATGAAAAGGGAAATACCTTAACACAAAGTGATTCATCCTATGAAGAAATATCAAAAATTGACAAAGGCATGAACTAAGATTTAACTGAGCATGGGCGGCACAAGTTCCATTATGGTCGTGCATGTATACCTGCATGCCTCATATTGGGCGCGTAGGTGACCTGCGTGCCCTATTTTATTTTCATTCATGGTCTTCAGTATCCTATAAATACCCCTTGTGCCCCCCCCCCATTTCGAGGAAGAAAAATACTGAATCTCGTATTTGAGCTCTCGACGCCCCAGTCTATTCTCAAAGCCTTCCATACAATTCTAAGGTAATTTCATACCTAGAATGGAAGATCTAAAGAGAGGGAACAAGGACTAAGTGTTGAAATTCATCAACATCTGCTTGCCTATTTGTCTAACCCATCAGGGAATTTAAGACACTTGCGCACCACCTAATCCTTTCAACCAAACATGCTCTCCACTCATTTAAAAGTCATTAGGGATAATACTATGGGATTGAGCGAAGACTTCCCCAAGTATTACCCTATGGGTTGACCATCGCGCACCAACACCTGTATCGTGAAGGTATACCTACACGACGAGGACCTGTGCGCAAAAACATGATCTACGAACCTACCATCTATTGGATTCCCCACCTATCCATTAATCTCTTTTCTTGAAATCCACCTCTCCTCTTCAAGATTTACCCATCAGAATCATCTTATAATCCATTTATGGCATGATTCCTTTGTTTTCTTCCTTATCTAAAAGAAATGCTATGGATCATCTCTCAAAACATAGTGTTTTACATATCTTTATGTCACAATGGTTAGATATTTCATTCATTCAACCTCGTTTTTTAAGATGATAAGATCATTAACATGGGCCTTCTTTTCAGGAGTAAGCCCCAATCACAATTTCCTATCCTGGGAATCCTCTTCAAAAGTATTCTCCAGTCTTCAAGTTCCCTTAATTTTGGTACTCCTTCTCAAAATTAAGTCCCAATTATAATTCCCTAACCTGGGAGACCATTTCCAGAGTAAGCCCTATGTTCCCAAATATGGGCATCCTCCTTAGGAGTAAGCCTCAAATCTCAAGTCCCATAACCTGGGCCTCCTTCTCATGAGTAAGCACGAGTTCTCAAGTCCCTTAACCATTGCCTCCTTCACAAGAGTATGCCCCAGTTCTCAAGTCCCCTTAACCTGGGCCTCCTTCTTAGGATTAAGCCCCAGTTCTCAAGTCCCTTTAACCTCGGCCTCCTTCACAGGAATAAGCCCCTGTCATAATTTCTCTTAACCAGTCTTAACTTTTTTTGATTTGGGTTTCCTTCTCAGGAATAAAACCCAATCACAAGTCCCCCTCCTAATTTGTGTATCCTCCTAAAGAGTAAGCCCCATGTTAGAACATCCAAATATCCATAAATCACATAAAACATTATGGACCTTGTTCCCGGGGATCTTCCCTAATTTAGATCCTGATCTTTATCTATTTGGGAAATCATACATACATAATCCCCATATCATTCCTTATGACCACATCTTTCGTGGCACAAATTTTCAGGTTTACTGATGCCACTTTTTTCTCACACCGAGCAAGAATCATGTGATATTAGAGTGTAAAAGTAACCACGAAACATCTATTTGGTCCATTAACCATACATAAGCCCCACAATTCCCAAACATACTATGTGGAATTTGATCTATACCTTAAATGTGGAGTACGTAGGAATCCTTTCTGAGGCTCAAGCCCATCACCCATTAATTATCCTCTTTCCCACATGATGTTAAACTATATATTAGTTTCTGAACTACGTGGGTTATGATTACTTTTTCGAACAAATAGACATAGGTAGCCCATCCACGGGTACAATCCCAACTCTATAATTCTCCATGTCCTTCTGAATGACAATAAAATTCAAGTGCCCCGTTGAGTGGATTTAAAACCAGTATGGTTATCATAATGACCAAGAGATTTTTATATAATGTGTGGAGGGATACCATTGACTAAGAATCTCCAAAAAATACCGATGATTCTATATCAATGAAGAATCTCAAATACATATAAAATATTCTCTAAATCTCATACATATAAATCATTGATTTTCAAATTTTAAGGAAAGCTCATTTTCATACTTGGTGTAGTAATAAGGATTCACGAACATAACTTAATTCTATAAAGAGAGTCCTGTAGTAGACAACAATTCACCCCAAAAAGGTGTGATGAGTCCGACCTCCCATCCTCTCGACCAATGGAAATTATTAAGCCTCATTGGTCCACAACTAATGAGCACATACCTTTGGAAAGTAGGTCCAAATGGATATAGAATAATTGGATGTTTCTTGTTCAATGAATAAAACCATTAGAAACAGATTGGAATGTTTGAAACATAAGAAAACAAGGTCATCCCCATTTCTAGAGGAAACACATCCTTATATATCATTGTATTTTTGGATGGATAGTGTATCAGTGTCTTTATCTTGGACTTAAACTTAGACCCCTTAGGATTTCTCTTTCTCAATGTTTTCACCATAAGTACTGAATAATTGGTATTTCACAAATCCTTATCAGAATGGGAAATTAAATAAAAAATATTTGGTGGTATATTTATCTTGTTATTAATATTTCATATTACAATTAATGTTAAGAACACTAACTATAAAGAGGTGAGAATTTGATTTATCACAATCTCTTACTTTAGTTTGAACCGATGGTCTTCATGTCTCTCAATGTAACCAATCATCTTGATTAAAGGAGGTCCTACATGTTTCTATCATACAATAATTTACCTATATAGTGAATTGGATATATCATACCTTTCTAGGCTAGCTCTCTCATGATAACAAAATTCGAGATAAGTTAAAATATTGCAAGAATCCTCGTCAGCATGCATGTTATGCGTTTGAATGGACATGGATGACAACATGATTCAATGAATGTACAGTGCACCATATATATATTATATTTATCATTATAAAACATTTTTAATCACAAAGTGGATCAGTCGGATTTGAGGACTCCATCAAATAATTCTTCCTCTCTTGGCGTCATACTCTATGTCGATTCCTATAACACACTATGAAGTTTATGAAAATTAAGAAAAATCATTTATCCAGTATGGATCACAGTGATAGTGTTACTTTAGTGTTAGTGATTTCCATTTTCATCTACAAAAAATAAACATTATCCATTATTACATAAATCTTGATTACTAATTTAGACATTATTGATTAATTAATTATTAAACTATTTAATGTCTCCCACTATTTTATAGAACCCCCATAACCATTACTACAAGATTTTGAATTCCCTATGACTTGATTATTGTGGAAGAATGGATACATAAATCCACTTTTCATAGTCTATAATCTTTTATTATGACACTATTTAGATATTTCCTTTGTAGTCTCTTGACTATCTGAACACATTAACACAAAGTTCCTCGAACTATTGAGTAAAGTCCCATATCATCGTAATCATAACCTGATTCCCTCAATGTTTTTCATCTAATATGGAATGAATCTTGATTTGGTTACTTATTTCATTCAATATTTTGTCAATTTGCTTCATTACTCTCATAAAAACTCCCTGGCAGAAGGATTCAACCTCAACTATGGCTGAGATCACACCAAACACCATGTTTTGGTCAAATATGAGAATCAGAAGTCATTACAACTTGTTTGAGAGGTTTATCACATTTATTAATGAATATTTTCCATTTATATTAAATATGTTTGAAAAATGTATTCATGATCACAACTAAACATTCATTAATAAAAAAACATTCTAGATATATCTTTGAATTTTCATGTTTTTTATTTAATGGTTTCTCACAGTAAACATGCACGTGCATAAAATAATAAACAACGCATAAAAGAAAATAATTACCTGAACCATCTTGAGAATATAAATTTTGTTGATCCATTATAAACATAAATAGTCTACCGTGACTTAGGGGGTATCATAAATGAGTATAGTCTTCACTTGTATCGCATCCCACCCCCAATCCAGTGTATGTACTTCTCGTCTAGTTGACCACCTCATCTTGGTGGGGATTGGAGTTTAATGTGTCAACATAAAATGTAAATATATACATGTGAATAGGTGAGGGGATATCAAAAATTGAAAAATACATACAATGATATTGGAAATGTAGACCCATGTACATATTGACCAAAAAAAGGCTATATGAATAAAATCATAAAAATAATTACTAAATACAAAATCACATATAGGTAATAAATAATTAAATGAAATGAACTTGACATACACAAGTCGGTCATTACTTAAGACTTGTATACATATTAAATAAATGAACTATAGAATAAAATATTAGTAAATTTAATGTATTGGGAAATTTAAATAAATTAAAATTATTTTTTAAATCCAAATAATTTATTCTCATTTGTTCTCATCAATAATTTAATATTTATCCCAGAAACAAAAATAATAAATAAAATAAATTTATTAAGAAAATTAATATATTATAATAATGAAATTAAAGTAAATTTTAAAATATAAAAATATTGGTATTTTAAAAGAATCATTAATTAAATTATTTTTTGATTAGATAACAATTTATTGGGCCTAGAAACCATGCATGGGTTATTGCATGTCTTGATGAATCCCCACTAACCCGTTCTAGATGAGGAATTCCCTATGCATGCTTGGTCTAGGCCTGGAGGGCCCGACCTAACACATTTCAATTTCATTCTATCCACCTTGAACCATTGCATAGGGGATCAGGTCTAGTCCAAATTAAGGGAAACCATGGGAATATGAGCCGGGGGAACACATCATGGCTGGGGCATTAGTATCAATCTTGGGTGAAGTGAGATTGTGGTCATCTGAGCATGAGGTTAGATGAAAACATGTAGTGGTTGATGAATCTCATCTATGGAAGTCCTGACGTTTGGTTTCCCATGTGAGTCGATAAGGTGGTGATGGGGACTTCAACATGTGACGATGGTGGTTATCTCAATAGAGACACAACGACACTACGAGGTGGCAGTAGACATGTGTTGAACAAAGATAGAAGTGCTAAGTCACAAGATTTGATGGATACAGCATAATCAATCATGAAGAATAACGGGACATGGGTCATATAGTTGGTGGAAGATGGTGCTAAACGGAGTCCCAGTTAGTGGATTACAGCAAGTTCAAGGCCGGATAAACTCAAGTTTCCAGAAAATTGAATTCCATGTGATTCAACACCACAACATTTAGAAAAAAACATATATATTTGATATGTGTTCTCTAATTCCCATGCCAAAAAATTCACAACTTTTGATCCATAATTTTTTTGGATGGCCATCAATTTCCCATATGTTATTGGATTGATGCATTGTGATAATCGTTTTGATCGATTTAAAACCATCTACATAAATTTATACTCAAATAAATTGTCATGTCTAAGAAAATCCATGCATTCCATCTGGTAAATGTATCCTCTAATTACATAGTGGTTTTCCAAAATAATTTGTTAGGGTTCTATATCCCTCTTTATATTTATCATCCAGTAAATTATAAATACATTAATTAATAAATAAATAAATAATAATTAATATCTAGCTATGTACTAATTATTATTTTTATTTTATCACATATTTGTATTGTATATTAAATATATTAAATGATAACCCAAAGTAATTAACTCGACTCGTAATTTCCATTAATATTAATTGAACATTAAATATTTAAAAAGTGACATTCATATAAAAAAATTTCTTGTATTTAATTAAACACTTGTAAATACATATAATATATATAAATTTATTCCAATTATTTTATACTTGAATAATAATAAATCAATATATTAAATGGCGATCAATAATACATGAATAACTGTCAAACCCCATAGTGGGGCCCACCAATCCAGGTATACTAATTTAGTTTAATATTTCAGAATCTTAAATATGTCATTGGGTGAGACCCTCTATGTACTTATCTTGATAGTAGTAAATAGTAATCATAGACCATGATCAGAGTATATAAACCCATCAAGGCCCTAAAGTGACATGAATTATTCATTAAAATAACAACTATCCAATGAACCCACACTGTGAAATATTATTTCATTAAAATATGATATCTCTTGTAGATTGATTCACACATTATCATCATTCTTTCTTACATAATTATTTGTTGATATAACTTGAATGAATTACATTCAACAACAATGGTCATGTATTTATAATGTTACTACCATCCTATTCAACTAGACCAATGATATCACATCATCGAATATGATGATAAAAATTCAATATTTATCATTCAACCAATTTCATACAACAAATGATACAGAAAACATAAGATACATCACCATTAATTAAGTGTCACAGATTTTCCCCATGAATAAAGGTATGCACTAAAATGGTAAATGTTGATAATGATCTTATGTTAGGATTGGAATACACATGACCACAGATAGAACTAATACTAACACCTGAAAGATGAATTGTTCCTATTGGTAGGTCTATCCTCATGATGTCTGATACTTAAGATCTAAAATTTTGAACTTATTGAGAAGAAGTATCAATGGTTGTGATCCCCGTGTAATTTAAGGTCACATATCATCTATGTCCAATCATTATAATGTATCTGATCAATTAAAAATTTACTTCATTGTTATTGTCATAGTGCCTCTTGGTTCTCATTATTCCATTCAAACTGTAACAACCCTTTGATGTGACACATAATATAAGAACATTACCATAAATATATTGGAAGAATAATTATCATAACTATTTTGGTAAAATGAAAACATGTATATATAAAATTGAATAAATGTAAGAGTAATATAGGTATATACACATGTTAGGTATAGGGAACCCACTATCAACACATACTCTGCATTATATCTCTTTTTGTTGTACCACATAAATACTAGTTCATATCACAATATATCTATGCACATCCTTGATGAATAGAGAATGATGAAAAATGAGATTCACCCAATAACTCATTCTATATATCTAGTATTTATAGTACACATACTCAGTTCCAAATCCTTAGAATCATTGTATGAGCGTGGTTAAATTCAAGAATAATCCATATCATCTAATATAATTCCACATCATCATTTTATGCCTGATTAATTTTTTCATACATGGATGGTTGAAAACTCATCTGATAAAGATAACATATGTCTTAATTCCTCAGGATATCCTGATATATATTCTAAAAACCCATAAATATTGGATCTATATCAATCCTCATCATGTAAAAACTAGCATGGTATTTCTGACGTAGAGCATAAATAACATTGTTCACCATCCCAAGGTGGTAATGTATTGAGCAGGGATAATAGTTGATCAAATCCAACCATATTATATAGCACATAGTTTAATATTTCAATAAAAATATATACTTAAATATTAAATTATTAGTATGTATATAACACCTTTCACTATATAGATAATGCCTCCACGTCTTCAATGAAAAAATTCACCCTACCAACTCTAAGAAATGTGTATAGAATTTTTTCAAATGAATTTTTAATTATAGAGAGGAATATGAAGTTACCATGATATTCTATATAATGAAACATCCATGTACCTTCATTGATGCGTCAACAAAGTTCAAAAATGATTTTACTTTATAGGGTGGTGTAATCATATAAGCATAGAAAAACCTTATCTTTAGTTCTTCGAAATAAAATTCAAATTCATCGATCCACACTAATTAAACCAACTTCTGAGTCAACGTGGTGAGTGGACAAGATACTCATGATAAATTTCTCACAAAACATAGATATAACTCATCCAAACCATGAAAACTATATATATATATCAGTTAACATGGTTGGTCTAGGATAATGTTTAATAACATCTATTTTAAATGACCCATCAATATACGCTCACTTAAGATTATATGATCCAAAATGAAACTTTTAAAAGAAATAAATTCAGTATTTGTAAATGTAGCATAAAACTTATAATTTCATAGGGTCTTCAGCACAATTCTCAACTTTTATAAGTGATATAACATAGTCTCTGAATATATAATTATATCATGTATAAACACTACATAAATATTATCAAAGAAATCTATAAAACTAAATTATTTAAATATATGAAGATATAAAGTGAATTGGTAATTAAAAATAAAATTATTATAAATTTCATAATGAACATTACTTATACAAAATGTTATCATGGGTGTATCCTATTTATTTATCCTTAGATGATGATATCTAGATCACAGACAAAACCTGAAAAAATATATATCTCTCTATAATTGATCAAATGGATATTTGGAACAAGGAAGAGGATACTTTTTCATAATATTGGACTTTTTAGCTTCTTAATAATCAATGAAACGAATCTTTGAAACATCTTTCTAATTAAAAAAATGAAAACATTCCCCCCATTCTGAAGAACTAGGATGAATGAATCCATTATATATATTATCCTATAGTTCCTTTATTAATTACTATTACTCAATTTGGTCTATTCTATATGGAGTATTTTAAATAAAAGTAGTAACAGGTATGAGTTCTTTTAAAATCTCAACCTCACAATTCAGGGGAATATTAGGAAAGACTTCAAGAAATACATCAATATATTAGTAAAAAATAGGAATATTTTATACATTGATTTTCTCACAGACCATTTGAGATAAATATCACTCATTTTTAGGTTAGAGAGCCCAAATGGAGGAATTAATTAATATTTTAAGTTCATGATCTTCCTCATACTGATATATGAGCATAGAATGATTCAGAAAACTAAATATAAATTCTCCTCCTCAACAATTGATATGGGATCCGTACTGAGAGATGTAATCCATTGCCAAAATAACAGAAAAATCTACTAGAAGTGGAATATTAATATTTTCATAGAGCACAATCCAACAATCTAATTTTGGATAGGATCTATAGAATTAAGATACAATTATCCTGCATTTGGGAATTTTCATTTCCAACTCAACATTTGATAGTTGAGGTGGCGGTTTGATACAATTAAAAAATTCATTAGATATAAATAGTTTGTTGAACCAAAATAAAATAAAATACTTTAAAAAAATAGTAGATGATAATTTACCTTTTACCACATCACTGGGAAATTATTGTTCGTCTATGGTAATTTCATAAGCTTTCCATTCTCCCAAAGGAAACATTTTTTGTAATTTTACTTAATGTTTTGGGAATTGGTTAGAATATTTCCCCATCTCTTTATAGTTAAAGAACAATACATTTAGGGATTCTGTCATTCCCTTACATTTGGGAGCTTGATGACCTTTTTCTACACGCATAGTGAAATTTCAAAAACATTTTTAGTATGTTCCATGGTCTTTTCCTTCCATAGGTATCACATGTCGGAAAACCCAATTTCTATTCTTTCAGTTATATTTTTTTATATGATGAACATTTCTAACATTTCATTCCTTCAAAGCCATAATTATTGAAGAATTAATTCTATTTCTTTATAATAAACATTATACTATATCTTAATATGATGGAAACGTTTATAAGATTTTTACTCTTTGATAGATTGTCATTATATCATTAAATAAATGGCAAATCTTACTTGTTAGATTATTCATATTGTCTATAGCATTATTTTATAACATTATAACGTGAAAATCATACATAGAAATGTTTTTCTCTTATATTTATCTTATGCTTGTGAATTATCATATTATATATTGTCATTTTTTTTGAGGAAAATATTTTTTTTTCTATAAATATAACTAAAAATCCTTTCACTACAAGGTCTATATTTCATCCTCATCCTTATTATTTTGAATCAATGAAAACCCTTGATCTACATTCCTCGTCATATGATAAACATTTATTACATCCTTATAAATTTAATTACATGCCAATGTGAGCAATATATATTCTAATGAACATCTCCATTTCTCATATAAAAATGTATTGGTGGTTTGATTGAATGATTGAAGATGTTGGCATATAAAATTGTATAAAATTATTAAACCACATTAATGATTAGGAGTATTCTATATATGTGTAATGTTAGTAGTCATAACCTGAGTCAGATACAATAATATAATAAAAAATTGTTTAGTTTTGTCTCCATCTTTTAATCTAAATTCATTATCTTCTCCATGAGAGAATTCCCTACATATATTACGTACACTTATATGGCTTCCATTATTTTCATAGGGATCAATTTTAAAAAAATGGAAAAAATAGTTTATATCATTAAATTATGAATCATAATCTATAATTTTCAATGTAATGACACAAATAACATAAATTAAAAAATAATAAAAACTAATATTAGATTCATATGTATGGTTTCGTTGGTAATATTCTCAAATAATGAAAACATTTTCAAATATCTCATAATTTTTGGTAAATGAAATGTAAATCAAAATAATAATGTCCACTAGGAGTGTCCAACTATATCTATAGTATGGTTTAATTCACCATTCATGGGAATGATGGATGAAATATACTCGGACCACTCTGTTGTGGTTATTACCCATAAATGAATTTGTACCCAAACCATATCAACTTTTTTTATCCATGTAAGTATTTATTTTTTGTAAATCCACAAAATTATTATATTACAAGAAAACATTAAGATAATATCTTCTAATTATACTTATCCCTAATTTCATTCACAGGGTTATGTTCCCTAAGCTATTTTTTTAGTAAATCTAGTTCCCATGGTATCTACTAAACTTCATCTGATGAAAAATATAAATATGTCAACCTTAGTAGCCCAGAGTCGGTGGTTAATTTATTAAATTGGAACTTAAAACATGTGATCAAACATAAAGGAACGAAATGTTTAGTAATCATTGAAAACAAGATACATTATGTAATACCACATCAAGTTTGATAACATATAATACAACAATTTTTTTCCTTTGTCAACTTCATTATTCCCTCTAGAATATCCTGGAATAGCAATAATTATACAGTTACTAGTATTATAGGAAAAGGAATGATAAGAAAGGGGTGAGCTTATTATCTTTTTAATAGAATGAATACAATGAAGGATAACATAGAATAAATAATTCAGGAATATAATGGCCTCATTGAAATACAAAACATAACACATAAATTCTTATGGCCTCATTGAAATACAAAATTTATTTTGTCCCATGAGACCTATAAATTGTTTAAGGTGATATGTAATTCTGTGTCCCACCTATAATATAATCAGTCTCATCCATTAATCTTATTAATAAATAATATAACATAATCAACATGCCTTAGTAATGAAAACAATCTATATTTGAAGAACTAAAATATATAATTCGAATACATTACCTAGTTCAGTTAATCACAGACCATATTGAGACATATAGTAGATGGAATCATTAATTATATTCCAAATAAATATGAATATTCATCAATTATGTTGACAAAGGTGAATATATTTTTAAAATACCATTAAAACTTTTCTTGAAGAAAATACCCTTTTTATTTAGAAATCACTTCTTTAAAATCATAAAATCATAAAAATATTTTTAAAACAATTTTCTTTTATATGAAACATTTAATCCTTTAGATGATGTTTCAAATCGTTGAGTGGTTATGATTATGGGAAATTATATTCATTTTGTTTATATAAAAACAAATATTCCTTTCATGTTTTCAGTAAAAATCAAAAGTACCACATTCAAAAAATGACATTAAAATTTTATTTAAACCATTCTGTAAAATGTAATAAATGTCAAAAAATTAAATTAAACACTAATTTTATATTAGTAAAAAATAATTATTTACTTCCTTATAGAAAAAATTGATATAGAAGAAAAGTAATTTTTGACTATAGAGGAAATGAATTTTTTTTCTTAAAAACATTTTCTAATTATTTTTATGTACCAAAAAGAAAAAAATTCTACTATTACAAAAATTAAATGAAAAAATATATGATAACAAAATTAAATGGATATATCATATTAATATCAAAAAAAAATTCAACATTTAAAATTTAATCATAATTAGAACTCATTAAAATGTGATTGAAACATAAATCCCTTACCTAATGCTCGAATTTATTTAAATGCACTATAACCTAAAATATAAATAAATTAAATTTATTATAATTATATGACATAATAATTTACATACTTATTTTCTCATATAATGTATAATTATAACAGTTCAATACACTTATATTAATCATTAATTATTAAAATCATCATTTTTGAGTGTTAAGTGTGTCGTTTTTTATATATGTTTTAGTTTGGTAATTTTGGTCCATGAGCCATGCCCGTGGTCTAATAATATAAATAATATAAATAGTTATATAAATATTATATATATTAATTATTTAAATATTTAAAATTACCCATAAAAGGTAGAGTTAAAAAATGATTTACATTGTTCATGGATAGAGTAGGTTATCCATAAGCATGGAGGTCGTTCTCATTTTCGATCAAGAAATGAAAAGAAATATAAATATTATTTTCACAGTATAGAACTATAATTATATTATAAATAGCATACATATATACACTTATATTGTATATATCATTATTACCATCCATGTAAAGTGGAAATAAAAAACGAACCACATTGCATTGTGGAGATGGTAGTCCATACGTACAGACTAACGACGTTATTATTTTCTAATGAATTAAAAAGAAATGAATGTACATATGATATTATAATTATTGCAGAATAATTATCTCATATAAATAATATAAAAATATTTAAACCAAAATATTAACCATCCACGAATAATGATGACGGAAAATGAATTGTATCACTACGTCGAGGAGATAGTCCACACATACGCATGAGAAACACCTTCACAACACAATTGATAAAATATAGGGTAAATAAAAGTGGTAAAATTATCATAATTTTTTGTAATATTTAGGATTCAAAATATATTATTTTATGATGGGTAACAAATATTTTAACGATTTATATGCCTAAATAAATTGAAATAGGCTGAGTGGGATGATTACATATTCTTTAATATGCCTCCTTTAGATCCCTTATCAAGAACCCTTGAAATAATATTTTTAGAATAAATAAACTTATAATTCATGGATAGGTATCACTACAAAAAAAAATGGGTTTAGCGGCGGTTTTGTGGCGGTGGTTCACAAAATCGCCGCTAAACAATTTCCGTGAAGGTTTCGCGGCGGTTTTTAATAAACCGCCGCGAAACCCAAATTTTTTTTAAAACACCATGACCCTTTCCCCCACCCCGACCACGTTCCCAAACCCTCGTCCCCGACCCCCCCCCCCCCCCGACCTCGACGACCGCTGCGCCCCCCGCACCCTCTAGTGACCCCCGCACCCCACGCACTCCACGCGCCCTCTGGCGAAACCCACACCCTCGGTGCTCCCCTCGACCACCGGCAACCCCCGCTCCCCCCGCACCCCCTTTGCCATCCGGCGACCCCGACACCCCCCACGCCCCCCGTGGCCTCCGGCGACCCCCGCACCCCACGGCGCCCCCGCGACCGCTTTCGACATTGGTAATTTTTAGTTCTTCCTTGATTCTTTGATTGCTTCTCATAAACGACGGATAAGTCATGCATAGTAATTGTTGATTTGTTTTTGTGGTTTATATATTTCTCCTACATTTATTCATGTATTTATTACTAAAAGTCATGCATAGTAATTGATACCTCAACCTTGTTCAGTGTGTTATTTGATTATAGTTATTCTAATTATTTTATGTCTTCTTGCTTGGTATCCAACATAGGTTTGACTGTTGAATTTTTATTTAAAGTTTTCTCTCTAAATAATTGAATGGGAAAAAGAGATGAGCCCATTAGAAGTTCCTAAATTATGTAGCTGATATTTTTGGATATGTATATCTTTGGAAATTGGTCATTATAGTGATGAAATATTTCATTGTAATTTTTAGTGTAGACTAGTTATCACATTTTAAAGCATATATTTATTGTTATTAGATAAGAGAGATATTCCCTCCATCTTATGATAAATCATATGTTATTCTAGGTGAATAAGATTATAATTCCAATTGATCAAGATATGATTATTGGAAAATGGGGATTACTATATCTCTAGTGGTATAGATGGATCTCAGGTTAGCTAATGGTGTTTCAAGTGTTGTTTTCGTCCTGCAATTAATAAGTATCAGGATGTTTTTTTTTGAGGACTTTATAAGGTTACCTCTAGAGATAGAGGTGGAGTTTATGATTTAATTAGTACAAGGTATCGAAACTACCACAATATCCCATTACTATATATATCTATGGGATATTATATAGATAAATATTTAGTTGGGAGATCTTTAATCCAATGGATTTATTAATCTGAGTGTGTCTACATAGGGTTATCCATTTATTTTTACCAATATTGCAAGAGTGAGTTATTGATTTTATATTATCTATTATAAATTAAATCATGTTACTCTTAATAATTGGTATCCTTTTCTATGAATTTATGATTTATTCAATCAGTTTAGAGGTTCTTTATGGATTTTGAAGATTGTTCATCGATTAGGTTATCAGCGGTTAAATGTTTGAGCTAAAGGTGTGTCCAAGATAGAATTTCAAACACTATATAGTAATTTTGTGTTTTTGGTAATTCTATTTAGGGTAATGGAGAAACCATATGTATTTATAACTTTGATAAACCATTTTTTATCATTTTTTTCATTCAGGACTATATTTATTAATGATATATCAGTATGATCAAGATCCTATTAGTAGCATGAAGAATAGTTGGTTATGTTCTTAGACACATGGACATATAATCACTTATATGACAATATATTGAAATGTTATTTCTATAATCAATAGGTGACATTTTTTGGTCGTGAGTTCTCTAAATCTAGGATATTAGGGGATATTGAGAAAGTAGAATCTATAATTTCTTAATAGATTCATACTAATATTGTTGAGATTCATATTTTCATTGGTCATGTGGTTTCTTTTTCTAGCATTATCTTGGAGTTTTCTGATATATTCATTAAAAATATAGTATTGACTTGGAATGGAGTGAATTTTTAGTGGGATGATAAATAAAAAGATTCATTTTATGAGCTAAAAAATATATTGACATCTACACCTATTCTTATTTGACCAAAGCCAAGGATGCATTATAAGGTCAATAATGAGGCCTCCAATGTGATGTTAAGATTTTTGTTGATATGGGGGAATGAGTTTTAGTAAATGGGTCTTGAAACATATAATAAATGATAACAATTATCCAACTCATGATATTGAGTTAGTCATGGTTATGTATGCCCTCCATTGTTTATGAAATTAGTTATTCAATGAGAATTTTGTGGAATTTACAAATAATAAAACATGTCGTAAATATTTTTTCATAGGGATAAAAATTTATGATAGAGGATATGAGATTAATATATTTAGTCATTTTATTTGGATTTTAATTATACTCCAAGAAAGTGAAATTTCATTATTGATGCTCCTAGTATAAATTATCAAGTGCATGTAGTTTGTATGTCGAAAGATGAATGTAAATTTATATTACTTTTCTCAGAGATTCATCATGATGTAGTTAATTATAAAGGTCATGTCATTATAGAATCTTTGACCATCACTTCACCTTTATTTTTTTATTTAAAGAAGGTATGATTTAATATTATGTGTATTGGGTTTTCCATGAATGGTTTTATAGTATGGATTTCATACCTAGGTATATGCTTAGTGGGAATTATCTATTGTATTTTCGTGGGTGTAATTTTTTATTAACCCCGACACCCCCACGCCCCTCGTGGCCTCCGGCGACCCCCGCACCCCCCGACGCCCCCCGCGACCCCTTTCGACTTTTTTAATTTTTAGTTCTTCCTTGATTCTTTGATTGCTTTTCATAAGCGACGGATAAGTCATGCATAGTAATTGTGGATTATTTATTTTTGTGGTTTATATATTTCTCCTATATTTATTCATGTATTCATTACTAAAAGTGAGAATATCCATCCACAATTTGAGTAATTTCTTGGAATTTATATTGAGCAGTTGGTTCCTTTGGGATATAGCTTAATATTATATACACCTCAACTCTTTCCAAGAATATAGATATGGTCAATAGATTAAATCACATCCTATAGACCAATTTCAATTCCAATGGTTTATTTTACAAAAATCCATGTGACTTCTCTCCGTTGTTAATTTGGTCCATAACGACATGTCTTATCATGGATAATGAATTAAATAGGTGCTTCATGTTCTGTAAACATATCCCATTGGAAACCATAAAAAATAGTTGGGTAGATAGTGTTATGATAAGTGTGTAACCCGATATTCTTATTTCTCCTCAATGAGGTGTTGATGCTGTCTCTTATGGACCAGACTTGTTCGGTTGGTATGAAGTGGTAAATGTGATCAATGAACCATATTTATTATATTATGCATACTTTATGATCAATGGTTCATATTTATTATATTATGTTTCTGTAATCTTACACTATCGTATATTTTGTGTAGGCACATTGTGATATACATGGATAAAAGCTGGATCACATTACTGAGGAACACACCTTAATATGTTAAGGGTTTGAATGAGTTTTTAGATTTGGTAATTTCTAATCGATCCGTTGAAGGGAGAATAAGATGTCCATGTCCTAAATGTAAATTTAGAACATAGTTGAATAGAGATGAAGTTTATGAACATTTAATACTAAAGCAATTCCCTAATCAATATTTGTGATGGATTTGGCATGGAGAATCAAACAATACAGAAAGATTGAGGACTGATGTTAATCCACAGAATGAGGTCCCAAGTTTGTCTCCAATGGAAAATGAAATGCAAAACCTCATAAATGATGCATTCGGCACTGCAAGACACCATTATAAGCATCAAAACATATCAGAACAACTAGAAGAGGGTGCTACAAATTGCAACGTGACAAGTGATGTTTTTGAGACTGTAACACAAGCAGGTCAAGATTGTAACATATCATTGGATCCTCCTCTTGATTCTGTGGAGCCAAATGTAAGGGAAAACTTCAGTGAGGAAAATGTGTTTCATGATTTATTTGACGATGGAAATCAAGAGTTGTATAGTGGGTGATTGAAATATTCAAATCATTCATTTCTATTGAAGTTGTACCATATCAAATGTCTATGTGGAATTACAAATAAGGAAATGTACATGGTATTGGAATTGATTCATGATGCATCTCCAGAAGAAAAAATCCCATAATCGTTTTAGGAGATGAAAAAACTTATAAACAAGCTTGGTCTGAATTATACAAAAATACATACGTGTCCCAATGATTGTATGCTTTACTGGGGAGAGGATTCAAGTAGACAGAATTGTAAGAAATGTTCTTCTTCTAGATGGCAGTTAAAAGGTGATGTTGGAAGTATGACTGAACATAATTTCATGGAGAAGATGAAAAGGAACACACCTGCAAAAGTTTTGCGTAACTTTCCTTTGAAGCCTAGATTGCAAATATTATTCAGGTCATCAAAAACCGCCAAACAAATGAAGTGGCATTCTGTAGATAATTACAATGATGGGTTAATGAGACATCCACGAGATTCCCAAAGGTGGAAGCCATTTGATTCATTACATCCAGATTTCTCAGCTGATCCTAGGAATGTTCGATTGGGATTGGCTGCTGATGGATTCAACCCATTTGGGACTTTGAGTACGAGTTATAGCATTTGGCCAGTTGTTTTGATCCTTTATAATATGCCTCCGTGGATGTGTATGAAACAAACATCTTTTATCATTTCGATGATTATTCCTGGAAAACAAATGCCTGGAAATGATAATGATGTATACGTGCAGCCTTTGATTGATGAATTGCAAGAGTTATGGAACAACAGTGTTGAGACATTTGATGTTTCTTCTAAAAAAATGTTCAAAATGCATGCTGCTTTAATGTGGACCATTAGTGACTTCCCTGGGCTTGGGAATTTATCTAGTTGGAACACTTATACGGGTTTGGCTTGTCTTGTTTGTAACTTTTATTTCGAGCCCAAACGGCTACCTCACAGTAGAAAATGGTGCTTCTTGTGCCATCGAAGATTTCTTGATGCATCTCATAGATTTCGGCTGAACAAATCAAAATTTAATGGTTCCATTGATCGTAGACCACCTCCAAAGTTGTTAACCGGTTCTGAAATATTGACACAGCATGAAAATGTTATAACAAAATTTGGGAAGGTTCATCATTTGACTGATAGCGGAAAACGAGTGCAAAGTGCATCGTCAAGTGAAATCAGAACGCAACAATGGAAGAAAAAAAAAGTATATTCTTCAAACTTCCGTATTGGGAATTTAATTCTTTGCACCACAATATTGATGTGATGCATATTTAGAAGAATATATGTGATAATTTGATTTTCACATTACTTAATGAGCATGGAAAGTCGAAGGATCATCTCAATGCTCGCAATGACTTACAAGTAATGACCATAAAACGTGATCTCTGGCCAGATGAGAATGAAAATTATGCTCCTGCCATTTTTTCAATGAAAAATATGGATAAAGATGCGTTCCATAGAATTTTAAAGAATGTGAAGGTATCTGATGGGTATTCGAGTAACATCTCGAGGTGTGTTGATTTGAAGAATCGTAAGTTATATTGATTGAAAAGTCACGATTCACATGTTTTTTTACAACAGTTACTACCATTGGCATTGCGTACACTATTAACTGAAAAAGTTATTGTTGTTGTACTGTAATTATGCACATTTTCAGCCAATTATGTGAGAAAACTCTACATCCTTTACAGCTTGACAACCTACACGAGAGGTTTGTATTGACCCTTTGTGCAATGGATATGATCTTTCCTCCATCGTTTTTTACTTTCATGATGCATTTAACTCTGCATTTGGTTGACGAAGCTAAATTAAGAGGCCCCGTTCATTGTCGATGGATGTATCCAATTGAGTGGTATTTTATTTATATGTTTCTAGTTAAGTAAAAAATATTTGTAATTTAAATAAATGCATAATATTATTATTATTTTTCACAGATATCTTGGGCATTTGAAAGCATACGTGAGAAATAAAGCTCAACCAGAAGGCTCTATTGCTGAAGGCTATTTGGCCGAGGAGTGTCTCGCCTTTTGATCCAGATATTTGGATGATATTGCGACAAGATTTAATCGAGTTGGACGTGTTAATGACACATCAACTCAATCTCAAATGCATCAGAAATCAAAAATATTTCATGCTATTGGCCGATCAGTTGGGAGGACCTCATACGCGACACTGACAGAATTGGAGTTATTACAGGCACAAAGATATGTGATACTGAATGGTGAAATTGTAGATCCATTTATTGAAAATTTGAGGATACAAACAAAGAGACGAATGTGAGGCCAAACACGAAATGAAAAAGATATAACGAAAGCTGTGAATAAAGAGTTGGTAGAATGGTTTGCACGACGTGTAAGTTTATAAATATTGCAATAAATACAAATATTAGTTTGACACATACAATTTGCAAATCTATTAAATTATATTTTTATTCTTCATATCATGAATACAGATACTCGATCAGACTTGTCAGAAGATTTGAAGTTTCTTGCTAGAGGTCCTATAAAACAAGTTAATAAGTTCGACGCTTATAATGTGAATGGTTTTAGATTTCGTACAGTCGATCAAGAAATGGGTTTGAAAACACAGAATAGTGGTATATTTACATTTGCTGAAGTGGAATACTATGGAAAGTTTCATGATATTATTGAATTAAACTACCACTTGCATTTTTCTATTGTTTTATTCAAATGAAAATGGGTCGATATTATCATAGGTGTTAAATGAGATTATTTGCAATTTACTTTTGTAAACTACTCTCGCTTGATGGATGTTGGTGATTGTGAACTGCATGATCCATATATCTTAGCATCGCAGTCAAAAATGGTATATTATGTGAATGATGTCGTGGATGAAGGCTGGAGTGTAGTTACTCACATAATACAAAGAGATTTGTATGACATGGGTGATAAAGTGGAAGAATTGACCTCTGCAATTGAATTTTATCAACAACAGGAAGCAGAATTATTTGTATATCATGATATTGAAAATATTAGTCTAGCAAGGATGAATGAAGTGGATGAAGCAATGGAGAAGGAAACCAACATGATTAGAGGGAAAATGATTGTATGCACAATTATTTATTCATTCAGCAACCACTTGTTTCATTTCTGTAGTCATTCATTATCATTGTTATATATATTTTGTTTGTTAGTACTGGGCATCTATTATCAGTTTTAATTTTTTTCTGCATAAATTGTTTGAAATATATATTCTGAACATAATTTTATTTGATTAAAGGATAGGAATTCCAAGGAAGAAGTGGTACACCATTTCATCTACTTCTGCGATAGGTGACGATCCGTCTCTCCCCAGAGCATTTGAGGCAGCAGCTGCCTACATCCCTGCATCATCTCCCCCTGCACCATCTCTGACACCGTCAGTGGATGTCTCATTAGAGGATGAGTCATCGCCTCCCCCTATAGTAGCATCAGCAGCAGGGAAGCGACACGCCCCTTCCAGTTCATCACGGACATTCTGGAGGGTCACAGTCCTAGGTACAAATTTTAATTAAATTAATTTATTGCAATTTGTTTATAGTAATTGTTTTCTAATTGCAGATGAAAAAATGAAACCGTGGAAAAACACATAAAAAGTTATGATGTTTGGAACAAGAATGGTGAGAAGATAGTGGTGCCATTAGATTCATATGGGGTCGCGAAGGATGACGCTACATGTTTACTTGGTCAGATTATAGGTCAGCTGGCAGCGGAGCCCACTTCCCTGCCTATTTCATATGATGATTGGAAGCATATTCCTACAAACAGGAAAAATGGTGTTTTTGATTCTCAGATAAAGGTAATTTTATTACTTTATGGTTTAATTAAATGTCATGTTACTAATATATTCAAAATGAATTTCTGTATACAGATGTTCTTCCACTTTACCGTTGCTGATGTGATAGCACAGAAGTGGACATTGAAAAATCTTGGAAAAAAATGGAAGGATTTCAAATGGAGGTTGTGGTGAGATGCCAATGATACTTCGTTGACCGTGCAGCAGATGTATGAGAAGCTACCCAGTGGGGTACCGAAAGAACAGTGGAAAGTTTTTGTCGATAGCCATCGTGATGAGAAGCGGATTGTATTGAAATATATATTATTATATTATCCTCATTTTACATTTATACATGTACATGAAGAGGAGATAGACATTGAATAAATTACTGTTAAATTGAATTTTATTTATTTCAAGATCTCTCAAGACAGAATGTATCAAACCGGGCAAAACAGGTCATCCCGCACACTACGGGCTCAAAAAGATTTTCTAGAAGCCGAATGTCATTGGTAAGCTTTTAATTAGTTTAAATATTTATAAGACAATATTATCTATTTAACATATTTAATTGTTGATTTATATTTGTTTAATGCAGTCACAGAGTTTAGGGAATGAAGCATCCCGAATAGAACTGTGGCTGGATGTTCATAAAAAACAGATGAAAGTTTTGTTAATGAACCTGCCAGAGAAGTTGGGGTATGAAGTCAATTATTTATTATAATAACTTATTATCAGTTTTTAATGTGTTAATATATATTGACATTTGATTTATAGGTAAAAATTAATGAAATATGGGATGTCAATCCTGAGCAATCCTACTCAGTCTCCCAGGATGACCCGGTTGGTAAAGTCCTTGGGAAGGAGCATCCTGGTAGAGTGCGCGGGATGGGTTTTGGACCCGTACCATCTGAGGCCTTTGGCAGGCCATCAGGGATTTCGGCTACATCTACTCCTGGTTATAGTCATTTCATACCTGAAGATACTCAGGGGGAGATGCCTTATCTACGAAACACAGTTCACCAGCAGGGGGATCAGATACCTGCTTTGCAGAAAGAGTTGCTTGAAATACGTCAGCATATGAGCACATATTCCCCCGGTGGTAGTGCATCGGCTAGTGGTGAGAAGGTAAATCACAAAAAAATCAAATTCATTTAGTTTTCACACTTTTATTGGTTTTATGTTTAATTATAAATATGAAACAATATTTAATTTTCAATATAATGTTCTTATAGGTGGCAGTAGGTAGTGGAGATGAAGGTGGAGAGGGTGACGATGCAGCCTCAGATGATGAGTTGTAGTGTTGTTGATGTGTTGAACAAGTTTGAGAACGTTTGGTTTGTATAAGTAACATGTATATGGCACATAGATTCCACCAAACATTTCCATGTCCTAATTTTTTTTTGATTTTCATGTTTCCTTCTATGCATTTTATTTATTTATGATGTTTCATTTTATGTCTTGATTTCTCGAGTGTGGTATACATCATTCCATTTAGGCCTGTGTTTGAATTGGTACCACATCCAATGAGAATACCATATATGTAACCCATATTCATACCATTTATACTATATAGAAGTATTCGGGTAGCCCCATTGTGTAAGCTCGATTCATACCATAACTAATACATAGAAGTACCTAGGCAGTCCAACTGTGTAAGTCCCATTCATATCATTGTTGCTCCATAGCAGCACCTGGGTATCCTAGATGTGTAAGACCAATTCATACCATCACTATCAAGGCCCAATGAGCCACAACACAATACACAGTCATGAAGAAATTCCCACCTGACAGGCTAATCTTAGTCTATACAACCAACATACCAATTATGCTGATAAAGAACTCACGCTCTTACTGACATGCAAAGAGTGTATCTTGGAAGCCTCACACAATACCTAAATTTAACCGTTATCAGTATAACATGAATCTAAGAATGTATACACTCTATTAAAACACCTAATATGCATCATTACAATAACATCTAAATAATCATAGTTTAACTTAACTTATCCCCCAAATAATCATGTCAATTATTCATGTTAGACATAACAAAACACAAGCACTACCCATGCGTTTACATTAACAATACCAAATACAATGATATTACTAACTGAATACCAAACCACAATCCACCTATATACTATCACTATAGAACAAAGTGTCTAAAATTACTTTCATTTTTCTAATGAACTCATAGACCTAGGATAAGTCCTCTCTTGGATTACATACGTAAAAGAAAACCCTCATCAGGTGGAAATGAGAATCACTCTTCCACTTGATTAGAACACTCCAATCACCAATATCCCAAGTTACATATCAATATTACTAGTCTCTCTCAACCCTAGTTCACATGTCACATCCTATAAGGGATACAACTCATGGAGAAGCATCTATGAACCCCTCTCAAATATCACGCAGAAAATCATAGGCCAATATACCCACTGGTGGGTTCTCATGCATATCACAAATCCCATACCCAATCCAACTATGAAATATAGGTTACTAATCCTAACTAGAAATCGACACACCATACTTCCCCTGAAGGATAAAGATAACATACATGCACATATATATTAATGGAATTATCTTATGATAATAACTATTGTGAAAAATAAATATCATTTGGTTTGGTTAAGTATAATTCCTCCAATACGGTATTTAGGAAAACATTAGATGAGTGAAATTTTAAAAAACTCAAACCTATTTTCTTTAATGAAGTCAATAACAACTATATCATGATGCATCCCATCAAACCTGCAACATGATGACCATCTTGGGATGTATACATGAAACTCTTATCTCATATCCAATGACATAACTCAAATCCTCAATAGGAATCATGTATAACCTACAAGATCATAAACCATACTCTCTTAAGCACCATGCACGGTTAGCGTGTTGTCCAACCTAAAACACAAGCCAATTCACAACTTACCCATTTTCTATAGTAGGAATTAACAACCAACCCAAAACAGACAACAAACCATACCATAACATACATTCTATAACTACTCAAACATCCATCTTTGGAAAAAATTCTATACCCATTTAAACAAAAAAATTTCTATCCCATAACACAAATCCATTGTTAAAAAAACCCAACACATATCACAATCCACCCATGGATGTTATATCGGCCAAATTAGAGCATAACCAATTACATATCATTACACATCACCATGGTTAGCATGATCACATAAATTTTATCAAAATTCATAAAAATTTATTATATAGAGTATTAGTATCCATATAATATAAATCAACCCTTCTTAAAACACATAAGAAATTAAAGAACCTAAAAACACATTTACATCTTGGGGGTCACATGGATTGGTTACTCACCAAATTGTGATACATACCTTTCCTTATGTTGGACTCTATAACATACAAAATTTGCTCAAATACTATTTTTCAATGAATACTACCATGTTATTTGTTTGTACGGTGTCTCCTGTTCAATATTCTAGTTTGATTTGTTTTTCAGGGCAGTGGTGTGGTAGGAGCAGAATTATTTCTTTTTTCCAGGTCAACATTTCATGGCGGTTTTAACCGCCGCTAATGCCTTACTGGTCAGCATTTAGCGGCGGTTATAACCGCCGCTAATTCCTTATTGGTCAGTATTTAACGATATTTATAACTACCGCTAAATGTATTATGTTTAAATTTAGCGGCGGTTTTCACAGCTGCGACATAGGCGCATCAAACTCCTAAATATAGCGGCGGTTAAAACCACTGCGAAAAAAAAGTATCATATACGCATAAAACCGCCACGAAATGGACAAAAACCATCGCGAAAAGAGGCATCTACGAAACTTTTCTTAAACCGCCATGAAATAGTAAAAACTGTTGCTAATAGATTGTAAATGCCTAATTTCGCGGCGGTTTTTGTAAACCACTGCCAAACCCTATAGCGGCGGTTTAAACCGCCGCCAAATGAAAAAAAAACCGCCGCTAGGGGCCGGTTTTGTTGTAGTGTATGTTTAAAATATAATTGAATAGGTTTTAGTTAAGATATATTACTCAAAGTGTTGTAAATAAGAGAGAAGAGGGGTGTCCTTCTATAAGAAGGGGGAGATGGCACACTTGGAATTTCTTAAAATATAAAAATATAATAATTTCATAGTGAATCCAAATTATTCAAAATGCACATGGATTAAAATTTTGGACAATATGAGGTAAAAATATAAACATTAAAATACTATTTATTCATGTTTAATTGTAAAAAATAGCCTTATCTTTTGGTTTAACAACCACGATAAACCCGTTTCAACCACAATTATGATAATTTTTTTTATTGTGTATACTTTTCATTCTGGCCAGAAATATAGTTAACTACATATAATAATATTAATTATTATGTTTCAAACTATGAAATCCATTTTATTATATTAAATCCAATGATGTGGTATAAATTAATATAAAAATAAACCCCCAAAAAATGATGAAATCCCATCTTCCCAAAAAAATGGTTTCATAATTACAAAATGTTTTGATACGAATGTATTCATAAAATTAACTCCTGTGACTTTAATTGGATTATTTAAAATATAAATTAAATAATTTTACATTTAAAACTATTTAAATTATTTTGGATAAATATTTTTATTTTCCACGATTCATAAAAAATAAATATTTTTATAATATTATTAAAAAATTCTTCTAACATAATTTAGAACATCCGATTTAAAAATGATTTAATTTTTTTAAAAATAAATTCCTAATATTGGTGGAAATTAATTATAATATCCTCACAAAAAATGAGAGAAAACCCATTTTTGAAGGAAATATATTTTTGAAGTATAAAATGGAATGTTTCAAAATTGAGAACTTCTTTATTAAGATTTAATCCATAAATTTTCATTAAATAAATCCTTTATAAATATTTTTAACAATGTGGTTAATCCTATTTATACCCTCCAATCCAAATACAATTTTATAACGATATAATATATCACAATTAATTTAGAAATAGAGTTATGTATAAAAAAATCAATCAATGGATGAGAAATTTCCCAAAAGGAGATGTCTCATTTAATGATTAAAAACTAAACATAAAAAATTTTAAAAGTAGATTATTACAATAATCATTATACTAGAAATAAAAAAGTTAATCATTTATTCTACAACACCAAATAAATTCAGGAGTGATTACTCCGTTACTTGAAATCCCATCAGCCAAATAATTTTCCTCATAGTATGCATGAGTAATGATATAATTAATCAACGGGATCATATCTAAACAATTTATCTATTTTGTAGTCAATTTCTCAGATAAATGCATGATACCATCACCAATACCTTGAGCAATGGTGGTTGAGTCACATTTATGCCACAAGATAGAGTATCCAAACAAATATGAAAATTTCTACGCAATGATAATACCACGAATTTTTGCATCAACGGTGGTTTCAATTTAAGAAGTTCCATAAAGACAATCCATTGTGACACCAATTTTTTTTAAAAAACACACCACAACTAGAAGTACTGAAATAGCTTTTTTGTACACCTTATGTGATGAATTTTATCCTTCTTGGGAATAGATAAATCAACATAACTTCCAATATTCTAGGAGGAGGTTGATAATTAACTATTATTCCAAAAAGTTTATGTATAGAAAAATCATGAATAGAGTTAACACAATACCTTTTTGACTGTTGTTTCTATGTTTAATATCGTAGAATACGAGGGATAGAGTTGAGTGAACATTGATGGTATCACCATCATGGATCATTTTATTTAAAAAATTAGGAATGTATTGAATAATATACAATAAGGAAATAAGAAAATATTGGGAATCTACTATGGAATAGAAAGAGAAATGCTTCCAGGAAAATGTCATTGAATGCTATGATCATGGGGAAATATTATTTCAAAATAATCTTGTAATGAAATCCATAATGAAAAAGTAGATTCACACCCTAAGAAAAATATTATCAATGTCTTCACAATGGTGATGACACATTACACATCTAAAAAATGATTAATTCCAACACCCTAAAAAAGCAACTTATGAAGTTAATAATGCATAATTCTGTAGGGAAAAGAAAATCTGGAGGGAAGAATGATTTTTTTGTTAAAATATTTATCCTAAGAGCTAACAAGTCCATTAATAATTTCATTATAAAATTCATTTGTATAAATATTCCCATTGGAGGAGGGATTCAAAACATGAAAACCCACATTATTTATAATATAATAATTTAAAACCAAATTCTTGACATCAAGAAGAATATTATCTACGGGAATCTACAATTGGTATTTAATAGATATATTAGTATCAAAATAAGGGTCATGAGAAATAATATAATCAAGAAGAGGTGTGCCTGTCATGTTATTTAACAAAAATTTCAAAGATGAATTAACGTTTAAATGGAAAATAGATATAATATATATGACGGAGAATAAATCATAAAATCAGGACAAATAAAATAATTGAAATAATTAAATTTCTCCATTTTAGGTCTGTTTAAAATTTTATATTACATGAAGGAAGGAGAATCTGATAACTCATTAAAAATTCTTCATATGAAATTAGCTTTAATGGAATCAATTACTTTACATATATTATTAATGTTGAGACGACCATGTTCAATAGGCTTTCAACACTGTTTCCAAAAAACTATTAGACGTTTTCTCGAAAGAATACTTCTCTTCCATATACCTTTTATATTGAAATATTAATGGTTTTAATTAGTGAGTATTTTCCATTTGTAGAAAATAAAAGACTGAGCAGATTTTGTGGTAATCATATATTTGACTAAGCTAACCCTTCTAGCCATCGAGAGAGTTGTACCTTTCTAAGAAGATAACTTATTTATAACATGGCTAACAATATGAGAGAAATATCCAATTCTTGGTTTCCCCCAAAACATGGGAACACCAAGATATATAAATTATAATACTCCTTATATAATTCCTAATTCACTTATAATATTATTTTTCCAAGTAGAGGTGATAATTTTTTCCGTAATATAATAAGCCCTTATCCAAACAAATAACATAATCCGAAACATTATAAAAATGAAGGAGGGTATATTTAATGTTATTAATATTTATTTTATCACCTTGAGTGAAAATAATAACTTCATTATTATAGAATAAATTTTTAAGAGATATATGTTTTCTAGAAACATTGATGGGTTTTAATTTATTATTTCCATCCCAAATAAAAAATATTTTTCTTAAATAAAATTCCTGACTAGAGAAAATGATGTCTGAAGGAGGATCACCTTTGCTGACACCTCGGGTACATGTAAAATATCCATCAAGTGAGCCATTAATAAGAACTGAGGTATGATTTGAGCCCAAAATTATGTGAACCCAATTGATGATGGTATTAATAAATCCAAAATTATCTAAAACATTGCATATAAAAACCCCATCTAATGCATTAGAGGCTTTTTTACACCATGTTTATTATTAATGTTACCTCTACTAATGGGTTTCCTTAAAACATCGATGCATTAAGATATTATAAAAAGACAATATGTAATCTTCCTTCCATCGATGAAACCAAATGGATTTCAAGAAATAGTTCTATTTGCAATGCTCGATAGTCTATTTGTAATAATTATAACAATAATTTTATAAATTGTATTGACAAGATCAACCGGTATAAAATGATGAAACTCATTAAAATTTGGTATTTTATAAATAAGTCACTGAAATTTATCATTAAGACCATTTGTTAATTTTCCACATTTGAAATAATGCCTAAAAGGTCAGAAAACACCGTAATGAATAATATCCCAAAAAATTGGAAACAAAAAATCGGTAAAACCATCAAGATTATGCGAGCTACCAGTTTTTTTCCATAGACAACATCCTTAATCTCAAAATCAAGGGGAAGAGAAATAATGATTGAATTTTCCATTGAGTGAAATGTCTAGGAATGACATCTTACATATGATCAATACAATTAATATGGCCACTGAAGAGATGCTTATAGAAAAAAATCACATGAACATCTAAATCATGAAATTTATCAAGTATTACACCACTATCATTGAAATTGATCAAAGTTTTATGAAGCTTTCTAATCTTTTTTAGTGAGTTAATAAAATTGGTAGTCTGATATCCTTCCTTGAGCCAGTTTTTTTAATGGCTACTCTTTGAATGTAGTCTTTAATATTAAAAAGACAATTAAGATCATATATAATTTTTTTTTCTTTTTCAAGACATGATAAAAAGATATAACTATTTTTATTCCCTTTAATAATATAATATTGTGATACATGTTTAGTAATATGATCCTCAAGATGACTAAAGTGTCCCCAACAATAAATTTTAAATTTTTAGGACATTAAGATTTAGGACACAATCTAATGCATCACTTTAGTAGTTTATGGAAATCCAATTCTATTGCACTATTTTTTTTTGCATTTATGTAGAATTGTCTAGGCATTGTTAAATCTGAATAGGAAACGAGACTAATATTCTTTAGTAAAAACGTTCATCAAAATAGGATAATGATATGAATTAATTATTGTTGATGTGGATCATGAAATTGAATATATATTAAGGACATTTTCATTGTAAAAATATCTATTCAGTTTACTAGACACCACATTATACAATTTTTTACTATACCAGGTAAATTTATAACCCACAAAGTTATCCTCATGCAAATCCAAATTCTCTATACAGGTCTTAAATTATATTGTTGAGATGGCAGATGAATCAATACATAAATTTTAATCTGGGATAATAATGTCATTAAAATTACCATTAATTAAAGATGTATCCTTAATTGTGCTTCATAAATCGATGATATCAATCCATAATGATATTCCTTTATTATAATCATTATAATAAGAAACAAAAAAACAACAATGTGTAGTCCCAAATCAAAGTAGCCAAGTGTAACAATCTTTTTAGATGAAAAAAAGAGAACTACATTGTCAACTATAACATAAGGATAAACCCAATACATTATGTATCATAAATATATATATTGGTACCGAAAAGATGATATCATATCTTATAAAGAACATTTTATTCCTAGAAAAATAGATTTTTGATTCTGAAATGCAAATGAGTCCAAGATTATGTATGTTATCATATATAATAATGGAACTAAAATATTGAGAATTATCAACACATTCCCAATTACAAAACATAATATTCATTTCAACATGGTTTAGAAGCTATTACTCACTTTTTCTTAACATCATGTTCTATGATTCTACTTAATCTTCTGAGAGTAAGGGTATGTATATCATCTTTCATAGATAAAACATTACAGTTGTATGTATATTTTGTAACAGAATAAACATTTTTGCATGTTTCATCTGAGCTAATTTATGTGGTAGGACTCTTTGTACTAAATTAACTTACACATTATGATGAAGTAACCTTAAGTTTTAAAACATCAACAATATCATCAGATTTAACACCACGATCAGAGGTACTTATAATGACATGGCTAAAATTATTTATCACTTTTTGTGATCATTCATTATTATGGAGGGATCACCACTATTTCCTTTAAATTATTTCCATGTAAGGTTTATAAATTAAAACTATAGTCAAATTCCAACACAAATTCCAACATGGAGAACAACCATTTCCAGATGTGAAAATAATCATCTACAACAACTTCCCCTTCAATATACGTCATGAACATGTTTTTATCTTTCACATCAAAACAAGTTTATAATTACTTCCTCATAACCTATTTTATAATATGACATTCCCTTGACATGGCATAAAATTTTTCAAAATCATCACTCCAATGATCATTTGATTGTTTGGAATCAATAACACATGATGTGATATAATACTGTATAGTCCTAGTGTTATTTAACTTCTAATTTTAATCATTTATTTCTAAATAAATATGAAAACCAAAAGATTTATTAACAAAAGGGGTTTGTATATTATAATAATCTTTTCAAGGGCTATATTTCTTTTGTTGTGATATGATAAATCGATTTGAGTCAATCAAATGATTTTTTTCCTTCAGTTATAGATACTTTAAAAAGCCCATCCTCACCCTGTTAAATATTTTTGTTTTGGTTAGCATATACAACATTAATAAACTAATTTATATTATTTTACATTGAATTAGAATCATTTAATGTTTTATCTTTATCTCTATCATTAATATTAGAATTCATATATATAGCCTGAAATTTATGAACAACTGAAGGGATTTCATTATTAACTTACAACATCCACATTTGGACCCCAATCATATTATGTCCAACAAGGGGATTTCCAACAGGACTAAGAGTCTTCATATTTTAATAACTAGAATATTCATTATAGTGTAAATTCTTTAATTAATAAAATAAATAATCTATGATATTTAAATAAACAAAATCTTTCCAAGACTAATATTCAACAATTTTTATCAAAAAAATTTGTGGGATAATCTCTAAAATATCATCTTCAACCAAATATTTGGCCACTAAAGGATTCAAAATTATTTAGGCTATGAAATACAATTTGTGATTTAACCCAATCAAACTTGAAAAATAATTTAGGGAAAACTGATAAAAGAGAAGAATTGGAAGGCCATTAAAACACAAACAAACATTGGAAAAGGATGTTCAACGTCTAAATCCAAATTCAAATACCACTCATCTCTTACATGGGGTAAATAAAAAAATATCCAAATACCCTTATCCCAACATCTATTATAGTATTTCATAGATGAAAAAAATAATGAAAATAAAATTTATCCTTAATCCGCAAATCAAAACCATTGAAACCAATAATTTCAAAAGAACACCTAAGAAACTCGACTGAGGGATGACATATGTGAAACTTACCAATAATATTAATTTTATTATTATTGTTATTAATTACTTTATTAATAATTATTACTAATTATAACAGTGTATTTTTAATTAGGTATTAATAATTTAATTAATAATCACATTTAATAATTACATTTTGAGTAAAATTTAATACTTAATTATAAATTATAAATTATAAATTATAAATTATTATATAAATAAGTTTTGAAAATTTTATTATTATTATAAATTAATATTTTTAATTATTATTATTTATAAAAAATGTATTATTAATTAATTGTCACTAATTATCATTATTAATTATGATTTCTAAAATTATTATTATTTAATAATTATTTGTTAAAAAAATATTATTATTATTTATTAATAATATTTTTTCATTTATAATGTATAATATTTAACCAAATATTATTATGAAGAGTATATTATTATTCTAACACTAGAGAAGACACGCCTAAATGGTCAGTACTTTATAAAAAAGTGGATGATTAGAGATTTTCGGTAATATTATCAAAAATAAAAATATGAAAGTAACATTGAATTAAATTTCAGTAAAATTATCCTTAGAAATATTATATATATATACATATAATAAACTAAAATAAAAATCTAAATATTTTTTTAACAATTTAAAATAATGTGTTAATGATTTTATATAATTTTTTGACATTTTAAATGAAATCCACTGACACGTTTTGTGGACCACATCGATCAATATTCTTGACCTAGATCCATTTATATATATATTTTTATTTTATTAAATAATTATAATTCAATAGTTTTAGGAAATTTAAATTTGATGTAAAATTAAATTCATTAAAAAAACAGAATTAACCAATAAGTATAGAAAAAAATAAAATTATCTTTAAATATATTAAGAAAAGCCAAAAATCAAATGAATTGTTTGTTTTCAAATCATATGAATTGATTACACATACGTTATTAATAAATATAAAACATATATTCATTAATTATAAAAAATCTAAAATGAATTCAAACCAATTTAAAAAAAATATATCAATATTCTTTCATAAATATAAGAGACCCATTAGGTATTCAAAGCCAAAAAAAAATTTCACTCATATTAAAACACATTGGAATGAACAATACAATGGGGAAAAATTTAAAAATGTGAAATCATTTTCATGATATTCATATTTTTTCACTAAGGAACCCAAGTTCATGAAAAACAATTATCCATCTTTTCAATCAAATAATATTATGGTGATTCATTAAATATTTTAAAAGAAAAAAATAAATAAATATAGAAACCAAAAAAATAAAAATACCAATCAATTTATCATAACAAACCATGTAATTCCCAAAATATTTTTGATGATATAGGTTCTCTGTCTTTATCACTCTTCTTTATATTCAATTTCTTTATCAATTATAAATATTTTATATTGAGTTTTTGTTATATTCATGACTTTTTTATTCCATATTTCCTTTTTTTTATTTACAATTATTTTTCTTATTTTATCTTACCACAGTTCCCATTTTACACATTACGATGTTATAATAATTTTTTTTCACAATTATTCACATAATTATTTTTCGAATGACACATGGAAGTATAGATTTTTTTTTTAACTATTTTTAAAAAGTGTATAAGGATAATTGCAAGGTGATTAAATTTTTTTTGCAGCTATATTTATGTGGTTGGAGTTTCAATAAAGTAGGATGGAGCTGAGTTTTAAAAAACTCATAGTTTCAAGTTTTTAGGAATTTGAAAAAATATTAAAATATATAAAATAACCTAATTTTTCATAATAATAATTATATATTTATAAAAAATGTAAAAAATGTACCTCCCAACATCACCATAACATGAACCACTGCCTAGACCTACTAAATGATGCAATATTTAGGTGCAACCCTCATATGATATATGCTACTGGCTAGCTGCATGAGATTACGATGGTATGGTTGGGACATAATACTCGTATATTAGACTACATCAACAACCTAATTAAAATCGAAAAAATATCATAACAAATAAGAATATAAAGTAATGATATATAGTAAATAAATTTCAATAACCAGGATAAATCATGATGTACTAAATTAAATTCATACAGTATATTATTGATAATCAAATAGTAAAACACAAATAATACTGAAAAGACGTGACTAGAAGAATCCCAAAAATAGTTCCAAGTCCTTTATTAGTCTCACTATCATATAATATCATAGAAGTCGTATCTGAAACCCCCCTTCAAGCCAATACTCTGAACCAGTACCTGAAATCAAGTATCATTTTCTTGAGTACCCAAGTTTCATGAAGACCTAAGTAGCGTGTGATTAGCACTCAGTTTGAAAACACCAATGGTGTCCCCTAAAAACAAGTCTGTTATTATTCCTTGAATATGTTACCATTCTAAAAAAATAAAAAATAATGATATTTTAAAAAAACTATATGAAAAAACACCCATCAAACACAGGGTTAGGCTCACCCAAATAATGTTACATACATGATTTAGCAAATACTAGGGTGTCTCTGTGCACATTCTAATGGCCATTCAAACCCAACAATATTTATCGGTAATATAATAATCCTTGGTCTAAAAAAACATGGCATGAGGATAATATAGACATCCATGGGGCCCCATCATCCATTTAGGTTTCTTATTCTTCCAATGTTTAACCATAACAATAAACATCCACTCATGGGTTGTGTTTAACATAGGATTAACTATGAACCAACATCCACCCAGGCGTCATGTTCACCCTGGGCTTAACCAAAAAGTAGCCTCCACCCTAGGGTAATGTTCATCTCGAGCGTTACTATCATGAACAACCAATTCCACATGGGGATAGGTTCACCCTTGGTCTACCAAGAACAAATAAAAATCAAATCCTATTATTTTAAAATCAATCAACCACAATGGTAATTTTCAATTTCATATAAAAACACTCATTCACAAAAATATTTATTTCCATAAAACCCCATTTAAATTTAACTTTTTTAAATTAATTCTCATGTATCTTTACAAATTCAATTTATAGAACATTAATTCATACCATACAAATCACTTAACATTCATTCTATTTAATTACATGGTTATATACATTTATTGATATCTGGGAATTCCCATTTCACAATCATAAACTAGTATAATAATTCTATTTTAGGACATATAAAACATAATTCTCATTTTAAAAGATCTATCCTTTATAGAAATCAAAACCACAACTTTATGTACTTTAAAAACTATGGTATATCATTAGTACAAACTGAAGTACCATGTACATAATCTCATTGAATCCTCCGGTATAAATGGTTTTCTAATAAATTTAATAAAAAAATTTGGACTAGGTAAAGGCGTAAAGAAACCATCCAATTAATTTATGAGTTCATCACCCAAAAACAAGTTAGACCACACAATTGACGTGTAATAAAATTTTGCAAGAATATGGTTTAATTTATGGGAAAAATTACCTCATACTCATAGGTATCAACATTCCCAGTTAAAACCATTGACTTGGGATAATCCATTATAAATAAAAAACAAAACAATTAAATGGAAATATGGAATATTAGGTAAAAATAAGGAGAAACAAATGAATGTGTGTGAAATTATGAAGTAAAGGATTTATAAAGATAGACTTACCTCAAGCATCTCAATGCACCTCATTCTGGGAGTTTCCATTGACAAATGATGGATAACCCTCCGTGAATGTAAAATGAACAAAGGATGGATCTCATATTTCCCTCCACAGCCAAAGGGGAACTACTACACATTTCAAAATACCCTTAATGCATAAAACCCAATTAAAACATGAGATAACAACTGGAGTGTTTCACAGTGTGAATAGTGAATTCTCACCATGGTTTTTCAAGCTAGAATGCCCCAGGTCCCATCATTAAATTGATAACAGTGAGACCTATAGTGTTATTCCAGAAATAATTTTTGTATCTACCCAACAGTTGTAGTCTCGTTCCATTTATCATCAGATTTCCATTGAGAACTCCCACCATATAATTCAGTTAAAAATGAGTAGATTAAACATGCATTGAAAAGAATTAACATGATTTTTACATAGGATAAGGGTCAAGATATTATAACCTCCCCACCTTAAAGATTAATTTCCTCAAGATAGTCTTCTCAAACAACACCAAACCTCACCAGCTAATAGTACTAGTTGTTGGTCCATCATTCGTGACACTCTCTCTCACAGATCGACCTGGACGCATCCATGCTGCCATTGAATATGCAGTAAAGGAATTTTACTAACACAATGAGCCGATTCACCATGCTCAAAACAACTAACTATATTATCCTAAAAGGATTCCTAAATCTCAAGCACAAAATATCACCCATGACCCAAAATGTTGGGTCCCACTTATCATTATTATCCACAACACCAACTGACTTTGATTCCCAAAATTTGATTCCTTGAATTAAACCTTCTCTAGGGTTCGCTACATTATTCTCTATATGAATCATGTTACATAACAGGGTTTTACCCACCTAAATCATGTGATGGAATATGTTCACCCTAAAAATATTTTCATGAAACATGAATTCACCCCTTGAATCCAAACATGAACCAGGGTTCTCCCCATAAATCATTTCACGAAATACTCTGGAAGCCTCTATCAAATTTCTGGTTAACTAAACGTGCTCTGAAGACTCATATAAGAGATTCTCCAAATCAATTATAAAACATTCCTCTTCAAACAACACTATAAAAAAATCTAAATATAATTGATTCACCCAAGAACCAATGAGACCCATTATAACATCTCTACCCAAATCACTAGGTCCAAACCTGATGCTACGTGACCTCATACACACATCCCTATATACAAGAGGGTGCCTACTAGCAGTGATGTTCTAAGTCCATCAGTGGGAATAATATACCATTAGTATAATGTCATAACATCAATAATAAATAATATCCAATATAATAAATAATCTGAGTAAACATTCATAAAGTTAAAGATGATGTAAATGCCATGAAAATAAAATATCAAAAAACGTTGAAAGAAGGACACGATTATTTAAATAAAATCAATAAAGTAATGATAAACTGCATGTCCAAGAAATGTCAGTCCAAGCCCATCTCCAGCTTCACACTCATCATCTATGCAGTCTATGACAATGAACATTCCCTTTTCAAAATATATACTAATATGTATATGCACATCATGCTTTCCGTGCAGGTTTTGAGTATAAGACTCAGTAGGAAACCAAAAATGAATCCTTAACCTAATGTTCCCAATAATACAGTGTATTTCATAATAATAAAATATGTGTAATAATAAAATTAACATGTCATACATAATAGAGTGGTCATGCCCTAACCATGTTTTTAAAAACATTCGACCATACCTTCTTCGACACCCTATCAGAAAGGAACAATATGTAGACATGTATCCAAAACCATCGACATGTTTGTTTTCGTGTCAATTAGAATCCACAAGTCATCGAGTGAAAACAATCTACCTAGAATCCATACGACTTCAGTTAATAAATGGAATCCACAAGACATCGATTATCTAATACCATCCTAGAATCCACAAGGAATTTGATAACTCTCAGAATCCATAAGGAAATTTTTTTCAGTCATATACTTTGAATCCACAAGAAATCAAGTAGATGCTCGGTTATAGGGTTATAAGGATACACCTTTATCATCACTGCACATCATGTGTGCACCCCACAAGGAGTAATCATACCAAGATTACCACATGTCACATATAAACATAGAAACATTTCCAAGGAATGCATGAGAAGTCATAACATGACCACAAACATAACACACACAATGAAAAATATTTCTACATTTTATAATTCGACAAGTGAGTCAAACTTCATCATGAAATTAAGATATTTGCACCAATATCATGGAATCAAATCATACCACATCATGGGATACACAAAATCCCACATGCGATCATAAGTCAATCACAATATCAAATAATCCAACACATAAATAATGCATGGAAACACGTGTAAACAAGAGCAAAAAAATACAAGGAAAATCCTTCCACAAAATTTGTTGATTTCTAAAGTTGAGGATTAAACATCCATAAACACATCTTCAGGACCTTATTACTAAAAACATTTACTTTTCAAATCTGGAGGTTCATTAAGGTTTCATATAACTAATACCAAATATTTTACTTCACAATGAAGTGAAATATCACATGTGATTATACATTCCCTCTCCTAAATAATTAAAAAAATTCATTTTATAATTATGTTTTGAAAATTTTTCATAAACCATCAATGTATAATTATATTTTTTTTGTTAATTTCTAATAAATTATTTTTTTATATTATATTTTGATAATTTATAATCATCAATACATTTATAATTATATTTTAATATATTTATAAAAGTTTCGTTTTATAAAAAAATTTAAGTATTTTTCTTATGTTATCCTCTTACAATTATATTTTCACTACTTTCTTTAAATTACCCTATTATAATTGTCTTTGAATAGTTTATCCTAAATTATCCTTTTATAATTATAATTTAATAATTTATCATACATTATCCATTTATATTTTTATTTTATAATTTTTCTATATTTATAATTTTATAATTATATATTTACAATTTATCATAAATTATCCATTGAAAAATCAAAATAATTGGTCATTGATTATTTTTTTATCCAATAAATTATTCTTTTATAATAAAAAAATTAACATTTCATAAAATTAATAATCCTATAATGTGATAATTATATTCTAATTATCCTTTATTAAATTTAATAATATTATCATAGATATTATAAAGCAATTCTTTTTTGATAATACATATTAATTATTACTTGATAATTTTTAATTATTATCCTTGTACAATTATATGTAAATGTGATTTTATAATTATAATAATTCAACCTTTGATAATTTTATTTACTATTATAATTTGATCTCTTAGTGTACTTATATTTAATGTACCTCGCTACCTTTAAAATCAATGTTACTATTTATCTTCTACTCATCCAGATGTATCCAAAGACACTAATGTTTCCTAATTATTATTAATATTGAAAAAAATGTTGAATTTATAATATTTATTCTATAATAATAATAATATATGTGTATGAATAATATTAAAATATCATCCATAACAGAGTTGTCGTGCCCTAACCATGTTTTTAAAAACATTTGACCATACCTTATTCGAATCCCTATTAGAAAGGTACAATATGTTGATAAGTATCAAAATCCATCTACTTGTTTGTTTTCGTGTCAATTAGAATCCACAATGCATCGAGGGAAAACAACATTCCCAGAATCGATAGGGCATCCGTTATTAAATGGAGTCCACAAGACATCGAGTATTTAAGACCATCCTCAAATCCAAAAGGCATCAGGTAACTCTCATAATCCATAAGGCATATTTTTCCAGTCATATACTTTCAATACACAAGAAATCAAGTAGATGCTAGGTTATAGGGTTATAAAGATAGACATTCTTCATCACTGCACATCATGTGTGCACCCCACAAGGCGTAATAATACCAAGATGACCACATGTCCATATAAACATAGAAATATATCAAAGGAAATCATGAAAAGTCATAACATGACCAAAACCATAACACACACAATGAAAAATATTTCAATATTATATAATTCAACATGTGAGTCAAACATCATCTTGAAATTAAGATATTTGCACCAATATCATGGAATCAAATCATACCATATCACGGAATACACAAAAACCCACTTGCGATCATAATTCAATCATAATATCGAACAATCCAACACATAAATCATGTATTGAAACATGTGTAAACATGATCCCAAAAATACAAGGGAAATCCTTCCTCAAAATTTGTTGATGTCTAAAGTTGAGGATTAATCATCCATAAACACATCTTCATGACCTTATTACTGAAATTTTTTTATTGTCGAATCTAAAGGTTCATTAAGGGTTCATATAACTAATACAAAATATTTCACTTCACAATGAAGTGAAATATCACATGTGATGATACATTCCCTATCCAAAATAATTAAAAAATTTCATTTAATAATTATCTTTTTATAATTTCTCATAAACCATTATTGTATAATTATATATTTTTTGTTATTTTCTAATAAAATATTTTTTATAATTATATTTTGTGAATTTATCTTCATTTAACCTTTTATAATTATATTTTAATAGATTTATTAAATTATCCTTTTATAAAATTTTTTGAAGTATTTTTCTTATGTTATCCTCTTACAATTATCTTTTCATAACATTCCTTAAATTACCCTATTATAATTTTCTTTTAATAGTTTATCATAAATTATCCTTTAATAATTATATTTTGATTATTTATCATACATTATCCATTTAAATTTATATTTTGATAATTTTTCTATAATAATAATTTTATAATTATATTTTTATAATTTATCATAAATTATCCATTGAAAAATCAAAATAATTGTTCATTGATAATTTTTTATTACATAAATTATTCTTTGATAATAAAAAAATTAAAATTTGATAAAATTAATAATATTATAATTTGATAATTATATTATAATTATCCTTTAAAAAATTGAATAATATTTTCATAGATCATATAAAGAAATTCTTTTTTGATAATACATTTTAATTATTGCAGGATAATTTTTAATTATTATCCTTGTACAGTTATATGTAATTATGATTTTATAATTATAATAAATCTGCCCTTATTAATTTTATTTCATATTATCATTTTATATTCTCGTGTAATTTTATTTAATCTACCTCACTACCTTTAAAATCAATGTTAATATTTATATTCTACTCATCAAGATGAATCCAAAGACACTAATGTTTCCTAATTATTATTAATATTGCAAAATATGTTGAATTTATAATATTTATTGAATAACAATAATAATAATAAGAACATTCCATTTTGGGGTTCTATGAATTGGTGAAGAGTATGGTTTATTCGAAAACATGGGTTGTAGATATAAAAGATAACAGATGGAGGGAACTTCACTGCTATATGAGATTCAGGACCCCTCAGAGTCAATATGCCAACCATGAATGAAGGAAGAATCATTTGGATATTTAAATACTCACAGACCATCTAGTTCTCTCTTCCATATCCCATGAATTCAATACAATATATTAATATACTATTTTACACAAAAATTGATTGCAAAGTCATTAATTCTATCCCATTATGGAATTTCCAACCAAAAGAGGGCAAAACGGTTCAAATATTAAGTTATCATATAGAGAGCACATCCCACAAAGAGGAACTCATTTTAGGTATAATAAGCTCAATAAATGAATTTTCATTTAATTTAAAAATTAAATAAAAAAATATTATTGTGTTTCATGTGATTAAAAATATGAATCACACAATAGTTTTTCCCTACCCTAGGAAAAAACCACAGACTGGACCTAACATTGGGATAATATTTCCCATAGTATAATACGTCTAAGAGATATTAATTATATATTATTTAAAATAATGAATAATCATGTAATTATATATAAAATGTGTATTATCTTGTGCAATATTTCAAAACACCTGACTCACATAAATGTTATACACCACCAAGGGTAAAACCAATGTCCTAGACCTAACTGTGGTCTCGTATTTCATAGTCTCTACACAATTATAGTGGTATGTAAATTATTTTAGACTAAAAATATTATAAAAATAAGATATAGATTATCCTTCTGAGTGACTTGAACAAATGTCTAATTCACATAAATGTTATTCCCTACATAGGGTAAACCTCATGTCCCAGAATTAACAGGGGTCTTATATTTCTCATATGACTTATCATTTGTGAAATATTCAATTAGTTTTTTTAAATGTTGTACAGATAATTTATTATTTTTATAAATTTTATTTCTCATGTTATATGGTTTTACAAGCCTTGTAATCTCTCAATTACTTTGTTCCTGACTCTGAAAATATCCCATAGAATTATTTATGGTGTTTACTATGTGTTTATCCATACCCAAATATTTGAAGACATTTATTAGTAGTTTTTAATAGAAAAACTACATTTTCACATAATAGAACATATAATTTATCAACAAGATTATTTTTATTATATAAAAAATAGTAATGATATTACAATTATCTCCCTATATAGATTGTCCCCTTTGAGAATTATATCCATCAGTCATGCTCAAATAGCACAATCTACTGATCTGGAACGTTAGACTCATGACCCAACATTTCCTCTTGGATCAATCCTTTTATTTGATTGAATCAAGACTAGTGGTACCATCTGTCATCACAAAACCTTCTCACTTATTTATTTAATATGAACCAAATGCTACTCAAAATATAAATTGGTCTCTAGGTCAACTTTCTTACAATCAATAACATGCATAGGTTCGGGTATATAACCATAAGGTTGTTACAAATGGAAAACCTCGTGTATACCCTCACAGTGTTAATGGTCGTCTAGATGGTCTACCTTTTCCACATATATATCTATCCCCAACCCAACCATGGATCCACTCACAATAAATCTTAATCATCAATAATGTACTCAATGTCTATACTCCTATGGTCGAAATAATATATTTTTCTTCTTTGAACGGTGATCATCCTCATCAAAATCAAATTCACTCTCTCAGATGCCTCCTGAACCAAAAAGATCCCACAACCACAACCTCACCTATCATATACCAATAAGAAGACATCAATATTGTTTCTTTAAAAGTTCCTCAAAATGTTTCTTTTAAATTGATTCAAGTTATCTATTATATAATTATATATTATTAATGTTTACGTGATCATGCCATGATCTAATAAAGTCCAGAATTAAATATCTATGAGTATCCTCCAATATGTGTATTTTTTTCTAAATCTATTTATTAGTTTATGGATGGTACGTTGTTCTCAATATCATTTAAGTCCCTGTGGATTTCTGTAATCAATGCTAAAAATCATGAAGTAAAATATGCATATTAACCTAACATATCTATCTCATGTTCAGGTCCACTTGACTGAAGATATAGAGAAAGGTTTCTTCATCCATATAAAAAAATGTCTCACCAATGAGATAGTGTCACCAACACTTCAAATCACACACCCCGACTTCCAAATCCATGCCATGTGTAGGGTAGTTACTCTCATTGGCATGTAGCTGTTGAGACTCATTGGAATACCTTGTCTCTTGTCATCAACATAACTCCGAGACTATTTTATGATTAATAATAATATAATACATAACTAATAACTATATTTGTTAGCTTGCATATTGGAGCAATCAAAAAAATCATCCTTAGCTCAAGGAAAGGCTCTTCACATTAACTTGACCACTCCAACTTCACTCCCTTAATAATTTTTGCTATCAAGGGTAATGATAATCAGAAGAAGTCATAAAACCTATCTTAAATATCCCTCTAACCCTAGAAATATCATAATCTCAAACACGTGAGGATGTGGCAAGGATATGACAACCTCAAAATTATATAGGTCTACAAATATACCAACCTAAGACACCACATGTCCAACGGACCTAACCGATAGAATCTAGAAGTCATACTTCGATAGATTGGTGTAAATCATCTGTGCTTGAATCATAAATAAGGCTATTTCATTGTTCCTAGAATGTTTCTCTGATGTCGATGAGTATATGCAGATTTAATTTGTAGAAAACCACCAACAATGTCTCCAGGTAAGGATACAATTTCTATTTCATTAGGTACATGAACACTACTGACATGCTCATCCGCCCAAACGACATTAAAAAGTTTGAATACTATCTATACCTTCTTTGAATAAACATATTCATAATATCATCATATATATCTTGTGACTTGTGATATCCCAATAAATGATAAATCTTGGAGAATCAATTTTCCCTCCCTAGTAGATTGAAAATTATAATTCATCGATGGAAATGGATATTGGAACCTGAGCATCACCTTGCCCAACTTTTTTGTAATCAATGAATTGCTGAATAGTACTATCTTCCTTCACAGAAAACAACATAGGTGAACCCCATGGTGATGTAATAATCATTATAAACCCATTCCTATTCATGTTATCCAACAGAATCTTAAGTTACATTAAATCAGTTGGTGCCTAATGATATAGGGTATCTAAATCGATGATCACCTGACATGAACTCATTTTAACATAACCCACTGATACATCAGAGTTTATAATAATTCAATTCTCCACATAAATTTAAATGAAATACTAAATACACTGAGGGCCTCCAGTGTCTTGGAAGGATGAATAATTATTTAATGGAATTACGTGAATATTTGACCATAGTTTTGAATTCCTATATACGAGTCAAGCACTAAGGGAATGTCTTCAGGGTAATGCAACCTTGTTACAAATACAAAAAAGATAGTGTGGGATAAATTTAAACTAAATTATGTTAAACATCTTGTGCTAATACTAAAACCTAATTCCTTATGGAAGTATTTAAGCATAATTCTAATGTATTTCTATCAGACTACATCAAATAAACATCGTATGTACCATAAATACACACACATAATAAAAGAAAAAAAATTCATTATTATAAATCCAAAGTAGTCAATAAGAGCACAGAATGTGTCTCATAACATTCAAATAACATTAGATATATTTATTCATAGAGTCTACCTGTAACCCAAGGTACACCACTCCTCGCACTAACCCTTGTTTCAATCCATACACATTAGTCAACGTCCTTATATATATAATAAAAAAATAGCAACTCAGTTCAAATAATCAATGCCAATAATTATATATCATGATAACATGAAATATGTATATCACACAAGGAGAAACTATCCCAATTAGATAGCCTAAATCAAGTCATTTAATTAATGAACAAATATGTAGTACGACAACATGAATATATATGGAATGTGATCCTTTGTGAATAGTCATGATGCATGAACTCAAATGGAGTCCCAAAAATCACGTATCAACATCATTTTAATCCAAAAATAGATAATTTAATTAATTGTAAAAACAATAAATCATTTCCTATATATGGAAACTCAATGTTCCATTATAAAGTACCTACCAAGCACTAACATAGTTCCCCCACCTAAGTGCCAATAAACACATCTCATATCTATCCCATCCTAACACAAATAAAGAGATAAAAAAGATAGTTAGTAATATTATTGATCTAATACCATTTTTTATCATAGTGAACCAAACCATCAACTCCAATTCAGATGCTTCGTGACCTATGGCATGTCTCCCCATATAAAGGTTTATACCGACTAGCACTAAGGGTCTGAGTTCGTTAGTGGGTAGAATATACCATCAGTATCATGTAATAGGATTTATAATCAAGAAATCCAATGAAATAAACAATCGAATTCAAAATTTGGAATTGTTAATATGTCATACATGTCATATAGATAAATTATCTCCCAAAGTGGATAGCACAACTAGTTTAAATAAAACATAGAAAAAATAGAAAATTGTAAGTCTTAATGATGCCTTTCCTAGCCTATAACTACTCCACGCTCCTCATATTAGAAATGGACTATAGTTCTCTTTCCCTTCATTTAATCCCTCATAAAATCTGTAAGAATAGTGATATTCCCAAGTATGTTGTGAGTACAAGATTCAATAGAACACCACAAATGAATCTTTAAAATTATATGATCATGTATACATGTTTATTCTATAATAATAACAATTTTGTAAGAAAAAAAGTAACATAAAATCAAAAAACTAGAACTCATGTTCTGATCAAGCATCCACAAACCCCTAGCTATACCTGCTTCATCCCCATGATGGAAACATATTATATGTCAATAAGTATCCAAAACTGTCCACAAGGCTATTAGAAAATCTCTCAAAATCCATAAGTAATTGATTAAAAACAATATATTCAAACTCTATGAGGCATTAGGTAATAGATGGCATCTATAAGGAATCAAGTATCAATAAGCTACATAAAATCCAAAATTCACCGAGTAACACTCGGAATCCACAAGGGATCAAATGTCATCCATCTACTTGGAATCTACAAGGTATCTTGTAGATATCAGGTTACAAGTTTTACATGTGGCACCATAGTCATATCAATACGTCATGCATGCACCCCATAATGAGTAATCATATAATAATGACCATCTATAAAGAATACGCAAATCATTCAGTTAAAGGAAAACATGAAAATTCATAGCATGATAAAAAAAATTGCACACACAATAGAAAATATTCCATCTTCATATACATCAACATGTAAATCAAACAGTATAGTCGAATTAATCTGTCAAATAAATCTCATGGAATAAAATCATACCATATCATGAGCTACACACACCCACATGTGATCAGATGTGAATAATGGTATAAAAAATTCCATAAAAAAGTCTTGTATGGAAACATGTGTAAAAAAGTGAAAAAAGATCAGGAACATCCTTCATCAAAAGGTTTGGATGTCTAAAGGCAAGGATTAACAATCCAAGAACACCTCTTTGAGGCCTTAGTTCCTAAAATTATAAAATTTCAAGGTTCTAGATTTGTTAACTGTTCCTAGAACCAAAACCTGTTATTTTAATTTACAATGAAGTAAAATATCACCTACGATGATACATTCTCTCTTCTGTATAATTTACAAATTATCATATTGTAATTATATTTTGATAATTTCTCATAAATTATCCTTTTATATTATTTTATTGATAATATATCCTAAATTATCCTTTTATAATTATATTTTTATAATTTCCCCTAAATTATTGTTTTATAATTATATTCTGTTAATTTTCATAAATTATCCTTTTATAATTAATATGCTGATAATTTTTTTAATTTATCGATTAATAATTTTGTTTTCATAATTTTATTATATTATCATTTTATAATATATTTTTATAATTTCACATAAATTCTCCTTTTATAATTATATTTTTTTATAATATCTATTAAATTACCCTTTTATAATTATATCTTGATAATTTTCCATAAATCATTCTTTGATAAATCCATGTGATTATCCTTTGATAAATTTTATAAAATAAATTATCTATTTATATTATGTTAATTATAGTATTATAAATTAGATAACTTTTTGAGGTGACAAATTCAATATAATTATCATTAAAGAAATTAAATTATATTATATTCTATAATCTCGAGAAATAATTCTTAGATAATTTTTTGTAATTATCACATGATAATATTCATTATTATATTTTGATACATTCTTATTATTATATTTTAATAACACTAATAATTCATATGTTGATCATTTTATATAACATTTTCATTTTATATCTTAGTGCGATTATCATCGATAATTTGATTAAAGTATCATCTATTAATTATTATAATTATCGTTTTATAGATAATATTATATAGAGATGATAATAATTTTTTAAAGAATATGATTTTATAATATAGTTCCCATATGCTTTTACACATATCATTACATGATTTTAGGCATAATTAAAAATCATATTACAAGCCAATGATCGTAACGTATATTGTCGTGGAAGATTAGGTACACAAATAAACATCATAAAACCCATTTTTATTTAATCTCTACATAGAGATCAAAAATTTCATTGTGATCAATCTTCTATATAGGATAAATAGAGGATAACATGATTAAAGGGTTTAGATAAAAATACCTGAAATGAAAAAATCATAAGAATAAATCTTCATACAATGTTTAAAACACATAACATAATGATATAAAAATGCTTCAAACATAATGAATCGTAACATATAGAATATAGGATATTATAATCATGGAAGAATAGTAATGTGTAAGAATAATAAAACATGAAATTATCATGATTCAAGGATCATTGTACATAGAGGATCTCAAGTCGAAGCTTGTTGCAAATAGTGGATCATAAGTCAAGGCTAACAATCAAGATCGTTTCAAAAGGAGCACTAGTTAAGGCTAAACTGCATGACCGTTGCAAATAGCGTCTCATGAGACTAAAAGATACCAATTAATAAGATTTATATCAGAGCATACCCTACTATAACATGTTCATGAATATTATTTCCACATAAATAATCAAACATAAGTAATCAATCGTAAACATAATGTTTACCATGGAAAGAAGCATGTATGTTAATCATGTCATAAAGTATAATAAATGGGAATAACATAATATTGTCCCTAAAATAAATGAATTAAATCATAAAATGACACTTATATAGGATAATATGATATGACAGAATAGGTTGTGTTAAATTGAAGTGACGACAAGTAAAAAAAGTATTTAGGAAACATTAGAATTAAAACATTTTAGTGCTATTTATGGAAACTATCAATGATCATTTAGAATAGAAAATTCATAATATTATATATAAAACTATAAGTGAACTAATTATGTTTTCACAATAAAAATTATGGTTTAATTAAAAATGATATCTTAAAATAGTTCATGAACTGTACTTGAAAATGTGTATGAATTTGAGAAATCCCCTTAAAATAGCGTGCTTATCGGGATGTATCGAGTAGGGAACCCCATAAAAAAAGAATATCCCTACAAAAGGAGGATGAAAATCTCTTTATACATTATTTGAGAACATGTAAATATTATTTATAATATTTACTTAAAAATAAAATATAATTTCATTTGCTTAAACAGAGAGGAAGAGAAACTCGTAAGAATAATGGAGGTTCATGTAGAATTCCTTATTTTAAGTCTAAAGGTGACCATCACATGATATTAATATACTTTATAATCAAATTAGATTCAATAAATAATAATTAAAAACCATATTCTATATGAATTTTCTTTATTATTATTTTATTATGTTATTTTATGTTCTTTTTTTTGAGTTATAGTGTTCAATTTCATCGTTCGTGATTACTTGTTTTATAAGTTTTCATTCTCATTTTTCTTGAATAAGAGCATGGATGTTCATGAAAAATTGGAATGGTTACAAAAAACAATAATTATATTATATTAATTAACATATATATTATAAAATTATTATATAATTAATTTAATTAAATGGTATGAGGATGGATCATTAGATAAAATTTCAATGATAATCACTTCACATAATTTTGTTGTTTTTCGATCACAATAATGTTAATTTTTTATAAATTGATATCATAAATAAAAAAGTATTCTATATCATTAATTAAGTTATAATAAATATATTAAAATTTTTTTAACCATAAAATTTGTTCCATGACCAGCCTTGAAAATGGTTATAGAAATGGAAAAATCATCGTCCTTGAATTTGAAAAATGAATATATCTCTGATGATGTTTTAATTTTTAATATAAAAGGATGGAATTGATAGATGATGATGAATTGTTATATTATAATAAAATCACTTCTGAATATGTATGGTACTGGAGTTATCATACCATTTTAATGAAGGGATATGATGAAATAAAATGAAAATAAAGTATCTCCAAAAGAAAATAAAAGAATCTGAAACATGGATTTACATCTTAAATTTTTCTTCCTTGATATACTTTATATGAAAGAGGTTTTGTCCTTCTTAAGTGAAAATGTTATCATAGACATGGAATAGGGTCTTGGTAAAATAATTTAGTAGAATATATATAAGGCTATATAACAACCTTTCTCTTTATTTCATATTTAAACATTATTTATTACATCAACATTCACCTAATAAAACTCAGAAGATTGAGAGGTCTAGTGTATTTGGGGTTTATGAACATTATATAACCGTGTCAAACACAATATTAAAATACTTATTTTATAAATCTTTTTAAATGACCACAACATTCCTTCTTACATAGCATTACATGGGATGACATGTTAACATACATAAGAATAGGTTGAGAAATTAAGCCTAGTAAGGGAATAAAAATGGCATAACCTAATGAAGAAAATATATCTTAGTCAATAGGTATATCAATGGATCATAAAATAACCATGAACCTAAATTCATGATATAGCATGATATTCATATCATGGAAATGTGGAAACAATATATAACATGATATAAGCCTGATCTACGGCTCATTACACATAGATCCGCATGAGTAAACCATCATTTCACATGAATTGTTATGAGTAAACCATCATTGAAAATGAATTACCATGAGTTAACCCTCATTTCACTTGGTTTATCATGATAAAAAACATTACCCAATACATTTGAGCACTATCAGTGCACAACCTTCATAAATATTTCATTTCATACATAAGTGTGCCACATAAAACAAACCACACGTATTGATAAAGAATCATAATTTATTCCATGAAAAAAGAATTATAAATACCTAAATGTAATTACCCAATAAATAAATACATTATAATAAAGGTTAATTCCCTTGATAGGGATATGAGAATGGTATTTACTGCATGATGATATTGGAATTGAAATTGTCATGCAATTATGGAAGCATAACGATGGAAAATATAAATTCAAAAATTTGGTTGATGAGAGGGTAAGGGGTATCAAAAAAATTATACCTGAAATGGAAAATAATGTGATCATTAACATATTATCCCAATTTAGGAAATTGAATTTTGATGCCAAATATAAAATAAAATCATGAATGGAAATGAGAAGAGAAAAATCTCTTACGGTGTTTTGGCATAGTAACTGGTAGGATTAATGCTTCATATGGGGATCAATGGTAGTGAATGGAAGATCCCATAATTTTTAAATCAAATAGAAAAAAATTAGTTATGTAATAACATATCCCAAATCATTCAAATGTAAATTAAAAGGCATGAAGAAAAAAGAGAGAGTAAGATACCTTTGATTTTTTATCCTAATGGCTTGGGGGAGGCTTCATGTGATCTTGGGGTGCCTGGGGAGGACTATAAGTATCAGGGGAATGAAGTTGGTCAACCTTCAAAGACCTTTACTGAAGAGACATTAGAGCATGGGTCGGTTTATATAGGAAAGGATGGGGATTTCATTATTATTTTGATTTTGGACACTACACAATAAAATATTAAAAACAAAAAACCTACCCATAATTCATCATATGGTTTCTAGAAAAGGGAAGTGGAATACATTATTTTATAAGGTTATGGGAAAATGATATTAAAATATTTCCCTTGTTTACATGGAGGTGAGTCATACAATCAAGGAAACGAATTTAAAATCAACAAATATATTATTTGTCTTGGAGGATTCACTATGGATTTATAAAATTAATCAAATAAACCTAAAATTACAATTATATTAAGGGAATAAATATATTATAACCATGATACCGTTTATAGTCTTTTATAACATAAAAAATGTGTCATTATGATGTCATAAAACACATTATATATTTATAAGGAATTTAATTTTTACCAAAAAATTTGACTTTCTAAGAAATTTATTAAAAATTAATCATTGGATAATTTTAAATTCCAAATTCCAAAAAAGATTCTTTTATATTAATAATTTTCTAAATATATTATTTTTTACTTTTAAAATAAAAACCAACATGTATTAAAAATTTACAAGTTTTGACAAAAATTGTTTTCAAACATTAACAAAAATTACATTTGACTTCATAATAATTATAAAATCATTTGTATCTAATAAAATAAAATTAATAATAATATTTTATTAAAATATTATTTAAATCAAAAAATAAAAAATTAATAAAAATATATTTCTTAATTGAATTTGAATATTACACAAAAAATTTATATGTTCCTAAAAAATAATTTAAATAGTTACAATAATAGAATTAATGTATATTCATTATTCAATACAAAAATAATGCACGAAATAATAATGATATGGTCTAGTAACATATCCGTTTATTTCACCAGAATATGCCTTACATGTAATGTGTTTGATGGTGGGGATTTAATGGGGCCATTCTGTGAACATGGGTTTTTCCTTGATCTCGATGAGCTTGAATTTCTCCCATAATTGGTTTTGTTCATGCTTAAGTTGTTAGATATCAACTTGGGATTAGCCTAGGAAAAATCCCAAAAATTCAATCTCCCGTTAAATCTCTAATAAATGGGCCTTATTTTGTATGATCCTACTAGTTGATTCCATCACCTCTGTCTCTACAATATTTTTAAAACACCATATTTATACTATTCATGTGATCAATATTCAAAAGTAATATTATAAATGGTAAGGATAACTTAATGCCAATTAAATCTAGTTGGATATAATAAAAAAAGGAGTACAAGTGTTCTCTATATCCATATGAAATTTAATTAAATGAAATGAAATGAAATTTTATTTATATATGTTTGGATCATTACAACAATCCCCCATAAGAAATTTTCCATCAAAATTTCCTTTTCAAACACTAAACAAATGAGGGTAACTATGATTCATCCCTTCTTCAGGTTCCCACATAGCCTTTTCAAACATGTGGTATCCACAGAACACATTGTTGAGGGTCATTAACTTATTTTGTAGAACTTTATCACTATGATCTATGATCTTCACCATATTTTCTTCAATGGAGAGGTCATTATCCAATGGTACTACCTCTGGATTAAGTACATGTGATGGGTCTGTTATGTACTTCGTTAAGAGTGATACGTGGAATATATCATAGAAATTAGATAGGTTTGGTTGAGTGACAGTCTATAGGCCATTGGTATGATGAGATCAAGGATCTAAAGAGGGACAACATACCTTGAACTATTATTACCCTTTTTCTGAAGTCTCCTAATTCTATTCCATGGAGATATGTGATGGAATACCATGTCTCCAATATCAAACTCAAGGTGTCATTGAGGATTGTCAGCATAACATGTTTTTTTACACGTGATAGCATTGATGTGCTGCTGAATGATCTTAATCTTCTCCAAAATTTCTTCGACCATTTCATGACCTAGAAGTTATATTTCCCCAACTTCAAACCAACATTCTTGTGTTTTTTATTTCATTCCATAAACGGATTTATTAGGATCTATTTGGATGGTTGAGTGAAAACTATTGTTGTAAGATAAATCCACCAATAAAAGATTTGTTCCCATACAACATTGAAGTCCATTTAGAAATCTATCAACATTAACTCAAGTGTATTGATAGTATACTCAGATTGGAAATCAGGTTGAGGGTGATAGGATGGGATGAAGTTCAACCCAGTGTTAAGATCATATTAGAGACTGTTCTATATTTATAGGGGAATCTTGAATCTCAGTTGGATATAACCCAGTGTTGTACTCCATGAAGCCTTACAACTTCCCTAATCCATATCCATGTTGTTTGATCCAATGAGATATCTTATCAAATTATGATGAAGTGTGCATTATTTAAATGATGATACACAACAACCTAGATACCAATATTTCTATTGGATGTCTTCGAATGTCTGGTGAAAAATTCCATGGTGATGTTTTCCCATTCCCATGATGGTGTAGGAAATAGATTTATCATCCCCATAGACTTATTCCTATCATCCTTCACTTGTTGAAATACTAGACTCATTGATGTATATTTTTAGATCTCATTCTTCATGTTATACCACTAATAGTCCTCCTAGAGATCTCGATACATCATAATGTTTCCAGGGTGAATGGAGATCTTTGAACATAATTAATCATAAAAAAGTTCTTTCTTTGACTCTAGATTTGATGGAACACATAAACATGATTCAAATATAAAAATTCTTTATTTATTAACTTTTAACTCGAAGTATTTCCCGGGTATGATAGTTTCTAATTAATTTGGAATTCCCAAATCAACTTTTTTATCATCCATTGTCCTTTACAAAAGATAAGGTTGAACCATAACTTGTGAAAGGACTGATGATGTTTCTTTAATTATGATTCCAGTGTCCATATTCCTAAAATCAATGAAGATTTTATCATTTTAAATTATCATAAAAGATTGAATTTCAATGATGTTTCTACATAGAACATCCACCAACTTTTTATATTTATCAGGATGGTAGTGGATTGAGAGGTCATTATCCGTGATGATCTCTAACGATATTCACTGTCACATATTCTTCTCATTCTATGTGAATATATATTTCAAACATTTTTGATCCATATATATTTAAAACTTCTCCCCAAAGAGATAATACCACCATATTTTCAATGCAAAGCTAACATATTCCAACTACATATCATGTGTGGGATAGTTCATAAAATGAATTTTTAACTTCCTTGAGGCATATATGATGACATTTTCATTCTCTGTCAACACACAACCCATGCCCTTATTTTAAGCATCAATGATAATAAAGAAAAAAATTCATACTTGTGGTTAATGTGATTATATGGGTAGTGAAAAACCTCTTCTTCAACTCCATAATTCATTCATCACATTAATTATTCCATGAATACAAAACTCCCATCTGAGTTACCATGGTAAGAGGGTTTGGATACCATGAAAAATTTCTCACAATTCTACGATAATATCCAGTTATCCCTAAGAAGATTTAAATAACCATCATAGATTCTTGGCTTGGACATCTTTTAATTGCATTCAATTTGGAAGGATCCATTGATATCACATTTATTTTGATAATACTTCCAAATAATGAGGCTTCCTTCAAAAAACTTCACCATTTCTGTACATTGCATAGATTGTCTCCTTTTACAAGGACTCTATAATACTGTTGATATGCTCCTCCTAGGTTTTGGAGTATATCAGAATATAATATATAAAGACCAATTAAAAATTTTCTAGGTAATCAATAGAGACTCTATTCATCATGTCCATGAAGATTTCTAGAGTATTACTATGTCCTAATGGAATCACTATGAACTCATAATGCTTGTACTTCATACGAAAAATAGAATTGGGGATATCCTCCTCCTTCAACATAACTTGGAAACATCCCAACCATAGATCCACCTTGGAGAAGATTTATCCTTTGAATAGTTGATAGAAAAATTCAACAATTCATGGAAAAAGATACCTTTTCATTATCATGATTTTTTGAGCACACGATAACCAATAAAAAATTTTATCAACCTACCCTTCTTCTAGATGAAGAAGATTTTTGCAAACCATGGTGGAGAACATTTTCATATAAATCCTTTACATAGATTCTGATGTAGTTTATTATTTAGATCCTCAAGCTGAAAAATATCCATTATATATATATTCATGGATATTTAATATTCCCTAGGTATAAGATCAATTGATAATTCAATATATATTCTAGGAGTAAGACCATGAAACTCCTCATGAAACACCTCAGTGTATTCCCTCACAATATAAATGTATTTGAGGATGGTTCTATAATTAGACTCAATCATATGAGAATAATATGCATACTCATATGGCAGTAATAACTTTTCTTTATATGTTGTTGCTAAATTAGATTTATTCTCTTCCTTGAACATGTATAGAATCGGGGGTCGATTTTCCATATGGAGAGCGATTTACGTGTTGTAAAATATTATGTTGGATCTATATATAGAAATCCAATCCATTCCATGGATTTCATTAAATTCCACCAGAGGGGGTATTATTATGTTTTCTGAGAATTTCCATCCTAAAATTGTGATAGGGAGGATTTATATGATGAAATAATTTCCCCATTTTCCATTTTCACCGACATCTCAACATCTATGCTCTGTGGTGGTGTTTCAATTATTCTACTAAAGATTCAAGATTTTAACGAATGTTTCCTAATCATGAATAAATAACTAGCATAACTATCACCACTTCATTATTGGGATTAACATAAATGGTAGTGATGGAGAATGATCTCCCTTGGTGCCTTTTTGGTTTTTGGTTACCTCAAATTACATTTATATTAGGGATCTAGTTCACAATGTTCCCTAGTTCCTTGCAGTTTCAACAACAAACAATATGCTAAAGGTCAACTAGTGAATTAATTTCCTCTATCACATTGTGGTGTTTCTCCTATTGGTAATTATTATCTAGCTTCCCTTCTCTTCCACACTTACTGTATTTTCTTATGCCACTTAGGCAATTTAGGGGGTTCTCCTTTCTACACTATTGATAAAGTGGGGTGCTATAATTTCATAGCACAATTGGATGTATCCATGGATCTGTCAAAATTAATGTCCACATTATGATTCTTACCACCATGATACCACTAAGAAACACTGATCTCCATCTTGACATTGAGGGAACATCAGACAATTTCCTTACAGCTATCAATGTCACAAATATCCAATGATTTTTGTAGAATAACATTTAGCCCACTAAATATGTGCTCAATATTGCATTCAGGGGTGAAGAAAAAAATAGAGGCATATCATGAATATATTTTGAAGTTTTCTTCATACGATAGGATGGATTCATTATCTTTTTTCTAAAGGGAAAATAATTACCTTACCATCTTAATTCTGAGTGTGTGGGGAAAATATTTATTGAAAAACGTTTTTAGGATATCCATATATTCCATCACCTCAATTGCTTCTTCATGCATCATATTTTTTATCAATGACCACCATTGACCTACTTCTACCTCCATATGATAAGCATACAAAAGAACATTCCCTTGTTCTGATCATTGAATAATGGATGACATACTCTCAATGATGTTAATTAATTTATCAGTGATAGAGTGACCAGATCATCCATTTATTGTTGGAGGCCTTTGTTTCACGAATCTATCGATTTTCAATTTTTATTTCTTATGGGGGGTTGGATGTTTTTCATATCCTACTATTTTATTCAAACCATGAATTAATTGAGACTATATTGTGACCCATTTATTGATTCCCACTCCCATCAGATTGGGAATCTCATTAGGGACGTCGTCACATTGATGTTCTCATCAATTGTTATCCTAATTCTTCTTATTACCATCCTTTGGATATAATAAAAATAAAATTATATATGAGTATCATAAATAGTGAAACACCAAGAGGGTAATCTAATGACATTAAAGGGGTAAATTATAAATTACATTTATATTCGTATCATATGAATTTGTAAGTTTCGATCTATGTTATCCATGATCTACTTTCTATTGTATATTATTATGTTATTTTTTTCCTTAATAATGGTTCATACTATGATTTTGATTTTATTGAAGCATATACCCATGTAGTGTCAATCTAGGAGTGCATAAAGGCCTGTTGTTGTGCACCAGTTCCCATTCGAGTCAAACTCAATGCTGTATTTTTAGGTTTTACCCCTTTAAACATCTATTCTAGAGCCATCTCTACATGTTCATATCCATACAGTGATGCATTTGTATGAGAAACTACATACTCTATACACACCAAAATTTATGGATTATTTTCATAATCTTAGTCTTCCCTCTATGTCCTTCAACATAGTTTCATAATCCAAATCCCCAAAATAACTAAACTTATCCTTTGATACCAGATATAACAACCATTCTTTTTATTTCATATTTAAAAATGATTTATTAAAAATACATGCCCGTAATACAACTCATAAGGTAAATAGGTGTAGTGTGTGGGAAATTTAGGAACATTACATTAAAGATTAAAATAAGAAATATGCAACTTCATTGAAAACTTCTTTTACATGACCTCAAAATTCTTTTGTACTTAGCATTTCATGGGATAACCAGAGAACAAACATATGAAAAAGGTGAGCTATACCACATAGTAAGGGAATAAACATGGAATAACATGAAGAATACAATAAATAATGGTAAATAGGAATATAAATGGAGTTACAAAGAAACATGTACATAAGGGTATGCTATAGGATGATATTCATAACATGGAAATGTGGAACCATCATACCACATGATATAAGCATAAGCCATGGATCATTAAAAATAGATTAGCATGAGTAAACCCTCATTGCACATTAATTATCATGTGTAAACCCTCATTACACATTAATTATTAGGATTAAACCATCACTACACATGGTGAATCATGATACTAAACATTATCCAATGCATCCGAGTGCTATTCGGCATCACAATTCATAATCACTTCATTTCATGCATAAGTGTTCCGCATTGAAAATAAAACATGGATTTATTAAACACTCTAATTTATCCCATGAAAAATTAATGTTGAATAAATACATTTAATTCTCTAATAAACCATTACATGAGCATAAATTTTAATACCATTGATATATAAATGTGTATGGTATTCACTATAAGAAGATTTTGTCATGAAAAATCAAGGTTCAATTTTGGCTGCATAATGACGTCAAATAAAAATTTATAAAAGTGGTTGATGCAAGAAAAAAGGTTCAATAATCCTTTATAAATAATATTTATGGTAAGGGGACCATGGAACATAATATCCCTATATATGAAGTTGAATTTGGATGCCTAATATAAAATAAATTCTTGAATGGGAATGAGATGAATGAAATATCTTATGGAATTTCAGCATAATAACGGGTGGGATTAAGGGAACATAAGGGTCTTAATAGGAGTGAAAGGAAGATCCCAACATCTATAAATACAATTTTCAGCAAGGAGTTATGGAATAACAATTCCTAAATAAAAAAAATTAAAAGGCTTGACATAAATGAGGTGCTTAATGAAAAATGAGATAGGGATATCCCTTACGTGGATGTGTGATCTAAAAGGATTGGGGGAGGCTCATTGGGATACTATGGGAGAATTGGGAAGAATATAAGGGTTATAGGGAAGATGTTTTTAGATATTCAAATAGTTTGAGTGAATAAAAATGGGATATTTTTTTGGCTTTTATCGGAAAGAATATGGATTTCAATATTACTTTTTTTGGACAATACACAATAAAATATTGAAAACCACAATCCAAAATTTGGGGTTTTCTATTGGTTTCTGGATAAGGGTTGGATATACATTATTTTATATAGATAATGGTTTAATATAATAAAACATTTCCCTTTATTATGCGGAGGTGAGTTAAATTTTCCAGGAAATGTTTTTAAAATCTTATAATATATTAAATGTCATGGAGTATTCACTAAGAATTTATAATGTAATCCAAATAAACCTAAAATTACATTATTTTAAATAAAAAAAATATATTTTTCAGAATATAACTTTTATTGTATTTCATTACATCATTATTGGGTCATTATGATGTTATAAACACTTTATATATTTATACAATATTAAATTTTCAAAAAACAATTCAAATGTCTCAAAAAATTATGAAAAATTCCCCATCGGATAATTTCAACTTCCTGATTCTAAAACTAAAACTTATTTTACTTAAAAAAGTGTTTAAATATATTAATTTTCACTTTTAATATAAAAAAATAACTATATTGAAAATTAACGGGTGTTGACAAAAATATTTTTCAAACCATAATAATAATTACATTTCACATCATTATATTTATATGATCATTTATATATAAGAAAAGTAATTAAAAAATATTATTTTTAAAATATTATTTAACTCAAAAAATCCATTTATTCATCATGATATAGTTATCAATTGAATTTTAATATTAATACAAAATAATATTGTTCTATTAAAAATAATTTACAATGCAACAATAATAGAATGATTGTTTATTAATTATCATATACAAAAATAATTCATATAATCATAATTATATGGTCTTGTTACATATCCATTTATTACACCACCATACTACCAAAGAGTAATGTGTGAGATTATGGTGATTTCATGGGCGTTTTTGGTGAACAAGGTTTGGGCCGTGATCTTAATGAACATGACCTTCTTCCGTAAATAGTTTTACTCATATAAACGTTATTGGATCATTCCATGGGATTGGTTTTGGGAAAATCCAATAATTGAAATCTCCCCCAGATGCTCTGAAAAATGGGCTTTATAGTGTATGATTTTACTGGTTAAGCCAATCACATCCTTTGTCTATGCTAAAAGGATTTGAAATAATCTATATTTATAATAGTCATGTGATCATTGTTCAACAACTATATTATCAAAGGTAATAATACATAACAATCATTTGAAACTATTTGATATAATTATTAAAAGCAGTGCATGTGTTTTTTATATCTATAAGGATTTTAATTAAAATAAATTTAATTTTATTTTTTAATTATCTTGTCATTACATCATAAGGAACGATAGGTGCGAGGAGAAGAGGTCATGAGGGGTGTTATTTATAACATATGAGAGAAGTGTTTTCTCAATATTTAATACATTAGGTTATTAATTTTCACTAGACAAGAAATAGGGATGATTTATGATATTAGATACCTTAATTACAACATGTGAGTTTCAACCAATGTTTATTACATCATCCATGACTCAATTTATATTGTATTTGACATACAATGTGTGTGTAACTTAAATTACCGTGTTTTACTATTCACAAAAAATTCAGGTAGTTTGAAAAATCCAAAACATTGACCCTAAAACATTTAACAAATATATATATCTAAAATGAAGTCCATTTTTTAAAACTAATTTCATAAATATGGGAATTTTAATTTTTTATTAAAATTATAATTTACTTGAAAAATTAAATTTTTAAAATTAAAACAATTTTTCTATCACTTTGAAAAATTAACTAAATTATCATAAAATACTCATCTAATCATATGAAATCAAATTTTTATTTAATGAATACATTTAATGGAAATAAATACTCTTTTAATTTATTAAATTAATCCTAAAATTGTAATTAGATATAAATTACTTACAAAAATAACAAAAATAATTCATACATTTTAAATTATTTATTTACTTATACTATGATTTAATTATAACATATTGACACTTATAATATAGAAAAATTTTATTTATACCTTCATTGTTGTCATTACTAATACATTGGTCAGCATACTATTCATAATGGTCACATTAATCTTTCAAATGTCATGTTATTATTTCCTTAGTATTTTCTCATTTACTTCTAGAGATACCTTATATTTCAGTCATTATTAATTTATAAAAATTTTATTGTGTTTTATATGCAATCATATGTAATTATACTATGATAAATAGTTATAAGAAGGGAAATCCATCGATAAAACATTTGGTCGTTACATTCTTCCCGATTATAAAAATTCACCCTCAAAATTTTCTTTTTAAAATGTATGCTGAAAACATGTGTGATTACTTCTCCTTCATCACATTATCCAGATACCATGTTGCCTCTTCGTACTTATGGTTCCACCATAGTACCTTGTCCCAGTTGGTAGTCTTGTTGGGTAGAACATTATCTCTATAATTAATGATCATCACTAGATTCTCCTTGTAAGAATGATCATTCTTCAACTGTACTTCCTCTGATTATAGTATGTGTGAATGACCAATTATGTACATCTTTAATAGTGATATTTGTAGTACATCATGTACATTGTACATGGTAGGTGGAAGTGCTAGTCGATTGGCCACAACTCTGACATGATTAAGAATCTCAATGTGGATGATGTACCTAGGACATAAATTTCTTTTCTTCCCAAATAACATGACCATATTCTAGAGAGATATACAGAGGAATACCTTGTTTCCCACATTGAAAACAAGGTCCCATCAGTGATTGTCTGCATAGATCTATTATCGACTTTATGATATGAATGGTTTTTACCTTATCCACCAATTCATTAACCAATTTAGGGCCAAGAAACATACTCTCACCGAATTCATCCCATCATGATTTTGTTCTACATATTTTAAAAACAAGGAATCTATACGGTGTCATTTGGATGTGGATTAGAAACTCTTGTTGTAGGATAATTTGACGAGAGGAATTTGTTTTTCACTTATTATTTTTATGTCTATAAAAAATGATCTCTAAATGTATTTTAGTTTCTGAATAGCTTGCTGATATTGGCAATTAGTTTGATGATGATAGGTAATATTGAAGTTCATCTCAGTTCATAGAGCATGTTGTAGGCTTTTACATAACATATAGGTGAATCTAATATCTTGATTAGATACATAAGATATTGGTAATCTTTATAGCCTTACCCCCTCTTTGATATATATCCATTCAAGTTGATCGAAATGAAGTCCCCTCAAATTGTGAAAAAATGTGTTTTCATTCTATGAAGATCCACAATGACCGATATAACATTTCTTCTTATTGATGTCATTGGATGTCCATTTACAATGTCCTTGGTAACGTTCTTAAACATCAATGTTGGTAGGGGTTGTGGTTACATCATCCCATTAATATTTTTTATTACAAATTTCACATGTTGACATACCGATAACATTGATGTATATTCAACAATATCCTTCTTTATAGTGTCCATCAAATAGTTCTATCTGATATCTCGATACATCAATGCGCTCAATAGGTGATTAGAGAATATTTTATATGTGAAACATTCAATAGCTCTTTAATTATCTGTAGATCGGATGGATCAAATAATCATGACCCAAATCATAAAAATCCTTTCACATCAATCTTCAATTCAGAGGATTTAACATTTCAAATTACTTCCATCCTTTTCATAATATATAAATATTCTCTTCGATAATACATTATTTTCTCCATGAGGGGTGGTTGAGAAATTATTTGAGAACGAATCTATGATTTTTCTATTTTAATTATTCTCATGTCCTTTATTTTCAAAACTATGAAGATTTGATCCTTATCAATTATCAACATATATAATGATTCAAGATCTTTTCTTCATTGAGAATCTGCTACCCTATTTTACTTACCATTATGTTAATGGATTGAGTAGTCATCATCATTGATGAGCTCTAAACATCTTCACTGTCATATATTATGCTTCTAATGTGTGAATATATATAATAGGGACTATTCTGATCACTATATATCTACCAAGTCTCCCATAGATATAATGTCACTAGATTTTCAATGTAATGATAAATGTTGCAAACTCTATATCATGTATGGTATAGTTTTTATCAAGTATTTTAAAAACCCTAGGGGTTAAGGCTATAACATTATATTTCTCATTATTACACATCCTAATGATTTCTTTGAATCATTTCTAAACACCACAATGAGTTCTATACTTATCGAGTGTGTAAGTGCTAACATAGTGATAAACCTCATTTTGAGATAATTAATGATTTTATAACATTCTCGAGACAAGGAAAACATAAATACCGTATTTTTTAGCTTGGTCATTATGTATGAAAATCTCTAGAAGTAATTCACAAATAATCGATAATACCCTGATAGGCCATGGAATCTACTGATATTCATTAAATATGTTGTCTTAGGCCACCCTTAAATTTCCCTTTTATTAGAAGGTTCCACAGATATCCCATTGCTAGTGGTAACTTTCCCCAAGAATAATAGTTCATTCATCTGTCACTGGCATTTAATATATATATTGCTTTAATTTTCTCCCTACACAAAGTCGTCAGCGCATTATTCAATTTCTCATTATATTCATCCTTGCACTCAGAGTATATCAGAATATCATCAATATACTACAACAAAATTATTGATGTAATCCCTAAAGTCTATATTCATTAAATCCCTATGAATTTTAGCAGTATTAGTGAGTCCAAAGGGAATCACTATAAACTCATTGTGTCTATACCTTGTTCAAAATGTAGACTTGGGAATGTCTTCCTTCATCACCTTTAATTAGTGATATCGTGACCAAATATCCACCATAGAGAAATAAATGGCCCCACATATATATGATCAAACCAGTTATCAATATGTGGTAGGGGAAACATGTTATTTATCATGATTTTATTTAGCTCATAATAATCAATTCATAGGAACATTGATATATCATTTTTCATATTTGAGAGGATTTGTGCACCCCACATTGAAGAACATAGAAGTACAAAACCATTCTATATATTCTACTGTATCTTATTCTTTAGATCTTCCAACTATATGGTAGCTATTCTATATGTTTTATTTGATATATTTAGAGATCCAGGAATAATACCAACAAAGAACTCATCCTCTCAATAAAGAGGAAGTCTAAGAAACTATTTAGGGAATGCATTAGTTTAATCCCTCACGATGGGAATGTCTTCGAGCATGATTCTCTCATTTATAAGAATTAATTTAGATAGATATTCTCCCACATAAGGCAGTGGTATCCACACATGAGACAATGATTCTAAATGATATTCCCCCTCTTTCTTATGGTTTTATTAAATTAGAGGATGCTTCTTGATGGAAAGAGTTATTTCCATTACTCGACAGTTGATGTTGGATTTTTGTAAAGATATCCAATAGATGAAAAATATAGAGTCAAACCCCCCAAATGGGAGGGTGAAATGATTTGATGCGAGATTAATTACACAAAAATTAAGTAGGAGGAGTTATATACCATAGTTTTATTAATTTCCCCATTTTCTATTATCATAGAAAACTTAACTCTCCAGTTTTTTGGTGGTGATTGAACAGTTCTACTAAACATGCAAGATATGAAAGAATGCGTAAAAATAGAATCAAATTGCATGTTCCCTGTTATTAAATGAATAAATAGACTACTTATAACCACATCATTGTCTGTCTCCATATGAGTAGTTGTGATATATTATGCCCATCATTTTTTCTTGGGAGGTTGTTGTTGATTACCACTAACAACCATAGTCTTGGGGAACAGATTTTCAAAATTAGAAAGTTCAATGTAGTTCAAACACTGCACTAAAGAATGATTTTTTATTTGAACCTTCCATTATTCCTCTACATTAGTGGTAATCCTCGTAACCCTTGAGAAGTTCTTTGTGAGATTACCCATTCATCCACATTTTAAAATTTTCATAGTTCCATTTAAAATTTTCCCAGGATTCTTCATACCACATTTTTTACCCATGTGATTTTTAATATTATTTCTATAATGGGATTTTGTTTGTTGATCCACCCATGTTAGGCTCATATTTACTCTTTATTTCAATGGGTCCATAAGGCCACTTAGACTATATGATCTACAATTTAAATATTAATGGCCCAAAATATGATATCCATTTAGCTATCAATGTCATGAATCACTATCATTTTTCATTGACTTAGATTTAGTATGCTAAATAAGTGATCGAACTTATTTAAGGTGTTCATGACAACGCCTATGGAAAACCTTGTAAGCCTTGTAAATTTCACTTTATTTGACTTGGTAGACTTTATTTTTCTTCAGTATGAGGAATTATTTTTCCATATTGAGATGGAGGGTTTAGAGAAAATACTAAATGAAAAATATCTTCTTGAAATATTCCCATTACAGGGAATCAATTTTCTTCGCGGAAATTGCGTTCTTGACTGGTTTCCACTACTGATCAGATTCTCCATAAAAAATATAGACCTACAACACAAATTTCTCGTATTATGAATACTGGAGTATAGATAATATCATTTTACTGGAGTTAATATATTGTTACATGAGGAGGGGATCAGATGATCCGTTAAACATTGGAGGCCACTGCCACATGAAATATTCAACAGAAACATTCTATTTCAATATAGAATGTGGTAATTCCTCAAAATTCATGTTATTATTAAAAATATGAGGTAGTTGAGAATTTACTACCAAAATGTTTTAAGACATTTTCCAATCATATATGGCATATCATTAGGGAGATTATCACCTTGCCTATCACATTGATTGTTTGAACATGTTATTATTTTTTCCACCCCTAACTATGAAAAATAATGCTCAATTTGTGGTCTATAATACATAGTGTATATTCCTGAAAAGAATCAGTAAACATAATGTATAAACATATATAGGAAATTTATCTCCAAACACGTGATTCCCTAGGTTTCAATTTAGGTTATCCATGATATGATTCATATCTTATATTATTTTTTGGATTTTTTGTTCCCTTAATAATGGTTCATAATGAGCATATAAATTCACCAAAGAATATCCCTTCGGATTGTCAATCCTAGTGTAGAGTAAGGCCCATTTTTAGGTACCAGGTTACCTTGAGTCAGTCCTTAAACACCTTGTCAGAGTTGTTACTCCTAGGTTCAAATGTTCTAGAACCACATCCACTTATAGAATCTAGACAGGGATGTATTTCATTCATAAAACACATACTCTATAATTACCAAAATTTGGGGATGTTTTTTTATAGTTGTCTTACCCCTAATGTTCTTATAATGTTCATTATTCCAAATTTCAAAAAAAAATCTAGGATTTAATATGATACAAAATATATCACCCCAATACTTTTACACATATCATTAAACGATTTTATGCAAAATTAATCATCATAATACAAGACACTGTTTGTGAATCCTAGTGTCTTGTAAGATTAGGTAAATAATTAAACACCATAAAAATATTTATTTATTTTCCACATTGAGGACCTAAATTTCATTCTGCTCAATCATTTTCATAGGATAACCTAGGGATAACTAGAAAAGATGGATGATCTAACAATCTGGGTATGAAAAGTATCATAAGAATAAATCATAACACATTGGATAGAAGGAATAATATAATTATATAAAAATTCATTTAACAAAAGGAATATTATCATATAAAAATGAGATATTATAATCATGAAATCATATTAATGTGGAAGCACAATAAAAAATAAATTTATCATGATTCAAGTCTCATCTCACATAGTGTATCATGAATCAAGTATTGTTGCACATAAAGGAGAACGAGTCCTGGATATACACCAAGACCGTTGCCCATGGTCCATGAGTCAAGGAAAACCACAAAGATTGTTTGAAATAATGACTCAGGAGACTATAAATTACCTAATAATTGGATCTTTATCTAGGTGCACCCACCATTAAAGGTTCGTGAATATATGTTCCACATAAATAATCATACATAAAAAATCAAACATAAACATAATGTTTACCCATGGAATGTAGCTGGAATCAAAATAATGTCATAAAGCATGATAAAAGTACATAAAATAAAGTGCCTATGAAATAAAGGAATTAAATAATAAAAGGGAATTAATAAATTATAATAGTAATATATCAACATAGGTTATTTAAAAATGAAGTGAAAACATGTAAAAATATTATTTAAAAAACATTTGAAATAATACATTTTAGTGTTGTTTATCGAAAATATCAATGATAATTTAAAATAGAAAATGAAATACTCTTTTATATACAATAAAAATTGAACCAATAATGTTTTAATAATTAAATTAACAGACATATCAGAAGAATGGTATCATAAAATAATTTATCGGGTGCACGTTAATATGGGTATTAGTTAGAGAGGATTTCTTAAAATAGATTTTTTATCGGGAAGTGTCGAGATGAGAACCAAATAGAACATGTATATCCCGGAAGAATGATGATTAAAATATCATGAAACAAGAGTTTTGAACATGTACATAGTATTTATAATACATATTTAATAGTAAAATAGGAGTTAATTTGTGTAAAAAGATAGGAAGAGAAGCCCAAAGGAATAGTAGAGGTTTAGGTAGAATCCCTTACCTAAAGTCTGAAGGTTTCATTAACATGATGACAATGTATTGGATAAAAAAACATGACTAATTAAATAATAATTAAGGAACCTGTCCTAAATTAATTTGACTTTATACAATGTTTTAGTTACTTTTCTTCTCATTTGGATGAGTTATAGTGTTCAATTTCATCGTTCATGAGAGCGTGTTTTCTTAGTTTTCATGATCAGTTTGATTGAATAATACTATAGATGTTCATTGAAATTGTAATGGTTTTATAGATTTGTAAATATATTATATTAATGAACATCCAGATGATAAAATGTTTATACCATTCATTTTATTAAATGGTATTATGATGAATCATTAGATAAAATTTTATTGATAGTTCTTTTGAATAATTTGGTGGTTTTTCGATCACAATGAACTCATTTTGTTTTATAAAATAATATCATGTATACAAAATAATTCCAGAAAATTACATAAGTTATAGTACGTATATTATAATTTGGTTCCCCTATAAAAATGGTTTCATGACCAGCCTTGAATATGGTAATTAAATTTGAATACTCACATCCTGGAATGTGATAAATTAACACATCTCGTATGATGTTTCCATTATAATTATAAAAGGATTGATAAATGATAGAAGATGGTGAATTATAACATAATCATGACAAAATTCAAGTACAATTATGTAATTGGAGTTATCATAGAATTTGTATGAGGGGTGGTAATGAGATAATACAAAAATAATGGACCTTGAAAAAAATTAAAAGAATTATGAAGATGAATTTACCTCTTCAATTTATCAACCTTAGGGAAGAGGACTTGGTATTTTGATGTGAACAAAAACAACTGGACAAGGGGATGGGATTAGTATGATAAATGATAAGATTTTGGATAGGTCACTAGGACTGAGAGGTGCGAGCAGAAGTGGTGGAAAAGGGTGGTATTTATAGTGTAAAAGTGGAGTGTTTTCTCAATATTTAATTCATTGGTTTATTATTTTTTCTCAATATAATAAATAGAGATTATTTTGGCGACTAAATATAGTTATTAGATAATTTTATTTTGAATCAATGGTGATAACATTATCCATGACTAAATGAATTGTGTATTTGACTTTTAATGTCTATATACCAAAAATTTAAGTATTTTACTATTAAATATAACTTAAAGTATTTCAGAAAAATTCCAAAAAATCACCCAAAACATTTTTCTACATTTATAATTCTAAAATGGCTTTTTTTCAAAAACATTTTTCTAAATATGAGAATTTTGAAATTTTAATTAAATTCATAATTTACTTAGAAAAATAATTTAAAAATAAACCAGATTTTTTAGAAATTTGAAAATTAATTAATGTCGCATAAAAATAACTTATAATAATGAAAAAATAATATTATTATTTTATGAATACAATTTATGAAAATAAATTTTCATATATTTTATTAAATTAATAAGAAAATTGTAATTAATTATATATGACATAAAAAAATACCAACTCTTAATTTATACTTTTTATAATATATATTAACATATACTATGAAATAATTATATCATATTGAAACCATTAAGATGGAAAAATTGTATTTATACTTTCATTAGTGGGATTACTTTTACATTGGTTGGTTTAATATACATTAGGGTTACCTTACTATTCAAAATTTCAAGTTAATACTTCATCAGTATTTGTTTCTTAACTTCTAAAGGTTTATATTATTTCAATAATTCTTTATTTATAATGTTTTTATTATGTTAAATATATAATATTATGTGATTATTCTATAAATAATAGTAATAATGAGGGAAATTCATTAATAAAACACTAGTTCATTACAAATATTTTGTTTTTAATTATCCATTTAGAATATGAAAAAATGTATTGAAAATACCTCACTACTTTAAAAATCTAAGATAATATTTAGCTTCTACTCATCAAAGAGTAACCAAGGACATCCATGGTGTGTAATTCTAATCAATATCCAAAATGATATTGAATTTAAATTATTTAACGAATATTAAAAAGTAAATATAAGGTGAAAACACCATATTTGGGATCCACACACTGATGGAGAGTAGGGTTCTCTTCGAAACATCAGATGCAGATAAAAAACTAGAAGATGGAGGAGGATTCCACAATAGATGAGGTTTAGGCCCCTTGGATCCAAATATCCATCCAAAAAATGAAGGAAAAATCATTTTTGTATTTAAATACTCATGTTGTGTCTATCATTTCATTTATATATTTGAAGAAGTCAATACCCAACATTAATTTATCATTTCACTATAAAATTGATGGCATATTCAATAAAATCTTTCCATTGAGGTATTTCCAATAGAATCTGGTCAAAACGGTTCAAATACCAATGTTTTGGAGTGATACCATGTAACCAAAGGAGTAACTCTCATGTGGTTGAAGAAGACCTAAAAAAGTAATTCCCATTTTATTTAGTTAATTTAATAATTCTAAAAAAAATATTGTGTGTGGTGTGAATAAACATCGGATGCACACAAAATTTATACCCCACATAGGGTAGAACCCATGTTTCAGACATAACGGTGTTCTCATATTTATCATAATAACCATCTTTTGAGAGATATTAATTATTTATTATATTAAATATGGAATAATAATATTATTAAATATAAAATTGTATTGACTCCTATGATGTATCCAAACACCCGACGTGCATAAAAGTTCTATCCTGCAAAGGGTAAATGCCACATCTTGTACCTAACGGTGACCTTAGATTTATCATACAATGCACTGTTTGGGAGATATTAAATTTTATTTAAAAAATATAATAAAATTAATAAATATATTACCCTCATGAGATACCTAACTAAACATCTGATTCAGATACATGTTATACCCTTACAAGCGTAAAACCCATGCCCCAGATGCAATGGTGGTCTTTTATATCTCTAATGACAAACTAATTTTGAGATATTCAATTCTATTAAATATATTTACCGCACATAATTCAATATATTTTTTATTTTTATTCCATCTTTGATGAGGCTATGTGGTCCTTCAAATCTCACACTTCCATAGTGTGTGACTTTGAAAATATAAAATAGAATATTCCATTATGTTATCTTAAATTTTACGAATATAATTTTTTTAAACATTTAATAAATTTTTTTATTAAAAAATATCAATTTCTCATAAAAAACATACAAATTATCAACATGAGGGTATTTATTGTCTTTTAAAAATTATGATATTACAATTATACACCGAGATTTAATTCTCATCCTTAGGAACTGTATAAAGAAATATTGATCAAAAAAATCAATCCTCTACGCTCGAATATCATAGTCGTACCCCCACATTACCTCTTAGATCTGTCTATATTCCCACTGAATCTGGACTAGTGGTACCATGTTTCCGCACAACACCATCTCTCTTTGGTCTATTAACCACACATAACGCTCCCCAAAAGATGCCTTATTCTCTATATCAACATCATCATAGTCAACATCATACTCATGGTCTAGTATATACATTTTATGTTGTGAGTCATGGAATATGTCAGGCATACCATAACATGGAGAAGGGAGGTATAGATGATACACCACTACAATTATCCTATCGATGATCTCAAGGGGTAGAAAAACAAAGTTCAATCATACCTTTCATCCTTATATGTCTATGCATTAATCGAGGAGTCAGACAAGATAAAACCCAATCCCCCATAGTGAAACCCAAGTCTCTCCACTTATGGTTGACATAATACATATTTATAATCAGAGAGTTGGTCAACCACATCACAATAAAACACACTCTCTCAGAGGCCCTCTAATCAGAACTGGGCCCAAAACCACTAACTCGCCTACCTCATACCAAAAAAACTATTCAATATGATCAAACATAAATTTCCTTATAATGTATACTTTGAATTGAAATCGGGTAACTGTTATGGATTGAGAACCCAATAATTTCTTGGTGACCATCCTAAGCTCTGAAAAACTCTATAATGAAATATCAAATTGTATCCTCCAATACATTTATCATCCTCTTCGACTGTCTGTTGGTTTGAGGATGGTATGTTGTGCCCAATGTTAGCTGAATTTCTAGGTATGTTTATAATCCATTAAAAAAATACTTTAAATGTGCGTCTCAATCCAACAACTCTACAATAAGATTATTTCCCCTTGAGAGATGATATAGTGAAGGATCTTATAGTCCATATGGAAAAAAAATGTCTCACCAAAGAGATAGTGTCACCAATAGGTCAAATCACATACCACGACTACCAACTCCAAGTCACACGTTGAGTAGTTCCTTTCATGGTTTTTTATCTTTCAAGACCCAAATGAAAAAAACTTTTATTATTTAATCAATAACTCTCTTAGAATAACACATGATGCATCATATTTCATTACATAACCAATCCCAATCTCAGAGCATGTCATTATCGTATCTTTTTAAACATAATATTTAGCTCATCGAATTCCTCTTTCCACTACATTGACCATGAGAACATCACTCCCTTATTCATTATTCCTCTCAAGGGTTCAAGTAATTAGAATATGTACTGGATAAATTTTTGGTAAAAATTGTTAAACTCTAAGATCTAATACACAAGGGGAATCTTATAGGACATGGCTTCTTCAACAATAACGTGGTATATAGATATATAATTTCTTAATGTCACCTGTCCTAGGAAAATCATCTCTCAAATATAGAAGTCATAATTCAATAGAATGAGGTAATGTTGATGCACTCGTAGCGTACATCGGACTATCTCTTGGTGCCTAACATGTTTCTATAGTGTCGGTGATTAAATGACAATTCCATTTGATGATAAAAAGAAGAAAAATTATAGTTATAATTGGGAAATCTAGTTCTTGGGGGCCATGAACACTACCCATGTCTTCCTCATCCTGAAAAAACTGTTACTATGTACTAAAACCATAAATATAATATCAAATATTCTATCTTCAAAATATCATACTCTCTAACCTACAAGTGGAGATATCCTGATAAATGAACAATCTGTAAGAAAAACATTTCTCCTTGTATTTCATTGAATATATTATCGATTAAGAGAAATGGATATAGGTTCCAGATTGTCATCTAATTTGGATTTTGGTAATGAATTCATAGTTTAAGGCCATTATCTTAATTCTTTTAAAATAGAATAGGTAAACCCCATTACGATTTACTCAGGATTATGAGTACTGTACACTCCAAATTATCCAGAAAAACCCTGAGCTCCATCCTCTCAGTTGGTGCCATATGATATGGGGCATCTAAATGGATGTGCACTCGACATGAGATCTTTTTAACATAACGGATTGATCATCCAGGGTTTCTAATTGGTCAAATATCCCTAACAATTTCATCTTGTTGCTCAACATCTGTAGGGACACCAAATCCAGTGAAAGATGAATAATGATGGAGTGGATGTAAGGGAATATTTGAGAATAGTTCTGAAATCCTATGACAAGAACATGAATTAAGTGAACATATTCCTATTAGAGCATCCCTACTACCTATACCAAAATAAGGTATGGGAGAAATCTAATCATAATTCTTCTACAAAACCATTGGTAATTCTAAAACCAACTACCGAATGGAATTATTCCATCCTACATCCCATGTAGATCCATCAAACTACGTTAGAGAGACATCTTTTGTAACATTAGGGATCACACATAATAAATGAAACATAGTCATTTGGATAAGACAGAATTAGTATATGTGATCACATAATGTTTCTCTTAACTATTCTATGAGATAAAGCAATTGTTTCACTATGAATTTACCCTTAACACAACTTATACCCCTACTAGAACTAACACATTTTTTGTACCTAAACATTAGTCGTGGTTAATATATATATATATAGTAACACAATATAAGTGTTAGTTCAACTAATCAATGCCAATTATGATATATCAATAAAACTTGGAATAAATATATCATTCGAGGAGAATGTATCCCGAACAGATAACATAATTCATGGAATTTAATTAATAAACTACTATATAGAAAAAAATAGGTATATATAGGTCATGAGAACCTATGATCCATGTCATGATGCAAGAATAGATCCAGAATCCCATAAATCGAATATCAATATCATCTGAATTACCCAAGGTGAATTTAATCAATTGTAGAAAAACAAAATTCTCTATTTATGGAAACTCGCAGGTCCACTAAGAAGTTATTTCTACGAACTAAAAATGATCCCCTTACAGATCCCCAATCATCATATCTCAAATCAATCCATTCCCACCCAAATGAAATTGATGAACATGTGATTTAGTAACTTGATACCTCTCATTACATTTTATAACATCCCAACTAAAACCACTCAGTCCAAGTTAAATGATACATGTCCTCATGTGCACCACCATGTATAAAAGAGGACACAGACTAGAAGTGAGGGTATGAGTTCATCAGGGGGGAGATGATAAACATAGAAGCATGTCAAATGATAGATATTAAACAATAAATAATATAATAAATAATCAGAGTAAACAAGAAGAAGGGTAAAGATGGAATACATGTTGTATAAATAAAGTAGCATCCATAGTGGAAATCATAACCATTGTAAATAAATATGATAAAACCCAATTAAAAACTATAGGTCCCACAAATGTAAGTCTTGGTGCATTACTAGCTTCATGATCCTCAACTCAGCAGTCCACCACAATGACCTTTCCATTCAATGAACCCATCATAAAATCTACAAGAACATTAAAATACATGAGTAAGGTGTGAGTAAAAGTCTCAGTAGGACACCACTAATTCAACCTTAACCAGATGAGATAAATTATACATATTTATTACATTTTAATAATAAATATGTAACATTCATAATAAAAAACAATCCAAAACAGAGTGGTTTTTCCCTAACCAAGCTTCCACAAGCCCTCAGTCGTACCATTATCATATCCATGCAAAAAATATATTGTATGCAAATAATTTTCCAAAACCATCCACAAGTTTTTTGGCATGTCACTCATAAAAAAAATTCCATCGAGTGGAACAAAACCTACCCTGAATCCACAATTCATCGATTAATACTCGGAATCCACAAGGCATCATGTATTTGTAACATAATAAAAATCCACAAGGCATCAAGTAAAACTCATAATCCATAAGGACTCATGTTTCATCCATCTACTAGGAATCCATAAAGAATGAAGTAGATTTCAGGTTACAATCTTATCATGTTATACCATTCTCATTGCCTCACATATTGTGCATGCCCCATAAGGAGTAATCCAACCATGATGACCACCTTTCAAGTATACATATACCAATTATCAAAATCAAAACATTACAAGTGTAAGCATGATAACAACCATTACACACATCATGACAAATATAACGTCATCATATAATTTAACATGTAAATGGAACATTATCATTGAATCATGCTATAATATTAGTCTCATGGAATCAAATCATACGATATCATGGGACACACAGACCCACCCATGTGCACTGACAATTCAAACACAATATCAAATAAGGAGGAAAAAAATCAATATTTCGAATCATGTGTAAAAATGATCCAAAAAGATATGTAACATCCTTCCATACTAATCATCGATTTCAATTGTGAAGATAAATCATCCAAGAACACCTCTTCATGGCCTTTTTATCGAAACACTTGACACATCGAAGCTCAAATATAAACAAGGATGCATAGAAGTGAAAAATGTTATTTTATTTCACATAGAAATAAAATCTCACATGCAATGATATATTATCTCTCCTTGATAAATTCCAAATTAACGTTTTATAATTACATTTTGATAATTTCTCATAAATATTCCTCATATAATTATATATTTTTTATAATTTTCCATATTTTAAAATTATATAATTATATGTTAAAAATTACTAAAAAATTATCCTTTTATAATTATATTTTTATTATTTTATTATGTAATCCTTTAAAAAAATTTGATATGTTTTTCTTAAAATATCATTTTATAAGTTTAATTTTAATTTTTTTCATAAATTATCCATTTATAATTATCTTTATAAAATTTCACAAAAATTTTCATTTTATAATCATATTTTGACAATTTCTCTTTAATTTTCAATTTATAATTATATGCTCATAATTTCTAATTAATTACAAATTTATAAGTATATTTTGATAATTTCTCACAAATTACCCATTGATAAATTTAAAAAATTTCCTTTCATACTTTTTAATTCTATAAAATTTACTTCAATAAAATAGATATTATTATTTGAAAAATTCAATGACTTTTTCAGGTGATAATTACTTGTTAATTATTCTTAAATAAATTTAATAATCTAACAATAAATAAACTCAAAGAATTAATCATTGATAATTCTTTGTAAATATCACGTGATAATTGTCCATTATTATCTTTGATAATTCCTTGTAATTACATTCTGATAATTATAATAATTCAATTTCTCAAACCTTTATTTAATATTATAATTTGATACTCTGGTGTAATTATCATTGCTAATTCAATAAAATTATTAGTCATTATTTGTATTAATTATCATTTGATAGATTGTACAATATGAGAATTGATTATAATTTTCTTTAAATAATATAATGTGATAATTTAGTTTAAAATATCCATTTAAAATATGAAAAATTTAATTGAAAATTTCTCACAACCTTAAATCAATGATACTATTTAGATTATGATTTTTAAGAAGATTCTATAGAATCTGACGATGCGTAACTGTGATCAATATCAAAAAAATTATAAAATCAATAATTTTGATGGAATACTTAAATAATTATAATAATATTTAACAACTCACCATTTTTGGGCACCATGCATTAGGGAAGAGTAGGGTTCATCCTGAAACATGAGATGCATATCTAAAATCTAGCATATGGATGGATCTTCACTGATATATGAGATTCAGAACCCCTTGGATTCTACATTAAAACCATGAATTAATGCTAAATAATTTTTGTATTTCGTTACCCATGTCGTGTTATTTTTGTGGTTACTATGCTAAATAATTAAATAACCCATATTAATCTACCATTTCATCCAAAATTTGATGGCAGAGTCCTTAAAATAAACCCATTAATTCTTTTCCCACTTAAATGGGTAAAAAAGGTTCAAATATGATGGTTTTGAATTGATACCATGTCACCCATGGAGGAACTGAAGTGAGGTAGAATAAGATGTAAAAAATGAATTTACATTTTATTAATTTAATTTAATAAATAATTAATGAAATAAATATATCATTTCATGTGTTTTGAATAAAGGTATAACACACAAAATTTTAAGCTCCACCTAGGGAAAACCACATATTTTGGACCTAGGAGAGGTCTAAGAATTACCATAATACACATTGTGTGAGAGATATTGTAACATCCCAGGTAAATAATGAATATTAAATGTTCATATATATTAATATTTTTTAATAAAATATTAATATTACTTTAAATGATATTCTATGTTCGATTGCATACCCAAATTGCAACAATGAGTTTCTTTGAATTCTTACGTTGTACACTAATAATATAATAATATTATTTTAAATAATTGTTAACGCCCAGCCGTTGTAATGGTGGGAATGCATAGAACTAACTACAAAATGATAACATATGTTTTTAAATATTATTACATTTATCCAATAAATGTTATAAGCTTAAAATGCAAATGAATCCAATTTTAAGTATAAACACTCTAATATTTTAAAAGATTGTTTTATCACCTTTTTATTGTGAACCATTTTTAAATCTAAATTTTGACAATTTTATAAGCTCTATTTTGCAAAATAAACTTATTCTTTAGATTTGGGACATTTAAATTTACTTTGGATAAATTTATAGTATTTTTCTGACAATGTTCATTTTTTAATGAATAGTGAAAAATACAACATTTTACTTCAAAACTGCTTTTTCGTCTAATTTAATTATATGGTTAGATTATCATTACAATTGTTTTAAAGTTTAATTAGAATATATATTTACAATTTAATACAATGGTGGTCGGTATAATTTATTTCACTTTGAAAATAGCCATAAATAAGTGACAATCTTTTGATAGATATTGTTTCTTAAAATCACGCTATTAGTTCTGACAACAGGAATTAACTATGTATTTTATTTATGGAACTTTTATATTATGAATTTGTTAAACTAGACATCATTTTTGAATTAGGAATTTTAAATATAGCTTAGGGTGAATTTTTGGTATTTTTCTGATAATGTTCATTTTTAAATGAATAGTGAAAAATAAAGAATTTTAATTCAAAACTGTCTTTTCATACACTTTATTTATATATATAGATTGTCATTATAATTTTTTATAAAGTATAATTGAATTAGGTTTTTATAACTTCATACAATGTTGTTCATTGGATGTAATTTCACTTTTCAATTGGATGTAAAAACAAATCAATCTTTTGATAGATTTACTTCTTAAAAACTCGTCTTTGGTTTTGACAACGGGAATTATTTTAAATTAATTATTTAAATTTCTAGGTTTTTAATTTGATAAAATGGATTCCATATTTGGAATGAGAAGTACTAAATTATGTAATTAAGACTTTTTTTTGGACCTTATGAATAGTAATGATGATAATTATCTCTAATTATCGTGTTTAATTAGTAATCGGGTAGTTAAGGTTAATAAAATAATGTCATAAAATTATAAAATGACCCCAAAATGTGCCCTAATTCTATTGGTAGATTCATGACCGACCATGGGATGCCATGTTCAACCTTGGGACCCCATGGTATCACTTTAGTGAGATAGTTATTTTTTTTGACATTTCTTTAATGAAAGGAAATATAACAAACGTTTGTATAACCTAAGTAAAAAACATTTAATTTCGTTTTTATAAATGATATCTTTGACTATAAATATTCATGGTAAATATAAAAATATTTTCCACATTATGGTAAAAATACCCCACCTCTACCGCCTTACCCACACCTCTCAAGCCCTTGGCTCATCCAAAATCTACTCATATTGTCTCTACAAATCCCTCTCTTCATCCTATATGTCTTTCCATAGGCAGATAACTCTTCAAGAAACCCTTTTGGTTCAATCCAAGAGGAGTTACCCGATTTAATGTTAATGTCTTCTCTTATGATTTATTATTTTATTTTTCTTCACCAACCTCCTAAACTCTTTTTATACATTTATTTTGTAACAAAACCTGTATCTTCAATATACTGGGATGATATTATAATATGTATTCGAGCTACACATACATACACCTCCATCTAATGTGTAAAGAACATACTGTTTCTATGGATGGTGATATACAGCCTCATGAAACGATGATTGTTCAATCTTCTCCTACCACCTATCATAGTGTCCATCATGATAGAAAAATATTTATATATGATATATATTATATTTATTTCCTCTCTATGATTCTTTATTTTATATTTAAAAGATACATTTATGCTTTTCATGTTGTGAAAATGCGATAATTTCATACGAGGAAGTGTAGACCACCGCCCCTGCAAGTGAGGGGACTCATTCATGCAATACATGTAATGTATGTACGGCCTACCCTCTCCATGAACGGTGCATTTCATTTTCTGTATCCAAATGTTATGTAATAGTATAAAATTAATATATACCAGTTATATATGATATTTAAATCATTAATACTATTCTGGAGATGATGTACTTATAACTACATAGGCATTTCACTTCATACAATTTCATTTTTGACTCATATACCGAACATCGACAAAAATGTATGATATGAACTAAATTAATAATATAACTATTATAACATGATATATTGTGATATTAATTGAATAATTAAAATTAAATAATGTTATTAAGAAATTATAAATTTACCGAAGTTTATTATTCAAAAATATAATGAAATGAAAAAGACAAGTTGGACTGGAGGTAAGGTATCTGACCTCTCTCTTTCATTTCAAGTAGTCTCTTTTATGTCATTTATTTTGTTCTCAATGTTCATATATTGGAGGATTTTATTTTATATCACCATACTGTAACTTGTATTTTCATACTATGAGAGACCCCCTCTTACTCTCATAAATTCATTTTAAGAGTTTTTAAGTGGCGTCGATAGGCTATCGAATTCTTGTAAGGTATTTCTTGTCTCACTTTTTATTCCGTATTATTTCCATTGTTCACCACTTATTTATTTCATGTGGTGTAATGTGTACTGCCATTGATATATATTATTATGATTATATTTATATTCATGGTATTATGTAATTCATTTTTTCGTCATTAAATTTTGGTCATACGACTCAATTTGATTAAATTGAAGTAAGAGCTTTTCATCTCACTTTTTATTCATGTGAGATTCGTGCTATATTTGCCACTATATCCTTTTTTGTGGTGTTTTTACTACCCATGATTGTACTCTTTGTGTAATATACTTTCATTTATGAGTATTTACATATGCATTTTATGATCCTTCTCCATGTGGCGTATGTTTTGTACTTTACCAAATCGGTAAGGGAACCTATCACCCTCCTCTATTTAAAAGACTTCTTTTTTATTATGTCTTTTAATTTACATATTATTATGTTAGGATATGTTCTTTTATATCCCCATTGATGTAAACATTATTTACAAGTGATAAGATACTCTTTTTATCTTATCAAATCATTTTCTGAATTTTAAAGTGATGTTGTTAGGATGTCAAATTTTTACAAGGGGACCTCATAACACAATTTAAATTCTCTGGGTCCAACTTGTACTCATTAAATACGTCATCCAGTGAATATGTGTGAATGGAATATGTTTTTTTACAGTAATATCCAATTATATTGGGTGTATTTGTATTTTTCACACATAATATTGTGATTGACTTATCCTTAATTTAATGATACCATCTTTATAAAGGATTTCATCTCAATTTACATTTCCTTTGAGACATCATTGTTGTTATGCATAAATTCACTCTTATATGGTGTATATACTATACTTTGACATATTATATCATGAATACCTTTATTATTATGATATTATAAAGTTCTGATTAAATTTTAATCCTCAATTATTTGTATTCAAGTGTCTCTCTTTTTGTTAAAAACTCTATAACTAAAATATCATTTTAAATGTTTTAAAGATTTATTCTTCTAAATATTTCTCATTAATTTCCATGTTTTAAAAATGTGTTTTAGGATTTATTTATATTGATATTAATGTTTCCAAATGATAATTCATTTAAAAGCTTCAAAATGTTATGTGGCACTTAGATTCAAAAATCACTTTTTAAAAAGGTTTTGAAAATGATTTTATAAAAAAATGTTTATTTCAATATCGTGATATGATATATTGGAATGCAGAAATGGTTTTTCCTTTATACATGTGTTATATGTTAATATTATGTTATGGTTATTGGGTATTGTTTACGTATATGGGTGGTTCCATGATAAACCTAGGGTGGGTGAGCCCGAGATAGCTCTCTAATGCATTGGGTAATGTGAAAGAGGTAAACGTGATGTTTCTCCTAAGAGATTTAGGGAATATACCATACTGGGTATTCCAAGTGTAACTCCCTATGTAGTTGTGATAGATACAATGTATGTTTGATATGGATTCCATAATTAACCTTTATGATTTATGATTTGTGTGTGTTATTCATAAAGCCTATGGTTTCATAAGGTATGTTATGATTGAAAAGTATGGTTTCATTGATTTTTATTTATTGATGGGATAATGTTTTCCTTCCTTATTTTATAAACCTTACTGATCATTTTATGCTCATAACAAGTTTTTGATATGTTTTCCATATGAATTAAAGAAGAATAGGGTCAAGGATGGGATCAATGAAAAGTAATGCTATCTAAAACATGGAACTAGACATGTTTCATTTTAAGAGTTTTTATTTTATGAAAAAATGGATACTGAGTAGTATTGGATACTTGTAATATCCATGATTTAATATAATAGTTATGGCCTAATTATCTATATCTATAAACCTGAAAAGATCCCCAATCTGAATTATTCATTTAATTCAAGATTATGTAATGTTTTAAGGCCAGGGCCTTATAGTTGTTATGAAAGGTCAGATTAGATAACATTAGAGGTTAGGGTATTCTTTAAGCACGAGTGACATTATAAAAATGGTTATGATTTCAGAAAGAGTAATTGTTTTAGATAAAGTGAATGAGTTTAAGATAACATGAATAATTATATCTTAGTATTTACCCTCCTCATAAGATATTATATGATGAATATAATGAGATACTCACACTATCCTTTTTGGTTTTAGTAAATGGTAGGATATGGTAGGCACCAAAGTAATAGTGGATGTGAAGAAATCTGTGACGGTTTTCTAAAAGAACAACTAAATGATATGGGAGCTGCAATAAGAAATCTTATGGTTATTCTCAACCAACTATCATAAGTCATGATTAACCACCTGAACCTTGGTGAGTTCTCTATTGCATCATGTACGAGATAACCAACTCGATGTGTAAGTTCAGGTAATAATATTAAAGGTAACCATTAGGGTTTATGTAGTCCTTACTTTTAAGGTAATTATGGGTTACTATATGTTATGATGGAAGATTAAAGGCCATAGATAAAGATAAAGTTAATTATGTTATGGTTATTTTTGATGATTTTATCTCTTTTTGGAAAATGATTTAAGAATTATATAGTTCTGGAGAAAGGACAACACACAGACCGTGTGACAACCCATCGAGATAGATGAAGTTACGGGAATCGAACCCACTACCAAAGTGCGACTATCATTTATCACCTAACACTGGACTATGTAATGTACATAGTTAGTGTGAATAAATTTTTTTAGTTAGATGATCTTATGAATCGGGAATAATATTATTTTGTGTTATCTATGGAAATTATAAACTAAAAATGGAAGATATGTGATTAAGTTAATTACCTTTCAGTATGAGAAATAAAGAGTAACTGATGTTATTTAGAGATAAATGTTACGATTTAACTTGGAATACTATGTGATTAATTCTTTCAGATATTTGGGATTCAATCTTAGATTGATTACTTTGAATAATTTTATGGACAATTTTTTGGTCTTTGTTGACCTTTTGGTAATGTTAAACAAATTTTGGAGATTAATTGTATCTTTTTTATTTATAAAGGATTATCCTTTTGGGGATTATCTGATCTCGTACTAACAATTTTTGTTTTATATAGTTCTATTTTGTGGATTAGGTGATTCTCTTGAAGTTTATTACAACACTCTTAATGTGAAAATGTCATCCAAAATACTCATTATTTGGATGAAATATGAGTTTGTGTTAGAAATATAGTAAATGTTGAAAGTATACTTGAGAAGTAAGTAAGTTTCCTTATGTTTTTAGTTAAGCTCATAAATAAATTCCTTAATAAAAAGTAACATAAGGAGAAAACATTGTCTGTTAACTTTTCCTACTAGGGAATCAAATACCGTTTAACCCATCAAAAGTTTGTGATTTTCTGGTGGTTATATTTCTCCTAGGCATGTTTTCTATCACTCTCCATCAAACAAAGATGGGTTGTTTCCACCATATCTATGTTTTCATGGAATACTAGTATCAGTTATCTCAGGTGACCTTTTAAAATCTCTTTCCTTCTTTTAAATTGATAGTTTTAGTCACTCCTTTTTCAATGTGGGGCTTTCAATTAAGTTTCTGTGTCCAATTTTAAAATTGCGAGGATGCAATTTCCAAAAGGGGGGAAGGATGTAACATGCTAGGTAAATAATGAATATTAAATGTTCATATATATTAATATTTGTGAATAAAATATTAATATTACATTATATCATATTCTATGTTCGATGGTGTACCCAATACGCAATAATGAGTTTCTGTGAAATCTTACGTTGCACACTAATAATATAATAATATTATTTTAAATAATATTTAACGCATAGCTTTTGTAATGGCGGGAATGAACAGAACATACCACAAAATTAAAAAATATGTTGGTTAAATATTTTAACATTTATCTAATAAATGTTAGACTTAAAATGAAAATAAATCCCATTTTAAGTATAAATACTCTAATATTTTTAAAAGACTGTTTTACGGCCATTTGATGAGGAACCTTTTTTAAATATAACTTTTGATAATTTTATAAGATCTATTTTTCAAAATAATCTTATTCTTTAGAATTGGGACATTGAAATTTACTTTGGATAAAATTTTGGTATCTTTCTGACAATGTTAATTTTCTTAATGAATAGTGAAAAATATTGCATTTTACTTCAAAACTGCTTTTTCATCTAATTTAATTATATGGTTATATTATCATCATAATAGTTTTAATGTTTAATTAGAATATATTATTACCATTTAATCCAATGGTGGCCATTATAATTTTTTCCACATTAAAAATGGACAAAAAAAGTGTCAATCTTTTGATAGATATTGTTTCCTAAAATCACGCTATTTGTTTTGACAACGGTAATTAACTATATAATTTATTAATTAAACTTCTATATTTTGAATTTGGTAAAATAGAAATAATTTTTGAATTTGTAATTTCAAATATAGCTTAGGGATAATTTTTCGTATTTTTCTGATAATGTTTATTTTGTTAATGAATAGTGAAAAATACTGCATTTTAACTCAAAACTACTTTTTCATCCAATTTATTTATATAGTTATATTGTCAGTTTAATTTTTTTTAATGTATAATTGAATTATGTTTTTATCACTTAATACAATGTTGTTCATTAGAAGTAATTTCACTTTACAATTGGATGTAAAAACAAATCAATATTTTGATAGATTTTACTTCTTAAAATCTCGTCTTTGGTTTTGACAACGGGAATTATTTTAAATTAATTTCTGAAATTTCTAAGTTTGTAATTTGATAAAATGGATTCCATATTTTTAATTATATGGTCCAAATTATGTAATTAAGAATCATTTTTTTGGACCTTATGAATAGTAACGACCAAAATTATCTCTAATTATCACGTTTAATTTGTAATCGGGTAGTTAAGGGTACTAAAATAATATCATAAAAATATAAAATGACCCCAAAATGTTCCCTAATGATATTAGTTGTGTCACGGTCGACCATGGGATGCCTTGTGCCAACCTTGGGACCCCGTGGAATCACTTTAGTGTGATAGTGACTTTTTATAATATTTTTAAAGGAAATATAACAGAGTTTTGTATATCCTAAGTAAAACAATTTTAATTTAGTTAACATAAATGATATCTTTGATTATAAATATTAATTGGAAATATACAAATATTTCCAACATTATGTAATTTTTTTTAAAATTTTTAGACATTAAATAAATATATATATTTATGACATCGTGATGATTTAGTGATTACCTCATTAATGAATGATAACAATAAAATGAAAAGATAAGGAAAAATCTAAGACATAAACTTATCAAAAACCTATTTTATTTGTGGATTTAGACACTTATCACCTTAACCTTGAAATATATCATTGTGGGACCTTTAAAATTATAAAATCATTTCATTATAATGTTACATTTCATTACCTTCCAAGAGTTCCCCACCTCCCTCTTATAAAAGGCCCCCACCTCTACCCCCTTACCCTCACCTATAAAGCCCTTGGATCATCCAAACCCTTCTCATATTTTATATCCAAATCCCTCTCTTCATCATATAAGCCATACCTTAGGCAGAAATCTTTTCATGAAACCATTTTGGTTCAAACTAAGAGGAGTTACCCAATTTAACGGTAATGTCTTATCTTATGTTCATTTGTTTTATTTTTATTCTCCTACCCCCTAATATCTTTTTATTACATTCTTTTTTTAACAAAAACAGTATCTTAAATATACTAGGATGATGTTATAAGAAGTATTCACGCTGCACATACAAAAACCTCCATCTAATGGGTAAAGAATATACTGTTTCTGTGGATGGTGAATTACTGCCTCACGAAACGATGATTGTTCAATCTTCTCCTACCACATCTGATGGTGGCCATTATGATCGAAATATATTTATATATGATATATATTATATTTATTTCATCTCAATGCTTCTGTATTTTATATTAAAAACACACCTTTAGGCTTTTCATGTTATTTAAATGCGATAATTTCATACGAGGAAGTGTGGACAACCGCCCCCTCAAGTGATATGACTTGTTAATTCAATACATGAAATGTATAAAGAATGAAATTAATGAAATTATGTGACATATATAACATATATATTATACTGGAATTATAATTTATATATCTCTCATTTAGTTTTAATTCCATTAATATGTCAAAGAAATGAAAGTAGCGTTCATGTGTATGTACGGCCTACCGTCTCCAGGAACGGTGCTTTTAATTTTCTATCTCAAAATGTTATGGAAAAGTATTAAATTAATATATAATTGTTATACATGATATTTAAATCATTATTACTATTCTTTAGATGATGTACATATATCTACATGGACATTTCTCTTCAAACAAGATCATTTTTTACTAATGTATCAAACATCGAAAAAACCTCTGATATGAACTAACATAATAATCTAATTATTCTAAAATGATAATATGTGATATTAACTGAATAATAAAAATTAATGTATTCTCTTAATAAATTATAAATTGACCAAATTTTTTTATTCTCGAATATAATAAAATGAACAAGACAAGTTGTACTCGAGGTAAGGGATCAGACTCTCTCTTTCTTTTCAAATACTCTCTTTTATTTCGTTTATTTTATTATCCATGTAATTATGTTGGAGGATGTTATTTTATATTAAACCTATGTAATTTTTATTTAAATATGAAGATATACCCCCTCTTACTCTCATAAATTCATTTTAATAATTCTTTAGTGGCGCCGTTACGCTTCCAAATTTTTGTAAGGGATTTCTTATCTCACTTTTAATTCCGTAAGATATCCTTTGTTTGCCACTTATATATTGCATGTGTTGTAATGTGTACTGCCATTGATATATATTATGATTATTATCTATATATTAATGGTATTATGTGATTCATTTTTTGGTTATTAACTTTTGTCATACGACTTGATTTGATGACAATGAAGTAAGAGTTTTTCATCTCACTTTTTATTCTTGTGAGATTCAAGATATATTTCCACTATATCCTTTTTGTGGTGTTTTTACTTACCATGATTGTACTCTTTGTGTAATATACTTTCATTTATGAGTATTTACATCTTCATTTAATGATCCTTCTTCATGTGGCGTATGTTTTGTATTTTACCAAATCGGTAAGGGAACCATTCACCCTCCTCTATTTAAAAGACTTATTTTTTATTATGTCTTTTAATTTACATCATATTATATTAGGATATGTTATTTTATATCCCCATTGATGTAAAATTTATTTCCATGTGATGGGATACCCTTTTTATCTTATCAACTCATTTTATGAAATTTAATGTGATGCTGTTAGGCTGTCAATTCTTTACAAGGGGACTTCTTAACCCAATTTCAATTCTTTGGGATCAACTTGTACTCGTTGAATATGTCATCCAGTGAATATGTGTGAATGAACTCTGATTTTTTTACAATTAATATCCACTTATATTGGGTGTGTTTATATTTATGACACATTATTATGTTATTGATTTATCCTTATTTTAGTGATACTGTCTTTATAAGGGATCTCATTTCAATTTACATTTCCATTGAGACATCATTTTTGTTATGCATAAATTAACTCTTATATGGTTTATATAATGTACTTTGACATATTATATCATGAATTTCTTTATTATAATGATATTATAAATTTCTGATTAATTTTTAATCCTTAATTATTTGTATTCAAGTGTCTCTCTTTTTAAAAAAAATCATTAACTAAAATATCGTTGTAAATGTTTTAAATATTTATTCTTCTAAATATTTCTCATTAATATCCATGTTTTCAAAATGGGTTTTAGGATTTATTTAAATTGACATTAATGTTTTCAAATGATAATTCATTTAAAATATTCAATGTGGTATGTGACACTTTGATTAAAAAATCTTTTTTTAATAAGGTTTTGAAAATGATTTCATAATACATTATTTATTCAAATATGTTGATTTGATATATTGGAATGTGGAAATATTATTTTTCCATTATACATGTGTTATATGTTATGATTATGTTATGGTTATTGGAAATTGTTTACATATACAGGTGGTTCCGCGATAAACCTAGGGCAGGTGAGCACAAGATAGCTCTCCAATGCAATGGGTAACATGAAAGAGGAAAACAAGATGTTTCTCCTATGAGATTTGGGGAATATACAGTGATGGGTCTTCCAAGTGTAACACCCTATGTAGGTGTGATAGCTACAATGTATGTTTGATAGGTATTCCATAAGTAACCATTATGATTTATGATATGTGTGTGTTATTCATAAATCATATTATTTCATAAGGTATGTTATGATTGAAAAGTATAGTTTCATTGATTTGTATTTATTGATGACCTAATGTTTTCCTTCCTTATTTTATAACCCTTACCAAGATTTTTATACTCATCCCATGTTTTTGAAATTTATTCTACATGACTTGAAGATGAATAGAGTCAAGGATGGGATCAAGGAAAAGTCATTCTATCTAAAACATGGAACTAGACATGTTTTTAAGAGTTTTTATTTTATGAAATAAATGGATACTGAGTAGTAGTGTCTACTTGTAATATTCAAGTTGTAATGTATTAGTTATGGCCAAATTCTCTAAAACACTAAATCTGAAAATATCCTCAAGGTGAATTATTCATTTATGTCAATATTAAGTAATGTTTTAAGTCTAGGGCCTTATAATTATTAATTAATAATAATTAAATAATAAGAAAAATAAAATAGTTAAATATTAAAAGGGTATTATCTTATGTGATATTTCCAAACACCTAACACATAGAAACGTTATACACTAAATTTTGTAAAACTCACATCTCAAACATTGTAGTGTTATCAAATTTATCATAAGACGCACCTCTTGGGATATATTAAATTATTTAAAAATAATAATATATTATAAATTTTAAATTACTTATCTTTGGGAGTGACCTGACCTAATATTTGAATTTCATAAATGTTATTGCACTCCTATGGTAAAACCAGCATCTTGAGCCTAATGGTGGATTCATGTTTGTCCTATGATGCACCATTTGGGAGATATTCAATTAATTTGAATAAATCATTGAACATAATTCAGTATAATTATTATTTTTATCCCATCTATTCCAAGTCTCTACTTGCCTCAGAATATTTCACTTACTCTGCTCCTTACTCTGAAAATATTCTAATGAAAATTTACTAGTTTAAACTATGATTTTACCCTTATACAATTTTTTTAAAACAATTAGTTATTTATTTTTTTTTGAAAAATTGTATTTAGAAAAAACACCATATATATTATCAACAATAGAGTTTTTAATATCATTTAAAAAACTGGGATATTACAACAATAATGTATACCCTCAATATATAATCTAATATTTGGACCACCAAATTATACTTTCACAGCCAAAGATCTTGATAAATGAACCAAACTGTACACCTATCTTCAATTGTCGTCATGCCAATACAGCAACTAAACTAGGGAAACCTCTTCGCAAATTAGTAGATTATGTACAACCATTATGATTCCTTTAAAATACTCCATCATTATTCCCTTCCCATAAGATAATTAATGAATTTCTAGGACCCCATATCACACCTCAATGGTAGAAACCAGAAATCTATACCAGCCAAGTTCTCATTTAACTATCTCTCGTGGTTCTACAATATGACTCATGTGACTATTTATAACATACAGCCTACCATAATTATTTTCATGTTTGGTTTCACCTAAATAATAATGCCCCAAAAAATTAACATCCTTACTAACATGATTTTGGATATTCATGGTCGGTCACACCACCTGACCGTTATCCCATATACATAAATTTTAAAACACCAATAACACCAAATCCATTAAAATTTCATCAACTTGATCATATAATTTATACGTATATAATTTTTTTGTAATTAAGCCTCTTGAATATAAAGAAACATAAGAAAACTATAACCACATATGGGATGGATAAATCAACAAGTAACATTTTACATTTATTAGAGAATATAATAGACATGCTTCCCTCATTAAAACAATAATGAAGTCTGGATAAGCCCAGATTAATAAACACACAAACCATCAAGAGTTACTTCGACTATCTACCCACTAGTCTCAATGCATACACATTCTTACCCACATGAATTTATGGGCTTGAAAATAATACAACACTCCCCACATTAAGATCACCCTCTTAACTAGTCCATTAAAAAATTAATACATTATGGTCTATACTCCATTCATTCCAACTTGTGTTGAAATTATGAGGCCACCTAACTATTTGAGTCATTCTTCCTTGATACCTCTCATGAGGGGGTTACATCTCCAAAACATACCTCCTGCTCGCAACCAAATGATCACACTTATTATTCTGTCATTAAACTAGTTTCTAATTTCTCTAGAAATTGCTCCATCCATCACTAAACAGGATGGATAGAAAAATAAAAGACGACACACCCCTATGCATTATTACAAATTGTAATCCAACACCAACTAACTTCTCAAAAATAATTTCACTCATGATACCCATTGAAAAATCAACAATACAATTTAATAAAATGCATTTAAAATATTGATGATGTACTGGATGCCATCTAGATCACCACTTATAATTCATAGAGTTAAAGCCTGGATGGATGTAATTATAAATACTTACATGTGACTCCTCTTGATTCATGCTATATCATTTGACACATAAACATATAAAACATCCATTGAGGTTTAACCCCATATATTCTATGTTATCAAAACTTATCCTTCCACTTTATCAATCCCACTATTGGAAAATCATAATTATCAATATATATAATAATATTATGATTCCAATAAGATGATAACCACATATACACTAAATTATTACTCATTTAATAACCACGAAGTTAACTCTTGATCTACGAAAACCATATGTTGAATGAAACTGTGCCTCTCCAATTTGTTCGCGCCTCCCAGATTCCATTGTATCACAATGGTTACAAGATCCTTTCCAACCTGATCACAAATAATTGACTCAATTCCAATAATTCATATCCCACCAAAACTTACCTCATGCACTAATGCCGCATGGAATGCCTATCCCGCATTCTAGCATCACCAAACATAGAGAACCCACAACATTCCTCAAAACCAAATCATTAAACCATGAATAAAATATCATATGAAATTAATATCAAAATAATCATTTTAAATATCCTCGGGGATAATTTACACTCCCACTATTCTCCTAAAGGTGAATCTTAAGCTAACATGGACTAAAAAATCATTATTCATGACCTTGAAAACTCTAAGAACTACTAAAACACCATCACTCTGACTGATTTTCATTTCTAGAGTACCAAACATTTAAATATTCCACACACCAAGCCCCTTCTAAATGTGTTCAAGTTATAAATCACTGTTCTCCGGATCTAGATCATTTGAACTAATTCAATCTCTCCTACACATCCATACAGAATGTACCTCTCATTCTTAATCTCAATACCAATAGTAACTCTTATGCCGTTATTTTTAACCGGACACATATACCATACTCATAGTTCACGCTATTTAACACCCACGATCGTCACCAATCAACCCACCAGGAACTCACACAAGGGAGATAACAAGGCATGTAATCTGACCAAGCCTACCCCTCCATGTTTTATAGTCACACACAATGATTTTCATTATAAACTTTTACCTATCCCACAGATTAATCCATGATTTTATAGGTTAGAAATATCATGATGACAGTCACCATATCTCATAGATCCATGATACATAACCAGAAATAGCCCATTATAGTGTCCCACACATATGTTCAAACCAAATCCACCCTACCCATTCATGGGTCAAAAATACCATCAATTCTTACCATCATCCTAAAACATGTCATGGGTATCAAGGCTATAAGGAACATCAAATAACATGGGAACTATCAAAATCACAAATTACCTTGTATATGTTAAACAACAAACTATTATTAGGTATACCTAATATTAAAATATATAGGTTCCAAAATATTACACTTTTTCCATTTTTTCTTAAAAGATAATTTCCAAAATAAGAGTATCAATTAAATGAACTGTAATGTACATGTTATATATGAAAACACATTATACGTTAAATGTATAATATTGCATAATTTATATTGTTTCAAAAAAATATATTTATACCATAAAATTGTTCCTAATAATTTTCATTAACTGTAAGTTTTCATAACTTCGTCTCAGTTAAATAAGATGTCAGTTTCATGTTACAATGAAAAATGTTCTTTATGTTGTAATTGACCTTTTATTGTTTTCAAGCCTCTTGATAATTAAACCAAAACAATGACATGATATTTCATTTATCCTTTTAGTGGGTTGATTATGTAATACTTCAACATTAAAATATATAAAAACACCAAAAAATGGATATGGATAGTTTAGACAACTAACCCTGGTAACTATCCAGATAATTATTCCTATGTAATCACTGAAATGATAAGTGAATCCTATATGCTTGATATGTTACAAGAGCACACCCACTATTAACAGAAATATTGAAGATTAAAACCCCTATAAATCAATAACCACATAATTCAATTACATCACTTGAGGTGAAATCAAATAACCTATAATAATGAACAACTTGTACAAAAATTCAATCCTTGGAAACATGAACATCCATGACATGTGGGGTGTCCAGTACCAGACACATGTTTCATATCATATTTTGAAATATTGATACACTCATGTATAAAAATACCAAATATTGTGGTAAAATAAAGTGGTTCTGAGATAAAATTTTATAATGTCCCTCTACCTCAGATTATAGACCAGTGGTTGAACTAGCAGAATGACGTAAGACATTAGGTGTACCTTCTTGTATACCAGAGACTGACAACTACTAGATGAATTTTATGGTGTTATGGTGTGGATTTTATACTCACATATCAATCAATACCAAAAATAAGAATGAACCCAAATTTATATCATTACAAATAATAAAATCAATCAATGATATGGGGAATCACCTCAAATAATAAAGGTAAACCATGTTGTAATAAATCAAATGAAAAAATACATGGTAGGAATTAATACATACAAACCCAAATAAAAATTATATATTAGAGGAATAATTAAATTATTATTTATCCCAAGACCAGTCTCACTCCCATGCTTTGTCCTACCTGTTCATGAATAAATCAAGTGACATGAACCTTCCCTAAACCTATTCTTGAAATCATGTAGTTTCTTCTCGGGTACCCATGTGTCATAAAATCCCAAGAAGGGTGGGGGTTGATCATTTTAGGAAACTACCAAAAGATTACCAAGAAAAAAACATTCCATAAATATTTCATGGAGAATCCCGCAAGTTAAAAAAACAATAAAACATAAAATATTTAAAAAACGAATGCATGAACAAATGCCAAATCTAGGGGCAATAATCACCCTAGTCGTGGTACAAACCAACACTGACCACTTATATTATGTGTTTGAGAATTTCATGATTTCTGTTCCAACCCATATCCCACGTAATGGTAATATATCTATCCTCGGTCTTGACAATCTATACATGGGTGTAATATACCTATCCTCGGGGCATCAATGTCCACCTAGGGTTTGTGTTCCCCCAAGGATAAATCATAACTCTCAATATCCACCATGTAACTATTATACACCCAGTTTCTATGTTAACCCCATGTTTAAACGTAATCTAATATCCTTCCTTGGGCCATGTTCACCTCATGTTCAACCATCATGAAAATCCTATTCCTATAGGGGAAAATTTCACCCTAGTTCTAATAAGCACAAAGAAAAAATGATTCCTTTCTTCTAAAACATAACCACCCAAATTGGAATGTTCCATTTCACGTAAAAAATAAATTTTAAAATATATTCATTTCCCTAAAACCCCATTTCAATTTAATAGTTCAAAACTCATTGCCAACTCCCACATCAAATTTCATTTTAAATCTAGTAAATCACACCATAGAAATCACTATCCATTTCATTTAATCCAATTAAAAGGTAAAATACATTAACAAATATCAATGTCTTCTAATTATCATTTCATAATAATTTACCCATCTCATAATTATTTTTTTAATCCATTTAAAATCTAGTGCTCAATTAAAAATATCAATCCATTAGTGTTTGAAAAAATCCACATTTTAATATGTTTATAATGATAGTATACCATTAGTCCAAAAAATATTCAATCTCTATATAGAGGATACCATTGGATCCTCCCTATATAAATGGTTGTCTAATACATTAAACTAAATCATTTAATAGAATAAAAGGCATAATCATCCTACTTAATTTCCTAGGTCATCACCAAAAAACTAGTGAAACAACATAATGGATGAAAAATAAAACTGAGAAGGACTGTGGGTGAATTAAAAAGACCTCCTACCTCATACTCATGAACATCTCGATGGCCAATATTTTACTTTGATTTTTTCTAATAGGGTAGAAATTGGAAAAGAATACAAATATCATCAAAATATGGAATATTAGTTAAAACGATGATAATCTATATGAAAATAGAAGAAATAAAGATAGAATGAATGTGAATGCTTAGAGATACCTTAAGATTATCAATTTACCTGATGGTAGGGGATTATATTACAAATGGATTATAAATAACCATGGAAGTGAATATGAACCAATGGGAGGATCCCTCATCACATTCCACTATCAAAGGGGACACCCTTTTCTTTTAAAACACCCATGAGCTAAAAACCCACTTAAAAACTAAAACACCATATAGAGTGTCTCAAGAATGAATAATTTATTCATGCTATAAGTTTTCAATATTGAACACTATGAAGATCTACCTCCAATTATTCACAATGTGACCTAATGTTTTATAATTTGAATCCTTCCTACAAGTACCTAATAACTATAGGCTCCTCATGTTTACCTTGAAATCTCCCCGAGTGATCCCAAATTCCTTTTCTGTGAAAAGGATAAAATTACATAGATATCAACAATTATTAATAGGTTTTATATATTGGATGAGGATATGGTTTTTACAAAACATATCACTTATGATATAAAATATATTGTAAAGAAAATTTCAATGTACCAAAATACATAAGAATAATTTTGAATATCATTATGGTATGTAAGTGTATCTTGAGACAAGAATAAGATTATTATAGGGTTATATAATATTAAATCCAAGGTTACATTTAATATTAAAGATTAAATTTTATTTTTTGTAAGATTATACCATGGTTTGTACCGATAAATAATATATTTTTTGAATGTTGTGTGAGATTTAAAACATATTTTCCCATATGATACATAATAATAAACAAAATGATTATATGTTGTTCTTTAGTGAATAAATATTATGGTGTTATGATTTAATCAATTATTTAAAAGAAATATTATAATGATTGATTTAAATAATTTATGTTTCTATAGATAAACATTACCTGGCAATTATATTTATACATGTGACAATACCGATGTGATAGAAAGCTATGAGTTTTATGTAGAATTTCAAATAAAGAAACATGATGAAAGTTGTTGAAAAATTTTATAACTTCATAAGAATATCCTTTAATGATATTGTCTGTGGTCTAAAAATATAAGTATTATTCAATATCTTATAGTATCACTATTCAATTAGTTTGAGGGTATAATAGTTTGATAGAAAAGAAATAAGTTTTTAATAAAGACAATGATGATAAATTTAAATGGATTTTCCATAATCAAATTATAGAAATTATCCAAGTCTTTCGATTGAAGATGTATACATATAAAAATAGAATATCATATAGAGAAAAATTAAGATAGATAGAGTAATTAATAAGTTGTAAAGCTATCGATAATCAACTTTTATTTCAAGAGTTATAGATATCAATATTTTACGAAAAGAGAGAAGATAATGATGTTACTAAAGATGATGACAGATTCAAGAAATGAAATTTATTGGTGTTGAAGTGTCCATGGGTTCAAATAACATATTTTTTATTCTATTATTATCATAATTTTTCAAACTAGAGGTATTGAGTATATGGAATTATTGAGAGACAATATATTTGGGAATATAGACATGGATTTAGCATGATACCATCCCACTTGTAATTTAATTATGAAATTAGGGACATACTTGAGTCCCACACATAAGGTAAACACACCAAGGAAATGGTTACACATATTAGAGGTGAATCAGGAAAAATAACTATGTTCATTTATGTTTGTGATTATTTATCTGAATATATGTTAGGTTAAGATTAAAAGGATGTGTCGATACTAACTTTAATAGGCCATAGAATTATTTTCATTTAATAAAATTATAACAATGGGTAACAATAATAAACCCCATGTCTCAGTGTTATAACAACAATAATGTTGGCAGATCATGTGGTATCTTGCAATTTAGGTTCCCTGTGAAAGATACTATCTTTTCTTAAAAAAATAAATAATATTAATTTATTAAGAAATAGAGGAAACATAAATTTTTTATCTTCGATATAAGAACATTATGATTCCCCATATTATATTACTTGGGGAGGAGGTATCAGTTTTTTTCACTATTGGTTTTACATTAGTAGATATGGATGGTCAAATGAAAAATGATGATAATAACAATTAACAAGATGATGTAACTATAAGGAAATAATTTTTTTATAAATATGAAAAGGAGTTTAATAAATTTTGACTAATAAAACATAAAAATAAATTTCAAAAAACATGATAATATTTTGAAGGGAATGTTAACATAAACAAACCAAAAGTACATACATAGAGATTAATATTTGAATTTGTAAGAATTGTTGGAAATTAAATAGTGAATGTTACCTCAATAAGAGAAAATTATTTTATTTTAAATTTAATGGGTTTTAAAGATAAACTAAAAGATTAAAATTTTGTTAATAAATTCATGAGTATGTTCTTAAAAGGATTGCTGAAAATATTTTTTCTTCCAATGATATAGATGAATTTTATCATTATTAGGTGTTCAGTATTATTGTTTCTAATGAAAAGATAAAAGAAACCATTTTCAAAAATAAGATAATGGAAGAGAAAGAAATAGATCCTAGAGCATTGAATAATCTTAAACATATATAAAGTATAGATTATTATGTTGCAACATATGAAGATAAAGAAAGGGATAATGGTAATGATGAAATAAAATCTATTATTTTGTAAAATTCCAAAAAAGAAAAGGGTATATATAGAAATGAAAAACCATTGAGAAGATTCAAGTGTTGTGCAATTGGACACTTTGTAATTTATTTTCCATAGAAGAAACATTGTGAGTGTGAGCATGAAAAGTAATAAGAATGAATTAGAATAATAAATATAAAACAATATAAGGAAACCAAGAAACTATTTGAAACCTAGAAATGGAATAAATAATAATTATAAGTAGTTTTTTATGAAAATAAAGAAATTATTATTTTAATACAAGTAGTAAAAAAGATTATGAAACTAGGGAATGTATTAGGAATATTATGTTTCGTGTTCAAAAACATTAAGAAATCTCATGTAGTGATGAAGATTGTCAAATGACATAAAATAATAATATATTGAAAAAAAATATTGAATATTACCATTAAAAAACTAGACTTAGAAAATAAATATGGATGATAAAGAAATTAGTTATGAATATAAAGTGAAGATGATTTGGTTAGGAAGGAAGTTTATTGTATTGATTAACTCATGCTTCACCTACTGATAATTTTAGAGCAAGGAAATATTTTAAATGTCATTGATAAAATATATGTTTTATAAGAAGATGGGTTGAATGAGAAATAATAATGGTGTATTGATTCTGAAAATTCGATAAATAATATAAGATACGACTATAATAGAGATACAAAAATGAATAAATAATCATTTCAGGTTGTTGAGAATGTTAGCCCAAACATTCAATTAAAATATGATCCTATAAATCAATAAGGATTTAGTTATATTTTTACTAAAATAGTGTGTTACTTATCTGAAACCGTGAATTTTTTTACTAACAAAAAATCATATGAAATATATTGAGACTAATAGATGTTTTGGGTATATTGTTTAGAACATGAAGAATAAGGTGATGCTGGGAAGATAATTACGACTAAAGGATACAAGCATAGTGGAAATGGTGGTTGGACTATGAAAAACATTTTTTTTTAATTTAAATGAATAATCTCCAATAATATGACGATGTATTACTATGTCAATGAAATGTACCTAGAAAAATAATAAAAATAATCCCAAAAACCATTGAGAGGATATTTCATGTTTAATTTAAAATTAATTATATTATAAGAAAATACCTATGTCTTAAGATGTTTCATTTATGTAGATGTTTATTGATAAAAAATTATTTGAGATACACTAACATTATATTAAGTGGATACAAAAAAGAATCCCGGTAAAAGTGATCCACATGTGCTCATAAATCTTGGAATTGTGTTTTTGGAACATTGGATCTAGAATTGAAGACCCATTAATCATTCATTGTTCACCTTGATCTCCACACATTCATTTGTGATTTACGATTATTTATCTTGTTATCTAAATATTTAGATGGTGGAAAGAGATAGTGAGAATATCAACATCTTAATATGAACCCTAAATATGTCCCTTATTGAGATAAATATATAGAGAGATTATGTGTTGTGCATAACACAACTGTGTTCACCTCTCTCTCTAAAATTATTTAACTGGGAATATATGGAGCTATGGAATAATATTGATTATATAAAAATACATTAATCAATTAAAAAACCTAATATACTCCCAAACCAATAATAATATTAAGGTTATATAATGACAAGATCATACTTGAACAAACTAAATAACATTATTATTAATTAATTAATATCATATTTATTTAAATGATATTTATTATTAAATATTTTCCATTATCAGGTGCATAACATGGCTCTTCCACATTATTAAAAATTTACCAAACCATGAATAATAAATTAATATTATTCATTAAATAAATAGATAAATATTATAAACAATATATTGAAAATAAAAATTCATTTCATATTCAACTCACACATAAGTATGGTGATGAAATATTAATTATTTTTAAATACTAAATAAATAATATTATTTGAACTAGAGAATATTATTTATTCTAATTAATAATTTTTATAATAATTCAATTTAGATCAATGGGAAAACTAAGGGTGTGACCCCCATGACTCTTCCTCGATGGTATTATGAGGGCTTGCTTAGTGTCCAACATTAGTATCCAACAACAAATAAACGGGAACATGGATAAAGAGGTTAATTTAATAACAAAAACAACCACAAATGAATTCTAACTATATCAAATAATTATTTTAGCTTGATATATAAAATAATATGGGTTTCATACTTGTTTCATCGACATATTATCTTGATATATGTTTCTTTGATTTCCTCGAATGAACATTTTCATTAGAATTTCTATGGAATTTTATTTTGAATGATTCATTCATATAAAAGGGCACATGATATAAAATTCTATCAAAATAGAAGATATAAATAACCTCCCAAATTATTCATTAATAACATATCATTCATGGAACACCCAAAGAATCCAAATTCTAATGAATATATATTTTCGTAGTTTTGAACAATACATCTATGTATGTGAGTTGTTATATGAATTAATAATATAATATTAGTCACAGTATCATTAAAATAATTTACATATATGAATATCCAATGACACACAAATATGTGGAATTATTTAATGGTTCAGACCTCATAATTTACCATCTTAAATATTACTAATTGTGAATCTTAGGAGATTAAATATCATTTTCTTATGAGTACACACACCAAATAGTCAACATAGTATGTCTCCCGTCATAGATTGTTATCTTGAATTCGAGACATAAGTTTAGGTATTTCATTAAAAAATTATGTTTCCCATTATAGTGGGGAACTATTTTGAATTTCAGTATGATAGGTACTTTAGTAAATTATCAAATTTATTTTATGAAAAATAATAATCAATATGCGACAATCCATTTTAAATATTCATATCATTTAATATATATATAAAAAATAATAAAGTAGTTTTTAGGGAACTACATCGAAAAAAATCCCAATTTCACTACATTCCACCACCATAACTTTTTTTTTTGACAACTCTTATATTCTATTCACACTTCTATAGATATATGAATTTAATCAATGAGTATTCAATGATTACCTCCATAAAAATATAATTACTTCAACCAAAACTCTCTATGAAAAATACCTCAAGATATGATAGATCCATAGTATGTGATTAACCCATTGATGTGACAGTGGATCCTTTTTTAGATCCACTATTTTTATATTATTAATGTTTGGTGTGACATGTTCATTATTATTGGGCATCATATTTAGATCCTAGATATAGTTTCATATCCATATATCATTATTGGAAACATTATAATTCATGATATACATGAACTCTACTATAGGGTATATGAAAATTACTTGATTTTTTGTAAAAATCGGGTATTTTATACGTATTCCTTTCAAATAAATTTTCATTATTTTATAGTCTGATTTCCACTCAACAATGAGACTAAATGAACCAAAACATATTATGGAAATTAAAACATAGTTTTTGGATTTAGGGGTATGAATATATTTAACCACGTAATGAAATGTATATATATATAGTTTAATTAATTAAAATTTACTTATTAAGGTATAATAAATAGTCATTTATTTTTTAATAAAATCATTTCAAAATTAGAAGACTGATTTTTATTAATAAAAAACCATTTATAGGTGTTATGATTTATTATATAAAAAAATACAGTGATCATTATTTATAAACAATTTTAATAAAATATATTTTTAATTTATAAATAATCACTGATACATTAGTCATCTAATGTTTATAAATGAATAAAAAATTAATTAAAGGTGAAAATTGTTATTTTTTTGAAACTATCCTTAACTGGGCAATATGTTTTTAATTTATAAAATAAATAAATAATTTTGGAATAATTAAATTCATTAAAATTTTAGAGTATATATTCAATAAAATAATTTAATATTGATTTCATAGTGTTCACTAGGCATGAAATGAATGAAAAACATGTTTAATGTTTTAAAATTTATTTTTCTAATTAAACAGTATCTTTTCATTTTCTACGTTTATTTTAAAATTAATCTATAAAAAATATATGAATTGAATTTAATAAAATGGATACAATATTTTTAATATTATAAGAAATTATGGTAGTGATTCTACTTGCATTTTTTTCTTAATGAATTGAAAAACAAGTAAAAAAATCATTACCATGGTTAGGGTTAAAATAGGTTTATCAGGGGTTAAACTATGAGATAAAGGTAAAAAGTACACATAAAATATTATGAATATTATTTTCAGAATAATTTTCGACATTATAGTATCTTAAAATTGAATTATTTCCCATTAATTTCCACTTTCAAAATAAATTGAACATATGTTATTGTATTAATTTTTGTAATTCCATGTGTTTCCCTCCCCTTAATTATAAACCTCTTTTACTATATTATTCACACAATTTGATCCATTAATCTCAATCAATACCTAATAAAGAAAACACCATATTTTTTATTCCAAATTATTTTATCTTATTTACTTACCATTAGTCAATCCTAATGAGTATTAAGGTATAATCTAAAGGAGGTCTATCAAAGATGAGGTAATACTATTACAAGACACATTCAAAATCTATTTTCCATTATACTTATTTTAAATATATTATGTCGATAATAACATAATTAATACAGTATAATAATGATAATAATATAATATGATTATGGGACAACCATTTTCAACCTCCTTTTCCTCAAATGGGATATTGAAGAATTGCTTGTGCGTACATGTGGACTACCCCCTTCACAAAGGGATATGATTCATTTTCCATCACCATATATAATGATTGGTTTTAAAAATGGATTAAATGATTAAATATTATATTTATGAAATAATTATATGTTTTAAATTATATTATTGTATCTACCATCTTACATTATCATATATTGTAAATTGTTAAAAACACTCGTGCTTATGCGTGGACTACCACTTCCACGAAGCGATTTGATTTATTTTTTATCACCGAGTTATATTAATTAATAAATTAGTACATATAATGATTAAATATTATAATTATAAAATGACTAATATTTAATATATTATGTAACAATGATCAATTTTAATGGACTATAATTATTGAATGGAAACATACAGGAAAAATGAAGTAGTTAAAACCTGAAATGATGATAATAATGGAATATTATAAATAAAAGGAAGATAGTATGGTATAAGTAACAATTTATGTCTTTATAAGTATGAATATTTTTTGTTTCATATAACTGTATCAAATTTAAATATTTTTTATAGGAGGAGAAAATAATTTAGGAACAATTTTGACTTGAGGTAAGGTATTTTTTTCTCACTTTTATTTATGTGTTCTATATGCAAAATTCACTCCATTTTTCCATTATATAGTGTATATAATTACCCTTTGATACGTTGTATCATGAATATATATATATTAATATTATTTAATTTATAATTTTATGTTATTTTGTACATGGGTGTTATGAATCAAATGTTTCCAAAGCTGTAAGGGTTTTTTTATTCAATATCAATTTATACTGGGATTTTTTATGATTGAGTTTAAAAATATGAAATTATATGATCTATAACAAAAAAATCATATGTTATTTCTTCTCTGATAGTTTTTTATAGAATTTAGAAGTTTTCCTTTATTTTTCTTTTGTCTAAGAAATCTAATGTTTGAAATAAAATTTTATATAAAACAAACATATTTTTATACAGTCGTTAATAATTCTCTCTAATTTAAATATTTTATTTAAAATACTTCAAATACTTATTTCACTATTATTTAGTGATTGATTAAATTAATTATTTCCCATATTTTTCTTTCTATTAAATAGTTAATAAATTATTTTCTTTTTATTTTTTGAATGAGGTACTTTTTACCATAGTAGTGAATGGAATATTAATTTTGGTTTTTACCACATAAATGGAATTCTCCATCATCATGACTAATATCTTATTTTAACATCATAGTCAAATTTTTCATCGATATTTTATAATAAAATTTTTCCCTTAATATTCTAAAAATTGTTTATTTTAATTATGTGATTTCTAAACTGAAAGGGTATTTTCCTCAAGAAATTTCCTTATGATAATTTAATGGTATTTTCATCTATGAAAACTTCCATTGAAGTATATTATGATTTAATGGAGATATGTTCCAATTATCCCATATTTATTATTTAAATATATTACTATTAAATAAGATATTGAAATCTTGATGATTCCCATTTTATTCAATGAGTTATATTAATAAAAAATGGTAAACAGTGTCATGATATAATGATTCAAATATGAATGGATTATGATTTTGTGATTGGTGGGTCTATTAAAACACTCCAATGCATTGGGTAATATTAAATTTTTCTAAGCTCAAATGGAACACTGAATGTTATGCCAAGCCTAAAAGTGGGTACATAAAAGATTATCTCAAGCCTAAAATAGGGTAAACTGAAGGTTATTCCAAACCAAAGTTAGTGCAAAATTGGTTATCCTAATACCAACATGAGATGAATGTCTTTGTAGATAGCCTTTTAAACTCATTACATTAATTATGATAATTCCCCACTTGTTATAATAATCATAATGTCATGTTGTCATGTTTTTTATATAATCTAGTAGCCCATGGTCTTTGATTATTCTATGATGCATGTCTTATAAGCTTTGAAATCCATGCATCATGCTTTTGATAAATGAATTTTTGGATATTATTTTCAAAATGTAATTCTCATATTCTCATTCCATTTCTCTTATGTTATTCATTAATATTATCAATGAAATATATCTCCCATGATTTTGATTAATAATCATATGAACTCATAATTTCAGGTGTTTATTTTGAATGGGCTATGATAAAGGCTTAAAATAGGGTATGACTAAGATGTATACAATATCGGAAAATTTTAAGATATATTAACGACCTGTCATGAAATTCAATGTTCTTTTATCTAGTATCCAAAGACAATAAAACTTTATGGGTCATATTATTTAATTATTATTATTTGTTTGGAATATTAATCTAAATTGATTTCATATTTATGTTTGTAATGTTTGGGTCACATCATTTGATCACTTCTAGATCACAAAACCTCCATTAATGTTGAACCAATATCGTAGTTATGATTTCAGATCCTCCTAATCAGTTTGAAAACTATAATATTTATATCCATTGATGCATATATCCTTATATGCTTTATAAAAAAATAATATATCCTCAACGCGCCTTAGATACATTAGGATAGTCTTGAATTCCATCCAATGGCGGTCTACTATTTCAACTCAACATATTCCTACAATTCTCAAAACATGGGAATCCTCAATACTAGTATAAAGAAGAAGATAAATAACTTGATCAATCAAAAATGTTTATGGGATGTTTTTCAAACACTATATCTTCTTGTGTATATGAGGAACGATTTTCTTATAGATTTGTATAAAATACTCCATTGTAAACAATACCCTACTGGATTTTCTCATACCTAATCTCTTCTATATCATTTCAATATATCTACCATCACATAGTCCAAGAATCCACTTGAATCTATCCTGATGGATCTTGATCTCAAGAACATAAGATTTTTCACTCATTTATTTCATGGATAATCATGTGTTCAACCATTTCTTATGTACTACAAGGATTTTATTTTATTTACAAATATTAAAATTACACTAACATAGACTATTGTGATAATTATTACACTCCCACTAAACACATTTTAAATATAATGACCATATTTATTCTTTATAAAACCAAATTACTATATGGATTCATAAAAACAAATTTTCATTGATTTAGATTCTTACATAAACACATAAATATATCTATAAAACTTTCATACACTATTGAATCTATTAAAGTAACAAAACCTTCTATTTTTATAATATAGACAACCTTAACAAGAACTCCATTAAGAAAGGATATTGTTACATAAATTTTTAAAATGTTATAACGTAGTTAATCTACATTTTCATGTTTATTTTTTAAGGATTTTACATTATCAATTGATGATAAGGTTTTATCGTATTTTGTACCTTGATTTTGTCTAATCTGTATTCTAACCACTTTGAATTTATATGTATTGACTCTAATTTCTATATCAAGTTTCATCGTGAATACCCATTTTAACAGATGGGTTTTACGTCCATTAGAGATCTATCAAATTCTATATTCGGTTTGGGTAAATGAAACCCATTTAATTATTCATGGATACTTTTTATCAGGTAGCATCAATTCCACTTACTACTTCCTTGATGGTCACATGACTGTTATTATAAAATAATAATGAGTCACCATACTCAATGACTGTAAAATAAAATCTTTCTATTTCTCTTCCCTCTCTAGTAATCCTATACAATATTTGTGTTTTTTAATATCTTTCGCATAGATTTTTGTAGTCTATTTTTGTGCTAGCTCTTTTGTATCCTTATACTTTAATTAATCAAAGTATATTTTAATTCCAATATATATTTTAGAGATATTATCCCTCTCATGGTGCACTGTGTTTTATTCCAATATTTAAAAATTATATGAGTGTTATTATTGGTAATATCCATTATTTCCATGGGATACTCTATTATGAAATATTTTGTGCCTAAATATGAATATGTGTTACATGAAGAGTATTTGAAAAACTCTTCACAACCTCACACATGAAAATGTCTCTATAAATATTTCCATATACAAAAAACATCATATAGAATGTCTTTTACCACCTTAGTTTGAAATTGGTTTAGTATATGTGACTCTTTCTAAAATTTCTATACCCAAAAGTATAATGAAATAATTTCATGACTAATAATTGTGTTCATTAGAACTAACAATGTTTGGTTCATTATTTTAATTACTCCATTCTGTTATCTTGTATATAGAGGATTGAGTTGAGATGGAATCCAAAACTCCAATAGATAATCAATGAAATCCTGGTTATATTATTCTCCATGATAGTTTTAAAGAATTTTATTTAGCTTCATGTTTGTTAATTTGTAACTTTATTCTTTTGTTCTATGAATTTATAAAAGGAATTTCATTTATACCAAATTAATTCGACACATCAATATCTGAAAAATTCACAAGTAAAAATTATGATGTTTGAGTATTCACCCTATAAGTCAATAGGAAATGGTCTATGAACATCTATATGAACTAATTCAGGTGTTTTCATCTCTTTAACCATTTAAAAAAATACAACTTTGGTTATCATTCAAATAAAAACTGTGTGAAAAATACCAAGGTGTTTTAGATCAAATTAATTGAAATCCCAATCTTGATATAATATTTTTCAATTAATTTTCATTTACAGGAAGTAGATTGTTTTTCCATAGACTATTTTTATACGATTCCTGGAAACTATATTCTTCATCAATTTATAAAACCAAGTTTTTATTTTCGTAATCATATGTTCCATTATTATTATTTTTCATACCATAACATATTCTATTTGTGTAAAAATACCTTCTTTTATTTTCAAAATTTAAAATAATACGATCCATATCATAATTTTATTTAGAAATAATGTTTCTAAAAATTTATGGCAGAAAATAAAAGTTATTTAAAACCAATATGAATTTTTTTCAAAATGTTTACTGAAAATATCAAATAGCTACTACTTAGAGTCTTGCTCTGTTATATGTTCACAGATCCACCTCATCTTAGGAAACTCTTTTAAATACACGTTTTCCCTATAATGAGATTAAAATATGAACACCAAAATAAATATCAAATTACAAAAATTATAAATTCAAATATTAAAATTGATTATGAATACACATAAAGCTTCCCCTGTCATTTTTCCCTAGATATATTATTCTTCCTTTTTAACTTCTTATAAGATGAAAAAAAATGGATGTCAAGTTTTCTTTCTTTAATATTTTTTATCCTATTCTCCTAAAGGTGGTGTGTAGATGATATTGGCATGGAGATATTCAACCAATCATTATCCTAGATATTTCTTTTCATTACAATATGTTTATAACGTTATTTTGTGATTCATCTATTTATATATTAGATTAAGTAGTTTAAATTAACCAGGTAGATATTTTTCAATGTTTTTCATTTTAAAAATTACATATAATATTTATAACATCTTATGGAGTGAGGTAAGTATTATATTAGCAAAAATTTAACAATAAAAAAACCTTAGAATGTATATATACTCAATATATTCCATTATATTTCTTAGGTAAGGTATAACTGATTAACCCTCCCAGAATTTACCCATAAAGAGTGACTTAGAGATTTCAAACCACTACTATATAGCTCTCTCATAATAAATATGAATAAGATGTTTGATAATGAGATATAAATATATGTTATCATGTGACTTATATACAATACATGGATTATAACATAAAAAATTTAAAATATAGTGCATCATCAATGTTTTTTAATTCGACTTAGAGCTCTTATTTACTCAGCAGCTTTAATTGTAGATCAACAACTAGAGACTCTAAATTGTACACTGAGAAAGAACATGTTCTTCTTATTAAAGTAAATTTTGGAGATTAGAATGTATTTATAAATTATATATCTCAAGGTTATTTTGGTAATATCAATTTCATTAAGAAAATAAATATAGATTTGGTACATTATCTTGATTAAAAAATATGGGATAAAAAATAGTTTAAATATCTTCATAGTCCGGAACTATTTTCCTAAATCCCAAAATAGCTCCCCATTATACATGTATTGTCTTTACATGTATAAATTATAGTTAAATGTTCAATATTTACCTTCTCATAACCCCAGAAAGGGAATGATTAATTAATTAATGGTATTAAAATTTGAATTCCTAAAAATATAATGTTTTCACCTTTATTATGTGATGATTGGAATCCCAAATCTTGAAATATTGTCTATCATTTCCATAACAAGTTCCTATTTGTTTTAACATGTATAAAATGGATAATAATATTGTTGTTAACATGGTTATTCCAATTCAAAATGATCATTGGAACTCCTAATAAAATAAGTTCTATGACAATTTCTCTTCAAATACAATGTTCTGTGGTTCCATTCAAAATAAATTATTGATAGGTTTTTTTAATTATTATTTCCTTGATATATTTTGTTTATTTATGAATAGATACATTTATATTATCATTAAAATTTATTTTAAATATTAAATTAATTTTATAAAATTATTCAGAAATGTTATCAAGTAGTAATTTTCATATAATACATTTAAATTTAAATAAATAATGCATTATTTTAAATTAATTTATTCATGTTATCCTGATAATGATACCGTAAAATTATACATGAACCACAAAGAAATATAATAAAAAATGTGTCATTATAGAGATCTTTCTAATGGTTAGTTTTTCACGTATATGATATACTGAACCATGAAACTAAGATAAAAACTAAAAAACTATAAATTGCTTTGAGTTATAAAATTCTACTTTTACTCTAATTTATCACCTTTTTTGTTGGCACTTTAACTAAAAACATGTACCACCTCTATTCTCCAGCTACTCAATCCATTACATATTATTTACTCTTATACATTTGATTAGAACCATATAAAAAGTTATAGGGTTTACATAATGGAAACCATGGTCACATAGGTATGTATATGATATTGAGGAGTGGTCAAATTCATTAAATAATTTTAATTAAATAGTAATTATATTATCAAACAAGTAAAGGTTAATGAAATTAAAATAAATGCAAAACATATATATTATTATGAAGCTAGTGATCATCAACACAAGGAATGAACAGACATTCAAAAAAACTATCTAACATTCATTTCAACCATTCATTATTTAAGATATCTAAACAAAATAAATAAATAAATTATATTATTAATTAATTAATTGGTTTATCATAATGTTCACTTAATCATTACTATAGATTTTAATCCACTGTAATTAAAAATATAAAAAAATGAAATATTTACGTGGTGATTACTAAGAGGCAACATGACATGTACCTTTCTAAGCACCCCAATGCCTAGAATAGTAATTATAGTGTATTTTTCACTCACCAAACATGTATCATACAAGAAATTTCACATAATAACATGACACGTATAATCTATTTATCATACAGGTAATAATATTAATTTATGTGGTGTGTATCACTTTTAATGAATGTAAAGTTCTCAACTTGTAATAACCATACTGAACTTGTAGTTTTGAATTTTACGTGAAAATTAATTAAAAATTTAATATTATTTTAACCATGTGAAATGATATGCACTATCAATTTATAATACAATGAGATGTGTTAATTATATTAATGGGTGTAATTAATTTTTTGTTTTCACATAAATTAATTATGTGATGTAATAACTATCATGGTGTGTATAATGTAAAAATGGCTACATATAGTATATTTATGAGTTGCATTATGCGTAAAATAACTACATGCCATGTAGTTCCATCTAGCTTGTGTTTGTTATAATTAAGTCCTTACATATAATTTATGAAATGCCTTAGGTTTATTTAACCACATGGTTTGCAAACTGTGTGGGGCTACATGATACGTATGGAAATTACATGAAATGTAGTCCCAAAAAGCTTGTTCCAACAACTTTTGGTCAACATGTAGTTTGTATAGAAATGACTTATTCTTCCACATGACAAGTCATGTTTAACATTTTCATGCCTTGGTGTGTTTTATATGGTCAAATGATGTGTAGTTGGTTTCATGCCATAAAGTCCCATTTTATCCGACCAAAGTCCTAACACCTCTATATAAGTTCACCAGATGTTATTCTAGTACTGTTAACTTCTTCATAGTTATATAAATGTTAAAAAATAAGATATATCAACAGTCATTTGAAATAAAAAAAACTAAAAAGTGAAAAACTAAAAAAAATTCATAATCCAATCAAAATATTTAAAAAATTATATTTGAATTTTGATTCTTTGATACCAAATTATGGATTCTAGCACTGTATAATTGGTGGTGGGACCCTGACCAACCTTCTTTCTAATTCAATGAATAATATCTATGAAAATAATGAAGAATTATCATTTTTAATGAATATCCTAGGAAAAATAAGACAAATAGGCATGCAACCACAAAAATTGGATATTTCATGTCAAATTTATAATAAATAAACATCATGAAAAAAATGTGGTCTTAAAATATTTCATTGAGGTTGATAATGATCAATTAAAACCCATTCATATTGTACCATTATTTCACAATGAAGATCCAAAATATAATCCATCTAGTGGTGATCTACCCCTGACCTTTGATATCTGAAGGAAGTTGATGCAATCTAGGGTGGTAGCACAGATGATCCACTCCTCATTTCATTATTAATCTTGATTGAAACAAAATCCTTTAGTATTTTGAAAATTTTCTATAGTTCAATCAATATTGAGTAGGAGGAAGCTGATATACAAAATCACTCTGTCTATAGAGGAACCCATAAGATGTTCTTCATTATTATAATTCTATAGGGAAATAAAACATATTTTCACAACCCAAAAATTTTCACCATTCTATATAAAATGATATATTTAGGAATATATAATTACGCGGTTTAATAATGATAATTTAAAAAGTCCCATAATAAATTAATAAACACATTATATTCCCTATGAAGGTAATAATAATATGTTTATATAATGCCATGTTCCAATTTTCACAAACTAAATTTCTATTTCTATTTTTAAAAAATTAGCTTTTAATATTTTAAATTTTATTAATGACATTATAATTTCTAATATCTAGTGTATAACATGGCTTTCATGCCATCCTAGATATTAACCAACCCTCAAATAGTAATAAACATATAGTTTATTTTATAAATAAAAAGGATTTCATGGATAAATAAATAAATATTTTGTTAACAATATTGTGAATAAATATTTATTTAATACTAAAATCATATATAAATATGGTGACTGGATATTAATGGTAAATAAATCAATAATAAATATTAATCATTATACTAGACATTGATATTTATTCTAAATTATAAATTCAAATATAAATCCACTTAGAACAAAACAAAGAATAAGTGTGGGACCCTCTAGGTCGTTTCTTTTGTGGAATTGGGAGGGCTTTCCCAAAGTCCAATATCATCATTTAGAAACACGTAAAGGAATACATAGAGGATTAAGTTAATATCACCAAAAAATGAAATAACAATTTCCATCATGTAATATAATAATGTTGTATTGATATCTCAAATAAATCAGGTTGCATATTCATTTCATTATCCAATGTTCTGGATATATATTTCATTAGCTTCTTGAAATGAATCCAATAATCACTATCACCAAGTAATTTTACATTGATATTTTAATTCCAATCAATGGTCTTGAGATATAAACATCCAAAAATGGAAGTGATAAATCCTTTCTTGGAATTTGTTTTAATACCATTTCATTCAGGACATACCAAACATATCCTACCTCATGTGAACAAATTTCATAATGGTTTTGATCAATTAATCAAATTATGTGAGGAATTATATGCCTTAATAATAGTATTAACTTCTAAGGATCGATACATATGTTCAAAATCATGAATATACAATGACACATAATAATGTTTAATTACAATATATGGATTACTCCTTATAATCTCCCTCACATATATTAACAAGTGATAACCCTATGATATGAAGTCTCATATGCTTATGAGCACACACATGATAGTCAATAACTATATGTACCATAATAGAATTGTATCCTAATTATTGGAAATAATTTAAATAATATATTTATAACATAATATGGTTCCTATCATAGTTGTAAATTTCTATTATTTTCAACACTCAAAATACTATGGGATATTTATAAATTAATTTTACCCAAAAGAAAAACCGAAATGTGATAAGAAATTTTTTTATATTAAAACCATTTAATATGCCTGTATAAAAAATAAAGATAAGTTGGTTATGGGTAACTAAACTGAACACAGACCTAAGTATGTATTTTTATATGGACTTAATGATGTTTCCCTTATATTTTATATATTTTCTAGAGAAGAAAATTTGGAGAAGAAAATTTATTAGGTAGGTTTATTCTGTTTAATTTTATTGTCAATAGATAAATTATATTTAAACTCATATAAATAAAAATTATTATTCATGTTGAAGGTTTTTTTGGTATTTTTATGTGAATGAATATATTTTTAATTGTTTTGAGTAATTACTTAGTATTTTTGAAGTTATGTATAATTGGGTCAAATTTTTTACAGTGTACTAATATATGTAGTGTTTTTAGGTTCATATGTGGTAAAATGTGAAAAAGAAAAAACATTTGTGGATATTTATTGTTTTTATCAAAGTTATCTTAAAATTGGAAAAGAAATTACCCCTTATTTCATGAGTAGGTGTTCTCTTCTGTTGTTCTTAAAAAAATAATGTCATAAACTGTACTCAGTATATTATATTTTTATATCAAAGTAGGGGATCCAATTTTTTTAAATATCAAAATGCAGATGTTTGTTATTGGAAATACATAACATATTTTTATAAGATTATAAATTTTAAAAATTTCTTTCTAGATTCAAGAAAGGATGCATATTATTTTTTATAACACATAAAAATGGATAAAAAAATCTCTTTGGATAAAGAATATATTATCTTGAGATATTATATTTTTTTAAATAAGTGGAGAATTAACTAAGTCCCCATATACAGGGTTTATAAAATGTTTTAACATTTATTATGCGATATTAAATATATTTTTTAGATTGAATAAGTTTTTTTATAAAGATGAGTGGTAATTTTTATAATATATATGATTTCTAACATAGCTAGAATATATATTCTCGATGTTATTCATGTGTTTTGGAAGATTTATTTTTAAAAGATAAAATAATTATGGAGTATTATATATCTATCAAACAAAAATATGCATCGAAAAAAAAAATTGAATATATTTTGTATCTTTCTAAAAAAGGATGATGTCGAAAATGGTCATATAAGGATTCAAAAAATGGAAATGTGATAAATGTAGTGGGAATATATTGCTTTCAATATAAAAAATTATTTTTCCCAATTCATGAATATTTTATGATAAGAATATATTTATTGAACTTTTATGATCAAATTTGATAATTTTGATTTGAATTGTTATAAAGAAACAAGAAGTTTCATTCCATGAAGAATTTTTTTTTAAATTAAATAAAGAAGAAGTTTCACTTCAGTTAATGAAAACTGTTAATTATTCCATGATATATAAATCCACATATTGAGTTATTCATAAGTCCAGCTAGATAGATCTAATGAATGAAACATAATAACATAAGTTGAATATTTAGTTGATGAGAAGTTTCTCATTTTAATTTTAATTTTAAATTAAAATATGAATTTTATAAAGTTAATGTTGGATGTGATATAAATTTTACTAAGATATTATAATAATGTTTTATTACTACTATGTATGGAAAGAAAAAAGAATATTCATGTTCAATATAACTGAGGGGATAATCAGAGAAGATTATTCATGATAGAGAAATAGTAGAAGTAGATTAAATGTATATGTCGATGAAGATAGAAAGAAGATACTTTCATGTAGTGTAAGTAGGATAAAAAGTATAGAATAATTTCAATGGAGAAATTAGTAGTAGAAGAATAATATAAATAGAAAATATTGTTTTTTGTGTAAATATCCCTGTGAATTATTTAATGTTATGTATAAGGTTGTCACAATTGGAATATGTAATGATGAGGTGCGAGAGAACATTAATATTTTTTTGGGAGACTATCATTATCATTATAAGAATATTCTATATCTCAAAAAATGTTTGAAAAAAATGATTTTTTTTAATCAGGGTGAAGATATATCTTGTTGTGTTATGAGAGAAAGTAGAGCTCCCACTATAGGGATAAAGCATAATGTGGTTGTATTGTTCCTCTCAATGAATATGAGGGGAGTCAGCCTAGTGAGGGACTATAGTGGTTCATTAATAATTAGTTTTTGTGTGTTTTATGGGAAAATATACTCTATTAAAGTGGATACAATATATATTTCAGCTTGTATTTTGGTATTTTGGTCACATAATATTTATATCACCAAAGTTGAAAATGATTTTTCTTTGTTTGTGGGATTTCTCCAGTTGAAGGAAATGGACCCATGGATGCCAAATTATATGATCTGGAACTATAGGACATTTTTCAAAATAAGGATATCAAGTTACTCACACATGGAGAGATGAAACATTTTGTTTAGGTTTGTTAGTTGGAAAAGGGATCCTAAAGGAGATTATCATCATTTATGATGGGGTAGGGTCATTACCTAATGATTTTAATCTCATTATCAAAGTTTATTCCCCCATAGATCATCGTTTCAAACCCCTATGAGAGGAGGGATACATTTCTTTACATTTTTTAATAATAAAAAAATAATTTGTTTCAGTCAGATAGTCATCCTTTGTTGAAGGTGTTTAGTGTATTTGTAATTCTGATCATAATTTTACCATATATCATAGATAATATTAATTCAAATAATATTAAGGGAGTTCTTACATCCAATAAAAAAATTAAATTATTTTTATGGAAATAATTATAACCTAATTTATTTAATTGGAGATAGATATAATAGATATTTCGACTGAAGTATTTAAAATGATTTTCATAAAGGAATCATTTATTTGGGATACTAGGAAGAATTTTATGATTGATGAGAATGTATGAAATCACATTCTTACATTGCTTTTAGAGAATTAATTTTCACTATTTATGTTGAAAAATATTTCCAAAGGCATATGGTATAGGATAAAATATACATATGATGGGAATTTTAAAGTAAAGAAATAAAAAATATAGATTTCCAAGTTGAAGTTTGTTGATATATGTATATATTAAGTAGAATATGTCAACAAATTATTTACAGTGGTTAATTATGTGGAGAGAACCACTCTAGGTTTTGTTGAAAGTCATAAATATGTATTGGTTGTTGATACTATTTTTTGTATATTGATAGATATATTTAATGCTGAATTTTTGGCTTTAATATATCATTATATTAAGACACACAAATTAGAGGAATTGAACAACATATTAGTTTCATATGACATGATAAAAGAATGGAACTAAAAAAATATTCAATGTAACAAGGAAATACATTTTGATGTCGTGAAAAAAGGAAAGTCATCAAATAAAATTTATGAATTTAGAAGTTTATATTTAGATGAATATGTTGATATCATGTGAAATATACTCATGTCACTCATCTTAATATGTTTCTGAAAAGTAAAAGGTAAATTTATTGGAATGTTACCATTTAATTAGTTCAGTTGTTGGTGAATTGCATATTTCACTATATGTTTTACAAAGCATGAATAAGATGAAAGTGATGAGAAAGTGGACTCATTTCAGGATGATTCATGTAATAATTTACATAATATAATTATAATTATGTTTTCATAAATTATTTCAATAATGAATTATTATTTTAAAAAGAAGTGGATTTATTTCTCCATGATTGATGAATCATAAATATATGATATCAAGTGTTTTTTTCATCATGTGTTAGTGGTGAGAAAATATTCATTTCTCCTATGGATTTCTGAGAGTCAATAAGTATAGATGACTCAAAGAATAAAATACTTCTATAAAACATTAATAAATAGGTGCACAAATATCAAATATACATAATGTTAAATAAAAAACATAATAATATTATCTTTAAAGTTGTTGAATTAGATTCTAAAATTGGAGATTAATGATAAAATCCAATAATGTTGAATCGTATAATGATGAATTCAAAAGAAATAATCTGAGTTTCTTATAATAGTTGAGGATGTAAAAGAACTACTGGAAAAGAAAAAGAATAATTTTTAATTATTTAAATATAAAAGTTATCTATATTAGTAAAATCTTGATTCTCTCAATTTTTTTTTAGAGAAAACATAATATATAAATAAATATGTGATCATTTTTCTAATTCCAAGATATAAGTGAAAAATTTATCAAGTTAAGAGAAAATTATGGAGATTGATATGAGAATTGAATATTATTATAATTAATAACAATTATGACCAGTGATTTAATTAGAAAATGATATAAATTGAGAAAATTTTTTAAACACATCTGTTAAGAGAAATGAACAAAATCATATAAGAGATTATTATTCAAAATATATTTTATTCAATAATGAGAACCATTAATGGAAAATATTTCATTTTGTATAAAAAAATTAACTGAAAAATATATGAAATAAATATGAATATATGTTGAGTATCTCAATATTCATTTCCATTTAATATATTTCAATAAGAATTTAAAATGATGAATCTCAGAGAAGTACTGTTGGTATAAAAATTAGTAGTTACTGAAGAATATCGGTCATATATAGTCATTAGTTGTTGTTTAAATGATACAGACCTTAATGAAGTGGTTTTATATCATTGGAATAATAACTTTATTCTTGAAGAGTGATGAAAGACATAACTATCATAAAACGTCAAAATGGATGGTCTTTTATAAAAAACTATCTTATTATTAAATTGTTTTGATGGGTTTGATGATTTGATCAGGAGTTGTGACAAATAAGGACACATTTATATAGAATATATCATGATATTACCCTTCTAAATAATATAATAATCAATGTATAAATGATATAAAATTAGACACAAGATAAAGAAAATATTTAAGAAAAATATTTCACATAATAAGAACAATGAAGATGTTGTGAAGCCAAAAAATATTATTTACAACAAAATGATTCGAAGAAATTATAAATGCATGAATAATTTAAAAGTTGTGATATTATGAATTTTGGATACAAGAATGTGTAATGTTTAACGTTTTTTCCTTTTAGGATAGAATTATCAACATTATGAAATTTAAGAGGTAAAAGGTATCAACAATAATTAGACTTTAACTTGTTATATTGCAAAAGATACCAAAATAGTAATCCCAATCTAAAATGAAATTGGAAGAATAATTTAATTGATCAAACAAGATTTTAGTTAATGCGGTGGGGGTAAAATAATAATCAGTCAAGGTAGTAGAATAAAATTCATCTTTAAATTAAAAAAATGAAATACTATTATAAATTTTCATCCTATCATGATTGTTCTATAGATTTCATTGTTAATAGGGGATAAGTAAAATATAAATCTCTTTATGTTTATTTATTTATTTATTTTAAAAAATTTATTTAAATTTTTTGGGAAATCCAAATTTTATTAGAAAACAAATATGTGCATTTATCCAAATAGAAAAAATATATCTAATTTTCAGGGAGTATATATTTAGAAAGGGTTATTAAAAGGGGTAAACTATGAAGTAAACATATGAACTATACTATCCTTTTTTGTGAGAATGTGTTTTAGAGTTTTTTGTACACAACATCATGGAATCATGTTTTGAAATAATAATATAAGTTGATTATCATTATTAAATAAGAGGATTCATGGTTTGAGATGAAGTTGATGTAGGCCACATTAATGGAAGACATGATTTTATTGTTCAATGTTATTATTTCCAACACTGATTTATCTCATGTTGTATTATACTTATTGAATAATATTTTATTTCTAATTATATTATGGTTGAAATAGATTTATGTTCTCTTATTGAAGACTAAATCCAATGGTGGAGATTTATTATACCAAAAGATATATTGGGAAGATTGTTTAATTGATAAAGAATGAGGCTACCATAGAGAGATTTTTAAGACCTAAAAAGAGTTTAAAATTATTTAGAGTTGCATAATATTACCTTAGATTTTTTTGTTTAGTGATGCATATTTGTAGAATAAAATGGTGATGTTATGTTTATTATGTTGTATTTTTTTTTCAATATAGACATCATATTCAAAATCATATAAGACAAATTTTATTATTTGAGGTGAATAATTTTAAGGAGTTTGGAATTATTTTGATGATATTTGGACTTATTTAGAGTCATTATATAGTTTTTTTAGTTTTGATGAATGAAATATGAATTTTTGACAATGTAATACTATATCTAATGATTTTATATAAAAATGATATTAAAATTGGAAAATAAAACAACCTATTTTTAAGTGTAAGTCAATGATCCTAATGTCCTAGAAAAAATGAATTTTATTCTTAGTGGCATGTACAATGTTTATTAAGATGATTTGAAAAATTTACAATGAAAGAAACCATACTCTTTTGATAATATTTTCACATATGATTAGAGGAATTAGTAATTCCCAAAGTATGGAATAAATAATCTTTTAGGCTAAATATAAGATATTTTATTATGAAGAGAAATAATTCTAATTCTATAAGATCATTATAAATGGATATGTAATATTCTCTATAAAAAATAAATGTTGTAAGTGATAAATATCCCTAGAATATTTCATATTTTTTTTGGATATTTGATTGTGTCTTCTATAATAAGATAATTATATTTGTCCTCAGATACATTGTTTATAGATAATTTATTATTCATATTACATTGTAAGTATTATATTTTTCAAACTGTGTATGTTTTTTATGATTATAGGTAGGACTTTATGTGATACATAGGACTTATGACTTAACCAAAATATAAGTTTTGAAAATTACAAAAGAGGTATGGAATACTAATTTATTGATGTTAAAATAATTAGATGGGTTGATAAATTTTTCATATTAAATGATATTTGTATAATGATATGTTAATATTTCTAGTGGTTCTATCAAATTAGCTGGCGTGGATGATGATCATTTAAGGATTAAATATAATTAATTGAAATTTTGGTACAATCAACGGGATTATATTGATTTTTTCATGATAATAATATTGAACCACAATCATAAAAATTTGAAGAGAAGAATAGATTCCTTAAACTGATACGAGTATTCATGATAATTATGTGTTCTTTTGTTATAAGGATGAAAAAAGGTTTATGTTGTGAATTATTTTTTTATACCATGAACGAAGAAAAATTTTAGTTGAGTTAAACTGGTTCACTATATGGTGATCCATGATTCCACACTGTGGTTTCTTCCAAAATCTGCTAGGGAACATCCAATACCCAAAAACATTGAATATATTTTGAAGAAGTATTTGATTATCGGTTTTTTTCATTTTAATTTGAAATTAAAATTGAAATTTGAATATTCTATAAAAATGTTCCAGATAAATTGAACATGGATCTTGGATTCATGTTGTATGTGTTCTATGAGAATAAAAAAATAATACTAAATTACACCAAACATAATAGAATAATTAGATATGATTATTTAAGAGAGAGATTGTGTGTGTGGAAGAAGAGTATGTTCATAGTTTAGTGCAAACATAAAGATGATATGTTCAAATATCAAAAGTAGGATAAGAATAATACGATACTTAAATTAGTTCTAATAGAAGAATAATAGGATAAATATCACATGTTGGGTTTATGGTAAAACATCAGAACTACATTTTTGAGATGTAGAAGTTTCTCACACATGTTCTATATAGTGAAAAGTTGTGGGATCAGATCAACATTACTGAGAGAATATCATTATATGAATAAGGTTAATATTTACCATAAAAAATAAAATAAATACATGATATTTAATTATAAAACTGGAAATACAAATTCTAGTGTTGGGATATATATTTTTCAATATTATTAAATTACGAGTAATAGACAAACCCCAATCATTTGTATTTGTAATAATGATTCTAAAAAATCATATAGTTTTTGGTGATTCAAGATTTTTCACAAGATAAACAACACATTTTTATTAGTGAACCTTGTATCTTGGATTTTCTTATTTATTTCATTTATTAGTGTGTGGGTTTATTAAATAATGAGATTTTTCAACCTAACAAGTGCTAGAGGTTGATATTGTATGATATCATAAATATGGAAAATAGTACTCTATTAACTGATTCACCCCCTCCCCTGGTAGTGAACCGTATAATTCATAGGGACACAAAAATCGAAATTTATATAATTGGGGTTTAGGGAAATTCTAAAATGAAAACCTCTCCAAGATAAAGTCAAGAGAAATCTCAAAATACAATTGTGAAAAAATAACAAATTTTCTAGATGAAAATCTTACTATCAATTAAAATATTTTTTTAAATTATATTATTTGTATTATTGAGTGTATAAGAATAAATAAATTTTACTATTACAAAAAATTTATTTTCCCTAATGTTTATGAAGGTAAAAATTTGGTTGGAGATACTTTAGAGAGATGAGAAATAATTCTGAGTAAAGGAAAGCTGTGAGAGAAGATTCACAAATTATGTACAGTCAAAATCCCTTGATTGTTGGTATTAAAATCATATATTACATGAAAAAATTATATTATAATAAATAATGTAAAACTAAAATTCTAGGATAATAACCTAAATATGTAATAGTTCCAAAAATTTAGAGAAAATAAGAAACTAAGATGTCACTCCACGTTGATGCATCTTTTAAAGAAATAAATAGAAGAAATCCCTAGATACCTAATAGTGTATTCTTATATAATGAAACAAGAGGTACTAAAATATTTAAAAATTAGAATCATGTATTTTTTTGTTACTTTTTGAAATTATTTTTCCATAAAAATAAGACAAGTTGGTATAGTTAAGATTGATGTTTAGAAAATAAAATTCAAGGTTGTTCTATTTATGGATACAAAAAAGAATACATCTATTTATTATTCTAAATATTTATTATGATTGAAATGAATTAATTTTCAAATGTTATTATTGTATAATGATACACATAAAAAGTATAATACTTGTCACCAAGGGAGAAAGAACCAGTGGTAATATATTCTAAATGACTATTATTTAGTGAGACTTTCTATTTATGTTCAGAAAATAAGAATAACCATTGACATAAATTTTTTTGGATATCTTAGTCAAAGGAATACAAGATAGATTCCAAAAAATGATGTGTTGAGATACATATATCAAATATAATCGAAAATATATTTCATTTAGAATATATGAGAAAAGGTAAAATCAACAAATAAGTCACAAAAACGTAGAAATTCAGTTCACTGGGCCACATAATTTATTTATTCTAATTTATATTGTGCATTGACACATCCATATTCTTGAGTAAATATTTAATTTATTATATTAAATTATTATTTCACCATAGTTACTAATGATCTGTTCATAAATCACTATTTTGGGACAATAAAAGTGATAATAATATTTAGAAGAGATGTTGTGAAAGAGTTGGGAGTTGATATCAAGAAGCTACAAATAAATTATTGAAAGAATTTTAACAATTTTTTTTTCAATTCTATCTTAATAATAAAGTGGTTAAAAATCTGTATAATCCTTCTTAATCACTAAAGTAGAATGGAGTTGTTTGGAGGAAAAATAAAATCATTGTTAAATTTAGAAGAACCATGCTTAATAAATTCATGCTTTTAATGTTTTTACATATAGAATATATAAGTACAATTGTGCATATTCAAAATTTATTATTTTGTTAGACATTAATAAAACACAATTTTCTATGAAATTTTGTATGATAATAACCCCACTATAAATAGATTCACAGTGGTAGGTAGTCTGTGTTTATTGAGATATATAAATTTTTAACTAGTAATGTTTGATGAAAAATTCAGTGAAGTTGTTTTCATGGGATATTTTTCTAATTTATGTGGCTATAAATACTCTCAAAAAATTAAAAAAAATATTTTAGAATACTATGATGTGAAAATAATTGAAAATTTGTTTAATTTCTGTGAGAAACATTATACATATTATAGAAATTTTGTAAAAGAAGACATACGTAATTACAGAAAAGGGTGTAAATAAGATGTTGAAAATAAATTTACTCGTGATGATATAGATATTGATAAAACCAATTATGAGGAGTGTAGCTTATCATATGTAATAGAAATGTATCATTTGTAGAAAAATCATGTAGAAACTAAATGTATTGTTTGAAATAAAAGGCACTATTTCTGGATCAAAGAATATTTATATGTAATAATAAAATAAACATACAATCATAAGATGAGACCAAAAAAAGTTTATAAGGAAAATAATCATTAATATTATATTAAATATATTAATTAGGAGATAGATATGAATGAATGGTATGAAACTTTGGATTTTTTTATAAGACTGGAAGGAAAAAATATAAATAAAATCATGTGTGTTTTTAGATACAAGATAAATAAAAAGGTTAAGATTTTAGGGAATATGAAACGATTAATATGAAAATGATTCTATCAGGTTGAATGTGTTTAGTTTGAAGAAACATCTTCCCATAATGAAATATTTGGTTTAATATTAATTTTTGTTGATATTAGATCACACGAGAATTATATTGTCGGTCAAATAGGTTTGGAAGTTTCGTTACTGAATGGACATCTAAATGGAGAAGTATTTATTTAGAAAAATAATGAATTTATTTTGTGAAATGATGTGACATAGTTGTTTAAGGCGAATATAACTGTTATTGGGTTGAAATAAAACCATGTATTTTTGTGTTCAGACCTAGAAAACTACTTACATGAAATGAATTTCACCAATGGTATGGTCAAAACCAACATATATATGAAGGATATGAGAACATGTACCCACATTGTTATTATATATGCAGATGAAATAAACATTATAGGTGGAAGTAATTAATCATTTTAAGAATTGTCAAATTATATGAATATGAATTTTGAGACATCTATGCTAGGTGAGTTGAGATTCATTCTTGTATTAGAAGTTGTAAAAATTATTTTCATATCTCTAGAAAAGTCTGAAAAGGAATTGATAATTAAATTTAGTATGTAAGAATCTTAATAGATATGAACACCAATGAATGTTGGTGTGATGTAGTGAAAGGATAATAGAGGGAAAATTGTTAATATAATGGAATTAATAAGGCTAGTTGTTGTTTTTTTTAATTACATTAATAACTCACATTTTTTATATAGTATCCTTGCATTAATTGTTCATTCTAAAAAAATGGGTCTTATTTTGTAATGAATTAGACTATAAAACTCACACACCACATAATAATGAAGAAAACAATATTACATTAATTTATAACATTTTATTTAGAGAATTAATATACCTAAACTAATTGAAATTTGTAGATTGGGACAATAAAAATAGAAAAATAAAATTACTAGAATAAGTAAAATTTAGATCACCTTTTTCCCTTATAATATTTACACTCATGACCAATACAATAAAATAGAAAAAAATATTGGAAATTTAAAAACAATATTTGAAAATTATGAATATTACCTTGAGATAAATTAATGAGAATAATGAATGAAGTAAATAAAAGGTATTTATATTCAGTATAAAAATAATATATCAATTTTAAACATGGCCACTATAATAGAAAAAAATAAAATATTAGAATTAATTATCAATAATGGATCTCAAATCTTCTCTCTAAAATGATCTTAATATATCAAAACTATTATTAAAATGGTTGGAATATATAATGATCCATATTTGTGGTGCATGAAATGAAAAAATACCTCAATATGAAAGATGGAGAGACTAATGTTATAGTGAAAATATATATGTACAACAATTATGATAGACTCGAATGAAATTTTATCATGATATTTATGAAATAATATTTCCATTTCTAGAGGTTTTTTGATATTTTATTTCAATAGTATTCATCTTTGTGGTTATCTATAACATTTATTGGGAGAAAATATGAATTATTCAAATCAATTTCTGATCTTCTTCAGTATGATCCTCTCTCCACAGCCTCATTATTATAGTAGAAGAATAACTTAGTCAAATTTTTAACAATTAAATTTCAAATGTGGGGATTTACCCATTCATGGGTAGATATATCTTTAATGAAATATCTAATATATTATTTAGAGGTTATTTTATATACTTTGTCAATGGAAGTAAAAAATTTCATACATGGTTAAAATAATATTGTTGATTAATATATAAAATGGGGTGGCCAATGGATTAATGTAGGTAAGAAAAATGTGTACATCTTGTCCTGAAGATCTAATAATTATTGGATCAATATTACTAGGTGGATCTTTCAAATAGAGTTCATGAATTCTCCACCGTCTTCAATAGGTTTCACATACAACACTTTGGTTGTCCCATCTATAATATTAGTGACGATATCACTAATTGGAAGACTATTTTTTATCCTTTGGGGAAAAATAACTCCCCTCAATAGTATTATTTCCTCTATCATTATGTGAATTCTCTATATTATTAGGGTTCAAAAAATACACACCAATACCATCATAAGATTTTTTTATTTTTTTCTTTAGGACTCACATTAAGAAGGAAAATACTAATGCACAAGATGGTCTTGACTAGCTAAAACAATTTAAGAGGGTGGAATAAATTTGAGAATACTCGAGTTAACCATCCAATACATATAGTAAAAAAATCCATGGGTGGTTCTTTTAGAATAATATTTGTGGGCCAGGTACATCAAAAATAAATACGGGAACCACATACATATTCATCCAAAGAAAAAATACTACAAGAACAATACTTTGGAGAAACCAATAATTGTCCCTTGAATCCTCTCTAATAATTCAGGATAGATTTTGCGGTTAAGATACATTTAGTTTTATCTTAATAATTAGTATGGGTATTCATAGTTCTTTATAGGGTTTCTATTTGTAAATATCATCTTTTTATTAGATAGAAAAATCAATGTTTTAATAATGTTGTACATGATACCAAGAGAAAAATATCTTTTCTATCATTAATGTGTAAGAGGATCTTATTGAATTTGTGTTAACTCTACCAGGTTTATGCTCTTTTAGTGTCTTATATTTTTTCAAAATCATTCATGTTCGGTAAATAATTGATACATGGTAAAATATTTTTTGATGTATGATATAACGATGAAATATAATTTATTTGTTTGGAGAGTTTGTAATAATTTTATCCCCATGTTTCATAGATCCATGAAAATTGTATTCTAGTTTTAAGAAAAACTTCTTCCAGGTAGTTTCCAATGGAATTATTTATGGAAACAGGATCATCAAATAGTTCTTTATCCAATTGGGACCAGCTTTCCAAAGGCATACATTCATCATGATGGGACATCACAATACATAGTAATTTACATTGATCGAGAGGATGAGAGGTTAGACTCATCACACCATTTTCTGGGGAATTATTGTCTACTCTGGGAATCACCTTCTAAATTTGATATATTTTCATGAATCCTTATTAATTTATCAATAATAACATATGAATCCATTAGGATTTACATTCACATATTAACATTTGTAAAATTCAGAATCATTAGATTGCATTCATGGTTCTTCATTAATGGAGAAATCCATATGTATTGAAGATTATCCATCAATGGTATCCTCTAATATACTATTTTAAGATTCATTCAATCATAATTTTGATGAAACTGGTTTTTAATCCAGTCAGTGGGGAACTCTAGAATTTATTGTCTTCTAGGGAGATGATGTTCTGGTTTGATCTTGGGATTGTGGCCATAAAATGTGCTACCTACGTGTCCTTGTAAAATGAATCAGAACCCTCTTAGTTCGGTTCCACTGAATGGGACATATCATACCTTTTACGGTTATGTGATAAGGACCTAGATGTAAAGTTTAATGTCCTGTGGTACGGACATCTATGAGGAAAGTTCTTAGTCAAAACATAGTGTATGACTTATACTGAGGCAGCCCAAAGAACATGGAAAGAATATGAGTTTCCTTATAGGATCAGACCCTCTTGGGAATGTGGACCATGGAGAATATGGCTCTTTAATGAAATTGGGTTTAAACCTCGTGAAGGCTTCATAATTATCCCATATAGATGGGAATCAAAACCCACGTAGTTCGATTAGTCTCATAGGAGTGTATAGTCTATTAATAGAAATATTTTTGGGCTCACTTCCTGAATAAAATACCTTAATGATTTTTGATGTTTAATTTATCCATTATTCTTAAGGAGGATTACTATATTAAAGGAATTATGGATGGATTATTGAAAAGGATATCCAGTGACCTTGGGACCAATGAAGTCTTTCTATGTATCCTAGTTTGAACATGAATTAGAGTTCTCATAGTTCATACTTTTGTGAAAATATTGCGAACATTACAAATCTTTAATGCAATGAGATTCATGATCATTGTGGGAAACAAGAAAATGTCAAAGATTCAATAATGTCATTCACACTTTCAATTTTGTTTATCCCCCACTGGTGGAAGAGGTCATGTCGAGCGTGGAAGTGATCGAGGTGATGAGGGAAGAGGGAAGGGCGATGAGACTTCCATCTATACTCTTCCCATTTGGAAAGGGTCTAATAAAAGAAAGATAGAATGATTTTTTGGCGCTTACCCTTGGATGGATGCCCCAATATTGATCCTGGCAGGGGAGGGATACATCTCGTATACTTGTGTGGAAAATTAATCATGAACCGTACCTTCCCTTTTGGAGACATAGGGTTCTGGGTCATCTCATTAATAAGGGTGAGGTCCAGACATAAACCCTCCTCCAAACTGGGACCTTCCCAACATAGTTAATAGGAGAAAGGTCCATGTGATTATGGATATACAGACCCATAATCATTCCAGATATCCTAACTCCCATATAAAAAAATAGGAAACCTATGACTATGGATATACAAACCCAAATAATAGGCACGCTGATGTGCCTTTCCCAAATGATTGACATGTCATCGGTTTTAGGTTGAGGTCTCAACAGAATCTGTTTCAGATAGGGGAGTAAATGAAGAAGGAGCCTTACCATTAATGGATTCAAGGAATGCGTGATGGATTATAGACTGAAAAGTGTAGTTGAATCAAATAGGGCGCCCAAGTAGAGATGGGAGCAAAAGTATGGGCACACAACTAGGCTTGGGTGACCTGATGTTCACGTTTTAGATGAACAACTACTGTGTTAATACATGGATGAGACCTTCCTCAAGCCTTAATGTATATTAATAGGTGTTCCTAGAATTGGGATGCTCATGTTCTTATAAAAGGATTAGGTGGCACATAAGTATTTCTTGACATGGGTAGGTTGGGTGCTTTAGGCATGCAAGTGTTATAGTTTTCAAACAATAATAGGACTTATTTCAAATGATCCTCCATTAAATCCTCCACTCAAGGTGTTGAATAATTACCTTGAATGTTTTGGAATATTGTGGAGAAGTACTAGGGTGACCAAAGAAGAAATTGGGCTTCAAAGAAATCCATCTTTACAAATGATGGCCCGAAGGTTATATTTTTAGGAAAATAAGTTTCCCTGGGTGAAAATGAAATTTGGCGTGCAAGTAGGTTATGTGAAAATATTTTGTCTCACACGTGGTAGTGCGTCGGATAGGTGGAACCAATGTAGACATGTGCGACGCCGGTGATTTTTCCTAACTAGGGAACCTCTTTCAAGACATATCAAAAATATATTTTTTAGTTATCTCCTTCATGGTGGCTCATAGGTGTTTTCACAAATGTACCTTGAGCACCACTTTAGGAATGTAGGCAAAATAATTTCTCCATACCACTAGGGATGCTCCCTCGCACCTATACATGGGATCAATGATTGTCTACAGTCCCATCCCTTAGGGTCGGTTCCTTCACTATCATCATTGACCACCATGAAAAATTAAGAGCTGCACCAAAAACTTTTTGAGCACATTTGAGGTCATTTTGAGTCGCGACACATGGAAATACATATTCAATTGTGGAGAAGTGCATACAACACATTTCATGGAGTATAAAAAATCCCCCCTTAGAATTTGATTCATTCGAAACAAAAACAATCTTGTTCTAAGGTAAAATTAAGGAACATTGATGCATTCCAACATCATTTCGATAGATTTGGAGCTACATCATGTTTCGAATGATGCTCTATGTTTTGTATAAGCCATGGGGAAAAGAGAGGATAGTTTTTTAATAGGGTTATATAGAAAACACCACAATCATAGTATCTTTTAAATTTTCATTGATCAATATTAAAATAAATTATACAAAATGTACATTTAGTTAGATGGGACTTGACTTTGTTCCCTAGTGACCTTTGTAGGTTTCCAGTCTTCTGGGTGCCATGCCTCTTGTTGTTGGTAGTTTAGTTTTATTCATGTTGAACTATAAAGGGATAATATTTATGGTTGAATAACATTGACCATAAATTTGGAAATTAGTTCCTAAATAAGACTCTGTGGCTAAAAATTTCTTTAATATTCTTTAAATATTTCGAAAGGGAATATTTATCCATGATTTTTATGGATACCAAATTTAAGATCCATATCAACATAAGGGGATTCTCATATAATAATGATATTACCATTATTTGAAAAAAACCATTTTGGGGTTGTATTATATAGGGCTAATTGAGGCATATGATGCATAGCCAAATAGTGACATCTTTTGGATGATAGTACAATTATGTATGTAATTTATGCAGGGCCACCTAAGGGAATGTGCTACATATTCATGAAAGAGAGCTCTTTGAGTTTAACATTATATTCCTGATAGATTGTGGAAAATAAGATTTCAGTGACTAAAGACCACAATGGGTGGTTTCTCGAAGGAAATGAATTTTATGAATGAAAGAGCTACTTTATTCTAACATATGTGATGAATTGTAAAACCATATCTATAAAATTAAATTTATGAGTATTGTGCAGTTTTAAGTCATGTAGTGAGGACATTGGTACTCTTCAGTTTTAAGTCATGATGTGAGGACATTGGTACTATGTAGTTTTAAGTCATGAAGTCATAAATTGTAAATATTTTGTTTTAAGCTATGTAATGAAAAAATTGGTGCTCTTTAGTTTTAATTCATGCTGTACAGAAATTGAACAATGTAGTTTTAAGTCATAGAGTGTGGACATTGGAACTATGCAGGCTTTAGTCATGCAGTGAGGTCATTGGTACTATGTTGTTTTAATTCATGCAATGAGTACATTTTTACTATGTAGTTTTAAGTAATTAAGTGAGGAAATTGGTATTGTGTAGTTTTAATTCATGTATAGAGGACATTGGGGGTTTTGTAGTTTAAAGTCATACAATCATGACATTGGTTGGCTTTAATTTAAGGTCTTTTGCTGTGACCAAAGGTATGAGACTCTCCAAATTTCTTGATAATTTTTTTATAAATATACTACCATACCCTGGTATGAAATGGAAAAATGGAAAGTGTAATTTAATAACTTTTTCATCCAAAGTATGATATGGGAAAGGAGATAAAATCATTATAGGGGGTCTTTTCTAAGAACAAAGTTACCATTATTTGAAATAACCGTTATGGGGGCTGTGTTGTGCAAGGAGAACTACATCATATGTTTCATAGACAAATTGTGGCATCATTTGGATGATAGTCTTATTTTGTAGGAAACATATCCAAGGCCACATAAGGGCACATACTAAATAGTCAATCAGAAGAGATCTTTGATTTTTGACATTCTATTGTTAAAAGATGAAGAAAGATTTTGGAGATTCAAATTTTCCAAAACAAGGAGTTTGGTATATAATAAATGTTCTTGAATATGTAGAGGGTATTTTCTACAAATATTTCCAAATAATTGGAGGAATATTTCTCCTATGAAGGTTTAACCTAATCATTGGAGTTATGGTGTCTGTAGATTTTGTTCATACAACTTGAACCAAAAATTGAAACTGTATATGATATGTGGTCAAGTAATTCCTAGGTTATTTCATATTACATTGAAAATATTGTAAGGTAAATATTTACACTATGGTCTTGGAGAATTTTATATTAGGTGAAATATAATGGGACAGGTATACCTGAATGACTATTTTAAAATATATATTCTTGTACATTGTCATCAATGTTTTAAGGGGAAAACAATACTATAACCCAGAGTGATGATACCATTATTTGGAAAACCCGTTATGAGGGCTATGTTATGTAGGAACAAATGGGTCATATAAATCATATCCAAATATTGGAATCATTTTCCTGGCATGCCTATTATATATTCATCAAATTCAAAGACACCTAAGGGTACATGATGCATAGTCAAACAAAGAGAGATCTTAGGTATTAGAAATAATGTCACCAGAACCCACAATAAATATTATGATGATCTGGAAACATTGAAAATTAGTAGTGTGAAATGTAGAAGTAGTTTATTCCTAATGAATATGAGAAATATTTGAACAATTAATGGAGAATATTTTGACGTCCTATAAATTGATCCGACTCAAATGTAAAATAGAAACTTCCATTTTTTCCACTAAATTAATATTATGATGTGTAGTATTAAGTCATGTAGTGAGTTAATTTTCACCCCATAAGGAATTGAGACACCTCATTTATGTGTTGAATCCTTTTACCCAATTTCATAGCACAGTTGAGCTATGATTGGTGTGAGAAACAAGGAGTACTAAGGGTTTATTCTATAATAAAATGGTGACACAGGTAAAGAATGGGTGTGTTATATTTCCATGTAGTTTAACATCATGTGGTAAGGATGAATATGTACCTATATGAAAAGAAATACATGTTGTAGCTAGAATACGGGATAAAACCCATGTGTAACTATGTGTCTTGGTGAGGGAAATAATTAAGCCACACATAGATCTAAAAAAATTACCTATGCATGTTTGATTCATATACAAGGAATAAAGGTTTTTCTAATCACAGATGGGCCCATGATTGGAGACCTATTGGTCTCAACTTATCTCATTGAAAATTAGTATCAATATATAGGTAATTCTTGAAACAATCATATCTTATTCTAATCGAGTTTGACATGATGAATGGGGTATTCTGACACATTCTGAGAGAGTGATAAATCTTAAGACATTAAATGGCATAAGGAAAAAATCATATATCTTAAAGAAACATTATTTATAGATCATATTCTTATACAGGAAGAGAAAAGAAAATAAGAAGATTTTTTGATTCGTGCTTTGCCCAAAATAGGAGATTTTGGCATCCCCATGTATCTTTTTAAAAACGTGAATCAAGCCAAATGTAGTTCTTGAAATAAAGTCTTTATGATGATCTGACTCATAAATAGGAAAGAGAGAGGGACTCATGTACTAATAAGGAGTATAAATGATTCCAATGATGATTTATTTTGGAAGGTTCTATCATCAAATCGAGAAAATGTTAGCCATAAATTTTAATGGCATGCGATGAGGACAAATGATGTCATGCAGTTTAACGTCATGAGACAAGGATGAAGATACCATGCATTTTAATGTCATGAACGATGGAATATTATTATGTTTATATAGTTTAATGTCTTGAAAGTGGGATGTTATACTATGTAGTTTTTAGTCTTGCAACGAGGACTTAAGGGATGTGCAGTACTTAGTCATGCCGCAATGACATGTGGGATGTGCGGATTTTTAGTCTTGCACATCGACATTTTACTATGCAGTTTTATGTCATGCAGTGTGTAAAATGGGGGTTTTCCTATTTTTATTCTTGCAGAAAGGATGCATGGGGTATAACTACACAATGTATTTATTTATGAATCTCACCTTGGTTGGAGTTGTAATAATTTCTCTATCCATTGAGAATAAGGCATATTCTTCATTGGAATATACCTTATATATGGAATAATGTCCTTCCACATTGGCTCATGATTTGGAGCTTTCTTCCCTAGTATCACTGGTGTCCTAATGACAAATACCAATACTCTATGAAGAAATGAATGCATGTGAACGTTCTCGTTAAAATATCGCACTATTCTGTTCTTATTGACTTCTAAATGATGCAAAGTATTAAATATATTTTCTTCTAATCGTTCCAACTCATTGAAACATTTCTGAGACCTCTAATATATAGAAAAATAATCATAGATTTTTACTTAGAATGAAGGCAATTGCATTTCAATTTGAAAAATTGATTCTGTTCCATATACCAATGAATACAGTTTTTTTGGGTGGCAGTACATGTAGTGGATTGATAAGTCCATAAATCATTCATAAGCTTATGAGGCCATGATTTCATATCATCATTCTCCATCTTCTGAAGTATATTTTTGTGGGTCTTTTTGAAAGCCTCTATCTATCCATTGGTTGTCGTATGATAGTGAGATGAATGGTTGGATTTTACATTATGTTCCTGATATAAATTCTTTACGTCAGTAGAACACACAATGGGGCCATTGTCCATCAAAATTGTGTGAGGGACAAAAAATCTGGTGATGATATTAGTTTTGAAAAAAAACTAACAATGCTTTTGGCTCTGACTTCTTTGGGATGTATTTCCTCGACCCATTTAGAAAATAAGTCAGTAGAATTAAGGATATACAGGAACTGCTTAGCAGTAGCTGGAGGATAAGGACCTACTACATCCATTCCCCATTTGGAAAATGTACAATATTATTTAAATGTATGTAGAAACTCAGTGGGTTAATAGATGAAGTTGGAATGCACCTGGCAGGGATGACATTTCTTAGTGAAGTCAGTGCAATCTTGCGTCATTGAAGGACATAAGTTTCAAAGCCTTTGGATCTAATCAATGAATCTGTGCCCAGACTGGTGGGAACAACATGATCCAGAATGTACATATTTCATGATAACTATAGTAACTTCTCTAGAAAAACATCTGAAGTGGATTTGATCAAATTCTTGCTTGTAGATTATCTTTTGCTGGTCTATATTATCACAAAGAGTAAAATTGGCTTCTCGTTGCTAGATCTATTCTTTTTTCAGCCCTATTCATGGGAAGTTCTCCATTTTTAAGATATTCAATGAGGGATGTTTTCCATCCCATGGTATTACTATATGGCTCAGAAATATGAAAATTTCATGAATTTCCTCCATTCTGGTATGAAAAACAGTTAAGACCACATGACGATGGGCTATGTTGATGACTGTCTCATCCCAATTTTGATCTACCAAGGCTGTAGCTGTAATATAAAGTGCATATTCTTGGGAATTTTGTGATTTCACGACATAAATAAATGTCATCTTTGAGGGAAATTCAGACATTAACCTTAAGATGTAATCAACTAAAGTGATTAACTCTTCTTTTCTGAAATAATATTAACCATTTATTTGCTAGAATACAAATTCCGAATCAAATTTCACATTTAAGGGATTCACGTGCACTTGAAGGGCCAATTCCAAACATATGATGGGATCTTGATATTCAGCCTCATTGTTGGTACAACCTTTTGACAATAGAAAAGAATAAGGCACCAGTGCCTTTTCTGGGAAATAATGACCATTCCTAACAAATCATTTTTTAGATTAGGACTTTCTATTCTATTCTCTGTTGGACATCTGGAAGAACCATCAATGAGAATATCCCATGATTGGGAATTATCCTGAATAGAGAAGATTTCTTCATCAAGAAGTACAATATTTAATGATGTATCTTCTACAGATTGGTGCTCGTCAAGGAAGTCGGCTAAATCTTGTCCTTTTATTTCCTTTTGAGGTGCAAACTGGATATCAAATGGTTGAAAAATAACTACCCACTTTCCAGACACCCTATAATCATAGGACGACTGAGGATAAATTTGAGAGTGTTATTACAAGATACCAATTGAACCTCAGGATGATGCAGGTAGTGCCTTAGTTTCTAAACAGCAATGATTAATTAAAGGTGGCACATTTTCAATAATTGAATACCGAGTTTCCACATCAAGCATCTTTTGACTGCGATAGTAATGACTATTTTCATTCCTATAATAATTCTTATGGGATGGAAGGAACCCAGTGATCTCTCTAAAACAGTCACATAGGGGATAATTGGTATTCCATTAATAAGTGGCATTAATAACGGTGGACTCAAGAGACATTTTCTTGAGGGTATCAAATTATTTTTGGCAGTATTCAGTCCATTGATATGTGAATCCCTTCTTCAATAATCTGGTGAAGGGTAAACACATGTCTGCTAAATTGGAAATAAAGAACCAAATATAGGCCATGTTTCCTTGGAGTACTCTTAATTCATTCAAATTTAGAGGAGGAGACATACAAAGGATTTATTTTGTTTTCTCATGATCAACTTCGATACCACGATGTCTAATAACAAATCCATGGAACATTCCTGAGGTTACCCCTAAATCACATTTCAAGTGGTTTATCGTCAAACAGAGTTGCCAATGGTAATGGAATATGGTCTCTGAATCAACAGTTTTATTGGAACGTTTTTTGTATTATCCAATAAAATCATCCACATAGAATTCAACAAATTTCCCTAAGAAGGGATTGAAGATATGGTGCATTGCAAGTTAGTATGTTGCGCCTGCATTCCTTAAAAGAAATGGAATTACCTGAAAGAAAAACACATCTTGAGGGGATCTAAAGTATGTAGATTCATCATCCTATGTGGCCATATAGATTTTATTATACCCAGAGTCGCTATCTAGGAAGGAAAAAAACTCATAGCCATCTATTTTAGGAATTAGTAGCTTCGTAATTTGAATCGGAAAAGAATCCTTAGTAAAATACTGATTAAGATCCTTGAAATCAATTCAAACTCTAAATTTCCATATCTTCATTTTCACTAGGACAATTATGACTATCCATTTACAATATTTAACTTCTCTAACAATGTTATCCTTTATAAGATTATAATCTTTACCTTCAAATTTAGAGGCATGAGATGGGTGTGTTGTTATTGCTTCTTGCATGAATCAGTGATATTTTTCTGAAAAAACCATAATGATGGGTTCCTACATCCGGATTTTGTCCTAGAATTTCTATATAATTCCAATGAAATATAACTCAGTGTTGCTTTAGAAATGAAGTATACACCTTTTCACTTCATAGGTCATGATCACACAAATTAGAGCGGGGCATGGATCTTCTTATATCCCTAGATTTATTTCTCTTAGCTCGTCCACGGTGGTACAAACATCTTCCAAAAAGGCTGGAGGAGAATACCCAAGTTCTTCCTCTTATTCTTCATTAAGTTTTACCTCTTATGTTTCAATTTTCATAGTATATGATGACACAAAACTCCCAGAGTTAAAGGGGAGATTAGTGTGTGATTATCCTGAAGAATAGGCCACCATATCTAACCATACTGATGACGAAGGGTCTTCTTATGGTAAAAAAGAGGGAATTATTGATTTAGAATCATCATTTTTGTCTTCCTTTAGAATTTCTACAATCTATTCTACTCTTGTTGATAATGTAGAATCTTGTTGTAGTTCAGTGGATGAAATGAATACATCTCTATTTAAACATTCATCACTACTTGTTGGATCAACAGTTTCTCCAATGTTGTCAGGCTCAATTGCCATAATTGACATTATGGAAGTTACAGGACGAGTGGTTTGATTTCGGTTTAAGATTTAATTTTTTTGATGGATAGAACATAATCTATACTCAGTTGTATGAATGGGTCTATTGGATTCTTTTCCTATCTATTCAGAGCATTAACTCTGGTTGTTTCTTTTTTCATGGACTTCATTACTTTTGTATGATAAAACACTTCCTTAATGTGTAGAGATTCACATGATTTGGGTGAATCCTTATCACCATATAATTTCATGATCTAAACATTTAAATAGTATATCAGACATTTGTGGTATGTAGGAGGTATGGCTTCATGTTCAAGCAGCCAAGCCCTTCCAAGAATAATATTGAAGGTTGTATCCTAATGAACAACCATGAAGTCATAATTTGACACAAGATTTACAAACTAATTTATTAGTGTAATTTCTCCTAGAGTTTCTTGTTCATTCATTTCATATACTTGAACCATTAAAGCCAAAGAAGATAAGTTAGATTCAGTTATGCCCAATCAACGAAGTGTACAAATGGGAATAAGGTTGACTCCGAACCCATTATCATTGAAGGCTCGTCGAAGAACCTCAATGATTGCTTCTCGAAGAACTTTTAATAGATTCAAAGCATCCATAATTGATAAAATGGCCAGTACATGAGCCAATTGCTTCAAGACATCATTATTTTGGTCCAAAGTTATGCATTTTCCCCCATGGTGATACAGTTTTTCAAGTGCTTGGGAAGTTTATGATTTGATGTAGTTGTATTTTGTGTCAGAGCAAAAGCTAGAAATAATCCTGGCTTTGGTAAATTATAATGACTGGAATTATTCACATGCGAAGAAGAAGATAGTGTGACTTCTTATCATTCCTCCAAGATAATTATGTCATAACTGAACCATTCTTCCATGGAAGAAACTATTTATTCCTATTTATCAAACCAAATGTCTCTTCTACGAGTTTCAACTGCATATATGTTTCGAGTAGTGGTAGAGTTAAAATGGTAGTGTATAGAATTTCCACGCCTTTTCCTGTATCCTCATCCTTGGACTCTTTTAGAAGTTCCCCTATTAGGTACAAGGAATCCTAGATCATTATAATAAGAACCACCATCAGTATAAGGATCTCTTAAGTTGATAATATTGATGGATCCAAAGATCAACTCTTCATCTAACGAAGGTTCTTTTTGGCGGGTTAATTTTGGTTGTGTCATTAGGCGGGGCGGTGCTTGTACATTGGAAACAGTATGCATGAAATATGCCTGGGTCAAGGGAATTTTTTGGCCTTAATTTGAGTTCATATTCTTCTAACTGGTATTTTTCCTTCCTATAATCTCACTTCCTTAATGAACGACCTTTCGATTAAGGTGGTTTTGTTATGGAATGAGTGTTAGAAGACCCAATCGGTTGTTTCAACTATGTTCATAAAATGGAATGAGTCCAGTTGATCATTTTCCTGATAATCCAATAATCATATTTCTGTACCTTTTTACTTTTGACTTCTTTCTATTCACCTTCGTACTTTGGATCAGTAGCAGTAACACATGTTACATGAGCCGACGAACTTTTCAGTTTCAGTAGTCCAGAGTTTATCATCTGTTGCAAGATTTCATTCAAAACAACAAAACTCTAAGATGGGATGTCCTAAAATCTGGTGAAATTCAATATAATTTTGATGTTCTTCACCTCCTTCATTATTTGTCTTCTTCGGTCTAGGCAACTGAACAAAATTGTTTTCTAGGGCTGAGAAGAACTAACCAGGACCTTTTTCATTCTTTAATGAAATAACTTTATTTTTCAATTCCTAAAATTTTTTCTAACATTGATATAATTAATCATCTTGATGAGGTGGTAATTGTTGTTGATTTTCTGGAGGTAGAGATTTTTTGTACGATGAAGGTCTTAAAGTAGAAACAGGTACATGTGCGTGTTGACTGTAATTGTATCAGCTTCTAACTTTCATATCCTCCTCCCCAAAGATGATGGAATTACATGAGTTTAACCTTATTTTATACAATAGTGTCATCTATCTATTGAGTGATAGAATTATTGTCTTGAAACCCTCCTGTGTATATCACATGGATTAATGGTGTATATAACTCATCATATAGATTTTCCACACAAACTGGCAGAAACTCTTCTTGACGGATTGGTAGACATAAGAAATATGTTAGACATTTCCATATTGCAATGAAATATGAATCTTTTTCATTCTCCCTTTTTTATAATTGTTATGAAAAAAAAATTGTCTTTGGTATCATTGAGTTAAATTGATGAAGAAATTTCTAACAGAGATCTTCCCAACCAGAAATATATTGAGATTATAAACATGTATACCAGACAAAAGTTGGTCCATGTAATGACTACACAAAAAACATGAGAATTACTATTTCTTGTTCTTGAGGAGTCTCCATCATGGGATCACAATGGGAAAAAAATGTGATAAGTGTTGTTCCAGATCTCCTGATGAATTGAATATTGGGAATGTGGTATTCACACAATTTGGTGGGGGAGGAATCACATCCACCCTATTATGGTAAGCACTCATTTCCACATGAAATGGCGCACATTGTTCTTCTATAGCTTCCAATTGAGTCGTTGATGCCTCAATTGTGATCATAAGAATTTGGGGAACATCTGGTTGAGGTGAAACCTATGCAGGTATAGCAAATGAATCATCAGCTGGTGCAACAACTATCAAAACCAATGATGGTGGTGCTGATATATTCCAGGGATAACCCATGAGGATAGGTCTATTCAGATTTGTCTGATCTTTTCTTAATTGTATATACAATGGAGGGAATTAATTATCCACATCTTTTGTTATTTTAAATACTTGTTTCTGAGGATCTCCAATTAGATTTCAATGTTTAGGACCATCCTAGGGATTACGTCTAGCATAAATACTGCTTCGAGGTTACTATTTATTGAATCATTTCAACTCTTTCATTTTCTCTTGTTACTATGAACAACTCTATTCCGGTAGAAGCGATTGACCTTATCCAATGGTAAAGTGATATGAAATCTGAATTTTTTCCTTTCCACGTGTAAAATTTCATTTAGAGGGTTGGGAGATGGTTATTTAATGGCATACCTAGATTCTGGGAAAGCCTCTAATTTCAGGTATGCACACCTTATTCATTTGCCTCATTGTGTACCATATTATGGAAAATAACTTGATCTTCTAATTCCCTAAACGTGTCTCACATTCTAAAATATATTTTTCATTGGTGTTAAATAAATTCACTGACACATAATGCATCGATGGCTTCTGTCAGTATTTTTGTAAGATCATCTCCCTCTGTATCTTTCATGAGAAATTGTTCTCTTAAATGATGAATTTTGAAGAACTGTTTAGAGGATAGTAACTCAATGGTAATATTTCAATAATTCATTTTTATGCTTTCCTTGTGGCTTCGTCCCTAATCAAGAGAAAAATACCTTTTTGAGGAAGAGATTTCCAATGTGAAAAAGCCCACAGCCCTGCAAGCTGAGGCTATTCGTATTCTTCCTCTTCAAATTTCTAAATTTTTTTAATGAATTGGAAGGTTGAAGTAAATGAGAACCTAGCCTTATAATCTTTGGGTATTTTTGAATAGCTATGGATAAAATTTGTTCAACCCCTCTTCTGATTTTGCGAATTTTGGTTTAGACAGTTACTGGATGCATTATATGACAACCACTAAAATCACATGTTTTAGAAGATCTATTTTCTATTTCAGAAATTTGAATTCTCTGATGCCTGACATCCTCTAATATGGATGACTACTAAAGATTCTCATATTCTTGTTGTAAAAGTAACTCCACAAATTCTATTCATTGGGAATGACTCTTATGGGAGCTGTTTCAAGCCTTTTATTGAGTTTCTTTTCAAAGGATGGGGTCGAAGCCTCAATTTATTATTTAAAGCAAAGAACTCTTTAGAGGGTAGAGGGAGACCCAATACATAGCCCGAAGGCCCAAGTCCAAGTGGCCTGAATACAAGGCTTGAAAGACCATTTTTTGTCCCAAAGGACCCTCTGTGAACAATGCTGCTATAGTATACTGCACAACTATAGTACCTACTACAGTACCGCTGCTGCTACAGTATTCTGCAATAGTTCCTCCGCCGCTACAGTGCTGCCACTGCTACATTTCCACTACTGCTATAGTGACTGTTATAGTTCCTTGCTACAGTTTCCGACTACAATACCCTGCAACAGTAACCCGAAAATTCATCCCTACCCGGATTTGAACCCGGGTCTTTTGGATGCCAAACAGGAGCCTGTACCACTTGGGTACAGGCTTGTTGGAAAACATGTTGAATGGGTAATGAGGTATAGGGTTGGTCAGCCAACCTATGCATCACACGTCCCCAGCTAGGCCCAAGGTGGCCAACCGTTGGTCTTGGGCTAGTTCCCGCAGAGTTGAGGGGACGAGAGGATCACTGGCGTATGGTGCATGTTTCCATTGCGAGGACTCGAACCCGGAACCTCGACGACGGGACACCACCAACTTGAACCAACTCACCCAGCCCATGCGGGCCCTTTTATTGAGTTTACATTTTATTACATTCAAAATCTATTGATTGTGGCCAACTTTGGGAAATAACGTTGCATGAGACCACATTTGGTGTACATTGCGGATTTTGGAGTGCAGTGAAATGAAATTCTCCATTTTCACCCCATCCTAAAAAATGATCACTAGATGGGGAATCAAAAGCTAACTGGTGTAGCCTCATTTGAGGATTGGGTCATGAATTCCGAAGTCTTATTTATTGTTTTTCTACCATTGGATGTTTGGAAACTGAGAGAGACGCCAAGTAAATTTGGCATTGCAGCCCTTCTAATTCCTTTACATGATTTTGATATTCATCATATGGAAAAAATTTTTTGAAATGCTGAAGTGTCATCTATAAATTGATGTGGATATCATGAATACAATGTTTTTTCGAAAATTCTGGAATGTTATACTAAGAATTTTCAAAATGCTAGAACATGATTGGTACTTCTCCCTTAGACAATTATATTCCCATGTTTAGAACATCTTCATCGTCTTTCACTAGAGGATTCACCAAATGGTAAAACCAAATAGGAAGCTATGTATTAGATGGAAAATGACTCAAGGGAGGTTCAGAGAATTAATATTCCCATAATATGTCCTCTGGTTGAGAATGTGATTCACCTGTCAATGAAAAGACATTAGACATGACTGGCATTGTTTTTGGAAGTTCCTCATGATAAGAGGGATTTATTATCTCTACATTGTCAATTTCAGAATTTTCATGACAATGGAAAATGAAACTACATAGAGGAATTTAGAAGTGAGTTCCATCAAGGGGAGGATGATCATGGTTGATATCAACAAGGGATAAATCTTCTTTCTCTTTGGGCTTCTAGCCACTTGGAGGGTTGTCGTGGCTCTCATTAAGAGACATACACTCTGGATTGAATGAATTTTTTTAAACCATGCCTTCATGATGAATTTTCTATTTATAAACATTATAAATACTACTACCAATCCCATAATTTGGTAATGAGAGGATTGTATCATGAGATAAAACAGATAAATATATTAGGGGTTCATAAACACTTCATTAAAAGGATCCAAGTCACAGCTTGACTCTTGATTTTCTAACAGTGATTATTGAGACTTGGTTTTGGATGTTATCTTTTTTTTAGATAAGGCCGTGTGTTGGGAAAAGTGTTTATCAGGGAAAAGTGTATGTGCCTACCTTGGATTGGATACCGGAATATACTGATTTCCTCCAAATGAAAAGGGTGTATATTCGTGATCTTGTTGTTTTTCTAATATGTAGGAGTATGCCCCACGACCCTCCTGAACTGGAACAGAGGTGTGTATCTATTCCGGGATGGAATTTCAATGTCTGATCCCATGCATGGAAAGGATTTATGTTTCTATCAACTTGGTACTACTGAAGTAGTTGTTATAATATCCCAACATGCTTCCAGAATATGGTTAGGGCTTTTCATCTCCCTTTCAACATTGATAAGATATGTTTGGTGACATCAGCAGCCTGGATGGGATTATAAGTACATTTCATATCCAGCGTAGGTGTTTGTGCCTTCTCATGTACTTGTTTTCCTATCAATGGGTATTGACAGAACTCATGCATGGGGCAGAGAATTGGTACTTCCCCATATTTTTCACTGGAGCTTTCTGACTAACTTCTTTGTGTGCTACCAAACAAGAATATTGGTATACATGATGAACATTGGTAAGTGTATTTTCCTGTTGGATATTTCTCATCATGTATGGATTAAATAGTTCATTAAATACTGGTAGACAAGACTACTGGCATAATTGGGGATTGTAAATAGGTGTATATTCATATTTACTAGTTGCCACCGCATTAGATTTGCTATATTCCTTATATTCAGTCAGACGATCCTGATGACTGGTTGATAACTTTTAAGTAGGTGTATGTTCCTACTCACCATAATCCACAGGATTTAAATGGTGGGAATGCTGGGTTGCTGCTATACGAGTCTACTAAGATACAAAATAAGGATGGATAGGAGTATGTGCCCTCTCATTGTTTTCCATCAAGTTATGTTGATGGAATTCTCCAGAGGAGGAAAGGGTTAGAACCTACTCCCTGTTGACCATACATAGTCCTATATAGTTTTTCTTGCATTCTCGGGTCTGAGAGACCTGGGCCGAATGCCCAGAGAAAACACCCCCATCATGTTGGTGGTTCACTACCGCGAGATTCTACTGGAAGCGATTGGTGGTGGTAGTCCTTAGGAAGGACTCCTGCAATATTGAAATGAGGACTTGAGTGGCCTCTTTATCCACACCCCTGTTGTATGGGATGGATTGATTATTTGGTTCTAGAGATAAGGACCCAACATGGTGAAGACAGTGGATGGAATTGTATGTTTCTTGATCATTATTGGTCATTGGCTAGATGATCGGGGATTGTTATTGACCTGGAGGTAATATCGAGCTGCCTCCAATGATGAGATTATACAGTGCCAGTGATATTTCAATACCATCACATTAGAGACCTAGAGATGAAGACGCTGTGTTGGTAAGGACATCCATCCCATGGATGGGGATCCAGTTTGAGCAGCAGTTGGGATGTTCACAGATGTTTTCTTCAATAAAGGCTTTTTCGAGTGAAGGGAATTCATAGAGAAACATGGAAAAAACCTCTATTAAAGCAATATATTCTTATGTGGATACATTTTTGATTCATTCATTTGTATGGACTTCCTTTATCAATATATTGGGGACTAACATGTGGGTAACATTATTAACATGGTAAAGGATTCACCTCGGGTTCACCATTTTTGTTCCGTAGTTCCTTGAAGCATGTGTTCTATTTTTAAGAATCACTTCTTCCTGGAGGTTTCCAATGGATTAATGTATGGAACTAGAAATGTCCATCAATTCTTTGTCCAAAGGGGACATTCTTTCCAAAGGAATTCTTTCGTTATGATTGAAATTCATGATACCTAGGAATGTACATTGGTCAAGACGATGGGTGGTTAGACTCATCACACCCTTTTGGGAGTAATTATTTTCTACACCAAGACTCTCTTTGTAAATTTTATATATTTTCATGAATCCTTATTAATTAAACATGAATAACATAGGTTTACCTTAGAATTTACAATCACTTTTTAACATGTGTTAAATTGAAAATCATCAGTATGCCTTTAAGGATATTCATTAATGGATACATCCATATGTATTCGAGATTATCCATCAACGGTATCCTCTAATATACTATTTAAATATTCTTTTAATCATTGTTATTATGATACTGTTTTTTCATACACTCAGTGGGGAACTGTAGAATTTTTTTTCATATAGGGAGACAATGGTTTTGTTTGATATTGGGATCTTACTCATAAAATGGTCTCCCTGTGTATCCTTTAAAAAAGAATCAGATCCCGCATAGTTCGGTGCCACTGAATGGGTCACATCATAACTTTTAAGGTCATGTGATATGGACCTATTGTTACATTTTAATTTCATGTGGTATAGACATCTATGAAGAATGTGATTAGTCAGAATATATTGTGGTAATTATACTAAATCATCCCAATGTACATGAAATGAATATTAGTTTCCAAGTAGAATCAGACCTTGTTGGGAATATGGCTGAAGGAGAACATGGTCGATTTAAGGTATTGGGTTTAAACCTCAAGGATGCTTCCTAAATTTACCATATATATGGGAATAGAATCATATGTAGTTTGATATATATCATAAGAGATTGTAGTCCTTTAATAGAAATGATATTGGGATTACTTCTTGAAAATGAGCCCTTAATAATTTTGGGGGTTTAATTTACGGATTATTCCTCAAGAGGATGCCCGGTTTTAGGTAATTAAGGTTGGATTCTGGAAGAGGATATCAAATGAGCTTGGGCCCTTATAAGGATTCCAACATTTATTGGTTTGAATATGAATTAGAGTTCTCGTAGTTCATTTAGTTTTGTAAATGTTGTGACCATGCCAAATCTCTAAGCCCACGTCAGTCATGCTTAGTGTGAGAAACAAGATGTTATCAGTGATTCAACAAAGGCATTCATACTTTCAAATTTTTTTCTACTCCAATAGTGGAAGAGGGTGTGTCGACCATGGAAGAGGGCAAGGTGATAAAGGAAGAGGGTGAGGTGACGAGCCTTCACTCTATTATCTTCACATTGGATAGGGGTCCAATGAAAATAAGAAGGGGTGATGGATAGAGGAATACAACAGGATGGATTCTATTAAATTGATAATGATAAGGGAGAGAGACTTATCATATACTTGTGTATAAAATAAAGTGTGAATTTCACCTTCCCTACCAGAGACCTGAGGTTCCAGGTTGTCTCTTTGAGAAGGATGAGGTTAGGACCTAAACCCTCCTCTAAACCGAGAACATCCCAACACTGTTTCAGTAAGAAAGGTCCATGTGACTGTGGATATACAATCCCATGGACATTCCATGTATTCAAAATTTATTATAAAAAAAATGTGGGAATCCTCTAACTATGGATATACAAACCCAAATACGAGGCACACTGATGTGCCTTTCCCAAAGGATCGATAAGTAATGAGGTTTTGGTGGAGGTCTCAATAGAATCCCTTTCAGAAAAGGAAGTTAATGAAGAATAAACCATCCCATGAACGGCTTTTAGGAAGCCTAGATAGATTATAAACTGAATAGTGTAAGTGAATCGAAGATGGGTGCCCATGTTGAGAATGGAACACATGTATTGGCACACGAGTAGGCATGGGTAGTCGGATGTTCACTTAAGAGATGAACATGTTGTGTGTCCATACATGTATGAGACCTATCTAAATCCATAATGAGTATTCACAGGTGTTCCTAGATGTGGGGTTCTCATGTTTCTATAAAATGATAAGGTGGTGCACAAGTATTTATGACATGGGAAGGATGGGCGCTTTAGGATAAGAAGTGTTATGGTTTTCAAAAACTAAAATGGAGTATGTTTTATGATAGTCATTTAAATCCTCTACTCTAGGTGTTGGAGATATATCTTGAATGTTTCAGAAGATTGGGGCTATGTACTAGGGAGACCATAGAATCAATTGGGATTCAAGGAAATTTATCTGTATAAATAAGGGCCCCAAGTGTCTATTTATAGGAAAACAAGTGACCCTGGGTGAAAATGAAATTGGGAGTGCTTGTAGACTACATGAAAACTTTGTGGCATGCAGGTGGTTGTGCGCCATATGGGTGGTTCCCAAGTAGACTTTCACACCGCCAAATATTTTCTCTAACTAGAGCACCTCCATCAAGACATATCAAAAATAAATTCTTTATCCATCTACATCATTATGGAATGTAGGTGTTTGCACATAGTTACTGTGGGAACCACTTTACGGACGTAGTCAAAATAATTACTCCATATCGTGGGGGTTGTGCCCGCTCACCCCTACTTGGGATCAATGTTGGGCTACTGTCCCAGCCCTTCGGGTCGGTGACTTCGCTACCATCACTAACCCCCGTGAAAAATGTAGATTCACAATGTAAACATTTCGAGCATGGGTGTGTTCATTTTGAGTCGAGCCACATGTAAATAAATCATCTATTGCAGAGTAGTGCATGCAACAAATTTCATGGTGTCTACACCCCACTAATTATAATGTGTCGTGAAAAGGTATCCACATTGTACTATTATGAATTTTTTGTTATAATTAAAAAATTTAATTTGTGTTTTTATATTTTTTATAGGGATGTGGGATCAATTCATTTTGTATATCCATGGGGTTTTCATTGCGATCACAATATTGATAGGGTTAATGGATTATTTCTTGTTAGTGTGTTTCCTCTACACTGATGAATCACCTTTATAAATACATGTTAATAGGATTAATTTTCCTACAAATTTCAAGACCAAATAAACCAATTCCAATGATTCTAGGTATCATGAAACACAATGAACTTATCATGTTATAAAAATAGAAGTCATCTCCCGTATTGTTAACCTCACATCACTGAGCAAATGCAATGAGATCTACATATCTAACATGTATCTTCTTCACAACTATATTCTTATCATTACTAGTGGATAAGGGGTCCCTCAGGGGACATGGGTGAGTTAGAATGTTGAGAGGACTATCCTCAAGAATAATATATATTGTTCACAAGATCATGGTATTATATAGGTAGAATTTGTTATTCATAATGGCAGTGTTTCAGTAGTTATGGCATTAAACACCTTTTGTAGGAAAAAATAATTATTCCATCATAGAGGATCGATCAATTATTAGTAGGCTAGCCATATGAGAACTTTACAAATTGGTATTAACTAAGTCAAAACTAACATTTCCATGGTGGTTAAGTATTTATTGGGTAATTTTCCTAATCGTCATCTGATTTCCATTGATAATAGGTCATGTAGAGGTTTTATTGAGTGGAAGGTGGCAATTATTCATACGAGGTTCTAATAGAACCTAATAGTGGATATCCATTCTTCTAAAGGATCACAAGATGATACTCTCATAATTTACTCAAGATCTAGTTCCCTTCCCAAGTATTTGATGTTATTTTTTATGGGGATACCCTTGGGCTCCATCACTTTTATCCTTCATAAACCTTTATGTTGTTTGGAATTATTGGTGATTTCACCCTCTTTTTATAAAAATTCATAATTGTGAGTATGTAATAGAAAAATGGCCTCTAAGAATAGTATCATAATATTAAGAATATTAAGAAAAATGTATGATTATTAATAAAATATATATGTCCTATAAAATTAAAAAATTTAGAATTTTTTTCATAATATAGATAAATAAAATTGTTAAAAATGATAAAATAAATATTTGACACCATAAAACCACAATTTTATTTTTTAAGAAAATATATATGTTTTATTTTCATTTAAATAAAAATTTATGATAAATTTAATAATTTGAAATAAAATTTCATTTTCATAATTTTCTAGAATAATAGTTATTTTATATAAATAATAAAATTATTTTAGTTAATCATAATTACTTTTTATAACGGTCTTAAATTTTATCATGCCAAAAAAAATTATTATTTTTTAATAAGTATTTATTTTATTTAAAAATAAAATTTCTTTTATTTATAAAATATATGGAAAATTTTATTTCATTCATTGGATCATCTTGTTGAAATTTATTTGGGTTGTGTTTCAAATTTTTCTAAAATAGTTCAATTTTTGGAGAATAAGGAAATTCCAAAAAAATCATATTTTAAATTTTAGTTTAAATATATGATTAATTACATCATGGATTATGTAATTAATAATTAAAAACAACTTTAAATTCACAAATTACAGTTTTTAACAACACGAATCATCACTATTGGTCATTGGGAGAAAATATATACTAATGAATATTTTATTTAAAAACACCCCACTCATCCCATTATAAATACAATATTTCAAAACCCCTCTTATCCCTCTTGGATAAGAATATTATATAATTCCAAATTTTAATAAGTCCCTCCCAAACACTTTTAGTCATGTCTTAGAGGATTTTTACTATACTGAATACCACCCATTGAAGGCCAAATCCAATTAGAAAATGAGCCATCCCATGGCGTATGATAAGAAATTTTAATCACCCTATCATATCCATTACATTAAATCTTCTTTATAATCTAATAACACAAAAGTTATTTCGTCCATAATAATAAAATGATAATAGTATCATAAGTATAAAGAAATTATTTTTTAATGATATAACAATTATTTACCATACCTTATATTTTTCTAAAAAACTAAATTTTCACCAAAATTATTGTCAGTTCATACCCTTCTTTGATGATGAATTTTATTTTTCATTTCCATAGTAATGTAATGTCATAAAAAACATTTTATTGTTAAATATTATATTAATATGTATATTCTATTTTGTTTAATATTTTATAATGGGTAAATGCACATAAATATTAAATTAAACTAATTATGTCCATTATGGTTGGAAAACCCAACTAAATGAACTAACCATCAAATGATAACATTTATACTTCCTGAAAAATGGTTAGTTTTTAATACTATTTAATATTTAGAAAATTTTTATATTCTAGAAGGAGATTAACCTCATATTATTCAACTTCTAATATTATTCAACCAATTTACAAAAATATCAATATTTACATATAAACTACTGCAACCATAGAACCATGAATCAAACATCATGGGATGGTGAACATGAATGTAGTGTAATTATATAATAATTATAAATACAAAATAATGATAATACATAAAATATTAATAAAATATGTTCAAAATAATTTATTTAATAAATTTAATTTCATTATTTTTGGGGTTAGATGGACACTCTAATAAAGTTAGGACCTAGGGTAACAAATATCTCAAACCACCCTCTTTATCGTTTGAGTTATGTATTATCTACCGTTAAATATCTTTCAATATCATTTCTTATAATTAAATCATTATATATTATTTATATAGGTTCTATACCTATATAAATAGTTTTTCCCTCTACATTGTGGGGGATATGCAATTTATTCAAATTCCCTTCCCAATCTGTTCTATAAAGATATATTGAATGGAAAAAATTTATTTATTATTTCATTTCATGTAGATCAATTTTAAGGGTTTTAATATTCTATGATTTCAGATAATTCATGTTTTAATTAGGAAATTTGTTCTATGCCATTTTTGATTTTAAATAATTTGACATGTTATTATTTACTTCAATGATTCTTTGATAAAACTTTAAAACACCTTTTAAGGGTTTCATCACAAAGACTACTTCTCAAACATTTCTCGTGATAGTTAATTAAATTTACATAGGATATTATGATCTATATTTACTTATTTTGATAAAAAAATTACAAGGCCTTAATCAATTACTTTCTTATAAATCATTATGATATATATATATTTTTATGCTTTAATACACGATTATGTATCAAATTCCCTTCTGATGAGTTTTTATTATCTTATGATTTATGTATTATTTCCTTATATGGAATATATATTCATGTACATGTTATATTGTTTTGGGTGGACATGAAATTATATATTCTCCAATGAATTGGGTAATGGTTTCATCATTTGAGATACCATGAATGGTATGTGGTAAGTGATATTATTACACTATACTATGTTTTCATTACTTTGATAATTAGAATATTATAATGAATGCATTTTTATATTATTTTCACATTCTTATTGTATTATTATATTATAATTTCATCCTCTTTATTCCCCGATTCCATGCCATTATATATATCATCCCCCTATTTTATGATATCATGGTTGTATCTTGAATCGTATGTTATATTTCCTGATTGTGTTTTCTCCCATAATATTATTTATAGCTCATACTTAATATTTATTTTTACCCCATGGTTATCCTATATAGTAATCTAATTTCAACATGATTTTTTATAACATTACTGGGATTTGTATTAATATGGATTGGTTTATTTTAAATTTGATGTACTATGTGATTAATATATCCAAGACATGAGGCCTCTCAATATAAAGGTTTATTATATTAAAATACATGAAACAAATTGATTATATGACATGATTCATTGTATATGGTATCATGGAATTTTACAGTTATATTATAGGATTGGGTTAGAGAAAATTTTAACATCCCAGAACCAAATGCCACACAAATGATCCCCAAGCCCAGCTGGCCACAAGACCTCAAGAGCATCCCACCAAACACCAAAGGCTATTGATTAGAATAAATTTACTAGTTTTATAAATGGGGATACTATGTCCATGTCACCAGAGTGTAGAAAAATGAAATATCAATAACATAAAAGTAACCGAATTTTTTACAATAACCATACAATAAGTAAACAAAAAATATTAATATATATGAAATTCCAGAAATCATCTCATATACAGAATGATGAGATATGTCATACTTCATTAATAAATCATCCAAAATAGGTATTGAAGGATGATATGCAATAAATGTAACAAAATTAAAAAAGGAAAAAATTATCCCAACTAGAATTAGAAGCCTCACCTAAGTCCCGTGCCCTCCTCCTTCTAAGTAAAAATCAAGAACCTATTATTGGGTGCTTTCCCTTATAAACAGATACAATCATATAGTCTGTTTGGGTTCAGAAAGGTGGAAGAAATAGGCTAGTAGACATAATCCCAATAAAAAACCACATCATGTATGTTCTATCAAATCAATGAATATATATATATATATAACAATAGTGCACAAGAAAAATATAATAAATAAAGTACTCAAAAGTAAACATCGTACAATTATAGGTATTCATCTTACAACCAATTCAATTAATCATCTTCATTTAAAAAACATGTCTCTGATTTAACAGTTAGGACTATAACAATTATTATCTAGTTCATTTAATTATCAAATCTCATAGCTTAGAATAAATCCATGCATTCCCCATTATCACATGTATCCAAGGATGCCTAAACAGGGAATCCAAAAAGTTAAAGTAACACCAAATTAAATATTGTGCATTTTTTGGGATGA